>OY856413.1:692585055-693785055 GCA_963693085.1 Alisma plantago-aquatica
GACTATTGGCACAGATGCAAGTCAAGCCTACGCCGAGATAGCAGATCAAAGACACAAAGCATGCAGATGATACAATGCAGTTGATCAGGTCAGAGCTTGGCAGCAAAAAGCGTGATGGGTTCCATGAGTCTGAGGATGGACTAGTTTGCTATCATGGTAGGATGGTGGTCCCCGATGGTGATAATCTAAGAAAGATAGTGCTTGAGGAAGCACACACATCAATGTATGCTATGCATCCAGGAGTCACCAAGATGTATCATAATCTGAAAGACCTATATTGGCGGTCTGGCTTGAAGAAGGATGTAGCCAAGTTTGTGGCTAAGTGCGCAGTATGTCAGCAAGTTAAAGCTGAGCATCAGAAGCCGACAGGTACATTGCAACACATGCTGATACCACAATGGAAATGAGATCACATAACCATGGATTTTGTAGTTGGTCTACTTAAGACAGCTAGGAATCATGATTCCATTTGGGTAGTAGTGGACAGGCTGACAAAATCTGCTCATTTCATACCTATAAAAACAACGTATACAACAGAGAAGCTTGCTCAGGTGTATGTAGATGAGATAGTGCATTTACATGGTGTACCAACAATGATAGTTTCCGACAGAGGCCCTCAATTCACGAGTCATTTCTGGGAACAGTTGCACAAAGCGTTGGGAACACAGTTGAGGTTTAGCACTGCCTTCCACCCACAGATGGATGGACAGTCTAAAAGGACTATTCATACCTTGGAGGATCTTCTCCGAGCTTGTGTCTTGCAGTTCCTAGGCATTTGGGACATGCATATCAGTCTGATAGAGTTCGCTTATAATAATAGTTACCAGCAGAGCATTGACATGGCTCCTTATGAGGCTCTATATGGAAGGAAATGCATATCTCCTTTATGCTGGTATGAGTCTGGTGAGTATCAGCTTTTGGGTCCTGAGTTAGTGCAGCAGACAACAGAAAAGATCAAGGTGATACAACCACAGTTGAAAGCGTCACAAGACAGACATAAGTCGTACGCAGATAATCGTCAACGACCTTTAGAGTTCCAGGTGGGAGACAAAGTATATCTCAAGGTCTCACCTTGGAAAGGCGTGCTGTGGTTTGGTCAAAAAGGCAAATTGGCACCCAAGTATATGGGGCCATACCCAGTAATAGCATGAGTTGGCAAGGTAGCCTACAAGTTAGAACTGTCACCAGAGTTGCATAGGTTACATCCGGTATTCCATGTCATCATGTTGAAGAAAAGTCATCCAGACACATGAACAACGATACAACTAGTTGAGGTTGAGCTTGATGAAGATGTAACCTATGAAGAAGGTCGCATGATGATCCTTGATAGGAGGGTAAAAAGGTTGAAAAGGAAATACCTGGTTCTTGTGAAAGTTCTTTGGCATCGTCGTGGTGTTGAGGAAGCCATGTGGGAGCTTGAGGAAGAGATGAGGAGGAAGTATCCCTCACTTTTCTCTTCAGATTTCAGGGACGAAATCCCTTTGTAGTGGTTTATGGCTTGTAAGGACCCTGACCTTCATTTTGGGCTTACCCTATTTGTTTTGCCTAAACCTTGTGCTTGGTTGCTTGCTAATCACCTTTAGTGGTGATTAGGGTTTGCCTGTGTTTTGTTGGGAGTTGGAGGTGCTACTTGCAAAATAGCCTAAGTTAGGGTTGAAGAGCAAGTTTGCCACCTTGAGAGATGTCTTTCTCTCTCTTTTCTTCCTCTAGGGTTGAGAGGAAGGTTTGGGTTCGTGCCTTGAGTTTCCTTGGGCTTGGTTGAGCTCTTTTGGGCCTTGTTTTCCCTTGTTTGGGCCTTGCATTGCTTGGTTGAGCCCTGTATCGAGCAAGGATGCCTTGTGTCGGCCATGGGGTATCGCCCATGGGTGTGTCAGACAAGGTGGTGGTGGTGTGTCGGCCTTTGACTTTGTTGACCTTCTTGCTTTGGTTTTGTTACCCTAGCTTGGACATGTGGCCGATCCTTGGTTGAGTGGTGACATGGCATGTGCATGTGTTTTGCAAGGTGGCAAAACGTGTGGGCAAGTGTCCCTTAGTAAGGTGACACCTTGCCTTGGTTTAACCTTAACCCTCATATATATATACCTTGCCTTTCTATTCCTTGGGAACCCTTTATCTCTTTTGTTGCTCTTCCCTCCTTGTGTGCACGACACACCTTCCTTGGAGAGCTTGGTGGATGATCCTTTCCCCTTGGTGGAGATCTCTTCTTCTTCCTCTAGCTTGGTGGCCGAACCCTAGGTGGGTCTTGTTCTTTGGTAAGCATCTTCCCTCTCTCCTTAGCATCTTCTTCTCCATCTTGCCTACCCTTCAGCCATAGTGGTTATGATCCTTGTTCCTTTTCTTGAGGTGGCTGAAAGTGGTGTGCTTGGAGCTAGGAGCTTAAAGCTTGGAGCTTTGGAGCTTGAAGAGTTTTCTTAAGGCAGGTTACATAACTTCTAACCCTATCTATACTACCTTCTTTATGTTGCATGATTCTTATATGTTGATAATCGACCATGCATGTTATATTTCTTGCTCTAGTACATGTTGTTGATCTTATGGATATGGTGAGCATGCCGTTGTTGATGTTTACATACCTTTGGATCTAGTTGGACGAACCATAGTTTAGGGTTTTCTTTGGTGGCAACACCCCTTTCTCTCCTTGGTCTAAAGAAGTGAGTTTGAGCTCTAGTGATGTAGGCAATACCCCTCTCTCATTTTAGTTGAGAGGTGAGTCTACATTCTAGTTGCTTGGGCAACACCCTCCTCTCACCATGGATTTGAGAGATGAGCTCTTGGATATGTGATGACCTATGTTGAGGTTGGTCCTTGTAAGTTGACCGATTTGTGACTGAGGTTGTGCAAAACCCCTCTCTCTTGGTTGTTGAGAGGTGAGCCGATCTTCTTGATCATTTAGGGTTTGGTGCCCTTGTGCTTGAGGTTGAAGATGACCATGTTGGGTTGTGCCTTGCACGATATGACCTTAGAGTAGTGTTGTCTGATAGCCTAGTCTTGGGTTGTACCTTTGACCGATATGCCTAGTTGAGTTTGGTCAATACCCTTTGTGGAGTGGGAGCTTGGATGATACACCTTGATGTGTGCTCTGCATGACACACCTTGTGATAGCCCTTGGTCGATATGAGATGTTTTACCTAGTTGTACGATAGCTCTTCTTATGGGGTTGCTTGTTATAGGTGGGCGACACCCTGTCCCCTTCCTTGGGCGATATGAGTAAGATGGGTAACCTTGTGTCGAGCATAGGGTTTGTGTTTGCCTGTCATACCCTAAGTGAGTTGGCCGATATGATGCCTTAGTGGTTACCATGCTCTCAGACGATAGGATGCCTTAGACGATAGAGTACCTTGGCCGTCATGAGGGTCCTTTGGACGATATGGGTTGATGGTTGAATGATAGGGCATCTTGGGTGCCATGGTCTTGGTCGGCATGTTTCTTGTTGAGAGAGTGTGCCGATAGAACTTTAACCCTAACCCTAGTTCTTGTGCACGATAGGCCCTTAGTCGACAACCCCTGCTGATGATGCACGATTCATCCTTAGATCTGGTTTCCCAACACCTTGTGAGCTGGTTGCATGATAGGTTGAAGCGTGGTTGGTCGATATGATGGCACAAGTGCTCTAGGGGTTGGAATCCTAGTCGATACACCCTTTGGTGAGGGTTGGCGCTGCTCGCCATACCTATAGTGAGGGTTGCAGGAGCTTTGGTGAGGGTTCTGATAACCCGAAATATATATAGTTGATAGTTCTATGTTAATAATGATAATACAACTGATATGATGTAATCACCTTGAAGCCTGTATATATGATAATGGGTTAAGATGATAGGTTGTGAACCAGGAAGCTTGGAAGCATATGATGTTGCTTCACATGATGATTTGTCTCATGATTATGATCACATGTATGGAGCATGATATATGCTTATGATTTATGATAAAACTATGCTTTCTACAAATTATGTGTAATATACTCATGGATGTTGCTTTATACTTGATGGCATGATAATCCTATTAATCCATGATGACTTCAGTTATCTCTATGGATGTGTATACTAACCATGCAGGTATTTTTATGTGGATTCATAGCCTGGTAAGAGCTATGAGATGTATGTGCTTGAGTAGCACCATGTGATAATGAGATAACAAGTTGATAGGTCTGAGGACCTGATATAAGGCTGAGTGCCTAGTTGAAGTGTTATCCTCTGATGATGAGATAAGGGATGCATTCCCAGAATGCTGATGCATGATTATGATGCCTTGAGAGGCGGTGGTTGATATAATGAGGGATTGAGGTCCCAGGACAGTATGATGATGACAAAAATGATATAATTCTATGAGGTTATGTTTATAACTTTGGTTGCCTCAACAATTGGCTTAAAATATACTAATTAATTATAGATGAACATATAATGTAGTTTGCCCTGGCCATAGATCCATCATTGTCAGTATCATGGTGATGGTGAAATAGGTTTATCCTGTGGGATTACCTGGAGCACATATTGTTGAATATGTGAGGTTTCCCCTAGCCTAAAATAGGAGGATTTGAGTGCAACTGTGGTTGCAGACTCAGGATATATGGAGCATGGTGAACAGACCCATGGCTCAGGATATGTGATGATGAGCATGATGTGTTCATGGCTTGGATGTATGTACTAGCACCTATGATGAGGTGAGCTAGAGATATTGGTAGCTTGCGGAGCTGACCCATAGGCTGAGGCCCTATAATCATAAGACTGTGGTCTTGCTTGATGATTCGTGTACTGACCACGAGAAGGTGAGGTCATGGAGTCCGGATCTCCTTAGATCTTGTATGGCACCGGATTGGGCTTCACAACCAATGGTTGGATTTGAGTAAGGAAGGCTCACTTCCTCATGGCATAATAAAATGTAATCCAGCCAAATAATATACCTTTCTTAAAGCACAACACAGAACATTGATTGAGGCCTTGCTTATATAGCTGATCTAGTTATACCTTGCATATATGTGTACGATCCTTATATTTTGTGATAAGTTCTTATAAAGCTTATCTTGTCAATCATGTTCCATAAAGAAATGCTTGGTTATATGCCTCCTGGATATCTTGGTAAGATTGATGGTAATAATAGCCTTACTCAGTATGTTGCTCTTATTATATGCTTTATTAGTTAACTGTTGTTGTTGCCTTAACCTTCTGAGGTTTTATAGTTTCGGCGGGGAGTTATGTTTCTCGCTGGGACTGTGTGTCTCACCCCGCTGGGACTGTGTGTCTCACCCCGCTGGTTTACACCCTTTTTAGGTGATCGCTCTAGACGTGGTGGTGGTCGTGAGGTTGCGGCCGAGCAGCAAGAAGAGTAGTAGAAGGCAAGAGATGGACATGCTGCTGTTTTGGTAGTTTTGTAGTAGAGTTCTAGAGTCATCCCTGTACTCTCAGGTGCTCGGAGATGTTCGACGACGTTTCACGATGACTAGTTGTTGTAATTTTGGTTTATCCTGCTGCTGGCCGTATGTTGCCTGTTATGTCTATATATAAACAGGTGACGAACTCTGGTGCTGACGGTACAGATGGCTCCGATAAGCGGTGAACATATATCAAAGCATATAAATATTTTTATAACATGCTTTCTCTGCAGGATCTGGATGCAAAAGTTCCCTTGAGTATGATGATGCGATGATTTTGAGTCGCATTTATAGACCTGTTTTATATGTGGTTTGTGCTCTTTTTAGTCATTTTTATGGATAATATTGCATGATTCACTCATTTCGGTCTTTGCCATCATTTTATGTCAAATCCCCTTAGTTTTATCATTTCGAGCATTATTTATCACATTATCATAATTTGTGTGGATTTATTTGATCTGGTCTTTAAATATCAGGAAAAACAAGTATCTACTTCTGTCGATACCATCGACGGGAGTCGATACCATCGACTTGACCGCAGGTTGCCAGCCGAAAGGAGCAGCAAAGAGTCGATACCATCGACGCTGATGTTGATGGTATCGAGACGTCTTCAGATTGCTGGCAAAGGAGCAGTCGATAGTATCGACACCAAGTCGATACCATCGACACATGGAGGCTACAGCATCGCTTAATGACAGAACCGACGCCAAAAAGGGAGGGTCGATACCATCGACCCGCGTCGATGGTATCGACGCCGGCAGATATGCGTTGGATTCATTTCGATCTCAATCGGACGGCTGGAGTTAAATGACGACCTAATTAGGGACTTATACCTAATGACGGCCGCCCA
This sequence comes from Alisma plantago-aquatica, assembly GCA_963693085.1. Taxonomy (NCBI): domain Eukaryota; kingdom Viridiplantae; phylum Streptophyta; class Magnoliopsida; order Alismatales; family Alismataceae; genus Alisma; species Alisma plantago-aquatica. The sequence continues at coordinate 692,591,271 of OY856413.1, forward strand.
GACGAGATCAGGATCTAATTTGTCATTGCACAAGTGCGGAGGAGCGGGAGAAAGGAGAAAGGAGGCCAGAAGTTCATCCCTGTCGATCCGGACGCTGCCGAAGATGAATTTCACCACCGAGAGGCGGGAAAGCTCGTGTTCTACGCAAAGGATCCACTGGTTCTCCTCCATTCAAGGGTTTTCCCATTTGATTCACGTTTTTCATATGATTTCCCCTATTTCTACCATGTATTTGTGCAAGATGACCATGCAGGGCTAATCCCCTCCATCTTTAGGACCGAGAGTAGCCCAGGAATGCATTGTATGACAGTTTTATATTAATAATTCATATTTCTCTCTTAAATCCGTGGTATAGTTTCGTTTTCTCCATATATTGTTATGCTTGATCACCATAATAATAACTTAATGCCCTTAATCACTTCGACAGAAGGATTAACGGTTGAAAAGAGACGAAACCTACATTAATCGATAAATCCCTTGACAAAGGAGGTGTAAAATTAATGGTGGAAACTGAGAGATCGTTCGTAATGCGCTTAGTTTAGGGGAATGATTACTACGACGGTGGAATCAACCTAAACCTAAGTAGTGAATTACACCACGACAGTGGGTATTCTGTTTTTAGGCCACTACCCGGAAAGAGAGAGAAGATTGAGGAGTTATATGAAACCTAATACAAAGTTGACCCGCGGTGAAACCGAAATCCTAAAGATATCCTTTTGAATTGATTAAATTAACCTTTAATCGATTGTTTGTTTTGTTTTATTTTTATTTTCTTTTAATTTCGACAACAAACCCTACTTTGTTATCTGGCTTAGCTGATCGCAAATAGTTAGTAGAAGTCTCCAATAATTCAACGTATCCCTGTGTTCGTCTCGGGCCTCACAAAGGCCTATATTACTCGACGCGTACACTTGCATTTTGAGCGCGTAGTAAAATACACGTCAAGTTTTTGGCGCCGTTGCCGGGGATACGGCGGAATTGTTGGCACTTCGAGTGCTACAAGCGGCCACTCTAGGCCACAAATTTCTTTTTAATTTTCATCCAATTTCAAATATTTCTAAATTTCTCTATAATTGTTATACTCGTCTAAGCTTAGTACTGAAGTCGGATTTTCTCATTTCAGGTACTGTGTATGGTGCATACACGTAGTACAGACTACGCCAATCGCACACCCGAGGTTCCATTTCTGGGACCTGGAGACGAGGAGCATTATGAGCACGAGTACCAAGAAGAGATAGACTCTGAATCTGAAGCAGAAGACATGGCCGAGCCACATACAATATGGGAGAAGATCAAAGCTTCTTCCTCATCAGCTTCAAAGGGGCCTATAAAAAAGCAGGCGATCAACATACCGACATACAAGATCGATCCAGCGTTGATTAACTTGGTTGAAAAACGAGGATCCTGTTGCACATATCAGCCAGTTCGTCGAAAACTGTGACATGGTGAAGATAGACAGGTTTCCACAAGATGCTTTGTACCTCAAGTTGTTCCCGAGTTCCTTGGCAGGAGCAGCAAGAGAGTGGCTACATAACCTCGATGACGAATTTGTGGAGTCTTGGGATCATATGGTGGAGGTTTTCTTTGAGAGGTTTTTCCCTCCTGAGAAGACCAACGACATGATTAGGAAGATTCACAATTTCACCCAACAGGCGGGTGAAACATATTCTGAGACCTGGGAGCGATTTCAGGTTATGTTGAGGAGGTACCCACATCATGGTTTGGACAAAGAGACACAGGTAAAAATCTTCTATTTTGCTCTCTCCGAGCATGATAGGAGTAATTTGGACTCAGCCGGGTCGAGATTTTTCCTAAATAACACTGACAATAGATGCTGGGAAATACTCAAGAACATGGCTAGGAAACAGTCATGGGGTGACAGAGGTGCCGTGGAACAGGTCAAGGCTGCTGGCGAATCTAGAATAGTTAGGGAGCTGAATGATAAGTTAGATCTTCTAGCCAAGAAGCTGCTAACTAAGGAAGATGCATCTAAAGATGAGGAGGCCCAAGTGAAATTTATGCAACAACAGGGCTATAGAAACAAGGACTACTCATGGAGAAAGGACAAAAAGTTTTCATGGAAGGATCCAAATAATTTTCTGCAGGATCCGGATGCCAAGCCACAGCAGAGAGCCGAGGATAAGAACACTGAATTACTAAGTCAAATGGTACAGCAAAACCAAGAGATGATGGCCATGTTTGGTAAGCAATTGCAATCCCAAGGTGATATTCTAACCAAATTTGGGCAGACGCTGCAAAGTCATGGAGCACAAATGCGGGCATTAGAGACCACCGTGGCACAGATTTTGAGTGAAGTGGCGGCCATCAAGCACGCCAATCAACAGAAACCAGCCGATAATGCAAATGTGGCCCAAGCACACCATCAGGTCAAGTATATGTCTGTGGTAAACAGTGAGGAGGAACCTCAGGTGCAAGAAGTTGTAGAAGAAAGAAGAATGACGTTTAATATGCATGCGACATCGGCGATACCGTATCCACGCATTTACTACGGATTGATGGGCGGAAACCCTTTCTTCAAGAAATCACAGTGAGTTGTGAGTATGGTATCTCCATCTAGGCAAGAGGAACAAGTGCAGTTTGTTTGTGCACATGCGGAGACATCTAAGGTGAGAGAGGAACCACAACAAGCTGCTACTATTGAGAATGTCTCGCCAAAGCCCACGTCGGAGGGAGTGATTGAAGCAAGCTTAGGGGAGGTACCCCCGAAAAGCTCATATGTGCCACCTCACAGGCGTGTTGATGCAGCAGATGTTTCAAATTCGATCAATACTAAGACAAAGAAAGAGCATCGTCATTTTAAGAAATTCCTGGAGATATTCCGAAAACTCCACATCAATATTCCATTAGTGGAGATGATCGAGAAGGTGCCCGCCTATGGGAGGTTCATCAAGGAAATCATCAATAAGAAGAGGCGGATAAAAGACGATGATATTTGTCCGATGAATGAGACGGTGAGCTCTATGATTCACAGGAGTTCACCAAAGAAGAGAAAGGTCCCAGGAGGTTTTTACATTCCGTGCTCAATAGGTGGTCAACATTTTCCTAAAGCACAATGTGATTCCGGTGCTAGCATAAATCTCATGCCTTTGGCGACATTTCAAAAGTTGGGGTTAAAAGAGATAAAGAGATCAGCCGCAACAATTGAATTAGGAGATGGGTCTATCGTGAGACCATATGGAGTGTGTGAGGATGTGCTCGTCAAAGTGGATAGATTCATATTCCCGGTGGATTTTGTTGTTATTGATATGCCACCGCTCCAAAGCTGTGAAATTCTTCTAGGAAGACCGTTTCAAGCAACAGCAGACGTCGTGACTGCCTTAGGGAGAGGTACTTTGTCCTTGGGAATTGGAGGAGATCGAGTTGAATTCAAATTACCGCATGATCCTCTAAGCGCAGTCTCCAATGTGAAAAGATGATGAGCTTCATACCGTCTAGCCTAAGACGTTAAATAAGGGCGCTTGTTGGGAGGCAACCCAACCATCGGTACATTAGGATAGTTTAATTATAGTCATAGATTGCTTTCATTTCGTTTAAATTTTGATGTAAAGAAGATACCTTGATCCATTTGTTCTTTGTGCAGGCTGAGGCAGGGTCGATACCATCGACACACTGGTCGATGGTATTGACATAGGTTCAGGTTGACAACTGCAAGGTTCGTTCTGAGTCGATACTATCGACGGTCTCGTCGATGGTATCGACACACCTACAGGCAGGTCGCGGAACAACTGTTGATAGTATCGACACAACAGTCGATACCATCGAGATCTCTGGAGAAGTTCAGAGCGATTTGTCTCAGTCAACTCGATACCATCGACGGCCTCGTCGATGGTATCGACATGGTCACAGGTTGAAGTGAAAAAGTGGCGGTGTCGCAATGAAGCCAAGTCGATACCATCGACTCCTGTCGATGGTATCGACCATCCATGTCACCGATCCGCGCAACGACATCGACGACGATCGCGAAGTCCACGTCAGCGATCCGGGTGCTACGTCGATACTATCGACTCGCGTCGATGGTATCGACAGGTCAGCAATCCGGGTTTCACGATCCAGCAATCGTCAGCCGTCGATACTCGCGAGGGAGGCGGATAGCATCGAGACGTGTCGATACCATCGACCCGAGTCGATGGTATCGACGGGTCAACAGTAGCGCCGGCCAAGTCTATATAAGGAGAGTTATTACGTCATTTGACGTCACACCTTCAGAGTGAACTTCCTCCTTTGCTCCGAGCACTTCCCCGAGCCCTCCAAGATCGAAGAGCAGCAACATCGAGCAAGGATCTTCACCGAGCGGAGAATCACTTCTCCATCTTCCCCGAGCTCTTCTTCGTCTAATCCCATCCTTCTCGCAACAATGGTGCATGTCGCCGGAGTGTCGTCCTCTCGCACAAATCCTATGGAGATCGCGGAGTTTGTGCCACCCCCTACTACTTCAGTCTCATGTCCACGCCTGGTTCACCCATCCGCGGAGGTGAGGAAGGTCTATGAGGAGATCATGAAGCGGAAGATCGAGCCGACCTGGTATGTGGACCGGGGAATGATCCAAGAGCTGGGATTCGAGGCCAACTTGGCCTATGTGCTGGCAGGACAAGCACGTCACACCGGCAGACAGGACGACGAGTTGGAGTATCATGCGGATGGGCAGCCATTTTTCGGCGAATGGGCCACCTACAAAGAGCTGGTGGCGGAGTTCATGGCGTCCCTTGACGTCTGCGTCGTGCCCAACGACGTAGTTGCTTTTGATCGTGAGTGGATCAAGGGTCGGGTGTCATTCCGGCTGTTCAACATCAACTACAACATCACGCTTGAGCAGTTCAATGACATCTTCAACTGGAACCATTCTCAACATGATCACCGGTGCCCGGATTCCCGCACTGACTACGACAAGATCTTCGCCGAGCTAGTGACAGTGGCGGCGGGGAAGTCAGTGAGCTACCACAATGCTACGGTAGCGGATTTCGAGCATCCTTTCGTCCGGGTCCTACACCGGATGTTGAGTTTCACTTTCTTTGCTCGTAGCGATCTAGCATTGAGCAAGTTTCAGGAGAGCGACCTTTTCTTTCTGTACATGCTCCTGAAGCGACAAGAATGCAACTGGGGTGCGTTCTTCCTGCAGCGCGTCCTGGAGGTCAAAAGGAGTACGAGGAAAGCGCCGATTCACTTTGGTGGGCTCATCACCAAGCTGGCGCACTACCTCGGGCTCAACTTCTCCACCATGACCCGACTTTCCACGAGAAGTAAGGTGAATGTGCAACATATGCACCGTTCCAACCTGATTCTTCTACGGGATGGGTTGGCGTACGCACACTGCCACGTCAACCACGCTTACCAGGAATGCGCACTGCCGGACCTCGTCTTCAACATTGAGGGCGCACAACACTTCCGATGGCCGATCATAGCCATCGATTCCGATGATGAAGAAGGCGGCAACGACGGACAAGAAGGCGAGGCTGAGGAGGAAGAGGAGGCATTCACACCTCTTCGTGCACGGGTAGCACCCCGGAAGCGTCCTCGGATGCATCCGGGTGCGTCTTCATCATCACAGCCCCCGCCGCCATCACCACAGCCCTCGCAGCCAAGCGAGGATGCCTACTCCATGCAAGGCATGTACACGATGCTGCAGGACATCCATCAGACACAGCAGCAACATCTAGAGATGTATACCGGTATTCAGGATACTACGAACCGGTTACTTGACAACCAAAGGGCGATGTTCGAGAATGAACGTCTCCTCCTCGACAACCAACATCAGATACACAATCGGTTGCAACGGATGGAGATGCAACAGGAGCCCTTCTACGACCACTACTGGAGTCAGAGCTACTTTGGAGGCTATCCACAGCCTCCGCCGAGGACCCATTATGATCCGAGCTTCCAGGGGGAGTATCCTTCTTGGGATCCTACGGCCCCACAGTACCCACCTCCGCCTCCACAAGACTAATCGGGTATCTCTATTCCACTCTTAAGTTTGTTTTGACTATGAGGCCATAGTCGAATTCAAGCTTAGGGGGGTAGTTGGAACAACTCTATCTTTTCTTTTATTGTTTTTAGTTTTTAGCAGTGTTATTTGTTTCTTGCATTTTTGGTTTTTGTAGGATCCACGTGCTATCTAGTGTAACTGTGGATGTCGTAAACGTGTGTCATCTTGCTGTATGTTCATGGGAAATTTAAGGGAAATTTAAAAATTTTTGTGTCTTTGGATAGCTTGCTTTGGTTGACCTTGGGGAACACATCCTACGAAAATGATTGATTATGTCAACTTTAAAACAACATCTCACACCTGTACTCCTATTAATTCATGAAAAGTGGACAGTAATGGTTGTTTGAGCCTAACCTAACCAAATGGTAATGAGACTTTAATTGGATGTAAGAGAGAGAACCCTCTAAACCACTACACAGGTCAGTAAGGAGGGACACATAATATCTTTCTAAGGTTCAGTCATTTAATCTTGTGATCATTTCACTTCATTTTTCCATAATCCACCTAAGAATTGGAAGTAAAGTGAAGTTTTAATTCCTTCTTGTGTGCATAGCATTTAGATAGGACTCACATTGATATTTCTCCATACTTGTGCATAAAAAGAAAAAAATATAGGGATTCATGCACATTGCCTTTAGGTGCATGCCATGTAGTTGCACTCATGATATTCAGGCATAAAATACACCATGTATCTCAATGTTTCCTCAAAGGTGAATTTAATTGTTCCATACCTTCTAAATATTGCAAATATTTCCAAGCATGAAGAAAATAGCCCAATAAACTTGTCCTTAAGCAATTATGGATATGTGGGCTAAAGAAAAAAAAAAGAAAAAAAAAGAAAGAGAGAATTCAGAAGGAAGTGAAATAAGAGGGAGAAAGGAACAGGATATCACTCGCATTACAGGAAATTGAGTACATGATGTAATTTGATTAGACGTCCATCTCATTTTGAGGAGGAAGGTTAGTGCATGCATCACTTCACCCAATTTTAGGCATTAGGGCATTTTCAATGTGCATTTGCATCATATAGGACATTTTTGTATTATGCATGTTGAAACTGTGCAATACTTCCAAGTTCTTCCATGAGCCACCCATTTTCATCCACCCGTTGCTCGGATTGGTAGGCCACCATGAAATTATCCTCACTAATGATTATCAGGAGAACTGCTTCCATGTAGATGGTAGTTAGGGCGAGCAACATAGTATAGGCGATCACAAGATGCACCAATGTTGAATCGGCGAATTTTATTGTGTTAACTGCCTTATGTGATAGTGTTCATCGGTTTGGAGGTAAATTTCTTTTATTGATGATTATTGTCGCCTTTAGGGTAATTACTGTTCTGTGGTTAGAGAAGGCCGGTTTGAGAACGTTCAGTGGGAGTCACATGGGATGTTGGGTTGGTGTGTTGATTTTTAGTTGACATCTGCAATTCTATTCTAAGGATTAGTTGCTCGAGGGCAAGCAACGTTCAAGCTTAGGGGAGTTTGATGCGATGATTTTGAGTCGCATTTATAGACCTGTTTTATATGTGGTTTGTGCTCTTTTTAGTCATTTTTATGGATAATATTGCATAATTCACTCATTTCGGTCTTTGCCATCATTTTATGTCAAATCCCCTTAGTTTTATCATTTCGAGCATTATTTATCACATTATCATAATTTGTGTGGATTTATTTGATCTGGTCTTTAAATTTCAGGAAAAACAAGTATCTACTTCCGTCGATACCATCAACGGGAGTCGATACCATCGACTTGACCGCAGGTTGCCAGCCGAAAGGAGCAGCAAAGAGTCGATACCATCGACGCTGATGTCGATGGTATCGAGACGTCTTCATATTGCTGGCAAAGGAGCAGTCGATAGTATCGACACCAAGTCGATACCATCGACACATGGAGGCTACAGCGTCGCTTAATGACAGAACCGACGCCAAAAAGGGAGGGTCGATACCATCGACCCGCGTCGATGGTATCGACGCCGGCAGATATGCGTTGGATTCATTTCGATCTCAATCGGACGGCTGGAGTTAAATGACGACCTAATTAGGGACTTATACCTAATGACGGCTGCCCAGACGAGATCAGGATCTAATTTGTCATTGCACAAGTGCGGAGGAGCGGGAGAAAGGAGAAAGGAGGCCAGAAGTTCATCCCTGTCGATCCGGACGCTGCCGAAGATGAATTTCACCACCGAGAGGCGGGAAAGCTCGTGTTCTACGCAAAGGATCCACCGGTTCTCCTCCATTCAGGGGTTTTCCCATTTGATTCATGTTTTTAATATGATTTCCCCTATTTCTACCATGTATTTGTGCAAGATGACCATGCGGGGCTAATCTCCTCCATCTTTAGGACCGGGAGTAGCCCGGGAATGCATTGTATGACAGTTTTATATTAATAATTCATATTTTCTCTCTTAAATCCGTGGTATAGTTTCATTTTCTCCATATATTGTTATGCTTGATCACCATAATAATAACTTAATGCCCTTAATCACTTCGACAGAAGGATTAACGGTTGAAAAGAGACGAAACCTACATTAATCGATAAATCCCTTGACAAAGGAGGTGTAAAATTAATGGTGGAAACTGAGAGATCGTTCGTAATGCGCTTAGTTTAGGGAAATGATTACTACGACAGTGGAATCAACCTAAACCTAAGTAGTGAATTACACCACGACAGTGGGTAATTCTGTTTTCAGGCCACTACCCGGAAAGAGAGAGAAGATTGAGGAGTTATATGAAACCTAATACAAAGTTGACCCGCGGTGAAACCAAAATCCTAAAGATATCCTTTTGAATTGATTAAATTAACCTTTAATCGATTGTTTGTTTTGTTTTGTTTTTATTTTCTTTTAATTTTGACAACAAACCCTACTTTGTTATCCGGCTTAGCTGATCGCAAATAGTTAGTAGAAGTCTCCAATAATTCAACGTATCCCTGTGTTCGACTCGGGCCTCACAAAGGCCTATATTACTCGACGCGTACACTTGCGTTTTGAGCGCGTAGTAAAATACACGTCATATGCTTTCCGCAATCGGTTTTAATTAACCCGTGTTTTTGGTAAGATGAGGTTCTGCACATTTTCGCGTGTCATCTTGTTGTCTGGATGATGGCGGGGTGTCACAAGTATCCAGTAGATGGTACATTAATTTAATAATATTCACATGTTTCCAACAAATGAGGCAGACATGATCCTGAGGAGGTAGTGACTCTAGTATCTGAGCCTTCCCCATCTCCCTCTACTCAAGAGACTCCTGAAGAACCATCTAACCTTGATGTTCCTATTGCTATTTACAAAGGTACTCATTCCTGTACTGTTCGACATCCTATTACAAGCATGTGTTGTTTATCAAAATTATCTAAGTAGGCATGTTCATTCGCTCTTGGGATTGATTCTGTGATCATTCCAAGAAATCATCTTGATGCTATGAAGGATATTGGCTGGAAATAGGCAATGCATATGGAAATGTCTTCTCTTCTACAAAACAACACCTGGGAACATATTGACTTACCTCCAAATAAAAATGTTGTGGGCTGCAAATGGGTATTCATAGTAAAATATAACCCAGACGGTTTAGTTGAGAGGTTGAAGGCTCGACTGGTGGCAAAAGGTTACACTCAAACATATGGGGTTGATTTCTTTGAGACCTTTTCACCTGTGGTTTGTTTGAATTTAGTACAGATTCTTATTTCTCTGGATACTACTTTTAAATGGCCTCTATTTCAACTTTATGTCAAGAATGCCTTTATTCATGGTGATCTACACGAAGAGGTGTGCATGGAGCAACCTCCTGGTTTTTTTGTTCAGGGAGAGTGCCAGAAGGTGTGTAGATTGAAGAAATCCATCTATGGGTTGAAACAATCTCCTAGAGCTTGGTTTGATAAGTTCAATGATGTTGCTAAAGATGGGATTTTCTTGTTCTGTGACTGACAACTCCTTATTCTATTCTAGCTCTCCTATTGGATCTATTATTATTGTTGTATATGCTGATGATATAGTTATCATCGATAGTGATTCTATAGGCAATCACGTGTGAAAGAAGGATTGCAGGGGCATTTTAATACAAAGGATCTGGGCAAACTAAGGTATTTTCTGGGCATTGAAGTACTTAGTTCTCATGCAAGTACTAATTTGTTTAGAGGAAATATGTGCTGGATTTATTTCATGAAGCAGGTATGAGGGAGTCCAAGTCGACGTCTACTCCTATGGATTATCATGTGAAGGATACGACCAATGATATTGATTATCCAGATCCAGGGTATTACATGAAAATTGTTGGTAAACTGATATATGTGACAGTTACTCGCCCTGACATTTCCTTTGTCGTAGGAGTGGTGAGTCAGCATATGAGCTCACCACAATAGTCACGTTGGAAAAAAAATTTCCGTGTTCTGAGATATCTAAAAGGTACACTTGGTAAGGGGATCACCTATTACAGACCCAAGACCCCTATGTCTACTCTTGTTCTTATTGGTTATGCAGATGCAAATTGGGCTATTAATCTAAATGACAGGAGGTCTACTTCTAGATATTGCACATATCTAGAAAATCACCTTATCACCTGGAAAAGAAAAAAGTAGAATGTTGTGGTAAGATCTAGCATGGAGGCTGAGTATCGAGCAATGGATCATGCCTATTGTGAGTTGCAGTGGGCTCAATCTATGCTTTCTGAATTAAAGATTCATGTGTTGTCTCCCATAGAGCTCATATGTGATAATCAACCTACGATCTAGATTGCCAAGAACCCAGTCTTCCATGAATGCACCAAGAACAAAGAGGTTGACTGCCACTTCATTATAGATCAGATCAAGAATGGTACTGTTGTGACTCCGCACGTCAAATCTGAAGATCAACTTGTAGGTGTTCTCACAAAGCCATTGAGTTCAACAACATTTCAGAACTTTTGCAGCAAGCTGGGCATACGCAATGTGTACGCTCCAGCTTGAGGGGGAGTGTTGATATATCTTATTTATATTCAGCTTTATTATATTTTATAATTTCTATATACTATTCGACCTCTATGTAATTTCTTTGGGTTTTCTTATTAATAAAAGGGAGAGGACACATTTCTCCTCTCTACACACTGCATTGCAACACCCTATCTTTCTTATTTATATTAAGGTTCTTTAGGACTTGACGAAGGTAGTGGCCGCATATTTAGAAACCATGGTAGAGTTTTGTCCTCGAAACTCCTCATCAAGTGTGCCACTTGAAGGAATAGAGATGTCAAGAAGAATTCTAGGGAAGATGATAATTTCAAGGCGTTGGGTACAGGTAGCAAATGTGTTTGTATGAAGATCACTTGTGTTTGGTAGGCAGTGGGTGGCTAGGATCTAGCATAGGTAGCAAGACTGGTGGGAGATTGTCTCCACACTAGTGAAGTTTGGGGTTGCTACCACATTATAGTCAAGATCGGGTGTTGGTGGCAGGGTGTTGCATGTTCTGCCATGATTGCAAGTTTGTGTTTCCTTGTTGTTGAAGGGTTTCTGGTTATATAGGGGATTATTGGGGTTATAGGGTTTCTAGGAGACTCAACAACTATAGGAAAACATGTCAAATGGAGGAACAATTCATGATTTCTTAACTGGTCAAGAAAATGTATCTGACGAGAGTAATAGCTCCATTTCCATTTTTAGAAGGTGAGGCGATGATAGTACTGACTACGGTTTGGGATGATGGTAGCGATATCATTCGTCTAATATAGGGAATGAAGGTGAGATGAATGAGACTATTTTAGAAGGTCCTAAATAAGGAGCCTCTTCTCTTTGTAATCATCGACCATTGGCATTACGAAGGGGGGAGATGGGTTCTTCTGTATCAATCAATGGATTTTTATAATTACACTCCTGAATTGTTATTTATTTCAATTCTTTTATAACTATTATGAAGTAACTCCAAACTCTAAAATTTTGAATATGGGTCTACATTTTACTATACTAATTATCACTAAAAATATTAACACCCATGAGTCCATAGCTTAATAAGACCAAACTATTGATCCTTATCATATATCTAGAAGTTAATTATTCTATCCCAATTATTATTTTAAATTAGTTCAAAGCCTTAGGTTCTAGATTCAAGATTGAGATATGAATGCAAATTCAAATCGTGATGTCTAGGCATGATTGATTTGAATTGTATTACTTAATATTCAAACTAGTTCATGGAACATGTCATAAGGGACTAATTAGTAATTATTTGTGATGTGAGGAACAAGGAATTCAAAAGGAGACAAACTTAATATCCAAGAACATGGTAATTGACCAAAATATTCAAATGAAATTTTGAATGAGAGACCAACTTGAAAATAGATCCAAATTTTGAGGAATTATGAATTTTAGCTCAAAATTGATTTAGTACCCACATTTCGATATGTTACAAGACTACTCACTCCTCATGTGAGATACAAGATAAATGATGTATGTATCAAATAAATGCCATAATCACAAAAGCAAATAGATGAGCATCGATGATGTGCAAATTCTTGTCTTATTTCTTAGGGGTGTCTTGACTGGAGCACAACTACAGTGGAGGTCGATCCATTGTTGAACGAATTGATGAACTGCTGTAATGACGATCAATCAAGCTCTCTTTAGAGGTCAATCAATCAGAGTGGCCAAACTATGGAGGTTGATTGCTGGATCAAAGCTTGATTAATTGAAATCTTTTGAGGTCTATCAATTGAGGTTGAGTGAAGGTCAATTGGTCAATCTCTTTTAAGGTTGATTGATTGAGTTTGCAGTGGATAAATGCAAGGTGGATCACATGTTGGTCGGTCAATATCCTTTGAGGCCGATTGATTCAACTTGCAAGAATTGTATGATGGAGTTATGGAAAATGTTCATCATCCTCTAGTAGTCTCCCCAATGATCTAAAATGGAGGTAATGGCCTTCTATTTATAGGAGGTAGAGAGGAAGGTCAACAATCCCTATGAAATGTTATGAGTCACCTATAGTGAATGAATTAATGGTGAGAATAAGAACTATAGTAGGATTTGGAAGGAACATTGAGTTTGATCACTTCATGTCATGCTATGGACTTGATTGATATTGTCTAATTTCTGAATGGTCGATCACTGGATGGTCAATCACTAGAGCTCAATCAGTCGAGCTCAATCAATGTGATCGATTAGTGGACCTCAACATGATGCATCGATTGGTGGAGCTCAATTGGTGGGTTGATCATAATGCATTAATAGGATGCCATCAATCAATTAAGCTCAATTTATGAGTCAATTTATAGAGCCCAATTTGGAGGTTAATCATTAGGTGGTCAATTAGTGGAGCTAGATCAATGAAAGGTCATTAACTAGAGCTTTATAGTAGACCTCGATCAGAGCTCAATAAAAATGTGTCAACCAATAGGTGCTATTGCAAGTCATCAATCAATTAGCATGATCAAGCAGTCGATTAGGAGGTTGATCAAAGAGGTTGACAATGGTCTTGGGAAAAATGTGGATTGATCTTTCTTCTGAGCATGCTCAAAATTCTATTTCAAGCTGGGTTATTACCCCACACCTTGCTAGAGGTGTCCCCATCTCGACCCCCTCCTCCTGAAGGGTAGTAAGACCTCCTAGGTTGCACTGGTATGGATGATATAAAGAGATAAAATCCAAACCAGAAAAAGGAGTATACAAAAGTGTAACATCCTTACAATTTGTCATAAAATCAAAATAGAACTAAAGAATCATTTTCCATGGAAACCTAAGAGATATAGATGCAAAACTAGACTAAAAATGCAAATAAAGCTAGGACAAATATGCATTGATCATATACATCATCACAATTGTGTAAATATTCTTCTTGCATTTAGATAAAATGCACAACTTGAGGCATTAGCAGAAAACCTTACAACTCATATAACTACAAATCTAAAAATTGTGCATGCATATCCAAATTGTAGACCATGCATAGATCAAAATTAAAGAAAATAAGTACATATGCATGGATTTGAGAGTACAAGGACAACACTATCGAATAACCCCTATACATAAACTTCACTTCATATGAGGAGGACATCACACAAAAATCATCTACCTATAGGACCCCTTCATGCAAACACTTCCAATCTCAAAATCAAGATCTGCCTTTTCCAGAGTGATCTTTGTCTCCACTGCTATAGAAGCCTTGATGATCACCTAAAAGATGTGCAAAACCACAGGGTGGGACCCCAAGTCTCAAAAATATGATATAATGACGGAAACATTTATTACTTATCAGATATACTCAATATATAAATTAAGGAAAATATAAGTAAGAATTTGATTATGACAGTGTGAATAAAAGTGCACTCTCACCAAGCTATACATGTCTCGACAATATAATTGAGTAAGATATAAGGAAACACATTTATTTTATAAAAGTAATCATATCCATTTTTATTTTCAAATAAATATAAGAAAATATGCTACACATATGAGCTACATATTTTGTTATGTCCTGGTAAGTTCAAGTTGTACCACTCAAGATGCTATGTAGATGCTACCAAGCCATATTAGAAATTCATATAAAATCTTGGGATTTTTAAATTCCACTATATCTCTCCACATAACCTTGGGTTGTTGATGAATCCTCCAGATTCATCATTATAGTCGCCAATTCTAAGGATTTTGTGGCGCATATCGACTGATCTACCCTCACTTTGGGTTTACTTTAAGTATTATTTCAGTCTCGTGTAAATAATGCATTACTAGCTCAAATAACCCTAGTTTCCATCTTATTTGATTTCATTTTCACATTCTATCTCCTCTGCAGATCATCCTCAACTACCACCAACGGTCAGGACCCCTACAACACTAACTCTAGCGGTCTCAAGACCGTTTGAGCCCATGCGGTCTCAAGACCGTTTGAGTCCATGCGGTCTCAAGACCGTTTGAGCCCATGCGGTCTCAAGACCGTTTGAGCCCATGCGGTCTCAAGACCGTTTGAGCCCATGCGGTCTCAAGACCGTTTGAGCCCATGCGGTCTCAAGACCGTTTGATCCCATGCGGTCTCAAGACCGTTTGAACCCATGCGGTCTCAAGACCGTTTGAGTCCATGCGGTCTCAAGACCGTTTGAGCCCATGCGGTCTCAAGATCGTTTGAGCCCATGCGGTCTCAAGACCGTTTGAGCCCATGCGGTCTCAAGATCGTTTGAGCCCATGCGGTCTCAAGACCGTTTGAGCCCATGCGGTCTCAAGATCGTTTGAACCCATGCGGTCTCAAGACCGTTTGAGTCCATGCGGTCTCAAGACCGTTTGAACCCATGCGGTCTCAAGACCGTTTGCTGCTGCATGAAGACCATGAGCATTATTCACGTGAAGACTATTGCACGCAAACCACATGGAGCAGCGCTTGAAAACCGTTTGGTTTAATTACATGAAAACTGTTTTCTGCTTGTGAACGTGAAGAACTGAATGGATAAGCTGCTGATTAAGCTAGGCATGAAGACCGTTCGAACAAGATTCCTTGCAAACCGTTTGCTCTAGAATGAATGAAAGACCATGCATGCAAAAGCAAAATGCAAGAAATCGAATAAGCATGTATACGTGAAAGACCATCAGGAAAAGTCAAAACCAAGCAAAGACCGTTTGCTTATTATTTGAATATGAAAACCAAATTGATAAGACCGTGAAGCTTTCTTGCTTGCAAACCACGTGAGGTTATTATATGGATTTCCAAAGAGAAGGGATCCCACGCATGAATGACCATGCTGCTCGAAACTGTTTGAAATAATTTACTCACGTATCAGCTATTCACGAGAAGAAGGAGCATTCCAATGAGAAAACCGCATGGCCATTGCCATGTGAAACCGTATGGAATAACCGCTACGTGAACCGCATGAAGCGCTGAGAAGCGAAGACCGTTTGCCTACAGGCATGAAGACCGCATGCACGTGAATGAGGCCAGCAGCTATCGTGCCCCACGTGAATTTGCGACCGGTTGCTGATTTGAGAAGTAAACCGCACGGCCAACTACTATGCAAGACCGCATGGAGCGCTGAAGCGCAAACCACATGGCTGAGGAACCGGAAGCGCGAGACTGTTTGATTAGCTTATCGCGAAGACCGTTTTGAAGACCGCATGAAAGCTGAGGCTCGCGGTCTGCTGCTGCGGACATGCTAGTGGAGAGAAGACCGTTTGCGCAGGACCGCATGAATTGAGAAACCAAATCGAAGACCGTTTGATAAAGTAGAGAGCACACGGACCGAATGAAAAAGTAGAAATCGCCAAACCGTTTGCTAAAATGGTATGCGAAGACCGTTTGCAAAAGACATTTGCGTAGACCGTTTGCTAAAGTTGGTAATGCCAAACTGTTTGATAAAGTGGAACTAAAGCAAACCGTTTGCATGAGATATTTAGCAAACTGATCCAAGACCGTTTAAAGGTCTGCCCTGTTCCTATAAATAGGACCCCAAGGTTCCTCACTAGGGGATCCCATCTAACCACGGCCCAAGGCTGCCGGACTGGGACCAGGCCGGAACGCTGCCAGATTGCCCGAGCACCGTTTCCGACCAAACTTCACCCACAGCCTCAGAATCCCATCCTGAGTCCAGATCCGGTGAGCAGCCAGTCCGGGCGCAGATCTAGTAGGCTGATTCCATCACCATCTTACCATTGCTCACACCATAGCTCCACCTCATCCTACTTTTGCTATTCCGGAGGTTGACCCGAAGATCGAGGCGGAGAAACGGACGACATCGACCACGACGGAGCAGTCCCGGAGACTGCGACGATCTACACCGGGCTGTCACAGATCCACTCTTCTGCTCTGGCGATGCTTTCTTTCTCTCTCTTCTCTCTCTTTGTTTCTCCCTCTATGAGGAGCGAGTAGTTTCTTTCACTGGGGCGCGGGGACTAGCCCCGCTGCCCATGTTTTGTATTTTGTACTAAAAAGATGTTATCATTTCGTTTTAATACTAAATCGTTCCACACATGCTTGAATGATGGCCACGTTCTTGTATGCATTTATTGTCTTTCGTTGTGGTTTGTCTATGACCGCTATCGAGGCTTGAATACCGATTTAGTGTTGGTTTCTGGTGTGTGTATCCACCACGCATCCGTTTCGGTGTCTAGAAGTGTATCTCAAAGAGTGGAGTAAACTCACTATCATTTGGCACACTCCCATCTGTATGGAAGAGACCTTTGGTAAGTCGAGGAACACACTTTGCGAGGGGAATGATGTAAAGCATGTGACCATTTGTTCGGGAATGGCTGGCGTTGCATCATTCCCGCACTTCTCGTAGCTAGGTTATCCGAATAGGAGACTAGGCCTACAAGGACGCTATTCGATTTGGTAATTATCGCTCGCTTGTTAGTTTTAGATGCACGTTTCTTGAGGTTGAGTAAGATTCTCTCTTCGGAGACTACATCCTTCAGTGACGCGTAGTGATGTACCGCTTGAGAGTTACTTAACCCTTGAAGGATGAGATGCATTGCCCTTTTCTTATATGGGCATTGGTCTTGTGGAACATCGAAGGGTGCAATGCATCGCTCTTGTCTTATGTGGGCATCGGTCTTGTGGAACACCCTTGGATGCAACGCATCGCTCTTGTCTTATAAGGCATCGGTCTTGTGGAAACATCCATGCATCTAGCTTATAAGTCTTGCTTAGTACATATACAATTCATGTGTAGTGGTGGTAAATACCTGCTTAACCCCAGTGATTCATCACCATCTGCTAATCTTAGTTTTTAATCCTTAAACTAGTTTTTTATTCTTGCCTTTACTTTTGCATGTTTTAGGTTAAATAACTCAAATCAAACTTCAGGTCTTAGATGATTAACTTAGATTGATACGAAACAAGAAAAAGACACTCAGATTCTTAACGTTGTCCTTTGGGTTCGATCCTAAATCTGTACTATGATAAGGCTTCCATACTCTTATGGGGTTGGAGTTGTTATCTAAGCACCAGTTCTAGGTAAACCTAGGGAGAACATCAACTCTCTAGGGTTTTTGGTGCATATTTGGGACTCCCATTGGAAGAGTAAAATCTTTTGGTGTAGGTCCCAGCTCCATCAAAAAATGGCGCCGTTGCCGGGGACAACGGTTTAAGAATCGTCTTCTTCAAATTTTGTGTTGATTTAGGTTTCTCTAGGGTTTTCTTTTTCTTTTCAAAAACCTAAAAAGTAAAGGACTTAATCTTGTATATCATCTTGGATTTGAAGTGGTTGGTCAAACTTGATAAACTCTTTCTTCAATTTCAGGAACCAATTCTCTTCAAAATGAAGCAGTCAGTGCCACCAACCAATAGTTGTCAATTCTGTGGCGACTATTCTCATGCATCGATCAAATGTTTCAACGTTCATCCTCTCTACGTGATGGCCTTGCGTCAAGTAATCATGAATCAGATAGCTGGAAAACTCAAAGCAGCATCTTCATGCAACTATGGAAATAATGCAAGTTATAGTTCATATCATCCTGGAGGCTACTATGAAAAACCTAACTATGGTGATTTTCAAGGTGTGGACTGCAATGTAGGAAGGATCCTGGAAAACAACGCAAATCAATACTATGATGAGGAAGACTATTATCGTGATCAACTCAACAGGTGTGGTAAAGAGCCTTTTCATGAAGATCCACACACATCAATGGAAGAACTACGAGCTTTACAGTTATCAGTGGCTCAACAACTAGCGGATCAGACAGCCATGACCGAGAAGTTGATAGCCTACCTTAATCAACTCACGCAACTTGTCAACGCTCCTGAGCAACATGTAGAACAGCCACAAAATTCAACTAAGCTCATCCCTGGTCCATATGTAGATTACGATGATGATTACGATATCATGTGGGAGGTGCCTTCCAATGATCAGCATGCATTGGTGCAAAATGGGGAACCACCCTCTGAGTTAATGACTGAATTCAAGGATGACCCCTTCGCAACATCGCAAGAAAAAGAATCATTTTCTGAGCCAAGGTCTGACTCGGATAATGAAAAATGCACTATGCTCTTAAATGAAAGAATGAGCACCCAATCTGAAGATTTTCTACAATTCGAAGATAAACTGGGGATAAATTTAGGCGTCTGGCCATCTTCTCCCATAGACCCTGATCAAACCATACAGATTGAGGGGCAATCAGCAATGATTGACTCCTTATACGACAAATATTCCTCGACTGCAACCATCTTGTCATTGAATTCCAAAGAAGAAAGGTCTACGCTACAAGAACCCTATACTCCTTCACAGTCAGACATAGATGAATATGAGACTGATTCAGATAAGGAGACATCTTTTACGCAAGAGACTCAAATGACTCCATTGCTGGAGCAGGATCCGATTTGGCCTTATGAAGAAATCTCTGACCATTCGGTCGATCTAGAAACAAACCTCGAGGATGGGACTGATCAAGATCTTGATTCAAGGATGGGCCACATTACCCTCACCGACCCTGATGATGATGAAGGAAAATCATGGGGAGATGATGAATCTCATGAGAACGAATCTACGACCAATCCTTTTCATGAGATGATGTTACCAGAGTTACCGCCACTACAAGAAGTCCAGTCGAAGTCAGTCCTCCAACAAGAGCATGATCTTTCTATTGAATCTCCTTCTAGTCACTTGAATGAGACAATAGTGCAATATGAAGAGGAACATGAGCCATCTCTTGACTTTAGAACGGACTGCAGTTTTACTGTGAACTCTTATAATGTCCCTTGGGAAGACAACAAGTCGCAAACCTATCCCTCTATAGTCACACACCCCTCTGAAGAAGCCCCTCCTGATATTCAAGAAACTGAGATGCTTCCATTACCTGAGCTAGATTCCATTCCTCCTATAGAAACTCCTTCCGAGCACTCAATAGAATCGGAGGAGTGTTGTGAAGAAGAACTAGAACAACAACTTAACTCAGAAATGGTATACACCAGTCCCAATACTGAAGAAATAGGTTCATCAGGGAATTTTAACCCTCAAACCAACATGTCATGGACTAATCCCTCCCATGAAGAGAAATCATTGGAACTTCTATCTCAAGATCCTATGAATCCCTTACACGAGCAAGAGTTCGTTTCACCAATCAAATCCTCTTCTAGTTACTTGGATGAGCTAAGGATGTTCTACAAGGAAAATTCTGAACAAAACCTTGAAAAAAGGAACGACGCTCTTACCAATTTCAGCATTGATAAAGATGATGATACTTCTCAAAATAACTTCTCCGATGAAGAAAAGTCATCCTGGCTACCATATCCCACACAAGAAAAGCCAGGTGACGAAATGAAGCCGGAACCGGATCCACCACCTGACCCTAGACAGAAGGAAGTTCAAGTGGCCGACCCTCAATCAACTGCCCTAGATTTTGAAGAAAGTAGTTTTACTCTGAACTTCGAGGGCGAGCCACAACTGGAGGGCACAAGAGGGCATAACCTTGATTTCTCGCATAGTCCCCCAGTTTCGACTACTTATATTTCACCTCCCTCGTTGACGGGGGAAGGTCTCTGGATTCTTCTAGACGGACAACGAGGCGAAAGAAACGTGCATCCAAGTCGTCCAGAAGACTCGTTTGATTTGCCTCAACTTCCCAGCCAACAAGTTGTTCAGACCACTTCCTCATTCTCAGCACCAGCCATCACGAGATATCTTTGTCGGATCTTCTTCCAACTACGAGGACCGCCTGGTTAACACTGCTCAACCCTTCCCCTCCATCCTGAACTTGGTATTTTCTCAGAAATGGGCAAATTCATAAGTTCAAGGTGGAGGGCGGGTGGTATGACTTTCACTCCACCCTCTATCTTTATTGCTTCCTGCTTTTCCATTCCAGTTTCTTTTTCGTAATTTTTTCCGCCTTTTTGTTAGTTTCCTAAAGCCTTTATCTAGTCGGCTTTTGTTTTGCGAATCTGTGACCATCACCTCTTTTGCGTTGCAAAATTCCTGGAATAGAATACTTAAAACTAGCCAATGCGTGTTGTTCATTTTGATTTGTCTATGAATCCTAATGTTATATCTCAAACAGGAAAAGATAATACACTTCAATAAAGCTGAGATAGATCAAATACATCACGCCTTTATCTGATTAATGGATCTGTTGTATGAATTTCTCATTTGATGTTTCATCATGTCTCTTTTGGAGCAGAGTGTGATGGAGAATAGAGACCCGTCGCATGGAATCGCTAAGGAAACTGCATCATGATCCGAACTCTCTTCTACACTTCTTCCTTCATTTTCATACCCCTCTGTTCATTAACCATGCCAAAGTTTTAAGTTCGGTGTGGCACGCCACACTCCTTTCTAGTGAAAACTAGAACATTGCCGAACTTTAAGTTCGGTGTGGTAAACCACACCTCTGCAAAACTCTAAGTTCGGTGTGGTACACCAAACGTCTTTTTCCACTACCGCTTCTTCCATACCCCTCAATACATAACAGGGGCGTACCACCTTCTCATTTTGCTTCAACGAGTATACAATATTGATTGTGCACATACCGAGGTTGGCGAAAAATCTACCCCGACTCCAAAAAGAGGCCTGGCAGCCCAAATATGCAAAAATCCAAAAATACCCTTTGTCCTAAGCCAGGTGAGAATGAATAAAAGCCAGAGTGTGAATAAAAACATCAGAGTTGTGCCCTGAATAAGGATAACCAATAAAGGTCTTGCCCGGCCGGTACATTAGCTGCCCTCATGAAGGCAGATGTGTCGTGACCGGTAGTGAGATCCTAAGGATCCAAAAATAACCCCGTACCTCCCCTCAAAGAGGTAAAATAGCCAAAAGCCTTAAGCCAACCCATACACACTTCTGAGTTACCTTTAGAAAAAAAAAATCGGGTGTAAGGCTAAGTCAACCAGAGTTGTGCACAAATCATTCAAAATACCTCGATGAATCAACGAATGACAAGAGTCTTGATTAAATCAGAGGAGAGACTCTTATCTCTTGATCATACCCCCATTCTCTCACTTTTCAACACCAGTGATAGATCATATGCATTTTGTTGATTCCGTGGGTCTGTTCAAAGTCTCATAAAACTCTTTAACATGACCGATACAACAGAGAGTGAGAAGGAAGTACTTCAGCAAAGTGAACTCAGAAATAAGGATATCATAAGATGTATTTCGTGATCTAAGGAAGCTATAATGTTGTATCGTTCTGAGCCATGAACAAAACTACGATATGACAATAGGATGAGGCAATCCTGAGATGAACGATTTCATTGGTGACTGTTTTAAAGTTTTTCGTTTCTCGGGACGAGCAACGCTTAAGTTCGGTGTGGTGATGAATCCTCCAGATCCACCTTCAGTCACCAATTCAAAGGATTTTCGACGTTTTTGCCCTGAATTTTTGTTTTCGCCTCATTTTCCTTTTCTCTTTTTATGAAAAATTCTGACACTTGCACGAAGGTGAGGTAATTACGAGACCAACTGCATGCGTTTTGGCGACTGCCTTGGGCTTTTTCGTTCCTCGGGACGAGCAACGCTTAAGTTCGGTGTGGTGATGAATCCTCCAGATTCATCATTATAGTCGCCAATTCTAAGGATTTTGTGGCGCATATCGACTGATCTACCCTCACTTTGGGTTTACTTTAAGTATTATTTCAGTCTCATGTAAATAATGCATTACTAGCTCAAATAACCCTAGTTTCCATCTTATTTGATTTCATTTTCACATTCTATCTCCTCTGCAGATCATCCTCAACTACCACCAACGGTCAGGACCCCTACAACACTAACTCTAGCGGTCTCAAGACCGTTTGAGCCCATGCGGTCTCAAGACCGTTTGAGTCCATGCGGTCTCAAGACCGTTTGAACCCATGCGGTCTCAAGACCGTTTGAGCCCATGCGGTCTCAAGACCGTTTGAGCCCATGCGGTCTCAAGACCGTTTGAGCCCATGCGGTCTCAAGACCGTTTGAGCCCATGCGGTCTCAAGACCGTTTGAACCCATGCGGTCTCAAGACCGTTTGAGTCCATGCGGTCTCAAGACCGTTTGAGCCCATGCGGTCTCAAGATCGTTTGAGCCCATGCGGTCTCAAGACCGTTTGAGCCCATGCGGTCTCAAGATCGTTTGAGCCCATGCGGTCTCAAGACCGTTTGAGCCCATGCGGTCTCAAGATCGTTTGAACCCATGCGGTCTCAAGACCGTTTGAGTCCATGCGGTCTCAAGACCGTTTGAACCCATGCGGTCTCAAGACCGTTTGCTGCTGCATGAAGACCATGAGCATTATTCACGTGAAGACTATTGCACGCAAACCACATGGAGCAGCGCTTGAAAACCGTTTGGTTTAATTACATGAAAACTGTTTTCTGCTTGTGAACGTGAAGAACTGAATGGATAAGCTGCTGATTAAGCTAGGCATGAAGACCGTTCAAACAAGATTCCTTGCAAACCGTTTGCTCTAGAATGAATGAAAGACCATGCATGCAAAAGCAAAATGCAAGAAATCGAATAAGCATGTATACGTGAAAGACCATCAGGAAAAGTCAAAACCAAGCAAAGACCGTTTGCTTATTATTTGAATATGAAAACCAAATTGATAAGACCGTGAAGCTTTCTTGCTTGCAAACCACGTGAGGTTATTATATGGATTTCCAAAGAGAAGGGATCCCACGCATGAATGACCATGCTGCTCGAAACTGTTTGAAATAATTTACTCACGTATCAGCTATTCACGAGAAGAAGGAGCATTCCAATGAGCAAACCGCATGGCCATTGCCATGTGAAACCGTATGGAATAACCGCTACGTGAACCGCATGAAGCGCTGAGAAGCGAAGACCGTTTGCCTACAGGCATGAAGACCGCATGCACGTGAATGAGGCCAGCAGCTATCGTGCCCCACGTGAATTTGCGACCGGTTGCTGATTTGAGAAGTAAACCGCACGGCCAACTACTATGCAAGACCGCATGGAGCGCTGAAGCGCAAACCACATGGCTGAGGAACCGGAAGCGCGAGACTGTTTGATTAGCTTATCGCGAAGACCGTTTTGAAGACCGCATGAAAGCTGAGGCTCGCGGTCTGCTGCTGCGGACATGCTAGTGGAGAGAAGACCGTTTGCGCAGGACCGCATGAATTGAGAAACCAAATCGAAGACCGTTTGATAAAGTAGAGAGCACACGGACCGAATGAAAAAGTAGAAATCGCCAAACCGTTTGCTAAAATGGTATGCGAAGACCGTTTGCAAAAGACATTTGCGTAGACCGTTTGCTAAAGTTGGTAATGCCAAACTGTTTGATAAAGTGGAACTAAAGCAAACCGTTTGCATGAGATATTTAGCAAACTGATCCAAGACCGTTTAAAGGTCTGCCCTGTTCCTATAAATAGGACCCCAAGGTTCCTCACTAGGGGATCCCATCTAACCACGGCCCAAGGCTGCCGGACTGGGACCAGGCCGGAACGCTGCCAGATTGCCCGAGCACCGTTTCCGACCAAACTTCACCCACAGCCTCAGAATCCCATCCTGAGTCCAGATCCGGTGAGCAGCCAGTCCGGGCGCAGATCTAGTAGGCTGATTCCATCACCATCTTACCATTGCTCACACCATAGCTCCACCTCATCCTACTTTTGCTATTCCGGAGGTTGACCCGAAGATCGAGGCGGAGAAACGGACGACATCGACCACGACGGAGCAGTCCCGGAGACTGCGACGATCTACACCGGGCTGTCACAGATCCACTCTTCTGCTCTGGCGATGCTTTCTTTCTCTCTCTTCTCTCTCTTTGTTTCTCCCTCTATGAGGAGCGAGTAGTTTCTTTCACTGGGGCGCGGGGACTAGCCCCGCTGCCCATGTTTTGTATTTTGTACTAAAAAGATGTTATCATTTCGTTTTAATACTAAATCGTTCCACACATGCTTGAATGATGGCCACGTTCTTGTATGCATTTATTGTCTTTCGTTGTGGTTTGTCTACGACCGCTATCGAGGCTTGAATACCGATTTAGTGTTGGTTTCTGGTGTGTGTATCCACCACGCATCCGTTTCGGTGTCTAGAAGTGTATCTCAAAGAGTGGAGTAAACTCACTATCATTTGGCACACTCCCATCTGTATGGAAGAGACCTTTGGTAAGTCGAGGAACACACTTTGCGAGGGGAATGATGTAAAGCATGTGACCATTTGTTCGGGAATGGCTGGCGTTGCATCATTCCCGCACTTCTCGTAGCTAGGTTATCCGAATAGGAGACTAGGCCTACAAGGACGCTATTCGATTTGGTAATTATCGCTCGCTTGTTAGTTTTAGATGCACGTTTCTTGAGGTTGAGTAAGATTCTCTCTTCGGAGACTACATCCTTCAGTGACGCGTAGTGATGTACCGCTTGAGAGTTACTTAACCCTTGAAGGATGAGATGCATTGCCCTTTTCTTATATGGGCATTGGTCTTGTGGAACATCGAAGGGTGCAATGCATCGCTCTTGTCTTATGTGGGCATCGGTCTTGTGGAACACCCTTGGATGCAACGCATCGCTCTTGTCTTATAAGGCATCGGTCTTGTGGAAACATCCATGCATCTAGCTTATAAGTCTTGCTTAGTACATATACAATTCATGTGTAGTGGTGGTAAATACCTGCTTAACCCCAGTGATTCATCACCATCTGCTAATCTTAGTTTTTAATCCTTAAACTAGTTTTTTATTCTTGCCTTTACTTTTGCATGTTTTAGGTTAAATAACTCAAATCAAACTTCAGGTCTTAGATGATTAACTTAGATTGATACGAAACAAGAAAAAGACACTCAGATTCTTAACGTTGTCCTTTGGGTTCGATCCTAAATCTGTACTATGATAAGGCTTCCATACTCTTATGGGGTTGGAGTTGTTATCTAAGCACCAGTTCTAGGTAAACCTAGGGAGAACATCAACTCTCTAGGGTTTTTGGTGCATATTTGGGACTCCCATTGGAAGAGTAAAATCTTTTGGTGTAGGTCCCAGCTCCATCAGTTGTAACAAGGTAAAAAAAAGGTAGGGTGATCAAAGGCTAGGTATACTGTGGATGTATTCTTAGAAGCATATCCATAAATCACAAACTCTTCTAGGTTAAATAGGTCACGACACCAAACTTAGGGTATCAACCCATTACAACATCATATAATATTTCTTTTTGGACCATCAACCTTCACCAAATTCCAAACCAAGTTTATAGGTGTTAGGATATTACTAATATATGGCTCTAAACATCTTCTCACAATTGAGATTTCTTCAAGATGAACTTTTTTCACTATTCCCCCTAACGACCCAAGGGAATAGATCTATATATTCAGGGCTCTATAAAATTAAGGTTACACTTGATTGTTTAAGTCAATTTTTTAACGACTACATCAGTTAAGTTACATAAAATAATCACCAAATATTTGAAAAATTGATTCATGCCATGTAACTCTTGAACATATAAAACATATGGATTTAAGATCTTAACTTTTCAAAGCATTGCATGCCATTGTGCCACTCGAAGACAACAAGGCTTGTCATAAGGCATCAAACTTCAAGTTTTCTAAGGGTATCAAGCCCTACCCAATTAAAATGCACTTTGAGAACATTGTGTTGTGTCTTCACAAGATTATTCATCATTAGAGAGTATGGGGAGATGGTAGGTCAAAATATAGAAAGAACACACTAACCCTAATTGCAGATCCATTTTCATAACAATTTTTGGCATCTCAACAACTAGTAAAAGATCTCCACAACATTTATAAGAAGGTTTTGACATCAAAAGTGACATATAAATTGACATTCCCTTTACTTGTAGTGTGTCACCATCAAGTAAAGGTACAATTATTAATCATATCCTTTAAGCAAGAACTGGGTCTACAAAAGATCATATTGAACTATTATGATTCCAATATATACCTTACTTTGTAAATTCTGGATACAACATCAAACTTAGCATACTCAATAAACAAGTTTTTGATAATAGAAGGTTTCAAATTTTCATCATTTTAAGATATTACACTTCAAGATAAAGAAATTCATGTATACAATAGGTACTACATGCATTAAAAATTAAATTACTCACCTTAAAATAGTGGGACCAAGTCCACTGTAAAAGGACAATAGGAAATCTCCAAGCTTCAACCAAAACCCCAAAGGTAACATAAAACTCTCTAATATCTAAGCTTTCTCTTTACACAGCTTACTATGACAACATATTCATGACCCAAGGGTAGCTAAATAAGGAAAGAGAAATATTACAAGGCATAAGACCATGGTAGTTAAGATCCTAAAGAGAAACCACCAAGAGACAATCCTAAGGGGGAAGAGGGTGAAGGATCACCAAGATGACAAAGGATAATAATTCCATTTATGTGATTCTAGGTTCAAAATACACAAGGAAGGGTGTCAATCTTAACAAATGAAGAGGGAATTAAAAGAAACACCAACAAAGGGTGATGGAAGCATAACTATCATTGATAGACATCAAATAATGGTTCATTACTCTGAGATCAAATCCAACAAATGAGAAAGGAAGGAAGAGAAAGGATTCATATATATATCCCTAGAGGAGAGATCAAAGGGTGGTCAACACCATCTAGTCATTAGTCAAAAAATCCATATCTTCATCGGTCTATCGTCCTAGAAGATGACCCTAACTTTCCATCAGAAGTCAAGGATAAAAACTCCTCAGTAGACAACCACATCTTTTCATATGTAGATGATGTCAAGGATTCATTGGTAGATACCACAAGACCAAGCACATATCAACTTCATAGAAAGACATACAATATATTCTCATCAGTTGTCAACACCTTCAAACCATAGATTCTTAGCTCATGGTTTCCATCAATAGGTGCTCCACCAACTTTCCTCAGTAGCCAATGCTGGTGCCAACTTCCATCGATACTCAGTTGATGAAGAACCAACATTTATCCAGACAACTTTCCCATTGCTAGTCAACTAATGAAAGCATATAAGGTCAAGACAACCATTTCCATTGGTCTGCTACTAATGGAAAGGTAGGAAATCTTGACAAAGAAACAAGACACTTTTATTTAGTCGTCATCCAATGAAAAGGCAGAACACTTCCATTGGAACTCAACCAATGGGAATGCAAGATACATGATTGGGTGATCTAAGTCCACCCAACCAAGTCCAATAAAGAGGAAGAATGGATAGAAACACTCCATGTGCAAATTTACAAGTAGAACCACAACCATGATAAATCAAACATAGGACCCTCAAAACATCAAAAAACTAATTATGCATCTAAACTAAGCAAGTCATCAAGCATCCAAACACATTATTGGAGCAAAAAACATGATTGTGTAGGTTAAAATAGGTTAGGGGGTCTTACAACAATGCCTAGGTTAGATGGATAAACCTAGATGGTCAATGACTCACCATGCTTGGAGGATGATGGGTTGGAGGTTGATGGGTTGATGTTAAAGACCTTGATGGGTCAATGGTTGAGAACCTAAATGGGTAAATATATGCAAACATTGATGATTTTTATTAAGAGAGGGTTGATGTCCAAGGTGGTCAATGACTAATGTGATCGATGGCCAAAGGGGTTGATGAGTCAAGTGGTTGATGGGTTTTTCTATGTGGGTTATTTGAGATCTCTACTCCCTCTAGCCTATAAATACCCCTACACCGTGACTTTAAGACTAGTTTGACACCCAAGATGCTTCTATAACATTAAAAGGATCCCAAATCTCTTTGGAGTACCTAGAAATGCATCATTATTGGAAGAAGATGATCAAGCTTCTTTTGGTGGATCTAAAGCAAGTTAGCTACGTTTTGGCCATAGATCATGTAATATCTTCTCTTTTTTTTCTCTTTTCTTATTGTTCTTCCTTTATTATATCTTATTTAATGAGATCCTAGGATATACATGCTATATCTTACTTGTTCTGGTTAAATATCTCTCCTTTCTTCTTTGTTTGACCTAGTCGGGACTAGATATTACAAAGGGGATCCTTGGTGAAGTTGTTGGAGTGCTATTTGATGACTTTGGAATTTTATACCATGATGTTCTCGGCTAGAAATAGAGTTCTTCATCTTGAGGTGAGTTATATAGAAACTTGTAGCCTTCATTGCCTACAAAACCTATAGCGAACCCTAAATTGGCTAGCCACATGTTTTTATGGTTTGAAAGACAATCTTGTTGACTATTTTGGTAGAACAACAATTAATTACGAATTTTCTATATCTTCCTTAAGTTAATTATGATATATTATGGGGGATATTATCCATCTCGAATCTATAGGGCTACAAATTCAGAAAATGCATATTTTTACCCTAAAAGTGCTACATTCATGGGTTTTTAATACCATGTTGAGGAAAATACGAATTTCCATACTTCCTTAATGTTTGTAAGTTGATATAAGATAGATAATATGTTTTTTTTAACCATTATATTTCTAAAATATTTGGAGTGCCTATGTCATATAGTTTAAGATGAGTTTTTTATGCTCAAAGGTGACATTTTTATGCAGATTCTTGTTCTAGTCATATCTACCTCATACAATGGAGTTTGTATATGAAATTTGGCATGAAATTTCATTGATGATATGGTGACAAGGAATATACCATGCCAAGTGAACTTTGAGCCTTTATAAATGTGTGGCCTTGTTGTGGCTAAAATGGTGAATCGAACCATGTATGGGTACTTTGGTACAAGATGTGGCTTTCTATAACTTTAATAATTTCTTATACTTGTATCAATGTTGTAATACATATTCATGCATTGTTTTTATCTTTTTCCCCTTATGCAAGATGAGTAATTGGCCTAATCAACCAAGTGAAATGCTAATATTGTTGATCCATGTGTGCATAGGAACTATCCTAATGTTTGAAGAGGCAGGATAGTCAAATGAGTCACATTGTAGCAATCTTAGAATGCGGGAATGTACTTGAAGTCATATACTTTTGAGTTTATATGGTATACATGGTTATTTCCTTGATACCCAAGTGATGATTATGTGATGAGTGTTGTCAAGGCTATATCTCCAATGTTATGAACAATGTGATGAGATATGTGACACTATGATATATGGGTTTTTATTCCCAAAAGATAGGTTTCATGGCCCAAATTCCCAATATGGATTTAATGTTTATAGTTTGATTTTTGACTCCCTACTAGTAGGTTTCTATCCAATGTGCCCCCACTTGTTATACTCACACCGACCGAGGCGTGATGGGAGCTTATGGAGATCAGTAATCCTAATATCTTATAAAGTGATCTAGGAGACTTCACAGTCACTAGCTAGTGGTTTGACTGGTACACCTCAGACTACCTAGGGATTATTATAAATAAGTAACTAAGTCGATAAACTATATACTATTATGTATGCATATCATGTGTAATGGTTTTATTAAACTTCTGTGGCTTTCAAGTATTGCTATCTTGCATATACTACTCACTATATTATGTGAAGATTATTTATTGTTTAACTACCTTTATTTATGTTAATAATGGTAGACTTGTATTCATAGAATGCTTTACATTTGATATATTACATCACTGTGATATGGGTCTCATCCTCTTGGTTATCCACATATTTTAAGTGTTCGACGTCATGCTCATGATTTTAGTAGTGAGGGATTCATGTGGATGAAAAATCATAGATGAAGGTTGGTGGTTTGTGATTTTGGAGATGTATTGCATCCCTATACACACGGGTCTGGGTAAGGTATTTCTATATCAAGATGTATCATAAAACTAGTATTTTGTTGCATTCCATGCATATATGCTCATGTTGTAAACTTTAGAAGATATACTTTTTGTATATATAGGTTGTGATAGTGGTCACCAAATATATCACATACAATTACCTTTTAGTAAATGAAATTGATGGCATGTTTATATGCACTTTGTTGAAACATAGTTAGAATTTATATTATGCCTTTTTCTATATTTGTGGTTAACAATTGGTTATTTGTTTTGAGTAATATGATTTTTTAGTGGTAGGGTTGCCACCCAATATGTGGATTTTATATGATGTGTAGTTTGCTTATGAGTTTTAGTGAGAAAGGGAAAAAGTATTTGAGTTTTTTTCTTATTCTTAAATCATGTTTGTTGCAAATTTGGTGAGTGTTTTCTTAATCAACTTTTAGCTTTATAGATTCCCTCTAATCATTGGTATTTATGCTAATTAAAACAAAGGATCTACAAGCGTTGTCTCCCATAATGATCAATGAAGCCTTGTTTCTACCAAGCCTAGTTGTTTTGACTATCCTTACTAATTGAATAACTAGGTTTGGGTTTTATTGTCACCAGCGGCCATCGTACCACCTTCAAACCTACAAAATGCCCCCACTACTTGCCTTAAGTGGTTAACAAAGTTGTTCGTGAGTCAATTAAGTTAGTCAGCTAGGACAAAATATATAATAGTTCATTCTAAACACAATACATGTCTTAGACCTCACCAAAGGCACACATATCTTATTCTGAGTGTTTATACTAAATTTCATGTTTTGTATTAATATGAGCTTCTCAATTCAAATAATTTATTGTCTATAGTAAAACTATGTACCCACTCATGCATATTATATTATAATTCAAGATACACTTCAAATAAATATATTTCAAAGAATGAAAATTCAGCTAGAGTTATCTCTATCATATTAGTGTCATTAAAATAATGAGACTAATATCTTAAGACTAAAATTATATATTATGTTTTGAGAAGTACTAAATTAATACATTATTTGCTTGATCATGCTAAAAAATAAAAAATCTTTTCATTAAGCTTACAGCCATGCTAGGGTTTTATCTAACTCTAAGATTACTAGTTAAGAAGATCTTGGGTTGTAGAAACTACACCTCCCTAAAATATTGACATTAAAATAATTGTATTACTTCAACGTACTATCTCTTATATATTATTTTCTAGAGTTATTCCTTTCTTGTGTTGTCTATTTTATATTACCTTCTCCATGATTTTCTTGAATTACCTTCCTCATAATTTTTTTGTTTTATAGACCTCTTCTTAAGATTCATAACTTAAAACTTTTTCAGACATAATTAAACGATGGTTTCATCTAAATATTTATTTAGAATACTAGTTCTTTATTGGTCTTATTTATTTTCTTTGTAATGCAGTTTATTAATTAAACATGACGCTTAGGAAATCACTTCTCTTATGCTCTAGATTTTTTATTTTGTCTATTATTTCTTTTCTAGATCCCCTTCTTAGTATCTAAAAATTCATGTTAACTTCAATCCATTGTAGATTATTTTTCATAACATAGGTTGTTACTAAAGAGTAGACATCACATATCTTTTGTAGTGACTCAAATTTGATCGCACTATATGGCTCAAGATTGTGAGACTTCCATGAGGCTGATTGTTACGACCCCATCTGAGCTTAACTGGTAAACTAGGGTTTACCTAGACAATTGCAAAGATTAATTGGAATAATCATTCTTGAAATCTAATGAATGACAATAACACAATTAGGATGTTTTAACTATGATAAGAAGTCTAAATGTTCTTTGGTCTTGAGAATTAGGGTTTGAGAAGCATAAACCCTAATCGGCCCAAATAGGGTTTTGATGATGCATGAATACAGAATTTGATAAGTAGAATGTCTCACTAAATGATTTTTAGTATTTTATGTGTAACTCTGATTTACTTCAAATTTGGATATAATTTAGATATATAAAAGGTGAACAACATTGGAAAATATCAGAATTTTTGAAGAATGCTCTGACCTGTTTGTCGGCCGAGTTTCAAACTCGACTGATCACAATTTCAGAATTTTACAGCAGTGTGGTAATTGAATTTTATCTTTTTATTGGTATATCCAATTGATCTCAAATTTTAACAGTATTTGATAAATACAATTTTAGACACTCTGTTAAATTTTCATAATTTTTGGATGACTTTTGAATCCCTACAGTAAGGGTGTCGGTCGAGTTTGTGCAGGACAAACTCGGCCGAATATATTCTGCAGACTGCAACATAGCAGTGCACTGTTCGATTTTTAATTAATTATTGGTAACTCCAAAGATCTCAAATTGTAACTGAAGCTTTATAGATCAATTGTTAACAACGTGCTAAATTCTCATAATTGTTGGAGAAGGTTTGATCTCTGAAATAAATGAATTACAGTAACTTTTGTATAACTGAATATTCAGCCAATATAATTAAAGTTAAGTGTTGGGTCAATATGCAATTGACCCAAGCAGCTCAATTGACTTATATGAACGACCACACACACAAGCATCTCTCATTCTTTGTCATTCATTCCAGAGAAACGAGCTCCTAGAGAGAGAGGGAGAATTAGGGCTTGAGTGAAGAAAGTGGGGGAATTGCTGAATTAGGGTTCTGCGGTCCCAAGAGTGGTGAAATCAAGTAAGTTTGGATCCTTTGCATAGACTTTTATGGTGAATCTTCTCTCTCATGTCAAGATTCCGTCCTTGCTCTGATTTGATCCAAGATGATGTCGAAATCCCCTCTTTTCTCACCCTTTCTTCATAATCCCTCTTTTTCAAGGTTCCCGAGTTGAATGGAAGAAGAGTTGGGAGATTTGCTAGGGATTTGATAGGAATTCGAGATTCCCTAAGTTGAGCTGCAGTTGTGAGGTGTTTTCACACCTTAGGGTGAGTGGGTTCTTCTTTCAAACATTCTAGTGCACGAATTTGATTATAGCATCCAAATCCCTAATTGCTTAGTATGTGATTCTAAAACCTAAAATGTCCGTTTGATTTAAGATTGTTGCAAATTGATATGATATGGATTCCTTCTCTGTTTTAAATGATTCCTAAATGGTAGATTCATATCAGAAACGTATGCAACACTTCCTAGTGAGAATGCTTTACAGATTTATATCAAATGATGTAATTAGGGTTTAACCTAATTGAGACATCACTAGTGTTTCAACCTTATTGAAAAGGACTAGTAACTCTATAAGTGGTTAGGATGTATCTCGTGGGTTATCTTAATTGAATCTTATTCTGGATACATGATATCACAGTGATGATATGGAAAATCTAAATTTAGTTGAATTTCCATGGTTTCATGTCTATATTGATTGCATATGATTTGTTGGAAACAATCTTTATTTAGTGAATGCTTATATCCTATGAAATCCTTATGAGAGCCATGTGACAAGTGAATGAGGTAAACGAAAAGGTGAATGAGGCAAATGCAACCCTAAGAGTAGGGTGGTGGCATGTGATGAATGAATAAGGTGAATGAAACCCTAAGGATAGGGTGTTCAATGAATTATGTTATGGTGACATGAAAGGTCTCGGTATAAGATGTGGTGATACTTAACTGTTGAATTGTATGTTTCCAGTGCATTTAATTTTATATGCTTGTTCTCTCTAAAATGATATCTACATACTGCAGGGCTTCTTATATTCCAATATATATCTCATAAATTGCAGGTGATGAGATATGACATGCCCTAGAAAGGGATGTTACTGAGATATGATATATGTTGAATACATGAGTTTTGACGTTGCTATGTGATATTTCAGTTAAATTGTTTATTTGTTAATCAAGTATAGACCTAGATGCCCTAACACCGTAGAACCCCTTAGACGGGTCTGCAACTTTGGGGTGAAACTCGTGTTGCAACATCATCTGTGCTTGTGTCGCGGACAAACGAGGAAAGAGAAAAAAAGGGCAGTGTCTAACAACAATTGTGCTTGTGTCACAATGGCACTGCGATATCACCAGAAAACTTGGTTATCTAACACCATTCGTGCTTGTGTTGTGAAGGTAACCCTGTGACTCTCCGCCGGTGTACTCAGGTTTAAGGAGGAGTCGAGAGCACACGTGGTTGTGCAGCACACGTGGTTGTGCGAGGAGGCCGAGGAGCTTGTGTCCTGTGCAGACCAGGACGAGTAGTCAGACTTAGCACTCCCCGGGTGTGTCGCTAAGTCTTGTACGGTGGGGCCGTAGCATGAACTTGTTGCGGATCTTCATATGCAGAGTACACTGCATATGTTTAGGGCATAATCTAAAATATGATCATATAGGTTCACAGAGTTCTTTATAAATGAAAGAGTTAAGGAAGACTAGAAGTATAGTCTTCTTGTAGTTATTCTTTGGATGCGATATTTACATTCTTTGTTATTTCAATTATATTGTTTTAGAACTGCTCAGTGTAGTATTTACTGTTGTTAAATTTCATATCGTTAACTCAAATTATATCTGTAATCACTTTAGTGCATTAGTCTATTTCCTTGAAGTACTCATTCACTGAGCGAGTAGGCTCACCCCTCTACTCAAACATTTTAGGGTTAACCGCGTGGACCTGGTGATAGTCAGAGCTTCAGTGTAGACCTGCCACAGGAGTCAAGTATGAGATTAGTTGAGTCAGTCGGTCCTTGTCACTCTAGATCCTCAGTAAGAGATAAGAGAGAGAGTTGTAATTACAATGTGTAATATTGTTTCTCTTTGATATGTATGCTAATTAGCAAGTTTCATATGCATAATGAGTGAGAGACATTATGAATGTTTCTACATGTATCTTTTCTATTGAAGTCTGATTAGTAAAAGAAATGTTCAGATTCCTTGTTAAGATGTTATGTGTTTCAATGCGATGAAACAAGAGTTTAAAATCTGGAAAAGTTAAGGGTGTTCTTTGTGTTAAATATAAATCCCATCTTACGCCCTAATCTCATGATTTGAGGAAATTGTGAGATTGGGGTGTAACAGCTTGGTATCAGAGCTTAGGGTGAGTTGTCAAGGACCATTAAGTTAGTAAGTTAGAGTCCTAAGTGTGGCAGATAGGAGATGTTTGATGTTAGCTTTGGGGATTTGAGTATTTGGATATCCTGGCCCGATATCTGAGTACTTGGATCAGCCAGTACAAGCTACTCTGTCTATTCTCTCACGTATACCCTGGCCAGGTATACAGTGGAAGAATGGGCTAGAGAGGAACCCTAGAAATGTTAGGGTTAGAAAACGAGAAAAGAAACAAGAATTAAGAGCATAAATGTAAAAGGAGATAGAATTTACATTTCATAATGTTGTTTTTGTTGGAAATGTATAGAAATGCTCTTATATGTTTGAATTGAAATATTCAATACCTTGAAATATGGGTCTTTAATATCTGTTGTATACTATGCAATTGTAGCATTTATTGATTTCATTCTTTGTAACAAGTAGACTAGAATTGACCTTTGAATGAGCTTTTGTTTCTATGGTTTTGCCCACTGATTCGAGTGAAATTGACATCAGCAGGTCTGTTTAGGTTTTCAGTCTGTGCGCGGTTTGGCCGAGTTCGTGTTTTGGTCGGCCGAGTTCCTTGTCTAGGATTTCAAACAGCGTTTTGGTCGACCGAGTTTGGTCTTGAATCGACCGAGTTTCTTTGTAGGTAAACAAGTAGTGTTTTGATCGGCCGAGTTCCCCAGAGGATCGACTGAGTTTCCTGCTGATCGGCCGAAGTTGGTCGGCCGAGTTTCAAAATCTGGAAGGTGATCGGCCGAGTTCCAGAGTGATCGGACGAGTTTCTGAGCTGTGAGTGGCAGTTCAGGAAGAATGT
Source organism: Alisma plantago-aquatica (assembly GCA_963693085.1). Taxonomy (NCBI): domain Eukaryota; kingdom Viridiplantae; phylum Streptophyta; class Magnoliopsida; order Alismatales; family Alismataceae; genus Alisma; species Alisma plantago-aquatica. The sequence goes on from OY856413.1 coordinate 692,627,610, forward strand.
GATCCTTTGTAGTCCTTGGCTTCAGGATTTCAGGTTTGGCCTGGTCCGGTTGGCAGGATGCGTTATTAGGATCTAATGAATCCTATCAATAGCATAATAAGAATAGAATTGGAATAATTAGACCCACATCAGAGTAAGAATGTACATACAGTAAGATGTTGAAACATATGGGCAAGATCAGAACAACTAAGAATTAGTTGAAACTGATGTCTGAGGTTTAACTTTGGGGTCTCAAATGTGAAACCCTTAATTGGGAATAATAGAACATGATAAGAAGTTCATAATCAGTTTATTGATTAATATTATATGAGCTATACATATGAAATATAGAAAAGATATGTGAAATGTATGTATGGTTCAAGATAGCAAGAATCAATCATGAAGAATGAATCATATAATAGAGTATAATGCTTTTATGAACTCTAAAGCAAAGGCTAAGTAGAAGAATAGAGTGAGCCTTCAATAGGTCCATAAAAGTAAAAATGATCGTATGAACATGTAATTCATAAGACTAGAACAACAAACTAGTTTCTAAGCAAGGAACATAGGTGTAGTTTAATGAATGAATAAGTCATACCAAGGTGGACTGTATTCAGAAAAGAAAAACTTGATTGAAAGAGAAATTATGTTTGATCCATGTATGATCCACTTGATGTAAAAATGAAGAATATGTAATGTATTCAACATGAGTAAAAACTAATAGAAGGACTATTAATTTAGAATGTTAACTTCACAATAGTATAAAAATAAAGGAGGAAATAGGTGCAACATGGTATACATGACCATACATATGAATAAGCAACATGGTCATAAGAAGAAAAATTTAGAATTTAAGATGACAGGTTAAAGAGTAGTATAGGGATAGAGGACTATGAAATGTAAGAAAGGGTTTGAAATATGATGGAGCAGTTATAAAATAAAGAGGTTGTGAGATTCAAGAAAGTGCTAATTAATCAAATATCTCTGTTGATAACTAAGTAAATCTGCATACGAGAATGTATGAAAGGAATGTTTGAATACAAGAATTCCAAGTCTTAGAATCATCTTCTCTTTCATATATTCCTTAATGAGAGCAAGATGGGAATGAAATGATAAGAGAAAATGAATCATATATGGTGCATAACTACCTTGGTGGGGTCATCTAGTGAATGTAATAGTGACATACAGTATGATGAAGTGCGATAGGAAATAAAATTCTTGTGTGATAGCAAGAATGATGAGTAATTTATTCCTATCTTAAATCCTTCAATGTTAATAATGTTTATTGTATATAATCATATGAAAAGGATAGGTAGCAAAAAGTAAAGAAGTAATGAATGAGCAGAGAGATATGAGAAAACACTAGCTTTGGGTAATATGTGAATTTGTTTTTACATGTATGATTTGTTGAAGGCATATTAAGGTATGAAGTTGGTTCTACATATGATTTCAGTGTATGTGTGCAAGCTATATGTTAAATTAAAGGCGTATGATAGTTGTAGTAATTCATACCTGATATGCATCCTAGTATTGTGTATTTGTAATATGGGGATACGGTTTGGATGATGTTAGAACACATGGAGAGATACCCTGAACAAGGTAGTCATACATATTCACTCATATTAATAGAAAAGGATGATAATCAGATTGTTTGGACAAGTAACCCTAATGAGGTGTAGCTTGTTATACCTAGCTCTAATATAACTGAGTGATGGTAATTGAATATGATTAATGCTTGAATGACTGATACAATTGTGGATTACCTTATTACTGTTGTTGAAACCCTAAAATGATATAATGCGATGGTTACACTTTGAATTATGTGTGGGCCCATAACCCACAGGTCCCAGGATCGAAACAGGATAGTATGAAATGAGGTGGTAATGCTTCACCTCATGCATCCATGACCCAATGGGGATGCCAAGAGTAGTATTGTGCAATTGATTGTTGAATCTAGTCTTTTAATTCAAGACTGTTTTGCTATTTGAGTAGCATGTTATTAAAGTTTAAAATAGTATGGTGAACTTGCTTTTGTCACTTAAAGGTGATACAGAACAATAGAACTCTCTGAGCAGCATAAGTTGAGATAGTTGTATCAGAGTATCAGAGTTGCGCAGCGGAAGCGTGGTGGTTTATCTTTGCATTCTATATTTGTCAGTGGCATAAAGAATTTGCTTGATATCATTGAGAACTATTTGATATATGTTGTGATTTAGTAAAGAATTAAAAGATCTAATGTTGAAAACTACATTCAGGTATGAAATATAAGAATATAATGACATGGAAGGCTTTAGAAGCTTAGAATAACCTTGAATGTATTTTTTTCTTGTAGGTTTATGTTTCGAGGACGAAACATTCTAAGGGGGGAAGAGTTGTTACGACCCCATCTGAGCTTAACTGGTAAACTAGGGTTTACCTAGACAATTGCAAAGATTAATTGGAATAATCATTCTTGAAATCTAATGAATGACAATAACACAATTAGGATGTTTTAACTATGATAAGAAGTCTAAATGTTCTTTGGTCTTGAGAATTAGGGTTTGAGAAGCATAAACCCTAATCGGCCCAAATAGGGTTTTGATGATGCATGAATACAGAATTTGATAAGTAGAATGTCTCACTAAATGATTTTTAGTATTTTATGTGTAACTCTGATTTACTTCAAATTTGGATATGATTTAGATATATAAAAGGTGAACAACATTGGAAAATATCAGAATTTTTGAAGAATGCTCTGACCTGTTTGTCGGCCGAGTTTCAAACTCGACCGATCACAATTTCAGAATTTTACAGCAGTGTGGTAATTGAATTTTATCTTTTTATTGGTATATCCAATTGATCTCAAATTTTAACAGTATTTGATAAATACAATTTTAGACACTCTGTTAAATTGGCATAATTTTTGGATGACTTTTGAATCCCTACAGTAAGGGTGTCGGTCGAGTTTGTGCAGGACAAACTCGGCCGAATATATTCTGCAGACTGCAACATAGCAGTGCACTGTTCGATTTTTAATTAATTATTGGTAACTCCAAATGATCTCAAATTTTAACTGAAGCTTTATAGATCAATTATTAACAATGTTCTAAATTCTCATAATTTTTGGAGAAGGTTTGATCTCTGAAATAAATGAATTACAGTAACTTTTGTATAACTGAATATTCAGCCAATATAATTAAAGTTAAGTGTTGGGTCAATATGCAATTGACCCAAGCAGCTCAATTGACTTATATGAACGACCACACACACAAGCAGCTCTCATTCTTCGTCATTCATTCCAGAGAAACGAGCTCCTAGAGAGAGAGGGAGAATTAGGGCTTGAGTGAAGAAAGTGGGGGAATTGCTGAATTAGGGTTCTGCGGTCCCAAGAGTGGTGAAATCAAGTAAGTTTGGATCCTTTGCATAGAATTTTATGGTGAATCTTCTCTCTCATGTCAAGATTCCATCCTTGCTCTGATTTGATCCAAGATGATGTCGAAATCCCCTCTTTTCTCACCCTTTCTTCATAATCCCTCTTTTTCAAGGTTCCCGAGTTGAATGGAAGAAGAATTGGGAGATTTGCTAGGGATTTGATAGGAATTCGAGATTCCCTGAGTTGAGCTGCAGTTGTGAGGTGTTTTCACACCTTAGGGTGAGTGGGTTCTTCTTTCAAACATTCTAGTGCACGAATTTGATTATAGCATCCAAATCCCTAATTGCTTATTATGTGATTCTAAAACCTAAAATGTCTGTTTGATTTAAGATTGTTGCAAATTGATATGATATGGATTCCTTCTCTGTTTTAAATGATTCCTAAATGGTAGATTCATATCAGAAACGTATGCAACACTTCCTAGTGAGAATGCTTTACAGATTTATATCAAATGATGTAATTAGGGTTTAACCTAATTGAGACATCACTAGTGTTTCAACCTTATTGAAAAGGACTAGTAACTCTATAAGTGGTTAGGATGTATCTCGTGGGTTATCTTAATTGAATCTTATTCTGGATACATGATATCACAGTGATGATATGGAAAATCTAAATTTAGTTGAATTTCCATGGTTTCATGTCTATATTGATTGCATATGATTTGTTGGAAACAATCTTTATTTAGTGAATGCTTATATCCTATGAAATCCTTATGAGAGCCATGTGACAAGTGAATGAGGTAAACGAAAAGGTGAATGAGGCAAATGCAACCCTAAGAGTAGGGTGGTGGCATGTGATGAATGAATAAGGTGAATGAAACCCTAAGGATAGGGTGTTCAATGAATTATGTTATGGTGACATGAAAGGTCTCGGTATAAGATGTGGTGATACTTAACTGTTGAATTGTATGTTTCCAGTGCATTTAATTTTATATGCTTGTTCTCTCTAAAATGATATCTACATACTGCAGGGCTTCTTATATTCCAATATATATCTCATAAATTGCAGGTGATGAGATATGACATGCCCTAGAAAGGGATGTTACTGAGATATGATATATGTTGAATACATGAGTTTTGACGTTGCTATGTGATATTTCTGTTAAATTGTTTATTTGTTAATCAAGTATAGACCTAGATGCCCTAACACCGTAGAACCCCTTAGACGGGTCTGCAACTTTGGGGTGAAACTCGTGTTGCAACATCATCCGTGCTTGTGTCGCGGACAAACGAGGAAAGAGAAAAAAAGGGCAGTGTCTAACAACAATTGTGCTTGTGTCACAATGGCACTGCGATATCACCAGAAAACTTGGATATCTAACACCATTCGTGCTTGTGTCGCGAAGGTAACCCTGTGACTCTCCGCCGGTGTACTCAGGTTTAAGGAGGAGTCGAGAGCACACGTGGTTGTGCAGCACACGTGGTTGTGCGAGGAGGCCGAGGAGCCTGTGTCCTGTGCAGACCAGGACGAGTAGTCAGACTTAGCACTCCCCGGGTGTGTCGCTAAGTCTTGTACGGTGGGGCCGTAGCATGAACTTGTTGCGGATCTTCATATGCAGAGTACACTGCATATGTTTAGGGCATAATCTAAAATATGATCATATAGGTTCACAGAGTTCTTTATAAATGAAAGAGTTAAGGAAGACTAGAAGTATAGTCTTCTTGTAGTTATTCTTTGGATGCGATATTTACATTCTTTGTTATTTCAATTATATTGTTTTAGAACTGCTCAGTGTAGTATTTACTGTTGTTAAATTTCATATCGTTTACTCAAATTATATCTGTAATCACTTTAGTGCATTAGTCTGTTTCCTTGAAGTACTCATTCACTGAGCGAGTAGGCTCACCCCTCTACTCAAACATTTTAGGGTTAACCGCGTGGACCTGGTGATAGTCAGAGCTTCAGTGTAGACCTGCCACAGGAGTCAAGTATGAGATTAGTTGAGTCAGTCGGTCCTTGTCACTCTAGATCCTCAGTAAGAGATAAGAGAGAGAGTTGTAATTACAATGTGTAATATTGTTTCTCTTTGATATGTATGCTAATTAGCAAGTTTCATATGCATAATGAGTGAGAGACATTATGAATGTTTCTACATGTATCTTTTCTATTGAAGTCTGATTAGTAAAAGAAATGTTCAGATTCCTTGTTAAGATGTTATGTGGTTCAATGCGATGAAACAAGAGTTTAAAATCTGGAAAAGTTAAGGGTGTTCTTTGTGTTAAATATAAATCCCATCTTACGCCCTAATCTCATGATTTGAGGAAATTGTGAGATTGGGGTGTAACAGCTTGGTATCAGAGCTTAGGGTGAGTTGTCAAGGACCATTAAGTTAGTAAGTTAGAGTCCTAAGTGTGGCAAATAGGAGATGTTTGATGTTAGCTTTGGGGATTTGAGTATTTGGATATCCTGGCCCGATATCTGAGTACTTGGATCAGCCAGTACAAGCTACTCTGTCTATTCTCTCACGTATACCCTGGCTAGGTATACAGTGGAAGAATGGGCTAGAGAGGAACCCTAGAAATGTTAGGGTTAGAAAACGAGAAAAGAAACAAGAATTAAGAGCATAAATGTAAAAGGAGATAGAATTTACATTTCATAATGTTGTTTTTGTTGGAAATGTATAGAAATGCTCTTATATGTTTGAATTGAAATATTCAATACCTTGAAATATGGGTCTTTAATATCTGTTGTATACTATGCAATTGTAGCATTTATTGATTTCATTCTTTGTAACAAGTAGACTAGAATTGACCTTTGAATGAGCTTTTGTTTCTATGGTTTTGCCCGCTGATTCGAGTGAAATTGACATCAGCAGGTCTGTTTAGGTTTTCAGTCTGTGCGCGGTTTGGCCGAGTTCGTGTTTTGGTCGGCCGAGTTCCTTGTCTAGGATTTCAAACAGCGTTTTGGTCGACCGAGTTTGGTCTTGAATCGACCGAGTTTCTTTGTAGGTAAACAAGTAGTGTTTTGATCGGCCGAGTTCCCCCGAGGATCGACTGAGTTTCCTGCTGATCGGTCGAAGTTGGTCGGCCGAGTTTCAAAATCTGGAAGGTGATCGGCCGAGTTCCAGAGTGATCGGACGAGTTTCTGAGCTGTGAGTGGCAGTTCAGGAAGAATGTGATCCTTTGTAGTCCTTGGCTTCAGGATTTCAGGTTTGGCCTGGTCCGGTTGGCAGGATGCGTTATTAGGATCTAATGAATCCTATCAATAGCATAATAAGAATAGAATTGGAATAATTAGACCCACATCAGAGTAAGAATGTACATACAGTAAGATGTTGAAACATATGGGCAAGATCAGAACAACTAAGAATTAGTTGAAACTGATGTCTGAGGTTTAACTTTGGGGTCTCAAATGTGAAACCCTTAATTGGGAATAATAGAACATGATAAGAAGTTCATAATCAGTTTATTGATTAATATTATATGAGCTATACATATGAAATATAGAAAAGATATGTGAAATGTATGTATGGTTCAAGATAGCAAGAATCAATCATGAAGAATGAATCATATAATAGAGTATAATGCTTTTATGAACTCTAAAGCAAAGGCTAAGTAGAAGAATAGAGTGAGCCTTCAATAGGTCCATAAAAGTAAAAATGATCGTATGAACATGTAATTCATAAGACTAGAACAACAAACTAGTTTCTAAGCAAGGAACATAGGTGTAGTTTAATGAATGAATAAGTCATACCAAGGTAGACTGTATTCAGAAAAGAAAAACTTGATTGAAAGAGAAATTATGTTTGATCCATGTATGATCCACTTGATGTAAAAATGAAGAATATGTAATGTATTCAACATGAGTAAAAACTAATAGAAGGACTATTAATTTAGAATGTTAACTTCACAATAGTATAAAAATAAAGGAGGAAATAGGTGCAACATGGTATACATGACCATACATATGAATAAGCAACATGGTCATAAGAAGAAAAATTTAGAATTTAAGATGACAGGTTAAAGAGTAGTATAGGGATAGAGGACTATGAAATGTAAGAAAGGGTTTGAAATATGATGGAGCAGTTATAAAATAAAGAGGTTGTGAGATTCAAGCAAGTGCTAATTAATCAAATATCTCTGTTGATAACTAAGTAAATCTGCATACGAGAATGTATGAAAGGAATGTTTGAATACAAGAATTCCAAGTCTTAGAATCATCTTCTCTTTCATATATTCCTTAATGAGAGCAAGATGGGAATGAAATGATAAGAGAAAATGAATCATATATGGTGCATAACTACCTTGGTGGGGTCATCTAGTGAATGTAATAGTGACATACAGTATGATGAAGTGCGATAGGAAATAAAATTCTTGTGTGATAGCAAGAATGATGAGTAATTTATTCCTATCTTAAATCCTTCAATGTTAATAATGTTTATTGTATATAATCATATGAAAAGGATAGGTAGCAAAAAGTAAAGAAGTAATGAATGAGCAGAGAGATATGAGAAAACACTAGCTTTGGGTAATATGTGAATTTGTTTTTACATGTATGATTTGTTGAAGGCATATTAAGGTATGAAGTTGGTTCTACATATGATTTCAGTGTATGTGTGCAAGCTATATGTTAAATTAAAGGCGTATGATAGTTGTAGTAATTCATACCTGATATGCATCCTAGTATTGTGTATTTGTAATATGGGGATACGGTTTGGATGATGTTAGAACACATGGAGAGATACCCTGAACAAGGTAGTCATACATATTCACTCATATTAATAGAAAAGGATGATAATCAGATTGTTTGGACAAGTAACCCTAATGAGGTGTAGCTTGTTATACCTAGCTCTAATATAACTGAGTGATGGTAATTGAATATGATTAATGCTTGAATGACTGATACAATTGTGGATTACCTTATTACTGTTGTTGAAACCCTAAAATGATATAATGCGATGGTTACACTTTGAATTGTGTGTGGGCCCATAACCCACAGGTCCCAGGATCGAATCAGGATAGTATGAAATGAGGTGGTAATGCTTCACCTCATGCATCCATGACCCAATGGGGATGCCAAGAGTAGTATTGTGCAATTGATTGTTGAATCTAGTCTTTTAATTCAAGACTGTTTTGCTATTTGAGTAGCATGTTATTAAAGTTTAAAATAGTATGGTGAACTTGCTTTTGTCACTTAAAGGTGATACAGAACAATAGAACTCTCTGAGCAGCATAAGTTGAGATAGTTGTATCAGAGTATCAGAGTTGCGCAGCGGAAGCGTGGTGGTTTATCTTTGCATTCTATATTTGTCGGTGGCATAAAGAATTTGCTTGATATCATTGAGAACTATTTGATATATGTTGTGATTTAGTAAAGAATTAAAAGATCTAATGTTGAAAACTACATTCAGGTATGAAATACAAGAATATAATGACATGGAAGGCTTTAGAAGCTTAGAATAACCTTGAATGTATTTTTTTCTTGTAGGTTTATGTTTCGAGGACGAAACATTCTAAGGGGGGAAGAGTTGTTACGACCCCATCTGAGCTTAACTGGTAAACTAGGGTTTACCTAGACAATTGCAAAGATTAATTGGAATAATCATTCTTGAAATCTAATGAATGACAATAACACAATTAGGATGTTTTAACTATGATAAGAAGTCTAAATGTTCTTTGGTCTTGAGAATTAGGGTTTGAGAAGCATAAACCCTAATCGGCCCAAATAGGGTTTTGATGATGCATGAATACAGAATTTGATAAGTAGAATGTCTCACTAAATGCTTTTTAGTATTTTATGTGTAACTCTGATTTACTTCAAATTTGGATATGATTTAGATATATAAAAGGTGAACAACATTGGAAAATATCAGAATTTTTGAAGAATGCTCTGACCTGTTTGTCGGCCGAGTTTCAAACTCGACCGATCACAATTTCAGAATTTTACAGCAGTGTGGTAATTGAATTTTATCTTTTTATTGGTATATCCAATTGATCTCAAATTTTAACAGTATTTGATAAATACAATTTTAGACACTCTGCTAAATTGGCATAATTTTTGGATGACTTTTGAATCCCTACAGTAAGGGTGTCGGTCGAGTTTGTGCAGGACAAACTCGGCCGAATATATTCTGCAGACTGCAACATAGCAGTGCACTGTTCGATTTTTAATTAATTATTGGTAACTCCAAATGATCTCAAATTTTAACTGAAGCTTTATAGATCAATTATTAACAATGTGATAAATTCTCATAATTGTTGGAGAAGGTTTGATCTCTGAAATAAATGAATTACAGTAACTTTTGTATAACTGAATATTCAGCCAATATAATTAAAGTTAAGTGTTGGGTCAATATGCAATTGACCCAAGCAGCTCAATTGACTTATATGAACGACCACACACACAAGCAGCTCTCATTCTTCGTCATTCATTTCAGAGAAACGAGCTCCTAGAGAGAGAGGGAGAATTAGGGCTTGAGTGAAGAAAGTGGGGGAATTGCTGAATTAGGGTTCTGCGGTCCCAAGAGTGGTGAAATCAAGTAAGTTTGGATCCTTTGCATAGACTTTTATGGTGAATCTTCTCTCTCATGTCAAGATTCCGTCCTTGCTCTGATTTGATCCAAGATGATGTCGAAATCCCCTCTTTTCTCACCCTTTCTTCATAATCCCTCTTTTTCAAGGTTCCCGAGTTGAATGGAAGAAGAATTGGGAGATTTGCTAGGGATTTGATAGGAATTCGAGATTCCCTGAGTTGAGCTGCAGTTGTGAGGTGTTTTCACACCTTAGGGTGAGTGGGTTCTTCTTTCAAACATTCTAGTGCACGAATTTGATTATAGCATCCAAATCCCTAATTGCTTATTATGTGATTCTAAAACCTAAAATGTCTGTTTGATTTAAGATTGTTGCAAATTGATATGATATGGATTCCTTCTCTGTTTTAAATGATTCCTAAATGGTAGATTCATATCAGAAACATATGCAACACTTCCTAGTGAGAATGCTTTACAGATTTATATCAAATGATGTAATTAGGGTTTAACCTAATTGAGACATCACTAGTGTTTCAACCTTATTGAAAAGGACTAGTAACTCTATAAGTGGTTAGGATGTATCTCGTGGGTTATCTTAATTGAATCTTATTCTGGATACATGATATCACAGTGATGATATGGAAAATCTAAATTTAGTTGAATTTCCATGGTTTCATGTCTATATTGATTGCATATGATTTGTTGGAAACAATCTTTATTTAGTGAATGCTTATATCCTATGAAATCCTTATGAGAGCCATGTGACAAGTGAATGAGGTAAACGAAAAGGTGAATGAGGCAAATGCAACCCTAAGAGTAGGGTGGTGGCATGTGATGAATGAATAAGGTGAATGAAACCCTAAGGATAGGGTGTTCAATGAATTATGTTATGGTGACATGAAAGGTCTCGGTATAAGATGTGGTGATACTTAACTGTTGAATTGTATGTTTCCAGTGCATTTAATTTTATATGCTTGTTCTCTCTAAAATGATATCTACATACTGCAGGGCTTCTTATATTCCAATATATATCTCATAAATTGCAGGTGATGAGATATGACATGCCCTAGAAAGGGATGTTACTGAGATATGATATATGTTGAATACATGAGTTTTGACGTTGCTATGTGATATTTCTGTTAAATTGTTTATTTGTTAATCAAGTATAGACCTAGATGCCCTAACACCGTAGAACCCCTTAGACGGGTCTGCAACTTTGGGGTGAAACTCGTGTTGCAACATCATCCGTGCTTGTGTCGCGGACAAACGAGGAAAGAGAAAAAAAGGGCAGTGTCTAACAACAATTGTTCTTGTGTCACAATGGCACTGCGATATCACCAGAAAACTTGGTTATCTAACACCATTCGTGCTTGTGTCGCGAAGGTAACCCTGTGACTCTCCGCCGGTGTACTCAGGTTTAAGGAGGAGTCGAGAGCACACGTGGTTGTGCAGCACACGTGGTTGTGCGAGGAGGCCGAGGAGCCTGTGTCCTGTGCAGACCAGGACGAGTAGTCAGACTTAGCACTCCCCGGGTGTGTCGCTAAGTCTTGTACGGTGGGGCCGTAGCATGAACTTGTTGCGGATCTTCATATGCAGAGTACACTGCATATGTTTAGGGCATAATCTAAAATATGATCATATAGGTTCACAGAGTTCTTTATAAATGAAAGAGTTAAGGAAGACTAGAAGTATAGTCTTCTTGTAGTTATTCTTTGGATGCGATATTTACATTCTTTGTTATTTCAATTATATTGTTTTAGAACTGCTCAGTGTAGTATTTACTGTTGTTAAATTTCATATCGTTTACTCAAATTATATCTGTAATCACTTTAGTGCATTAGTCTGTTTCCTTGAAGTACTCATTCACTGAGCGAGTAGGCTCACCCCTCTACTCAAACATTTTAGGGTTAACCGCGTGGACCTGGTGATAGTCAGAGCTTCAGTGTAGACCTGCCACAGGAGTCAAGTATGAGATTAGTTGAGTCAGTCGGTCCTTGTCACTCTAGATCCTCAGTAAGAGATAAGAGAGAGAGTTGTAATTACAATGTGTAATATTGTTTCTCTTTGATATGTATGCTAATTAGCAAGTTTCATATGCATAATGAGTGAGAGACATTATGAATGTTTCTACATGTATCTTTTCTATTGAAGTCTGATTAGTAAAAGAAATGTTCAGATTCCTTGTTAAGATGTTATGTGGTTCAATGCGATGAAACAAGAGTTTAAAATCTGGAAAAGTTAAGGGTGTTCTTTGTGTTAAATATAAATCCCATCTTACGCCCTAATCTCATGATTTGAGGAAATTGTGAGATTGGGGTGTAACACTGATAGTGACCTAAACCTTTTCATATTAAATTTTGAGGGTTACATATATGATCTTCTTGTGCAACCCCTCTAGAATCCAAGGTCAAGTCACTATTGATGTTCAAAATCTAATCTTTACAAATTACAATGTTCATATTTTTTATTATGGAACAAATACACAATCTTTTTACTTTATTAGTTCAGTAAAGTTCATCAAATCTTGTAAAGGATACATTGAAATTGTATATTGAATACCATAGTGTAATCTTGGGCTTGAAAAAAGGGCATCACTAAGAATCTTTACTAGATCCTCACCTGATTCTTTGATCGGTATCACCATAAGATATTTTATCTACTTATGCATCCTCTTAAGGAATGTCATAATAATCACCATCATATAAAAACAATCTCAATCATGTTGGTTTTGGCTACATGGATCATTGTACTCCAATCATCTCTATTATAGTTCATATTTCGATCAAGATGTAGAGATTCATTATCTCTCTTTATAAGATTTTCCTAGGTTAAGTTAGGCCTACTTCTTCTTGTTTTTATTATGCTTGAATTGATAGCATTGCTATGCTGGGAGCGTTAGTCGGTTTGTGTTGCACATGTACATACCATTTGAAACGACTTTGCACAACTTGTCCTAAATTCTTACTACCCCCACTTTGTTCCTAATATAGTAATTTCTCAATGGCTGGCTGTATGGATGTTATGTAAAACTTACTTTTTGATGTGAGAGGGATATTACAGTCACATAATACTCCAAATGTACTCCTCCAATTCAACAATCATACAATGATAATGTGTTAAACATCATCTTTAACATAGCCATCCATTTGAATAATAGAACCCAAGTAATAACACTTATCACATTTTGGTACACCCACTTAATCCAATTTGGCCCTATATTAGCTGAATTTGCAATGTATATACTCAAGTTTGCTCCTACTAATCATCAATCTATTTCATTCCAACACATTTATCTAAAGTTCATCTTTATCATTCAATCCATCTTTAGTTTCTCCAGCCAACACAATTCCACCAGCAAAAAACATGCACTAAGAAATATCTTCCCAGATATGCTTTTTCAACTCATCCATAACAAGAAACAAATAGATATGGGCTCGATGTTGATCCTTGATGTACTCCAGCTGTGATAGGAAATATTGTTGTCTCTCCTCTAATAGTCTTCACACTTTCATTTTTGCTATCGTACATGTCTTTAGTCAATTAAATGTATTGGATTGGAACACCCTTTTTCTCCAAATCCATTCACAACACTTCCCTGGGTACTCGATTATAAGACTTTCACAAATCAATAAAAATAAACCAAGATCTCATTTGCCCTTTATATATGTCTTTGTAAGTCTCCTTATCACAAAAAATGGCATCTCTTGTTGATCCCTTGGCATGAAACCAAATGGGTTGTCTGATAATTGTGTTCCAGATATTAGCCTTTGCTCAATAATCCTCTCCCAAATCTCTATAGTGTGACTCATCAATTTGATACCTTAGTTGTTTGTGCATCTTGGAACATCTCCTTTGTTTTGATAGATGGTGAATATAGTACTATTTCTCCACTTGTTCAACATCTTCTTGGTCCTTATAGTATTATTAAATAAATATGTTAACCACTTTGTTCCACCAACCCTCATACATGTCTATACATCATTTAGAATATCGTCTAGTCCACATGCCTTTCTCATTTTCATCCTTTTTCAAAGCATTGTTGACCTCAACTAATGAAATCTATCATATGTAAATGATAGTAAACATGAAAGGAATATATGACACATAAATGTGAAAAGAATGGATCGATCACAAGATATGGTACAAAATCTAGTTTAAGAGGAATAATAAAAAGTAGACAATCAAAATAGAGTTTTGATATATATGCATTAGATAACAAACTTGATAGTAAATATCAATATACTATCATTTTTAATATGTTTCAAAGTATTTCATACAATGAAATATTGATATGATAGTATGTGACTCAATACTATTTCAAGAAGTACAGAAAAATATTTTACATGTCAGGCCCTGATTCCCATAATCTATGTAAGACCATAGGATCAGGGTTTGAGATGATTAAGTTGGATAATACAAACCTGTCTAATTTTTTTTCCTTTTCTTTTTCTATAGAAAAGTTATGACATGAAGATAAAATCCAAGTATGAACATTCATCTCATTAGTTAAACCCTAAAAACCTTTCATGTTCAACACTTGATAGCTCAATGTGCATACTCATGAACATATATTTTACAACCATTCTACATTGAAGGAAGATGTGAAACTTTATACTCGACTATTATATTTTTTCTTTTTCTCATCATAGGACCTAGAGTGGGTAGTGACGTGGCTTTCTAATTCTACCTTCAAACGCTTCTAACATCTTTCAATGGCAAGACTCTTCTGAATTTCTAACTATCTTCATAAACTAACACGGTCACCTAAAAACTTTTCAGTGGAGTGTGAGATACTATCTTAGTGAATGGAAATTCTCCAAGTAGACAAGATAGTACAAAATTTCTTTGTTAAGTAGTTTGCAAAGTAAATAAGTAGTTTGCAAAGTAAGCAGACATAAGCATGATATTAAATATTGAACTAAATGAGCAATAATTCAAAATTCATCAATACACAAAATAATGAGAATAACTAAACAACAAATTTTTGAGTCTAATACTAACTTCTGAATAGTTGGATGATAAATTCTTGAGTCTAATTACTTAAATCTTTTAATCACTTTATAAATGCCTAAGACAGACATGAGGTGTACCACAACATGTGGAAGCATTACAACAAGATATGGTCTCACCATACAAAACTTAGAATTGACTCAATGCTTTAAGTCTACTAACTAGCTACCCAGTCTACAACAAGCCTCACCATGTTTGGACTCGGCGGCTATATCATCTAGTTGGATAAAATTGGACTCCACTAAAGCTGGGTACTCAGGTAGAGATTCAATATACTATGGCTTAAACTGTCTACATTGTTGGTTCCACAAAACTGACTCATTGAGTAGAAATTGAACTAGGTATCACAATAATCTTTGATTAATCATGGGTAGCTATATGTAATTGTATTGAAAATTTAGTACCATCAAAATATTCAATTATTTTGGGTACTACTAGGTATCACTGGAATCTCTAATTAATGTTAGATACCCCTTTTATAATTCAAGAGGTCATCCACAATGGGCTGAACCCCTCATGCCCAGTGATGCCCACCAACTTCCTCTTCTGGACACTCCCAGTGGATAATCCATTTCTTCCATTACGACACATACCTCTTAAAGGAATCTACAATTTTTAGGGCATCTATATGTCTAATTAATTCTTTAGTTACACTATTCAATAATCCTTTAAACTTTTCTTAGATTTATCCAATAATCAAATCATTCCTCTTTCATTCTACATCCTATTTTGTATTTGTACTACTAAAAATCATACATGAACAAATATAGATTAATATGGTACTCTACAAAGTCATAAGATGAGTTGCTATCATAATTGAGTTACTATCTTTCAATATTGTATTTTACCGCACTAAGCACTATATTTCATATCCACTGAACATTGCATTTCACTTGCACTAAACACTGTGTTTCATTTTCATTTAACAACTTAAGCATTAAGAAATTTCTTGGAAAGATCTGTGCTTTAATAACATTATTCATCTTTCATACTAAACATAACTTAATATAATTATCTGATGTGTACTGAACTGCTAATTTTAAGAAATGTACATAGCTTTAACTCACTAAACCAAGCATCAAATAAATAATACCAAAATGATTAATGCACTTTATCATATCATAATTGAATGGAAATCAAACTATGTAATATCACTTCCTAGCATGTATTTCATTTCAAGGGACTTTGGAAAAACTTGGATACATCAAAGACTATAGATTTAGTTGTGTTTGGAACTGATACAAATCAATAAAATGCATTCTAGAATTGAAATCATTCAATTTCCAAAATTTTTATAACTTTTTCAATCTATTAAACTTTAGAAATATTGATTTGGGCTTAGTGAACTTAAGCACAATAAACTAGTTTATACACATTCTTCATGTTTTGGCTTAAGTTTTGTGAAAAACATGGTTAAATGATGAATTTCCACTCATCATGATTTTGAGTTTAGCTATTGATTAGGATTCTAGCCTTCATCTATCCAAATCTTGGCTTGTCAGCTTGGATCCAAGATGAAAGCCTCCAAAATCATCTTCAAATAGCACGATGTAAGATATATTATTCTCAACAGAGCCTACTCGAGGACATGATAAAGAAGGTAGGTAATAGTGAATCTTAGGTGACTCCTAAAATAGTCTTCAAGCAATAAAAATATTAAGAGAGAAGGAATCCATGGCTAAGATGAATCACCACATTTGATCTATGTTTAGGTGTTCGAGTCTCCCATTCTTTATGTTCTTAGAAAAAATTAACCTTATTAATTCCCTTTCAGTTCTTCTTTTCTGTGGTCTAGGGCTCTAGTTATGTCGATAATTATAACACAAATTTGATCAAACAATTTCATTCAATTTCGACGAGTCTGTAAAAAATCACATGACCATTTTCGTCATTGACTGTGTTGGGCGGAAACTACAACATATTTTCATTACTTTGCATAGGGATGTAAATGACATGGTAGGGTAGGGTAAAGGCTAGGGTACATAGGGTAAAGGGTTTATCCTTACCCTTACCCACATTAAAGTTTCGTGTAATAGGTAAGGTAATTACCTTTTCATTATAATCCATTATCCTACCCTTATCCGCACCCCACAAGGTAAGTGGGTAGGGTAAATGTGAAATTGGTAAAGCAACGTTAAGATAGATATATGATACTTTCAATGACAATTTCACATGACACCCCCTACATAAAATATAAGACAATTGTAAATTAATTATATACAATAATAACAATCATGGTTTTGGTGATATACACCAAAAATGCTAATATTTAACCTTTATTTACTGTAAGAAATAAGGTCCAACCTATTTAGTGTATTACTTTTGCAATGAGGGATTCTTCTTCTTTTTAGTATATGATTATAGAAAGTGAGATATACCATCATTTATTTTTAAAAAAATTCTCAAATCAAATAATAGTAAGAATTTAGAAAGTAAAGATGAAGCATGTTAGTTTTTTTGTAGGAACTAATAAATGTAGTAGAGTCTAAGATCATAAATTAAACCTTATAATATTAGGTAAATAGGTGAAATAGGTAGCATAAAATTCTCTCTCTACCCTACCCTATTTAGATGTGGGTAAAGTGGCTAAAGGGTAAACATGTGGTGGGTCAACAATATGCATACCCTTACCCTACCCTATATGGTATGGGAAGTGGATCAATGGGTAATATCCTACCCACATATAAAGCTAGGTTTGTGATTTTTGGCCCACCGGTAAGCGGCCCGTCGATTGATGGGAAGATGATTGTTGGCATGTCGGTTGACAACCGATGGGAATTCTATGTGTTTACTGCAAGTATCATAACTCTCTCATTTTAACTATATTTATATTCATTTTTTTATGCTGGATTCATAATTACATTTTCTACAATTATTAAAAAATAATTTGACAATATTTTCAAATGACAATTTCGTTATTAATCATTTTTAAATGTCTTTAAATCTCTTGCCACAAATATGTATGGCCTATCACTATATCAACTAAGTTTCTAAACTCATAGTATTCTCAAAGTATAGATTTTGACTTAGAAAAGAACATGTTTAATCTTAAACTAATTGGTTAGTCACCAAAATGTCATTCAAGGTGCTAATGAAGTTGTAGTTACTAATGAAGTTATAAATCAACACTTGAGTTATAATTAACCTAAAGATTACTGAATAAGCAAGATATGGATCGTAACAACCTCTCCCCCTAAAAAAGTTTTGTCCTCCAAAGTTATTGGTATGCATGAATAGTATAATAAGATTATCTTATTATATATCAACTCATGACATTTTACTTACTGTAAAATCTCATATTAAACCCTCCCTATTTAAATACCAAAGCATAATCATGACGTAATAAATCATCTCAGACACAGCAGGAATGTTTCTTTATCATGATAAGTTACTAAAACCTAGTCTACTTTACACTAATATATACTCTATTAAGATTCCACCTTTAATTGGTGTTTTGATCTTTACTAAGTCAACTTATGTAACATGCTTTACTAAACTTCTGAGTAAATTATATAATGACCAAGGAAATCCCATCATATTATCCACTACAACACTAGGCTTCTATTTTGTGGACCCATAAGCTATAAATATGAGTTATCACAACTAAAACATACTAGACTACTAACCAATCAAGAATACAATCACAACTAATTATTGGATACATGACATGTACTTGGCTGGAGCTTCTTTTACATCACATAATGGTCCTTAAGAAAACCATTGCAACAGACGCTCTCCAGGGTTATCATCAGTAGAGAATATCTAAGAAACCATCAGTTCATGGTGTAGGATTTCCATCAGTACTCAACCAATGAAAACCCACCACTCATCTAGCCAACTGATTCATTGGTAGGCAATGAACAAAAAAATAGAAGGTTACATGGATGGGAAAGTCACCTCTCATCTGACAAGATGACATAACAATTCTGCCCCTCTTTGACCGAGAAAGAGCCAAACATGCACATATTAACTAAAATCTAGAAGAGCCTTTCAGTCCTCAACTAACAAAAAATCAAGCTCACTTCCATAAATTTTCATCTAATAGAAAGGTAGACCACTTTTATCATTCCTCCACATGAAAGGCAAACCTATGTCCTTCTTCTATATGTAATATTTCCATAACTCTTTCCCAGATATGGTCACAAGTGAATATCCTTTATGAACTCTATTTAGAATTGACCCAGAAGGTGAATAAATCAAAAGCAAGCTTGATCTATCTTGTGCTTTTATGCATGACTCTAATATACCAATCAACTATGAAGATTAGATCCTCAACTATTTTTCTTACTTTGGTATTGGTAGGTTGTTATTGCTAGAACTAGCCATGGATAGATGACCAACAAAACTCACAAACAAGTATGATAGAGTTAAGGATTAGACTTGATGTGACAATACTACTGTAACCAACCTATCTTATAAATAAAATCAATTTTTAAATCATGTGTAAAATTGGATAAGAATGACTACAAAACATATCTCCATTTAGATAAAAGTTTTCTCAATATTATCCAAAAGTTCAAGGGCACACAGTTACTGGGAACCAATGGATAAGGAGTAAATTATATTTTTCTTATATGAATATCTAGATTTTGATTATACTCAAAATTGTACAAAACTTAACTCTATGTACTATAACTTCTCATTAATCCTTTTTTTTATACTTTCTCTAGTTATGGTGGTGTGCAAATTACTTATATTTACATCACATGCCACCAATCCTGTAACTACCCCCTCCCACTCTCATCCCCTATTCAGGTGGACTAAGAGGGCAAGGGCCATTACTCTAATACATGATCCAAGGTTTAGCAATTAACCATAAATAACAAATAAATTTCACTAACATTGGGAAAAGGGTTTTGTACAAATTATAACATGATTTTCAACAATTATAATTTTTCATATTACCATATGAAATTTTCCTATCCACTATATCCTCCATGATTACATTAAAATATCTTCTTTTGACGCCTTCTTCTTTTTTGGAATTTCCATTTTCATTGTACTGGCAGAATAATAGCAGTTTACCCTAAAACACCGACAAATAAAATAGTCGATCAATATAACAATTTATACTGGCATCTGAGGGAAAAAAAAGTTTGCATATACTAGTAACACCATATCCACAACAATTATTATTACAGAATCAAAATTATCATTTTGTTCATAACTTCTGAACCCATTTTATTCAACCTTCGGGATACCCTCTCTTAGGGTTTCATCCCTACAGTGGACTTTAGGCCACCTCTCAAGTTAGAGACATGTGTCTATGTTGTCCACCTCCCAATTTGGAGTTAGGTGCCATTTTGTTCATCCCAATCTGGGGCCTGACCTCATATGACCTTCCCAATTTGGGGTTTGGTCTGGCCTCATATGACCTTCCCAATATGGGGCTTGGTCTTTAGTCATCACCATGCCTTTTCATTTCCTTCCATTCAAACCTCCATAGTTGGTATGCAGGGTTTGAGAAAGTTATAAGCATAATTTGTGATAGCCATAGTGACTTCATAGATTGCATGAAATAAATATCATCCAAGAATTTAATTTGAAGTAATCCGATAAAACATCTGAAAATGTCAGGAAATTAAAGTGGTTAGTCATAAGCGTAACCACATACCTATTTCAATGGTAACTTGAAGTCCAAACAAGATCAACCGGGAAAAATCGACCAAGTAACTAAGCAATTTAACCTGAAAGTTGAAGCATGACAGTAATGCATTATTATTCTATCCAAATCTACAATTAAGACTGACTTGGGTCTACAGATAGGAGTTTGAAGTCAATTTTTAGGATTTCAAGGGTTTTGGCTTTTCAATCCCTAATTACCACTTTTCATGTTCTTTTGGTTCACAAACCCTAATTTACCATTAATCACACTTTTAATCTCAAAGAAACCCTAATCCATCAAATTATGGGTTCATAAGTTCTCATAAGTTACAATGTGTTCTTTTTGTTCATAAAATATCCATCTTTGGTTATGAACTTCACTTGAACTCATTAGTATCATCAAAACTTATAAATTAGGGTTTTGATTCATTTAATACATAAAAGATGCCAACTTTGGATACTTTTTGAACTAGAGTTAGGTCTAGATCCTGATTATAATTTAATTAGACTCTCCATATTTTTCTAATCAATTTTCATATATAACATGTCTTCATTGGATCATCCTACTAATTACTGCAATTTTGCAAAATTAAACCAATCTCAGCCAATCACAGGTTGCGACCTAGGTAACGTGCCAAGATCTGTGACCATATTATGTGACTCTTCATATTTCATTCCCCAATCTCAGCCCTGCCAACTAGTCTTGGCAGACCAATGGGCTCACACCACCTAGGTCGGGCATGCTTGTGTGGCCTTGCTCAGTGAGGCGTGAAAAGGGGGGAAAGGACAGAGAAGCCCTTACTGCTGTGAAGAGCCGTCGAGGGTTCTTCGGTCTTTGTACTAGAGATCATCTTCCTCCTTACTTCTTTACGAGTGGGCTAGGAGTGAGTCAACTCTCATGTTGACTTTGGGATCTCGGCTTCCTGAGCGGCAAGAGATCATGCAAGCACCTTCTCCACCCCACGTCGGACCCGAGGGTGGGGTTTGATTGCCCGGAGGTGGTTAATGTAGAGAGGACGACGAGGGGAGTTCTTTGGAAGTGTGTCAAGAAGGTGAGGGATGAGGAAGGGTACTGGTAAAGGAATTGGAGGAAGGGGCAATTAGAAGGGGTCCTGCAGAAACTCACAAAAGAGTTCATAGTCTCTAAAAGGGGTGCATACCATTTTATAGCCTATGGCTATGGTGTATGGTTTAGCGACACCTATGAGATCAACGGAAAAGTGTAATATCCTTATGAAGATATTGAAACCTAGGATAAAACATCATGGAAACTCCTCACAAATCCATTGGGGCAATTTGTGGTTGCTCATATGAACTAGGTTGAAAGAGAAATAAAAAAGAAAAATCATTAACACTATTCCCGACTTCCTTTCCTGTATCAAGCTTGATGATGATAAAGAGACCTTGGATCTGGGATCCTATAGCTTAGATTACTCACACAAAATAAAGGTTGAGAAAAGGGTAATTCTAATTGAAATCAAAATTGTGACATTTAATACTTTCAATCTATATTGCCCACTCTTTAGGGATTTTTATAAAATCCATATCTCCAAAACCATCCATCCATATAATTTAAAAATTTAAGGGGAATTCTTTAATGACTTTATCTAGGTGTGTGAAAAGATTGAGTCCAAAACTCTAAAAGAAAACACCCTTTCTTAACATGCAAGTCATCGACGTATAAGGCATATAAAAATGAGTCATCAAGGAGACTTCCTCTCCCCGACTCCTTATTAACCAGTGGATGCCCGACAGAGGAGGAGTATAGTAAACCAAGTTTGTAACCCATCAATTATGGTGCAAACCATGTCAGACATAAATCCTAGTTTATTCGTCCCCGTGATGATTCAAAACTAAGAGCTCTGCCTGCGTTCACGATCCAATCACCAATGAGATACTTCTCATCTCACCACCATACATTTTCCAACACAAGGTGTACTACAACCTTTTAGGGATGATCACTTCCTAGAAGTCGGTTTGAAACATCTTGAGCTTCCTTATCATTAGTGATGAAATCTTGAACCTATCTACATTCTTCATTAACTGGGTCTGCCTCTTGTGGTGTTGCAGTGTCTGTCTGGGTTGCTATTGGGCTTGGTCCTCGAGGGTCAGGGAGAGGATATTCAAAGAAGATATGTACTTCTTGTCCGCATCGATAACATACTTTATTCTCATAACAACATTTTTTGTATTGCCTCCTCCCATAGTCACGAAAGGAGGGTTTGGTATTCTTGCATCGAGGTTTTATCTTTCGATCATTTCAATTTCTTCTATGATTACGATCTTGTCCTTTCCATTCCTTGGGGCTAACAAGCCTTTGGCAAACCTTAGATATCCTTCAGGTGGGTTATGAATAGTCAAAACATTTTTGGCAAAATAGGTAGAGAGGATGGTGCATAAGTCCTTCCAGGCCATCGATTCTGTGTCCAGATCTCAGTTGGCGACATAATCCTCCCACCAAAGTTTTACAATTCACTCAGGTAGGTGAATAGTAAAGAGGACCTTCATGTTGTGTTGCACTCCTAGAATATGTAGATCATTTTCCATAGCACGAATCTATGCTTTCACATCAGAGTTGTCTTCAACCATGAAATTTCCTACACCTAACTTAACAAAATTGAGGATGGTGACTTCACGACAAGGGCGGACATGTAGGGTTTCACCATCCTAATCTCTTACAACATTCTTTGGGTGCAAGGGAACTGGCATTCCTGGTGAGTTCCTTCTGTTGTCCTAGACAGAGATCATTAGGAGCATGAACTTGGCCAACTGTAGGTCCAGGAATGACATCATGGTCGGGGTCCTCCTTGGGTTCATCTTTCATCATAGGGTCACACTTAGGGTCTAGACCATCTTTCAAGTCTAGGTTGTTAGAGGGGGAGACTTTGGCTTTTAACCTTCCTCTTCTGGCCTATTCTATTTCTTAGTCATCTCATCTTCCATCATCTATCTTGGAGACAACCTATTCTGGTAGGAGGCCCTTCTCTCTTGATAGTCAAGGTTGACAATGGTCTTAGTGCGGGACATGCTGTTTCACATAAGCTAACTTTATTAACCTCAATTTCCTACTCAAGATATTAATGCATCCTAAATTTATGTCCATGACGTCTTATTTGCATGCATTTTATCATTTGGTAAAGGATGCCTTAATTCCTAACAACCATAACCCTAGTACTCAGAGAGGGATAAATAGAATAGTTACAAGCAACTAGGGTTTGGTGAGTGAAGGAGGTAAAGAAGTGATGAAATCAAATTAGAAGGGACCCTAGAGGTATTGAGAGACGGTTTTTGTACAAATTAAAACATGATTTTAAAAAAATATGGATGTCTAATGTTAACATTTGAAATTTTCCCATCCACTATATCCTCCATGATTACATTTAAATCTCTTCCATTGGTACCTTCTTCTTTTCTAGAATTTCCATTTTCATTGTATTGGTAGAATAATAGCTAATTATCCTAAAATGTTGACAAACAAAATAGTCGGTCAATATAACAAGTTATATTGGTATGTGGGGGAAACAAAAATTTGCATATACTGGTAACAACATATCCACAACAATTATTTTTACACAATCAAAATTATCATTTTTTTCATAACTTCTCAACCCCTTTTACTCAACCTCTGGGATACCCTTCTTAGAGTTGCGCCCCTACAGTGGACTGTAGGCCACCTCTCAATTTAGAGCTAGGTGCCTATGTTGGCCACCTCTAAATCTGGAGTTAGGTTCCATGTTTGTAATCCCAAAAATATGGGTCCTGACCTCGTATGACCTTCCCAATTTGGGGCCTAGTCTTACCTCATATGACCTTTCCAATATAGGGCCTGGTCTGACCTCATATGACCTTCCCAATCTGGGGCCTGGTCTCATCTTCCCAATATGGGCCTTGGTCTTTAATTTTCCATTTAAGCCTCTAGAGTTGGTCTGCGGGGTTTGAGCAAGTTATAAGCATAATTTGTGATACACATAGTGACTTAATATATTGCTAAAAATAAATATCATCCAAGCATTTAACTTCAAGAAATCTGGTAAAACGTCGAAAAACACTAGGAAACTAAAGCAATTCGTCATAGGAATAACCACATAACCGTTTCAACAGTAACTTGAAGTCTAAGCAAGATCAACCAGGAATAACCAAACAAGCAACCAAGCAATTTAACCTGAAAGTTAAAGCATAACTAAATCTACCATTAAGATTGACTTGGGTCTCAAGATAGGGTTTGGAAGTCAATTTTAGTGTTTCATTAGGGTTTTGGATTTTAATTCCCTAATTGCCACTTTTCAAGTTCTTTTGATTCACAAACCCTAATTTACCATTTATTGATCCCTCAAAGTGTACCTAATTTACCATTAATTGCACTTTTAGTCTCAAACAAACACTAATCCATCAAGTTATGAGTTCATAAGTTTAATAAGTTCCAAGGTGTTCTTTTTGTTAATAAACTATCCAACTTTGATTATCAACATCACTTGAAATCATTAGTATCATCAAAACATAAACATTTGGGTATTCATTCATTTACTACATTAAAGATGCCAACTTTAGGTATTTTTTGATCTAGAAGTAGATCTAGGTCTTAATTGTATTTTTATTGGATTCTCCATATTTTTTATGAATTTTCATATATAACATGTCTTCATTGGATCAACCTACTAATTACTATGATTTTCATAAAATCAAACTAGTCTTATCCAATCATAGGCTTCCACCTAGGTAGGTTGCCCCGATGTCAACCCTGCCAACTAGGCTGGATGACCAGTGGGCTCGCACAACCTAGACCAGGAAAGCCTGCGTGGCCTTCCTAAGTCAGGCGTGAAAAGGGGGGAAAGATAAAGAAGCCCTTACTGTTGTGAAGAGTCTTTAGGGTGCTTCGGTCTTTCTACCAAAAATTATCTTTCTCCTTTCTTCTTCATGAGCAGGCTAGGAGCCAATCAACTCTCGTGTTGACTTTGGGATATCATCTTCCCAAGCGGCAAGAGATCATGCAAGCACCTTCGCCACACCTAGCCGGACCCTAGGGTGAGGTGTGATTGCCCAGAGGTGTTCGGTGCAGAGAGAACATTGAAGGGAGTTCTATGGTAGTGTGTTGAGAAGGTGAGGGATGAGGGAGGGTACTAGTAGAGGAATTGGGGGTAGGGCCAATTAGGAAGGGTCCCAAAAAAACTCACGAAAGAGTTCATAATCTCACAGAAGGGGTGCATCCCCTTTTATAGCCTATGGATATGGTGTATGGTTTGGTGATAGCACTGAGATTTAGGGAAAAGTGTAATATCCTCCCAAAGGTATTGAAACCTAGGAAGAAATGGCATGGAAACTCCTCATGAATCCATTTGGGTGATTTTTTGTTGCACATACGAACTAGGGTGAAAGGGAAATAAAAAAGGAAAATCATTAACACTATTCCCGAATTTCTTTTTTGTATCAAGCTTGATGATGACTGAGAACCCTTGGATCCAGGATCCTACAGCTCATATTCCTCATGCAAAATGAAGGGCCAAGGAAAGAATAATTCTAATTGAAATCAAAATCATGACATTTAATACTTTCCATATATATTGCCCACACTTTAGGAATTTTTATAAAATCCATATCTCCCAAACCATCCATCCATATAATCTCAAATTTTAAGGGAAAGTCTTTAATGAGTTTATCTAGGTGTATGCAAATATTGAGGCAAAAAAATGGAAATAAAAAAATTTTATTTACCTACAATTCATCCACTTACAAGATATATAAAAATGAGGCATCAATGAGACTTCCTCTCCCCCAACCCCTCATTAACTAGTGGAGGCCTGATATAGGAGGAATATGGTAAACCAAGTGTGTAACCCATTAGTTTCGGTGCAAACCATGTCAGACATAAATCCCAATTTATTCATCCCTGTGACGATTCAAACCTGAGAGCTCTACCTGCATTCACGGTCCGATCACCAGTGAGCTACACCTTTACAGGCACTTATTAGGCTTATATTATGCATTAAAACACATCCTTTCTCTTTCTTTCTTTTCTATTTTCTTTACTTTGGTTATTATTTCTATTAGAAACCATGTGTAATTAAATGTGGCAGTCTATGCCATTTTCTAGAAAATTCTACACATTTCTATCATCCCATTTCTCTTCCAATGTCTTGTGGTATGGGATGTTGGTTCATAAGAATGGGGAAGGGGAGGTCCTAAAAAGTGAAAACCTTAGATATATGAACTGCAACACGTGCTTAGAGTAACTACATATATACACACATGCTCTTACTATTCTTCTAGGTGTCATGCTGCTAGGCTGCCATATATGTGTGGTAACAAATTTTTAGTTTTTGTTTCTTTCAAAAGGAGTGTGGTGGTTTATTGTTATATGTATAAATAATGGATAAAATAGATTTTTAAGTATATATATGTAAATATAAGAGTATGAAAGTGTTACTACACATAGAAAGTAGTTGGTGTCCATCTCTATTGGATAACCTTATCCATTTGTTAATATAAGGTAACCTTCTCCACTTGTTAATTATTAAACCTATATTTATTCCATCTCTTTAAGTTCATATGTTCCAAAATTGGACTCCTAAGGTATACCAATTTCCCCTTTGTTTCAATATTGGATGAGTAGGGTATATCATTATTTTCCCTTTGTTCCAACATTCAACTAGTAGGATCAGTCAAGCATTAGAATTCGTGATGACTATCCCATCATTGGATTTGTCCCATCAATTATTGTAGGATTTTAAAAGTTCTTGGGAGTATCAATCACATCAAATTTCCCACATGAGAGAGTGTTGGGTTCAAATAATTCCTATTGATATATGGAATACATAAGGTGTTATCTTTAATTGGAAGTAAATAAACATCCAAGCAGAATAACATGATATCATAAATAATTAAACATCAACAATCTTTGGAAGTGTATAATGTAGTTAGCCATAAAATAACCACTTACCTTAAATTAAACAACATTCAATCATGTACTTCAAGTATATAATCTGACCAATTAGATGTATAATGAAACATTCAATCTGAAACATGCATAATGTTAAAGTGTCACCATTGTTTTGATATGATTTACAACATGGTCTAGTCTAGAGTATAGGTCCAAGGTTGATATTAGGGTCAGGTCTTAAAACAATAAATTCTCATATTTATGTTCTAATGACTTTAGGAATGATAAAAGTTATATCACTATCATCCTTATCTTATAAGCATTTTGTCATTTCATTAATGATTACCAACATCATATTGTACCACAAGTTAAGCATAACCAACACGTTCAACATATGATTTATAAAATCCATGGTTTACATGTATCCATCTCCATATATCCATTTATTGGCCTACTTTTGATAATGAATAAGAATTAGGCATTGAATATAGGTTTATTAGATTCTTCCTTTTCTCCTGATCAATCAGATAGATAATTTTTCATGAAGCAGATGTTCCTAGAAACTATAACGCATTAAATAAGATTTTACCTTGATGCAAATTATTTGGACCATTGGATGCTAATTAAGGCATGTGGGATGAGCCTCATGTCCCCTTGGTTTCTTGCACACGATATTACTTGTCTTGTCCAAGCCTCATCCCAGTAGTACCACTATATCATGCTCCCAGGCCTGCTAAAGGTGGTTGGCCCACTCAAGTTTCTGAGTTGCCACCCTACGGATCTGAATGCACCCCTATGCAAATGAACCCGTGCATCATTAATTTGTTCTTATGAAAGAACAGAGTTGCAACTTCATTGGACCATAGTTTCTTACCATCACATAGAGAGGGTCGAATCCTCAGAAAGGGTGGTCCTAGCCCTAACACCCTTGACACCCCAACCCCCATCCTAGGGGTTTCTTATGTTTCTCAACGTCGAGAGGGTCACTCAAGCCCTTGACTCCCTTATTCTGGAACCCAAACTGGATTTCACAATCTTGACACCCTCTTATGATTATTAATTCAAGAAGGAACATAAGGGAAGGGGAAAACCATCCATCAATGTATGGCTTCACATCTCTCTCTCACTCATGTTTATGATGCTTATGAGTGTGTTATCTCTATGGTGGCCTCTTCTTTGTATTTATATCTCAGTTGTGGGCATTGTGATCTCTATCCAAGTATCCTTTTATATATAGGAACAAGGTCACGAGTCACACACTCCTATTCCTAACCAAATATGGAGGTTCTATTGAGGTTGGGAGTCCCATTAAAATAAATTTCATCCTACTTTCTTTCTAGCAAACTGATAAAGAAAGTCACAAGTGGCCTATCTCTCAAACAAGAAGGAGATGGATTGTTCCCTTTTTATTTTTCCTAAATTAATAATTAAAAATCATTTTAAGAGATTTATTAGATAAGTTGTGTTCTAAGTTGTTTTCCCTTAAATATTAGAATAAGCTTCATTTTTCTCTTATCTTGTCTTAGGAAAGATATTACATCCAAACTAATACATAAGGTATTTAAAACTTGGCTTCCAAGTATAGGCCATTTAATTATTTGAATAATTACTTAAAACAAAAAAGTGATATTATCCTTCCATATTTTGGATTTCTATTTTTATATTTATGATCCCACATTGCAATAAAGGTTGGGTTCAATGAAGGTTGTTAAATATCCTCAAGTTCACATACAAGTAAACAAGGAGTAACACATTGAATAATTATGTAATGATTAATACCTCACTTTTATGGAATTTTAGAAAATCTATAACTCTTTTTCATAACTCCAATTGGTCCCAAATTTTAAAAACTTTTTTCTTGCCATAAAAATCAGATTTGAAAAGTTTCATACAAAAACAAAAACATTTAATGCCTTTTTCTTAGACTTTAAGAATTCATGTAATGCAATTACCTATATCACAATTAGGGATAATTTTCCTTTCAAAATTTGGATTTATCTTTCCTTAACCATGTCCTCTTCTAAAAGTTGACTCCAACTATAATGGTTGGTTACTCTAAACTCGATGTGCCAAGAATTAAAAGATAACAGATGAATTTTTTATTCAATTAATTTATCAACTTGGAATCATTTAAAAATTCTATTTTTCCTCTTCATATTACACAACTAGGATTTCAAATTTTAATAAAACCACGAATTTACTTAATTTTCAAGTTTACACATAAAAACATAATGCAAAACTAATTCATAAAATCCAAAGAGTTATAAAAACTCTTTATTAAATACTCAAATCCTTCAACTACAATCTTATTATTCTTTTTATCACTCAATTTTGATTCTCCCATTATTTTTCTTGAATTAGATCAAAAATTCACAAATTTGAGGTTGCTATATTCACCTTACCTTAAAAAGGAATCATGTCCTCAAAATTTTTACCTAGATGGGGTAAGAGGAATGAAAACTCACATTAGCATCATACACTAGAAAGGTGTTATCCAGTTAGCTTCCATTGAGATGAATAATACCCTTGTGACTGGAGCTGGAAACTTGGACCATTATAAGTGTTACAACCCCAATTTTGGGTTATTTTGGTGGGAAATTTGATTTATCATATTAAGGATATTTGAACAAATAAAGATATGATTTGTTTTGAATAAATGGATTTCGTTTACAATAGCCTTGATGATTGTTTTATGGGCTTTATTGGCTATTGGGCCCAATAACAAGGAAGAGACAAAAGGAACTCCATTATTAATAAGAAATGGAGAAAATAAAAATGTAGAAACCTCTAGAAGGTAGAAATATATAATCCAAAGGTGGATTTCGTTCCTCTTAGGTTCCAAGGAGTCCAAAGTTGCAAAAATAATGCAAAAAGAAAAGAAAAGATCCATTAAATATTTCTTTATTAAGAAAGAAATTGAAAACAATGATAAAATGTGGAAAATAAGTGAAAAGAGGTATAATTGAGTTATTCTTGGTGGAATTTCGTATCCCAAGGATTCAACTTTCTAGGGAAAGGTCCTAAATTAGGGTGCCTTCTTAACCTCTAAGAGGAGGTTAGGCTTTATAGCCAAAACCCGACCTGGTGAATTTGAGGGTATAATTTATTCCCTTAAGAAATTATTGATTTGTATGTTTTAGTTACATATGCTAAACCCATGATGTGTAACATGCATGCATTGATGTTGTACTCCACATACTTATATTCATGGGAAACTGTGGGTATCTAAACTAGGGTACCAAAAATAAATTATCCAAACATGTCTAGGTTTTCCTCATTCCTTCACCCCTACTTAGGGTTTGGTTGGGTAGGGTTATTATTTCACACACACTACTCTTGTGACACATGATTAGTGTTTTGGGTTAAGGTTGGGGATCACACCCTGCATTTGAGAGTTGTATGATTCCCTTGACCTATTAGGGTTTTCATACCCTATTGGTTTACCCTACTCAAGTCTTTCATGGACAAATGAGTTTACCCATACTTATATCTTTCTAGGGTTTACTCTCACTAAAGGGACCTGCACTACATGCCACAACTTACACATTTATTTCTCTCATTAACATTACTTTTTAAATGGTGGAGGATTTGTTAATTCTACTTCTTATTAAAACCCTAACTTGAGATGAGGAGGGAAGTGAATTTTAGTGTTTATTAATAAAAAAGGTGACGATTGCAAGAAATTAGAGATGATAATCTTGGAGGAAACATTATTTGCAGAAGACTCTAGCTTTTGGCCAGGAAGGTATCATTGGCTAAGGGGTTCCTTGTATACCAACTTAATGGTGATGAGGAAAATGTTTCCATCCCCCATAGTTGTGACCCTTTCTAGACACCATTACCTTTAGGATATGCATGCCCTAATAATTTTCCATATATTTTCTAAAGATTCTTTGAAATTGTTAACTATTAGATGTTATTTGCAAAATCTATGCTCTACTACCAAATTTAACGACCCACACATTTGAGAGTCCCTTGGTTAGAGAAGACCTTAAAGTCTAAGACCGTTACCTAAATTTCCAATATCCAAATTTAACAAATAATAAATAATAGTAAATAATTTCCAATAATTTGAACTTGAATGAATTCAAATATTTGAATTATACACCTCAAAGATGTTACATGAATTTCTTACAAGAAACAAACTTACACATAGGAGAAGAAATACTATCTAGCTAATCCTCCTTGACTTATCTTTAATATCTTTAAGATTTCTTGATTCTTCATGTCTTCAACTACTAGATGCAGGTTGTAACATACCAAAATCAACTATGTATCTCTTTGTACTCTTTTCTATAATATTTTTCCTTCATTTTCGTCCCATATGTCTTTGGAATTGATTTAGTGTAATTATGATGGTTATTGGATAAATATTTCCCATATATTCGTAATATAGGGTTATATGCACAAATACCTCAGTTGGGTTTTAAATAATGGGCCTGAAATATAAATTATCCACTAAGTAATAAAAATAATAAGATATTTCATCTAGAACTTTCTAGTACTTTTTAGAATAGGAAAAAGAAAAGAAAATCCAAATTATATATAAAGGAGATGATAAATGCAATAGTTGGAGGTAACATGGGATTTAATGGATAAAAGAAGATACTAAGGAATATAATGTTCCAAAAATCATAAATGGAAACCCACAAGGATATTTTGACACTCAATCTCATTTTCTTGACCTAAAAGTAACTTAAGAGCTAAGTATCATCTAAATTGGAAGATAAATACATATATTAATGTCCTTATCAAAATAAAATAGGAAATAGGCCAATATAGTGAAATAAAATATTTAATGCCCTCAAATTGGAAAACCAACTCCAAATTTGATATCTAAACATAGAAATAAGACTTTAGGCAAATTTGCAACTAATTTGGATAATGTTTGGATAATGAGTAAAATAGGAGAGTGAGAGTGTGTAGAATCTTCTATAAATTAAATATATAAATAAATAATCTCAACTTGTGAAATGAATGACAAAATTGTGTTTTCGTCGCTTAGAGAGACTTGTGGGTGAAGTTTCACGAAATTTGAGGCATCATATCCCCACTATTGAAGGAGGAAAGAGAAAATGACACTTCAATTATTAAACCTATTAAAAGTCCCCAAAAGGTAAAACTAATTCCATATTTGGATTCTACGCATCAAAATCAGTTAGAGTGTAAATTTTGGTTAATTTTGGAAGTTGTTTGAGCCCTCAAAAGAGGAGAGAGAAAAAGTCAAATAATCAAATAATGCACTTTATTCCAAATAATATTGGGAGTAGAATTGAATGTGTTGGTCATGTGCGAGTGGGACCGTTGGGTCTGCAATCCAATAGTTAGGAGATCTTCTCCTACCCATGGCTGAACTAGGCAACATGTTAGTTTTGGGGAATTTTTGGATTGCGATTTTCTCCCTCGATTCACCACCATTTTTTATAATTTTTCATGTGTTGGATTTGTCTTTGAAGTCCACAGTCAACGAGCCCTAAATTGGGACCTATGGTTGAGAAATCAAGAAACCCCCAAAGCTTTCTCCCTAAGCTTTGGCGGACCCCATCAAAAACCCTAGCCCACACATCTTTGCCTATAAAGAACTATGCCCCTAGCAATCCCATCGACTTTGCAATTCAACAAACTAGTCAATTTGACTTTTCATTGTAGTTTGACCCTCTAGAGAGTGGTTGAAGTAGCAAGGCTTGTGGCACATCTCTCTCTCTCTCTTTGCTTCCTCTCTGAGCAAACTGATAGCACCATCAGGTTCAGTTCTTCTTGCTCTTTCGTTTGCATGCTTGAGCATCATTTTTCACTGAGAATCCCAATTTTGCCCAAATTTTCCCCAACTTGCTACTCACGGAACGCAGCCATGGAATCAGCTCGGGGAGGAGGATGACTCCTTGCAATTTTACAAAAAATGCCCCCAATCAGTTTCGTCTTCGCTTTGTTTTCACACGAGGGTATTCACGTTATTTCATTTTATTTTGTTTTGAACTGTAACTGGTTTTGACTCCAGTCCTACGGATAGCTAGCAAGGGAAGGCCACCTACTTGGCTGTCACCCATTGGGCCAAGTGGCAGTCCTGGGCCCACTCTCTTTCTCTCGCTCGCTCTCTATGTGTGTGCGCTTTGCCTCGTGGAAAGCTGTGATTGGCTATTATCAAATAAATTGTATAGATTATTCCACTAGTCAAAAATTAAAAATAAGTAGTGTTTCCAAATCAGGAGAACGAGATCTATCCATTAAAAATATTTATTAAGTTTGATTCTAATGTTTGCAAAAAAGTGTTTATAGAGTGATTTAAATTACCTAAAAATCAAGAAAAAATGCTTAAAAGTCAATATCTCGAAAACATACAAACCTATATGTTATTTTGATCAGGAGAACCTAATTAAGTCAGTGATTAGGGTTTTAGAGTCTAATTCAAAGATTTGTGGAAAAAGGGTTGTAACATTAGGGTTTTGAGTCTTTAATGAATGAACTTAGCATTAATACATGTATGTGATTATGTAATAGGGGAAAGTGGACCCTGATCTCGATTAGGGATCTGAAAGTGAGTTGTAGGGTTTGAAGGATCGAGATATGTGCATCTACACCTTCAGTTGAGAAATTTTATTATACCTTTACCTATTTTCCCTAATGAGGCTTAATTTGACCTAATCCATTATTCTTGAAACCTAATTTGTTTATGCCTCAAAATTAGTTGTACTATTATCTCATTTGGATCTTATACCCCACTGCCTTGTTATTTAAATCAATTGATTACTCTTTCCATAACGCTTTTGCTAGTATGTAGTTATATGTTCTATTTAATTTTAAAGTAGATGTACTTATGTACAACCACCCACAGAGGGCATGTATATAATCACCCTAGGGGAATGTTTGTATTCTCCCCAACATATTGTGTAGATGAATGTGAATGTTTTATTCTCCCCTCACCTATAGGTTAGAGGTCCGGTAGGTGCCTTAACCCTACTTAGTTAGGTAGACATATTAATTTACATGCAAATCCTTTATTTATATTTGTTATTGGCAAGTTTCCTTGTTTAAAGCCTCATACTCTTGATGTCTAATATTTTGATGATTCCCTAGCCTATTTTACTTGTTATATTTATCTTGTCACCTTTGGAATAGTTTTTTGACACATACTTTTTCTTACTTTTCCTTTTGTTGGGTGCTTTCCCAACCACCCAGGTGCTAGTGTTGTGCAAGGAGAAGGACAAGCTTGAAGGAGGTTTTCTGAAGAGTTGATCTCAAGCTTTTGGAAAGGATGACTAGGTTTCTATAGCTAGATCCTATTTCTATTATCTTTTATTTTGGGATTAAATCATGTAGTAAACAATGAAAGCCAAGTGAAGTGTTAGTATTTCTTTATTTCCGTTGCTATTGACATATTACTATGTATCTGAATCATGCTTATTTACTTGGAGTATTATGCAAGCATCCCAAAGTCTCTATTTTTTGTTAAAATTGTGGATGTTTTGTATTTCCTTTAAGTTTTGGTAAGGAGGTGATCTCACCTCTTTACATAGGTTAATATGAAATGTCGAAAAAAATGCATTAGTATATTACTATTCTACGTAAATGGGGTGCATATAAAAGTGGGCATATAAGATAACAACATATATTTTCAACCATCAAATAGATTTACATATCAACCGGTATTTTCATTAAGATAATCTAACCCATGTTTATCAAACCACCTTGGGTGCAATCACCTTTCTCTATCCATCATTGGACTAGGTGAACTACCCCTTGATAGGTCTAACCCTGGGTTCAAATTATTAGAATTTACTTTATGTGATATCCTATGGGCCTTATAGTTGCATGAAATAAAGAAACATTCAACATGTTATTTTCATCCAACTTCGAGAAACCTCGACAAACTTTGGAAGTAAATATATGCAGGTATTCATAATCGTAACCAAATACCTTATGTAAAACCATGCAAAATCTGTATCATACTATCCTTGTACTTCAAGTGTGTACTTTAAGCAGATTTAGATCCAAATAAGAAAGAAATGGTGGATCCAAGCAATCAACATTTTTTGCATGTATGTATAAATGCTAAAGTATCACCATTCATTCACATAATTCAGATTAAACCTAGCTTAGTTTCTAATGTAGGTTTTAGGGTTATCTTAGGGTTGACATTAGGATTAGGATCAAAACACTAAATCACCTTATCATGAGTCATAAAGGTGACAAACCCTATTTTGACATTAGGGTAACCCATGTCATTATATTAATCATTTTCACTCATTATTAGAAATCCAATTAGGTCAAAGCATATTAGGTTTAAAATGCTAATTTATTGTTAATGGATTAGAAACCCTAAATGTTCATCGTCATTAATTTAATATGATTGACGACATTGATATCTCAACATAAATCGATAGTATCTAACTTATATAATAGTGAGTGCATTCAATATATTCAATATTATTCATGACATTAAGGTTGGTAGGTAATACTACTTTACACCTATGCATTTAAAATAGTATTTAATCCTGGAATATTCATAATTACCTATCATTCCCACAGAACTTAATCATATCAATCTAAATCATGAATAGTCAAGGATATTCATAGAGTCGTCGTAATTAACCAATATAAAACCCTAAATATGAAAGTTAAGATGTACATGTAGTAATGACCTTATATTCATGGACTATGATCAGAATGATATCGTGAATATATTTTATTTGTAATCTACACATTTTTTGAGCAAAATCATAGATAATTTCATCACCATCCAAAATATCAATAATTAATTGCATTTATTCTAATTTAAATAGTAATGGGCCAATCATAAGTGACCATGTTAGTAAATATTTGATTATCCAAATCATACATGTGGTGGGTCCATCCAGTGAACTTGCACCCTCTTGGCACCACACGCCATGTGGCATGGTAAAGAACAAGGATTAAAGGGTAGAAATTCCCTTACCTTATAATGCATGTTCCGAGGGGTAGGGAAGTAAATCCCCTTAGCTTCATCTTCTTCCTCATTTCCTTCTTCCATGATGTTGTTACAAAAGTTCCATAGAGGAGTTCAACTACATAGTTGACTCTATTCTTGATCATTGCCGGTGAAACTAAAAGTCCATGACTTTTTTTGTAGATCTTCGACCCTACTAGGCTATTTTGGGTGGCTTGAGTTGATTGGAAAGGTTTATACCAGAGTCTGGTTGGAAGAGAAAGAGGTTGGAGATGGAGGATCTAGCAGCATGAGAATGGGTACAATTGGAGGTTAGGGCAAGATTATCTAAGCCACAATGATGGCATGAGATTTCTTATATAGGTATGAGGGGTTGGAAACCCTCCTATGTATGCAATCCCTAGAAAGTAGTCCTTCCATGGTTTGGGAATTATCATGTTTCTTCATGATAATGTTGAAGGTTGGGTTCATTGGATGCAATTGGAGCTCCCAAAGCCATTGGCATAGTTATCCCCGAGATTCATGGCTTGAGGAGAGAGAGAGGGATCCCTAAGGTTGGGGTTTCCTAGTTCTGTGGAATAGAATAGTTCTTGGGTGAAGGAGATAACACCTCCCTCGTGGATCTGCCCTAGGTCCAACATTCCAACAATGGTTGGTCAATGTCCTCAAAATTAATTCTTTTATTTGAAAAAAAACTCTAGAACATGTAAATAATTATTTTGATTACGGTATATCTCCTTTTAATCCCAAATTTTAGGATAAACCTTCCAATACTAATATTACTGATCTTAAAGAAAATAATTCACTAAATCATTTATTTATTATATGAAACTTGGCTTACAAGCATTAATAAGAGAAATGCTTTGATTAATTATCTAGATCATATTATAGCCTAGGATATTTTGGAATTTCTCCTATCATCTCATATCTTGATTATTTATTGATTACAAATATCTTGGATGTTTATTATGACCACGTGATACAAAAACCCCACACTCATATCTCAAGGACTCATATGTAAACCTTGATGTCCCATTGGGATTGTATTGGGTTCTAGGGCCCCTGAGCCATACCTGAATTTTCCAAATGGTCCATAGAAATAATTATATTCTTTAATCCTAAATTTAAGTTTGTGATCATCGTAGTATCTCAATTAAGCATTATATTAACACATATGCTTTATATCACATTTGGTTTTCAAATTGAAGACTCAATATAAGTATAGGGTTCAATTCATCAACCAAGGTCATATTGTTCACTTCATTATTCCCTTTGTATTTTCACATATCAACTTGAATTATACTTGAAATTCCCAAACTTCGAGGATGTAACAATATATATGACTAATTATGATATGAAAATGTAAATATTAAAAATTGAATTACAAAATAATTATAAGAATATAGGAGAGGGTTTTCACCCAGACCACCCTTACCATTCTTTCATGACACTTGTATAGTGTGAACAATTAATCATTGAGGTTGATCTGAGATCTCACATTTGTCTTTAGCCATTTTGTCTATGTTTTCCCTTATCATCATGTGGTAGGGTTTGTCTAAATATGAGTCGAGATCTCATGTGGGGTAATATAGGTGGAGTGGTATATACACTAAGTCATGTACCTAGTGAGAAACCAATTTCCATGAATTAAAACATGAAAAACATGATGAAATCTAAAAAATAAATAATGATAGGTATGGTAATAAAATCAATTCTACAAAAACTAAGACGATCAATTATTCCATTGCCCTAAAAGTGCCAAAATTTGATGTTGACTTTTATGGTATCTCAATTAAATAATCTCTCATTACATTCATTTTGTGTAAACAATTACTTACTAAGGATGAACCACAATTAACTTCTTTCAAATAGGGAACTGTGCATGAGAGATATCCCTCTACTCAAATTGTCATGATATTATAGAGTTTATGTATATGTTGCCTCAAAGATTGTTTGCACAAAGTTCTCATCATGGATTTAACACACAACTGATATCCATAGTTCAACTCATGTGATTGATGTTATTTTATAACCCAATATACAAAAACTTCAATGGCCAATCAAGAATGCAAGGCAATTTAGTGATGGTTATCGCAATTTAATTGTTTACATAATCATTGATGCAATGAAAATAATGGTGACTAATGATGATCATCCCCATACTCCAATAAAGTACTACTCTCTACTCATGTTAGGAAATTTAAAATATAAGAAAGGAGTCAGGAGATCATCTTCATGAAACTAAGCAAGTGAAGAAATCATGGTCTATAACAATAACTCCAAATGCTCCGATGATGAAAGATCTCGACATCATTACAGACATAGTCTCATACATTCGTTGTTCTCCTCTTTGCTATGTCATCTCTTTCTCCTAAAAGTAGTGTTTGGCTTATGTTAGAGTGATGCATTGCTTGTTGTATGTGTTTTTCCTTATATATTTTCCCTGTTGGGCCTCCTGTTGATTTGCATAAGTGGAAGAAGTGTCTATCTTTATTTACATTTGTGAAGGCATAAATAATTTGATAGACAACCAATTGGTCATACATCTAGTATAACAGTTTCCCATATTTTAAGGTATCCATATAGTTGGTTATGCCAACCATTTAGTCTAACTGAAGTCAGAATCAATTGTTGATTTCAAAGTAGCCTAGCTAGTAGAGTTAACCAGTTGGCTACCATTTATTCTTGACTTAATTGAGCTTTCTTAGTCACTCAGTAAGCATTACTCATTAATCGACTGCTTGAAGGTCAGTCTATTTTTATCAATTTTCTACCACCTAGCTAGACTATGATGATTGATTGACTAGATAGTCAATGAAGAATCTTGATTCTTTGTAGATGGCCAACTACCTCCTCTTGTCAATGTGATGTGAATTCACTTTCCACTCTATGGATTTACCAATCATCCTATAGTCAATTTTTTAGGTGATCTAACTGTTGGATAACTTCCTAGATTTCTCCTCGTTATGTTCCTTTGGTAACCGGCTGACTATTAGTGCTAGATGGTTGGCTAGTCTAATCTAAAGATTCAACATCAAAGAATGTGAATGCTAGAATATTCAAAACAAATTTAGTTTTAGAATTTGATATCTAGTCAAATTGGATTATTTTATAGCATTTCCTGGGAGATTGGTCATGTCCATCTTCTACTAGATCATTCCTGCAATTTAAAAACAAAATTTCATTAAAATTTTGGATTGATTGCATGTGGTAGTAGAAAAATTAATTTATGCATAAACTCATAGGTATGCATCCAACAAGTATCTAAGCACAAAATGCAACCTACACTAAAATGAACTCACATTCACTATTTGGTGCCATAGTAATGGAGTGTTTCTTATGTTACTCAACCACAATATGAAAGAGGCAAGTGGAACAACAAACTAAGAATTACAACAAAAATGATGATGAAATCAAATTACAAAAAAATTGACTAGTAAATGTATTTTAGATTTTTCCTCACAATTACACTTGCAATATATAGTGTATCAATCTCAAGGTCTAGAAGGTATGTGCTTGATGGGCCTCTCTCTGTCAATGAATTAAGGAGACACATCAATCATATAACTATATGTGTGACCAATTGGGTTTAGTAGGTGTGTACCTTTATAAGGCACATGCTCAATAACCTATTTAGAAATTGGTGGTTGTGCTCCTACGAGCTCACTAGAAAATGAAAGAAAAAGGGGTGAGGTCACATGACATATGAAGATTATGTCAATGATCAATATCCTAGGATATAAGTTAGAGTAACAATTAGTATCTTTGATGTGGATGAGTGACAAATAACAATGACATTAGCTATATTTCTTAGTCTAAAGGGTCACATGGTCTACTCATATGATCATGATTGATTATGTCCATGTAGACATGGGTATGTGTCATTGGTTGCTCATATGGAAGTAGTAAAACACAATATCATGGCAGATTATGTGAATTATTGTGTAAGATCACAATCAAAGAATTAGGGTGCACAATTGTGAGTAAAATGTGATCAAAATCGGGGTATTGGGAGTTCAATTACAGTGAAAGATTTGGCTTCACAACATTGGTGTATTATTGAGGTATGTCCTACTTATCTAGGTTAATTGGTGACTATGCCACTTTTTATCTATGATCATGTTCATACATACAAGGGCATGACACAAACGAAAGCCACTTCACAATCATAACTTCACAATCATGGTTGCAAGAATGGTGGGGAATTATACAGTACCCAACAACATTCCAAGATGAATGCAGACCCATCGGGCAAGGGGAGAGGAGGAAACACCGACATAAATTTCACAATCATGGTGAACCATACATGCATACATATGTGTAAATCACCAAGAAATATGGGTGTATGTGTAACGCTTGGGCCCACTTCCCTAGGCTCTAGTAGAGTTTCAGGAATGATGACTGGCCCCACATACCACCACTAGCCTTAACTGCGTGCTTTTTCCTCACTCACGCGCAAGCCGGGGTCAACTTCCTGACTGGTCACCCATCCAAGTACTACTCCAAGCTGAGCACGCTTAACTATGGAGTTCTTTAGTGATGGGCTCCCAGAAAAGGAGGTGCACCTTGGTGATATGAGTAGTTCAATCATTCCTTTTAAGATCATCTTATCCAAGGCCTCAAATCCTAGGATGTTACAATCTCCCCCACTTAG
Source organism: Alisma plantago-aquatica (assembly GCA_963693085.1). Classification (NCBI taxonomy): domain Eukaryota; kingdom Viridiplantae; phylum Streptophyta; class Magnoliopsida; order Alismatales; family Alismataceae; genus Alisma; species Alisma plantago-aquatica. The sequence continues at coordinate 692,668,535 of OY856413.1, forward strand.
ACTCTTGACGTCCTCGTCAAGGAACAACTATATGGCCTCATAATCTATCCCCATTTCAGTGCTGACCCAAATGGCCCATGTACACCCAGCTCCTGATCATGGCTACCAATGCAAGGGCGGCTCCATAAACTTGGACAACAATTTCCAACATGTCTGGACACTACCAACACATGGGCGGCTCCATCAACTCAGATAGCCCTTTCCAATATGCGTGGACCGCACAACTCAAAGATTGGCATGCCACAGACCCATGTGGGCCCCACCTACTGGAGGGGAATTGGCTCTGATACCATTTGTAATGCCTGGGCCCACTGCCCTAGGCTCTAGTAGAGTTTCAAGAATGAAGACTGCCCCCACAGACCACCACTAGCCTTAACTGCGTGCTTTTTCCTCACTCACGCGCAAGTCGGGGTCAACTTCCCGACTGGTCACCCATCCTAGTACTACTCCAAGCTGGGCACGCTTAACTATGGAGTTCTTTAGTGACGGGCTCCCAGAAAAGGAGGTGCACCTTGGTGATATGGGTAGTTCAATCATTCCTTTTAAGACCATCTTATCCAAGGCCTCAAATCCTAGGACGTTACAATATGTCTTAGGTGGGCACAATCTTGTTATGTTATGGAAAAGTCAATTGTTTGCCTCCCTAGGGTAGAAAGAGCTTTTGTTCTAGTCCTAGTTGAGCCAGTGTTCAGCTAAAATTTGAGTGACAATGTTAAGGACCGTCTTTCATATTTGTAGGAAATAAAGGATGGGATGTGAATGTCAATATACAACATGAGAAATAACTAAGGCACCCTATGAGATGTGATCAAGGTGTTAGTCACCCCCATGTCCTAAAATACTAATATTTATTATATGCGGAGAAGGAAAAATTTTGAATTTAGAATCCATATAAACATGGGAAACTGATGCTTAGATTAATGCATGCACATCATAAACATGTAGAAGAGGTTAGAGGGAAGGATATCATGGAGAATCGTCTATCCTAGGTTCTTTGGTCACCACACCAATTGGAATTGAATTGAGAGGAGTAATAACAAGGGTGCTACATTGCGATGGTTTTACTTCACTTTGTCTCGAATTTGTGGAGACAATAGGATAGTGTTCTTCTTTTGTTTCCACTAAGGAAGTCAGAGTTGGGAACTCTACTCATCACTTACCTTCATGGGTTTTTGTAGGTCCATAATCTTAGGGGATGGGATAAGGTTCTAAGCTATAATGAGATGGAGTGAGTGATATAATATGATAGGAGTTTTTAGTATGTAAACCTTGTAAAGGGATGATAAGGAGTCAAATTTTAGAGATGGAAGGCATTGGATATGGTAATGTTGGTGTTGGACCTCGTCTCATTTTGTGATTTTGAAATCATCACGTAAACTACACAAGTGCACATTTGTTTTACACCTATGTTTGACATATTAAAAGATTAGTCAGAATGGCCAATTAAGATTGTTATTGTATAATAAAGCAATCGACTTCCTAGTTTTAAAAACCCTAATCGCAAGGATTAGAAGCCTTTTGGGCTTAGTTAATGAGAAAACCCCAAACTTGGTTTAATTTTTATCTTAAGAGATCTCATGTGGATGATGGTGGTGTAAGGAGTGGGATCTGAGAGGGGATCCACTCCCTACTTAATTTGAGGAATAAACCAATATAACCCAAACACACTAAAATGTATACTGGAATAGGTGTACCTTTTCCATTTATCAAATAATAGTATAGGAGACCAAAGTATAAAAGTGGAAAGTAAAATATCTAACTATTCCAATCCTTGTTTATAACATCATTCACCTCGTAGGGTGAAACAAAAGAAACTAAAACTATAGAATAGGATCGACAGAGCATTATCTAGCCACCTCGAATCTATCTTTCATCAAGGAACAACTACAACTAGAGTCGTCATAGTCAACCTTAGTTCACTCCTTCTTGCTCTCCACCTAACAACATTAAGAAAAAGGACATCAAATATAAAAATATTTTTCCATCCTAGAGGAAAAATATCATCCAAGTGCATATCAAAATAATAAGAAATTAAATAAGATGATAATCAAGAGAAATACTTTCCATTAAACAAAAGTAACATGTGCCACAAAAGTAAACATAAAAAATTAGGGAACATATTCCATTGATAATAATTATCAACCTACATGCACGTGAGATATGAATAACACTAGTAAAATATACGACTTAATATTGTAAGTCACATGACCAAATTCCCCAACATATAAGGTGGGCACAAAACTCAGGTATGGGGCACATAACATCCATACCAAAATAATGTGGGCACATAACTCGAGTACGAGGCACATAACCTGATAAAATAAATGCACTTATACCTCCCTTGGGCTAGTGAATCACAAAACATGCAAAACGTAGAGGCAAGTGAAAGTATAATCACAAAAATAGAATTAATAATATTTCCATCACATAAATGGACAGTATAAAACATTCACCACAAAGTGGGAAAAATTAGGGTTGTTGTGACAACCTGTCATGCTAAATGATATTACTTAATTCCAAAGCACTATCAATCACTAATTAATCACATCCCTAAAAAGGGAAAAAAATTAAAACTGATTTACTTCCACCAACATAATGAAGAACATTTACATAAAGGCTAAACATCTTGCATATATTCATATATTATGTGAAGTATCTTTTACAATTGCTATGTGGTCTTAGCCACAACATATATATTTAGAAGAACGTTATCAACATGTACCACATGTGCAAGAATTATAATGCTACCAAAAACTCGAGTCAATTAAAACATCATATACAAATGTTCTCGCCCGAACTTGAGAGTACATGGATGACTCGAGGACACACTAGATATATAAACAACCTTCTCTAAGGTCCATAATAATAGATCCTCCTTATTACCACACATCTACCGTCATTGCTAATGTTCACCTTAAAATATGTGGTGACCCATGAGACGATACCCATGTCCCAGTGAGAAATATAAATCTCCACAACATTTATTGATTACAACAAGTCAAGTAATTAATAGACATGGCAGATTATATAACATAATAGAAAATACCAAATATAAAAATTCTTTAAGATTAGTTTAATCAAAGTATTTTTAGTAGGATTGAAAGATTAAACATTATTTTCAAAAGGTTAGGTGTAGCTAACATTGTAGGCGTAACTATCATCATGAGCCTGACTAACATCATAATCATCGCTAACGTCATAAGTGTGGCTAATAGTAAATGCATGGCTAACAACATAAGCATATATAACAACATAAGCATGACTAGCAACATAAGCATAACTAGAAGTATAGGCATTTCTAACATCATAATCATGACTAGCAACATAAGCATAACTAGTAGTATAAGAATTTCTAATAGTATAAGCATGGATACATTCTCTTATTGCACTATACATCGTATGTATGTGAAAAGAGAAAATAGGGGTTATCGTCTAATATGAATCGTTATACAACCCTAATCAGATATGCTACATGGCTGTATTACATTTTTTATTAAGCCCTGGGGAGTTTGAGGTATACCACTCAAACATCCAACTAACCACTACAAAGTGCTATTCAGTTCCGTAAAAGATCTGGGAGAGACAAAACCTAATATTTCTTCACCCTCTCCCAGTACGAGTTTGCCACAAAGACATATAAATCAAGCTACAATTAGCATAATGCGCCCTTGGTATATAGGTCATGACACTAGAAACTATGGTATACATACCCTATCATATAAGGTACAACCGCAACCGTCCTCAATCATATCACACCTACAAGTATCTGAGACATCCTCAACCACTTTCAATTTGTGGCATGACTACAACCATCCTCCAAACCTTGGGATCATGATGACAAGGAGACATAGTCTCTTGTACCCGCATATACTCAACAATATATGAATATGATCTTCCCTTATGGAATACCCATTTTACCATCTAACAAGTCCTGATACTAGAATGGTTCTATGTCACATGGTACTACATGATTAGGGTTTTACTTGATTTGTTGTTACCAATTAGATGAATTAAGGTTGCATCAACCAAGTTTGACATACAAACCCAAACTCATTTCTAGCAAACATGGTTACATAACAACTCCAGAAGATATAAAATGTACGAGACATATCCTTGATCACAACATCATAGGGTACTAGTTCATTTCCATCCATGAGACTATACCCCTTGTCACATTATAATAATCAGTGTCCATCATGAAGAGGATTACACAATCATTAGGGCTCAAGTCATGCCCAAAGATCATTAAGATCATCCACATAATCTCTAGAAAGAAAATCACTATCTTTCCACACCTTATAAAAGGGTTAACACATCATCATCATCATATTTGTGGTATACAAGTTTAACATAAGGTATCATCAATCATATGAGCTATGATGTTCACAAAGAAACTATCACAATAGCCACTAACATTAAGAGTATTCTTCTTCACTACAACATATAGGAAAGATAGGATATTATCAACCATCATCACTTGATTTTTCATGTAAAATTCATCAAGGTGGATAGAGTTTATATTGTAAATCAACACTCAAGAGTAAACCATCAGTTTGTACACATACAAAGGCAAAAGCACAAACCCTAGCACTTAGAATCCCCATCAAATCATGGACTCTAACTTAAACCATCAAATCATGTATTTCAAACCCAACCATTAGATCATGATTACTTAGTCAAAACACCATCATCGAGTCATAAACATCAAACCTAAACCATTGGATCATGTACATAAGAAAGACATCAGAATATAGGCCTAGAGAGTCCATTGGATGTCAAGATAAGAAAACCATAGGTTGTGAACCTGAAACACCATTGGTTGTGAACCAGAAACACCATTGGTTGTGAAATAGAAACACCCATTGGTTGTGGACCAGAAAGACCATTGGTTATGGATCAGAAACACCTTTGGTTGTAAACCAGAAACACCATCGGTTGTGGACCATAAACAACATTAGTTGTGAACCAGAAACACCATTGGTTGTGGACCAGAAACACCATCAAATCTTGACCCAGTGACCATCGAATCATGACCCAGTGAGACCATTAAATCATGACCCAGTGAGACCATCGAATCATGACCCAGTGAGGCCATTGAATCATGACTCAGTGAGGCCATTGAATCATGACCCGATGAGGCCATCAAATCATGAACCAGTGAGGCCATTGAATCATGACCCAGTGGGACCATCGAATGTCATCACTAGGTAAAAACAAAACTTGTAGACATGGAGAAAACCATTATTTCTAGGGCTAAGGAAACCATCAAATTGAACCACTTGAGAGAGAGCATCAATACCATCATTTCTCAAGCATAAGAAGGTCTAAAACATCAATTAAGTATAAGGCATCATTTGATACAAGAAGCCAACCATCGAGTTGTGGAAACAAGATAGAAACTAGCTCAAGGTAAAAACATCATTTATCACCATAAAGAGACCATCGATTCATGGATATGCAAGGTATAGATTTCATACTTTCAAGTAAAAAACGTGCACAAGGCTAAGGGGTACATAAAGGAAGATTATCTACTCAAGAACTACCACATGAGCTCAAACACTAGTTAAAGATCCAACAGTTCAACTAGTTACTATGTTCTAGAGCAATGTCTATGCATCAAACTAAGAGTAAGCAATAAACATGAAGAAGGTTATATAACTCACATCAAATAAGAAGATGAAGGTATAAACAACAAGGTAGCTCAAAGAGAGAGAGAGAGAAGAAACCCTAGCTTGAGTGCTCCACACATCCAATCTAGCTCCTTTCTTCATGGGAAAGCAAAACCTTAGGTAAAAGAAGAAGAGAGAAGGTGTTCTTTAACCTCTAGCACATGCTCCACCAAGAACACCATGGATCCGACCAAGAAGGATGAGATAAGAAGGTAAGGAAGCAAGGTAAATGAATGAATGAAGGAGATCTTACTTGCTTAGGTCAAGAAACAAGTCTAGGATGCTCCAAACGACCAAGAAGAGGGTAGATCCAAACCCTAGATGCACATGCAAGTAAGATTGTCCAAGCTTCTCCTTCTAAAACTCCTTCTCCTCCACCAAGCATGAGGGAAGAACCTACAAGAAGCAAGGAAGGGATGAGGGTGATGTAGGTGTATAAAGAGCTCATTTGCATGAAAGGAGAGAGGTATATCAAGCTTGAGTGAAAGAGAAAAGAAGGTAGATGTGTCAAGACATGCATGCCATGTGTCTAAAAGTCAAAACCTCACATCCATGCAAAACCAGGCCAGCCATCAAATCTTGAAGCCAAGGGGACCATCAAATGACAACCATAGGAGCTTCATTGGTTGTCAACAACAGGTGGTACATTGGGTCATGCCTTCACTTAGCCACCAAAGCAAACCCTAATACCACCATCAATCGTGTTCAATGCAAGGAAAACCATTTAAATTGTGTGCCTCAAAGAAAAACCATCAAATCTTGAGCACCACAAGGGAACCATCAGATCCCAGCACCTAAAAGTGGACCATTGAATCCCAACATCCAAGGGAAAGCATCGAGTCAGGGCATCTAGGTGAGGAAACCCTAGATTCCAACCATAAGGTAAATAACACCTATCAACTAATGGTGCAACTTGGTGCCCATTGGTATGAAGATATCCAACATGATATATAAACCTATAAGGAACAACATACGTATGAAAAATTACAAGAAAAACCCCAGACATTTTAAAATTGCATAAAAGCCCTTATAAGCACATAAATTGCAAAACTTATTCAAACAATGTCCAAACTGGACCAAACTTGAAACTTAGCCTAGTCACATGATATAAAAGCACATATTAGAGTTATATTAATGTTTTAAGCATCCAATTAAGGAAATAAAGCATTTTCAACCACAAATCAAGGCCATGAGTCTTATAGTTCCATCTCACGATAAGGAACAACTTGGTTCAACTCCACAATTCGGGTTTTATCAAGAAGCATAATACAATTTTTAGTCCAGCATGGAACATAGATTGTTCAAGAATATCACAGATTCAAATTCATTAAGAATGGTCCAAGATAGGTCATCAATCCAAGAAAGAGAAAATTCACAAACAAATACCTCAAAAAGGCTCAAGAGAGAGATAAATAGGATTAGCTTCTCAATATGGGTATGGATATGCATCATACCTCTAGATCTGAGTCAACTTATCAAAGTTCAAACCCTAGATCCAAGTTAAGGTCCTCATTCACCTAGCATAGATTTTTATATACAAACAATTAATTATTATTCATATTATAAACACTAGATTACCTACTTTTGCCACATATACATTTGGGTTATGAAAAATATATATCTAACTAGAGGATAATTTTTTTGTTCCAATGAATATTTTTGTGTAATTTGCTAACAACCACATAATTAATTATGAATTTATAGAAATATGTTCAAATCTAAAAATTTGATTAAGCCACGTCATATACATTATCCATTTTTAAATTAAACATTACTAAAGTGGCCATGTTAAGATTAGCCAAGTGGCTAGACCTCAAACAAACTAGGAGCAGAGAGGATAGAACGATCAGAAAAGAACCCAAGTGAAAAAGATGAATTTACTTCTAAAAGAAAAGCAAAGTGAAAAAGAAAAACCAAAGGTAAATTTGAACTTCAAATCATGTGCATCTTCTTCCTTGCTGAAACATCCCCTAAAAACCAGATCTTGAACGAAGTTTGTCCACAAAACAAAACCCAATTTCTCAACAAAAGTGAGATTATCAAAGACCAACATCAATTTCACTAAAACATGTCGATCTGGCCCAGCCCAAATGTTTGCCACGAGGCAAACCAAGCCTCTTCAACTACCGCCTCCATGGCAGGTTAGGTAGAAGGGTTTAATACCCACCCAAAAGCCAGACAAGAGTGAGGACATCATTGAAGATCCCTCGGCACAACCATACAAAGACACCCAAAAGGAAAGTGGGCAAAATGATCAACCAAACTGATGAAACACAAAGAAATCTTACACAACGGTAAACCAACGGGAGAAAGGGGGACATCAATCGAAGGTAAAAATTGTAGGCATGAGGATATCCATGATGCCGAGATGAGATACTTGTTGTTGAATCCAGGGGGTGAAGGGAGGTAAATGGAGATAGGTAAAGATGATTGGGGCAAGAGAGATCAAACAAACAAGTTGAATACGTTCTTTGGGGCCACATGAAGGCTTAGGGGGTAGATTTATAGGGGTCCAAAGTTCTAATGATATGAGAGAATGAGATGAATGAGGAAAAGGGTGAGAAAAGAGGACTTGGAGGTAATGGGGTTTCTTTAGCAAAAAGGAAATGAAATAGGGAAAGTCTGGGGTCATCAGTTGCAAGAAGGAAAAAGGAGGTTAAGGAGAAGAAATTGATGGTAGAGGAGGAAAGGAAGGAAAGGAATCATGATCACAGAGTGAGGGAACTACCACGACTACTATGCATCTGGTTTCCTTATTTCGACCAAGGTACAACAAAACTCATGTGACAAATACATGATGCACAAATATAGGAAAAGTTGTGATATAAAATAAATCTGAAAAATATTAATATGTTATCTTTTCTTTATCAAATTGAAAATTTCCGTGTAAGATAATTTTGATATGTAGAATCCAAATTTGTCATTAATTTCTAATGTGGGGTTGTTTACCATTTTATTTAATATTTTTGACTTTAAGTTATATTTTCCTTTTCTAATAAAATCAAGGAATAAAATATGTTTAGTTAATGTAAAATTTGGTACCAATGCTAATAGGGATACAAGGAACACAATTTTGCCAATATATTTGAATTTTGGATTTATTTTTACAAGTTCTAATACAATTAGCGGTTTTTGTATCAACACCATTATATTATCATAACATTACATCATTACCATCATTTTGTATTATTTAGACTTCCATTATCTTCATATTGTTACAAAAAGAGCTTTGTTGTATTATTATGAACAAATTTCCATATTTTTCTTATTAATCTACTAAGTCCATCAATTCAATAATTGTTTAGATAATGGTACATCATTCATATTCATGGACATGGAAACACCAATTGTTGTTCCAAAGCACATTATTCTTCTTATTAAACTTTTTTTAGCAAAGGAGACATATGTGACATATTTAATGAATTTACTTATATGTTAACATGTAATTAAGTTATTATATTAACATGAGTGTATTATGATACATGATGCAGATTATAGGATATATTTCCCCTTAATATGTTATATTTGTTTTCCAGTCTAAGTATGTAATGGGTTACCATTGAGTTATTCATGTTATGTGCATTAACAATATACATTAAGGAATAACTTTATCCTTGTTTCGTCAAATCTAAGTAACCAAGCTTACTAAAATCCTAATCATGGAATAGGATAAGATTCTAGGTTTTAGTACCTTACAAATGATTAGGAGACTAATATTAATGAATAATAATAATTGTAAAGCTTTCATAACACTAACTCACTTTATGTGAACATTATTACATCTTATTTTCTAAATGCATAGTTTAGAGACACATATAATTATGCATGGCATGATGGAAATAAGTATTATATAAAATGCAATAGTGTGAAATATGTATTCATATGTAATTTCATACTGAATTAATGAGTTCAATAATGCTTAAAATAACATGGAACATCTTCCTATAAAAAATAATGATGGGAAACATCCTAATAGGCATAAAAAGAAATATATAGACTAGTAGAGAACTAGTTTGTTCTTAATTGAAACATACTATGTAATGATAACTTTTATATGAATCTTGGATTATTCAATGATGTGGTTGCATATAAGAACCTTGGAAGGTGATTATTTTTAATGAAATACCATAACCAATTCAACAATTTGATATGTAAGGGATGTGTCAACTAGGTTTATAATTATGGTAATAATATCAATAAAACCTAATATATAAAATCATCTAATATTTGATCTCAAAAATGTATTCTTGAGTAAATTACTTATGGTAATTTGATGTAGATAGAAGACTAATGTCTAGATAGACCCAAGCCAAATCAAATCCCAAATTGTTAGAGAATGACAATAATTGAAGTAATGTATTTGTCAATAATGTATTTTAACCTTAATCTATTATATTACCTAAATAATTATGACACAACCATAAAATAATGTCAGGCTCATAGACAACATGGTTAATTCATCACCATCAAAATTTTCACTTTTTTTGGCACAATATCCGAAAGTACCATGCTTCGCTTAATTTAGCTCAGTCCTTGACGCAACCACTCGAGCCGTACTAAATAAGGGTGAATGTCTAAAGAGTGAAATCACTTGCTTTCCTGTGTCCTCTAGGCATCTTTCTTTTAGTTTGAACTTCCTATCGGAGGGGTCACAAGGACTATTTTTATAACCCGAACAATTTAAATAAGGAAACCATTAATTCAGAACTATATAAACTAGCTTTTTATGTGATTAAATTTTCCTAATTTTTCATATAATATGATCTAGTAGTTGTGTAACATGCCTTCCCTAGTTTTTTTATTAGGTAATGTCTTGGATTCATTTTGTTTGTTCTTCATTATTCCCACTCGGATCCAAATATAGCATCATTGTCACATATACCTCGATAGTATTTACCCTTTTTTGTTAAGAATATGTTATTTTTCTACCTCCCTCTCCGATTCAATCTTTCTTTCATTTCCTTCTATTATCATGATTCATTCTCCCTGACCTTCCTCTCGTCCTCTCAGATAAAGGAACCCAAGATTTCCCTAGGTTTGGCAATCTAAACTGCCCTATTTCACCCCATGGTCTTGTACTTCCCTTGTTCCCTTCCTTGCCTCACTCCCTCATACTCGATACCATTAGATACCTATACAACCTTTACCCTAAATCTATTTAACTTTATTTCATCGTTCCTCATTGACCCCTTTGAATTAGTTTTCAGATAATTCTTATAGCAAGCTCAACAAAAAACTCTAGGTTGAAATCACCTCAAAACACTAATGGAGGTTTTATGAAGCTAATCAAGTCTCTATTTTCTTATGTGAAAAGGTATAACATTGTTCCATATTTTCCCCCTTTCTTCTACTGGTAATGGATTTGAGATTAGCTTCCCATGTTCTAAATGCTCTCTCTTAGTGGGTTTTATCTCCATACATTTGTATTACCATTTTGTAACGTTCCAGGATTTGAGGCCTCAGATAAAATGATCTTATAAGGAATGGTTGTACTACCCATATCACCAAGGTGCACCTTCTATTCAGGGAGCCTATCACTAAACAACTCTGTGGTTAAGCATGCTCAACCCAGAGTAGTACTAGGATGGATGACCAGTCAAGAAGTTTTTCTTGACTTGTGCGTGAGTGAGGACAAAGCGTGTAGTTAAGGCTAGTGGTGGGCAGGAGGCCCAGTTATTACAAATGGTATCAAAGCCATAACCCCTCCAATAGGTGGGGACCACGTGGGCATGTGTCATACTAGTCTTTAGTCTTGTGGTCCAGGCATGTTGGAAAGGGTTGTCTATGGTGATGTCACCACCCTTGCATTGGTATTCTATGATTGGGAGCCATGTGTACACAAGCCATTCTGGGTCTGCACTGAAATGGGGAAATATTATGAGGCCATATAGTTGAGCCTTGGTGAGGACGTCAAGAGTCTAATTGAGGGAGATTGTAATGTCCTAAGATTTAAGGCCTCAGATAAAATGATATTAAAAGGAATGATTAGACTAATCATATCACCGAGATGCACCTCCTTTTTAGGAATCCCTTCACTAAAGAACTTTGTGGTTAAGCATGCTCAACTCATAGTAGTACTAGGATGGGTGACCACATGTGGCATGCCAGTCTTAAGTCATGCAGTCTAGGCAAGTTGGAATGGGCTATCCGCTAAGATGAGATGGATCCTCCCTTGCACTGGTAGTCGTGGATGGGAGTTGGGTGTCCATGGGACATTTTGGGTCTACATTGAAATGGGGAAGAAACTATGAGGCCATATATTGATCCTTGACAAGGACGTCAAGAGTCTAAGTGGGGGAGATTGTAATGTCCCATGATTTGAGGTCTCAAATAAAATGATCTTAAAAAGAATGATTGGACTACCCATATCATCAAGGTGCACCTCCTTTTCAGGGAACCCATCATTAAAAGAACTATGTGGTTAAGTGTGCTGGTAGTACTAGGATGGGTGACCAGTCATGAAGTTTATACTGGCTTGCACATGATTATGGACAAATCATACAATTAAGGCTAGTGGTGATTTGTGGGACCATTTGTCATTCCTGAAACCTTGTTAGAGCCTTGGGCAGTGGGCCCAGGTGTTACAAATGGCATCAGATGCGATTCCCCTCCAATAGTTGGGGCCCATTTGGGTCTATGGCATGCCAATATTTGATTCATATGGTCCATGCAAGTTGGAAAGGGCTATCCTAGTTTATGGAGCCACCCTTGCACTAGTATCTGTGATAGGGAGTTCAGTGGCCATGAGCCATTTTGGGTATGTATTGAAATGAGGAAGATATTATGAGGCCATATAGTTGAGCCTTGATGAGGACATCAAGAATCTAAGTGGGGGAGATTGTAATGAACCAAAACTTAGAATCTTACCCTATTCTGTGATTAGAAATCCAGTAAGATTTGATTTCTTAGATTTGACCAGACTAGGATAAAAATTAAAAAACATTTACATAATGACTTAATTATGTGCCAACATGTAATAAAATCATGAAATATGTTACATGTATTTTCTTTACTAAAATAAATAATATTCTTTGGAGTAACAATTGGTAATTCCATAAATATTAATAATGTCGTGTTATTTAAATAAATATAAAATTAATGGAATAAATATGTAAAATAAGTAAAATGTAGAATTTCATGTAAAAATAATATATGTAGCTCTTTGAAAAATGTATTGAATATAATAAGACTCAAGTGAGTGGATATATATAATAAAGTTATAATGTTTTGATAAACATAATGACAATAATGAAACATTCTAATGGTGCCATAAACTCATAAAGGGGAATTTTTAAAAGTAAAATATAATGGTAAAAACATGTTCTTTGGGTCCCAATAGCCTTGGGTGCCAAGTTTCAAATTGTTTGCATAATGATAACTATTTTAATTCTAATTATAACATAAAATAGGAATAAGAGCCAAAGGTGTTAAATAAATTATTGAGTAAATTCAATAGTAGAAACAAATCTCAAATTTTGAAATATACATGTTAAAATCAGTTTATGTGTGAATTTTGTTAATTTGGATGATTTTATCTATCCTAGTGTCATTTAGGAGAGAAATGTATACTAAATTATGAAATATTAAATAAAATTCTAAACAACCACAACAACAATAATTAATTAAAAAATTGTTTTCTTCATGTAAAAATGTGCTTGTAGACTAAGTTTCACATCTAATAGGAGTTTCTAGATGCCTCAAATTCCTTAAGAAAACAAAATGAAAGACAAGGCCAAAAATATTGAATTTATTATTAAAAATAAAACATCTAATATATTAAATGAATAACGTAAACCAACTTTCATAGATTGTAATAAGTAAAATTAAGGTGTAATATAGTTAGAAATAATGTTGTACACGCATGAAAATATTATCATCAAAGAAAGAAAATCTAAAATTTATTTTAGAAACACACTAATTAATACATATGTAAAGAATAGCTTCGCACTAGTATGTACTAAATACTTAGATGTAATAATGTTAATAGTAAAAAATAGTAAGAGAATACAAATTTCCCCACTTATATTATCTCTAGAGGATGTTACTAACATCATGGAAATAATTAACATGAACTAAGTTACTATCATTCAAAAGAAATTAGAAATTAACATATTTGGGGATAATTGAAGAGAGATTTAGAAATTGAAGTAAATAGAATATATTCTTTGCTTCTCTCATGAGTGGATAATTTTGAAAGGATCATAAATACCCAATATATCAACTCGACATATACCGTATAAATATTCATTTTAACATTGCTTAAATGTTCATGTATATGAAATAATCCACCATACAATTTTGAAATAAGGAAGTAATGCCAAATTTAGTTCTCATGTATAAATGGTCCAATTGGCAAATCCATTTTAGTTGGATAATACTAAGATCTGCAAACAAATTATAAATAAATTAACAAGATAACGCTTAAAGGATTCAAATAAAGATAATGACATATTAAACATTCTAAAAATGAAAACTAATGTATGTTTTGAATTTTACATGTCTTAATTAGCCTATATGTCAAAAATTATTTTGTTTGACCTTCAAATAAATCTAAAAGAGAATATACAATTGAAAACATTAATTCTAAATTGTTTAATTTAATATATTATGTTTGATATAGTTTCTAATTTTCTTCCTATCACATTTTATTTTCCTTTTCCTTTCCATGTGGTACTCTATTTTTTCCAATTCCTTGTTTTTCTCTTTCTTCCTCTTTTTCCTTTATTAACCTTTCCTTACTTTCTCCCGCATTCCCTCCAATGATATTCACATTTTTGATTTAGTTATTTTTCTCCCTTATCTTTTTACAATATCCTATTTGACTAGTTGATGATAGTAATATATATAACCCAAGATATACACTATCTAGATCATAGACGATGACTAACTGCCACTGTCATGCCTCTCCCTAAAGAAACCCATGCGTGTGAACATACATAATACCCGTCTAAGGACTTATTTGATCACATGTTTTGTGTCTGATACACCTGTCGATACCCGATTATTTTTGGCCATCAACTCTTTACAACGAAGGGTCTCAAATCCTCTCACCCCATAAAGTCATCACGGTAGGCTCTGATGTAGGTCATCTATGCCTTTACTATACTATGTTTCCTGATCACTTCACATTGTGATTGGGACTAAGATGGAATTACGATTTTGACCTTGGGTACATGTAAACTCCATCTAAGGTGTGTGCATCTTTCCTGGTTATCTAGTCAATACTATGATGACTGATCAAATTTCCCATGTGATGCATTACTTGGTTAAATCTTGATTTCCTTGGTTGGTTCCTTGTTACTTCTAGAATCAGTATTGATGTTGTCATTTAAGGTCCTCTGGCCTATTATGTGACTTGGATGATATCATCCTCATCTATTTCATACTTATTATGACCAAATTTGAATCTTGCATTTACATTATTGTGTGTGTGAAATAGACTAGATTTTATTTATTGTAGTAGTACATCTGTACTTCCATATTATAATGGACGTGTGTATTCCTTCCTGAGTGTGCGTTTTCAACTCATAATTTTTTTTATGAAGGCACGCATATTCCATCAAGGGTGTGCATCTTCCACCCAATATATTTTTAGTCTTGAGATTTATGGGTCTTGACCCTACATAAATAAAAATGGTTTGATTGTTTATGTGCACATATTAGAAATTATTATTGTTGATATATGGAGAAATTATCTTTTTGTCAATCAAATCCTTTATTATAATGCCTCGTATTTTGACCTATTAAATTTTCATAGAAGTTCTTCCTTTGAACCCCTCCTTTCTTTGATATTCAGCCTTAACTTTTTGTTATCTTAAATATTACCTAGTTGTTTTTACAACACATACTCAATTTTCGTTGATGTCCTTTTCTTTTATTTTTCCTCTTCCTGGGTGTTGCTTTTCAACCCAACTAGAGTTAGTACAACCCAAGATTCATAGAGAAGAGGACTTAACTCAGGTACAAGTGCTAGGATAAGTTTTGAGATGGAAAGGTTGTTCACCACAATATGATCTTGATAATTCGATTCATAGTTTATACTTTGCCTATAAGGCTCAATGTTAAGATTAACAATGAATTTATGTAATAGTTAGATTTTTATTTTCTTTCGCCACACACTATGTTTCTATACTCATCTATTTGAGAATAAAATATTCCACCCTTTTTATTTGGTCATATTTGTGTTCATGAAATTTCTGCAAATTATTTTCTTGAATTAAGTAAGGAGTGGTCCCCTACTGGGTCCCACTTTTTATAAGATGGTATCAAAGCATAATTATGCTCAACAATATAATTACTTTATAAATTCATCCTCAGAACCCTTTTCCTTATAGATTATGCCTATATTTTAGGGAGACCGACCGTTTAGGACAACCGATACCTTTGACCTGGAAAAGATCTATTGAAACATAGTTTTCGTACCTCATGCTACCCATATAGAGCCACTAGTTAGGTAAAAGACTATCCTTTTCTAGGAAGGATCTTAAATTATTAGTCTTTAAGAATTAGAAAACTAGTTAAAGATGTTGGATTAAAAACACATTACCTAGTTTTTGGGCAATTAATCTAACTAAAATATCTACATTAACTACATGTAACTGGGGTAATTAAATAAAGCTTTCTAAGTGGACCACCTGGGTAGGAATATCTGGTACCCTCAAGGAAATGTTGCATCAATTGATACAATAAAACTATACTCACAATATAGGAGTATCCTATGAACTCTTAATTTAGGATATTTGGATTTTGGGGACGAAATTCTCTTTAAGGGGTGGAGTGTTATTACAAACCAAAACATAGAATCCTAACCTATTCCATGATTAAAAATCTACTAAGATTTGGTTTCTTAGATTTGAACAAATAAGGATAAAAATTAAAACACATTTACATAATGACTTAATTATGTACCAACATGTAATAATATCATAAAATATGTTGCATGTATTTCCTTTATTAACATGAATAATATACTTTGGAGTAATAATTGGTAATTCCAAAAATATTAATAATGTTCTATTATCTAAATAAATATGAAATTAATGTATTAAATATGTAAAAGAAGTGAAATGTAGAATTTTGGGCAAAAAAAAATAATGTATGTAGCTCTTTCAAAAATGTATTGAATATAATAAGACTCAAGTGAATGGATATTTATAATAAAGGAATAATGTTTTGATAAAGATAATGGTAATAAGCCAAATATTCTAATGGTACCATAAACTCATATCAGAGAATTTCAAAAGTAAAATGTAATGGTAAAACATGTTCCTTGGGTCCCAAGTTTCATATTGTTTGCATAATGATAAATATTTTAATTATAATTTTAAAAGAAAATAATATTAGAAGCGAAAAATTTTAAATAAATTACTAAATAACTTCGATGATGGATATCAATCCCAATTTTGAAACTCTACATACTAAATTAAGTTTTTGTGTGAATTTCCATAATATTTGTACAATCTTATGTATCCTTGTGTAGTTTAAGAGAGAGGATGTATAATAAAGCCCAAAATATTAAATAAATTCTAAACAACGTGTAGGCTAAGTTTCACATCTTTTAGAAGTTTATAGATGCCTCACATTCCTTAAGAAAAGAAAATGAAAGATAAGACCAAAATATTGAATTTATTATAAAAAAACTAATATATTAAATGAATAACATAAACCAACTTGTATGGAGTGTAATAAATAAAATTGTGATGTAACATAGTCAGAACCAATGTTGTACTTGCATGAAAATATAATCATAAAAGGAAGAAAATTCGAAATTTATTTTTGAAATGCACTAACTAATACATATGTAAAGAATAGCATCACACTCATATGTCCTAAATATTTAGATGTAAAATGTCAGTAGTAAAAAATAGTAAGAGAATACAAATATCTCCTCTTATATTATCTCTAGAGGATGTTACTAACATTACGGAAACAATTAACATGAACTAAATTTCTATTATTTAAGAGAAATTAGAATAAACATAGTTGAGGATAATTGAAGAGAGATTGATAAATTTAAGTAAATAGAAGATATTCTTTACTTCTCTCATGAGTTGATAATTTTCAAAGGATCATAAATACACAATATAGCAACTCAATATATACCATATAAGTATCCATTTTAATATTGCTAAACTTTCATGTATATGAAATAATCTACTATACAATTTTGAAACAAGAAAGTAATGCCAAATTTAGTTCTTATGTGTTAATGGTCTAATCATCAAATTCCATTTTAGTTGGATAATACTAGTATCCACAAGCAAACTATAAAGTAATTTAACAATATAATGCTAAAAAGATTCACATAAAGTAAATGACATATTGAACATTCTAAAATTTAAAAATAATGTACAATTCAAATTCTATTTGTATCAATTAACCTATGTGTTAAAATATTTTTGTTTGGACCTTCAAATAAATTAAAAAAGAGAATATATAATTCGAAACATTAATTCTTAATTGTTTAATTTAATACATTCTGGTTAATGTGGTTTCTAATTTTCTTCCTATCATGTTTTATTTTCCTTTTCCTTTTTCGTGTTGTACTCTCTTTGTTCTAATTTCTGCTTTCCCTCTTCCTGCTTCCTTTATTAACCTTTCATTGCTTTCTCCCGCATCCCTCCAATGATATTCATCACATTTTTATTTAGTTATTTTTCTCCCTTATCTTTTTACAATATACTGTTGCACTAGTTGATGATAGTAATATACATACCCCAAGTATGCACTCTCTAGATCATAGACGATGACTAACTGCCATCATCATTCCACTCCTCAAAGAAACATATGCATGTTAACTTATATAATACCCATCCAAGGACTTGTTTGATCACATGTTTTGTCTTTGATACACCTATCAATACAAGGTTACCATCGGCCATCAACTCTTCACAACAGAGGGTCTCGAATCCTCTCATCCCACAAACTCATCATGACAGGCTCTGGTGGAGGCCCTTGATGCTTTTCCTATTATGTTTCCTTATCACAATATAGTGTGATTGAGACTGAGATAGAATTAGGATTTTCACCTTGGATACATGTAAACTCTATCTGAGGTATTTTCATCTTTCCCTATTATCTAGACAATACTATGATGACTAATCAATTTTCCATATGAGGCATTACTTGGTTAAATCTTGATTTCCCTTGGTTATATTTTCAAGTTCCTTGTTACTTCTTGTATTACTATTGATGTTATCATATAAGGTCCTATGACCTATTATGTGACTTGGATGATATCATCCTCATTTATTTCATACTTGGTATGACCAAACTTGAACATTTCCTTTACATTAATGTGCGTGTGAAAATAGACTAGATTTTATTTATTATAGTAGTATATATGTACTTATGTATTATAATGGACGTGTGTATTCCATCCTAAGCGTGTGTTTTCTACTCATAACTTTTTACAGCGATGGGTGTATTCAGTACAGGGTGTGCACCTTTCACCCAATATGTTTTTAGACTTGAGATTTATGTGTCTGAGTCCTACATAAATAAAAATGGTCTAATTGTTTACATGCACTGAATAAAATTAATATTGTTGATATATGGTAAGATTATCTTTCTATCGATCATCTCTTATATTATACTACCTCATCTTTTAACCTGCTACATTTTCTTGTAACTTCTTCTTTTAAACTCCTCCTTTCTTTGATATTCAGCCTTAACTTTTCTCAATCTTAAGTATTATGTAGTTGATTTTATTGTACATACTTAGTTTTTACTGACGTCCTTTTCTTTTGTTTTTTCTCTTCTTGGGTGTTCCTTTTCAACCCACCTAGAGTTCGCACAACCTGAGATTCAGGGAGAAGAGGACTTAGATCAGGATCAAGTGCTAGGATGAGTTCTAAGATGGGAAGGTTGTTCACCATAATATGATCCTGATAATTAGATTCATATTTAGACTTTGCCTATAAGGCCCAATGTTAAAATGAATAATGAATTTGTATAATAGTTATACTTTTATTTTTTGCTACCACAAACTATGTTTCTATAGTCATCTGTTTGAGAAAAAATATTGCACCCCTTTTACTTGGTCATATTTGTGTTCTGGGATTTTATGCAAATTATTTTCGAGAATTAAGTAAGGAGTGGTCCCCTACTAGGTCCCACTCTTTACGGAGATTGTAATGTCTCAAGATTTGAGGCCTCGAATAAAATGATCTTATAAGGAATGATTGTACTACTCATACTACCAAGGTGTACCTCCTTTTCAGTGAGTCTATCACTAAAGAACTCTATGGTTAAGCATGATCAGCCCAAAGTAGTACTAGGATGGGTGACCAGTCAGAAAGTTTTTTTTGGATTGCATGTGAGTTAGGACAAAGTGCATATAAGGGTAGTGGTGGTCGGATTATTCGTCATTCTTGAAACTCTAGTAGAGTCTTGGACAGTAGGCCCAGTTATTACAAATGGTACTAGAGCCATAACCCCTCCATTAGGTGCGGCCCACATGAGCATGTGGTATGCCAACCTTGAATCGTTCAGTCCAGGCATGTTGGAAAGGGATGTCCATTGTGATGTAGCCACCCTTTTGCTGGTACTCTATGATTGGGAAATGAGCGTCCATGTGCCATTCTGGGTCTGTATTAAAATGGAGAAATATTATGAGGCCATACAGTGAAGTCTTGACCAGAATGTCAAGAGTCTAAGTGGGAGAGATTATAACGTCCAAGGATTTGAGACCTCGACTAAAATGATATTAAAAAGAAATGATTAGACTGCCCATATCACCAAGGTGCACCTCCTTTTTAAGAAGCCCATCAGTAAAGAACTTTGTGGTTAAGTGTTCTCAACCCATAATAGTATTATTAGTGGTCTGTGAGGCCAATTATCATTTCTAAAACTCTACTATATCCTTGGAAAATGGGCCCAATTATTATAAATGATATCACAACCATAATCCCTCCAGTAGGTGAGGCCCATATGGGCATATGGCATGTCAGTCTTGAACTGTGCGGTCCAGGCATATTGGAAAGGGTTGTCCATGGTGATATAGCCACCCTTGCACTGGTATTATGTGATCGGGAGCTGGGTGTCCATGGGCCATTATGGGTTTGCACTGAAATTGGGAAATATTATGAGGCCATATAGTTGAGCCTTGACAAGGATGTCAAGAGTCTAAGTGTTGGAGATTGTAACGTACCAGGATTTAAGGCCTCTGATAAAATGATCTTAAAAGGAATGATTAGACTACCCATATCACCAAGGCACACCTCTTTTTTAGGGAGCCCATCACTAAAGAACTATGTGGTTAAGCGTGCTCATCCCTGAGTAGTATAAGAATAGGTGACCAGTCAGAAAGTTTCTCCTGGCTTGCACATGAGTGAGGATAAAGCATACAGTTAAGGCTAGTGATGGTATGTAGGGACAATCGTCATTCTTAAAACTTTTCTAGAGTCTTGAGAAGTGGAACCAGGCATTACACATCTAGTTTTCTATGAAACCCTCCATTTAATGGAGTGTCCCCTTTGCATGGTTTCTTGACTCATTCAATTGTTATCCATGATAAATGGCCTAATTTGGGTTCTTGGTGGATTTTATAGCTATGTCTCGACTTGTCTAAGGTTGGGGGACTTAACATAATCCTCTATTAGTCTCAATCTAAATTCACGTGTGGAATTCGATTCTCAAATTGAGCTTCTAAGAGGAAATATTATTCTAATTCCTCAAAGTAGTAGAATTGTGGGGGTGAATTTTTTCTTTTTTCCTCAAATCATCTCAATTTTTTCCACGCATGTTGTGGGTATTTTGGCCTTTTAATCATCCTTTTGGATGAAGTCCATGTTGCATTTGATGTGTTTAAATGACATTTATTGCCCTATCACATATTAATATTTTGATGCAAGATGTGAGTGTAGGTTTTTACAAAGTTTTGTTTTTAAATATTCAATAAATTGAATCATTTTCAAATATTCATATAATATTAATATACAAGTTTGAACAATACAAGTAAATATCAATCCAATCAAAAAATTATTATCTACACCAAAGTATAGATATGCTAACTAATTGATTAATAATTAAATATGATTTTATAGTAATAACTAATGAGACAGTAACCCTAATTTCATATATACATCTAATAGGTTGTTTAGGGCCTTGTTGAGGATATAATTTGACTCCAGATATATCTAGACTAGACCTCAAGTATGTTGCATCATTCTTAAATCATTATTGTACTATCACCTATGTTTTCTCTCTCTTTTAACCTGAATGAAATATGCATGTGGAATTTCTCCTTTGAGATCTATTTGGCCACTTTTAAGTCTCAAAACTCTGAATTTATCGTATCTTGACATTGCTCAGTTCCTTATAATTTTTATCTATGATTTGTATCATATTAATCCTTTCTCAAATTATGCAGTATTTAGTGAAACTATGTTATGTTGTTCCATTTGCAAAATGGAAAACTCTATCTACCATGTGATGGCATATCATTGTTTTAGGTGCATTTAAATTGTGAATTATTATCTACTTGATAAATTCTTGTAGAGTAACCCTAGAATTGAGTCATTTGTAAAAAAGTATGACTAAACCCTATTCTTGCTTTTCGATTTGTAAGCATGCATTTATGATGACTAACATGGTAGAATCAATTGTTACACTTATGGTGGTGATGCCCATGGTGTGTTTTAGAATTTAGTGGTGATGATTATTCCTATAAGTGGTGGTGATGCCCATTATATTATTGTGAAAACTAGGCGGTGATGCCTTTTATTGAGTAATACTTATCATTGTCTGGTGATTCCTATTATTTTAGGTTGTGATGTCTCCTTGTCTGCATTGGGTGGTGATTTCCATAGTTTGTGATGGTGATTACATAAACATGTTGCTTATTTATTCCATTTTTCATAATAAATTCATGCTAATCTTTGTTGTGTAATATTTTGCAATATTTGAATACAATCCTTTATGCTTGAACATCATCTCATAAATAATACTCTTGATATCCCTTTTTATGATTTTCTTTTATCTCTATTTGATGTAAGCCTTTTACTCTAAATATTTCCATCTTTCTTTTAGATTGTTGAGTTCTATATTTTGTGCACATGTCAATGCTTGCTCATAAATCTTCCAATTTTCTTAGTTTATAGGGTTTTCTTCCAACCCCTTAGGTGAAGTATCAGTTGAAGAAGTTGACCTTTATGAACCAGGACTTGCACACATGTCAATTGTTACCCTTGGAGAAAGAATTGAAATGTCGAGGTTCCCCACAACATTTCATTATCTCTAGATAGATTTCCTTTCAATTTTAGTTCATCCTTATGTACCAAGTTGATGAACAACGTTCACATTTTGCAATAGTCTAGTTTAATTCTGTTGGTAGAATATTCTTTTCTCTTTACCATACTTATTGACAATTTTGCAATCACCCCATATATTTGTAAATTTTACATTGTGGTTGTTTGAATGGGATTTTTGTATGTCCTTTATCATAAGAAGTAATAAATAGATTCCCTCTTAGGTCCCACACCTTATAACATAGCATCAAATCACATGAAGTTGATTATATGAATATTTAAATTTTATCTACCATAATATATATACGACCTTTAGGTTTCTTATACCTTGTATTGTTACCTTGTGTAGACATTTTTGGAGATGAGTCCAACATTGTATCTCTCATGGAAAATTTTGGATTCTAAAACCCCCAAAACCCTGGGCGTGGAATGTGAACATTGGATCCTCCATTGGTGACCCATGTAGCTCAAGCTCGCTTGAGTTGAAGTTCAAACTATAATATTTCAAGATACCCCATCTAGTGCTACCCCTACTCACACTTTGGGCATTTCTTTGGAGCATAAAATGGTTCTCCCTTGATATATACTTTCATCTACAATAGTAGGGAATTCAAGTCCTTGTTGCCTAGACAAAACATGTGAGTATTCCCTCACTGACTTCATCAAAATGCATCCAACATACTCCAAGGTAGAAAGTGAAGTTGATATGGTGGATAAAGCTGGGGATTGGGTACTTTCCATTAAACAGACTTTTGAGGGAATGTCATGTCCTGAGAATCAAAAGGTTTGCTTTTCTTCTTACATGTTTGACTAAGATGCAATGACATATCATGCTATCGAGTGTGGCGTAGGGGGTGAGTGAACACACTACGCCTGACCCTGGGGTTTAACCTGTTAGGGGGATTCCATCAATGGCTTGTTCTAGGAGGTGTTCCTCATTATAAAAATTGTTTGACTAAGCTATCAATCATTGGTGGAATGACATTTCTAGGTGACACAACACTAAATCAATGACAGGGGCACAATTCTTCTCCATTTTTTGACATGAATAAATTTCATCTACTGCCCTAAGGAAGAAGGAAGCTGAATTCTATATCTTGACTCATGGTTCAAATACAAATTTGGAATATGTGCAAAGTTGCTTTTATTGGAACTCTTTGCCACTGACCTAAATAGAGAAAGGTGTGCTACTCTATTTCTCTAAGGACTTAGTCATGCCATTAGACATGTATTTATTTTTTAGTCACGATGTTGGACGTACATTGCTTCCTCAACTACCCTTGAACTTTTAACAGATAATCGACAAAGTTTTAGCAATAAAATCTTACCCTAGATACTAACCCTCATCTTAGAATAATAAAATGAAGTCCTCTCATGAAGTATTTAAGACTAATCATTGTGCTATATGCCATAAACTTCATGCGCCTACTCACTATCCACATAAACATGAAGGCCAGTCAAATGCTACCTTTATGGAGAACATGGACATCTTTGACCCATGTGTCCTTAACTTTAAGGATAAAAACACTAACACAACAACAAAATGCATCAACCAAGAATAATGATAATAATAATGACATGGAGGAAGGCCTATTGAGAGTCATATTGATCACCTTTATAACGTGGAAGGTGAAGAAGTACATGAGGATAATAATGAAGGTAACATGTATCCTACATGTGTACTAGTTTTACCCCTTTTCATTAGAGGTTTGTCACCATTTGTTAGCGCAAGTAGGATTTTGGTTTGGTGACTCAACTTCCTACTTGATTTTGAATCCACTCTTACATTTTGTATCGAACTTTTGTTGCCTAAATAATCTTTCACTATACCACTATATGTCTAAAGATTTTTGTGTGGTTTTTGTAGATGGTTACTAGATACTAGTCACCAACTAATGTTAGTATACTTCAAAAAGAAGAGAATAGTACTAGCTAGATCAAGACTGAAAACATTTGGTTTGGACCAATGGTTTTGTAGTAATGGAGGATGCACCACCTTTACAACTTTGTGAATGTTTAGTTTGACTTATTGGGTTAAGTTTCTTAAGGGTTTGGAGTGTATTTAGTGAGCTCGTGCACATGTAAATTGATTTTAAGTACGAAATCTTTCTAAAGGTTGGAGTGGTATAGCATACTAAAATCTGGCTTCATATCACTTGAATCCCTACTCTCAATGATTAGAAGTCTCTGTGATCAGTTAAGGAGAAGAATCCAAACATGATTTAAGTTATATCTTTAGGGACCTTATTTAGATGATTATAGTGAGGAGACTAATATTAATGAATAAATAATAGATGGAAATTTTCATAATAAATCTTAAATTACTTTATGTGAACACTTATACATCTTATGTGATGAAGGGATAGTTTGGATACCCATATAATTAGGTATGGCATGATATCAAGAATTTTTATATAATAGTTATTGCATGTAGATAAATATATTCATATGTGATGTATTTTATTAGACTAATGAGTTTAATAATGCCTACAATAAGACAAGATGTCCCCTATCAAAAATAAAGAGGGGAACATCCTAATAGGAATAAAAAGGATTACATAGACTATTGGACAACTAATTTGTTCTTAATTGAAAGATAATATCATTAATGAATTCAAAATAATATTGAGTTAAATAATGCATATGGATGCATATAAGAACTAGGGAAAGTGATTGTTTATTAGGAAATCCCATAACCTATTCTAATAATTAAATATTTGTTAAATATGTTGACTATGATGATAATTGAGGTAATAATGTCAAACTAAAATCATGTCACAAAAAATCTCAAAAGTTGATACTTGAGTAAATGATCAATGGTAACTGGATATAGGTAAAGTATTTAATTGCTAGATAAACACCTGACAAATTAAAATCCATATTATTAGAGAAAGGAATTGATCGAAATAATTTATATGCCAATATTTTATTTTAGCCCTAATCCACTAGGTCACCTAAATAACTATGATTGGATTGGAAAAAATGTCAAAGTCAGAATTAGAATTGTATGATTAGTCACCATGACAGAATTCACTTTGAAAACCATAATTAAATTATATAGAGTGGATTTTATGTGATTCATTTCCTTGATTTTCCCTATAGTCAGATTTAATGGTTGTGTCACATGCCTTACCTAGTTTTCTCTACTTAGATATATTAATCCAACTGATTTGGCTCATTTTCCTTTTCTTCATTGTGCCAAGTTAGATTTGACTACAACAACATTTTCACCTAAAGCCAACTTTGGTTTCCTTGTCATAAACAATAATATATTTCTCCCCCTCCCTCTTCAATATTGAAATTTGACTCCTTTCCCCCTCTTAACATGATTCTTTATGCCTCACCTTCCTCTCATCCTCTTAGTTTGAGAGACCCTAAATTTTCCCAGGTTTGGTTATTTGTACTGCCCTATTGCAGCGTGGGTCCAACAATTTCCCAATTTCCTTTCTTGCCTCATCTCCCTCCTACTCTAGACCCTTGGATCCCTATAAAAACCTTTACCCTAGCCCCGTTTAAACCTTTTTCATTGTTCCCCATTACCCCTTTGAACTAATTTCCCCTTCTTCCTGTTCCCCAATTCTTTGGGTCGACAACTGTGGTCAGAGTTTGATGGAAGGCTATGGGTCATCACAAGTGCCAAAAATCACAACAAACTACTCTTAGATGTTCTACAAAAATGATAGACCATTTGCCTTTTTATGGGAAGAGGCATAATATTGTTACCTATTTCCCTCCTTCATTCTACTAGTAGTGGATCCAAGATTACATTCCCATATTCTAGATGATGACTATTAACATGTTTTTTTCCCTGTATCTGTGTGACCCTGTAGTTTTCTATAAGCCTTCCACTCACTAGATTTTACCCTTTGCATGGTTTCTCGACTCCTTACTTCAACCAACCATGGCATATTACTTGTTTTGGGTTCTTGATGGCTTCTTTAACCATGTGTTGGCTCAACACATTTTACTGATCATGGGGAACTCAATGAAATCCTCTATCTCCCTTAGTATTAACTCAACTGGAATTTGATTCTTGAATAAAACTTATGAGAGGGATTGTTCTTCTTGTTTTTCGAACCCATAGGATCATGAGGGGAAAATTTTGTCTTTTGACCTTTTTTTACACATGTCGTGGGTATTGTAGTTTTCAGTGTCCCTTTGGACAAAGTCTACTTTGTGTTTTGAGTTGTTTAAATGACCTTTTTATTGTCATGCGCTAACAATTTATTGCATGATATAGGGGTATTTTGGTCTTTGAAGAAGTTTTCTTTTTAATACTACACTTTGAGTCATCTTAAACTATTCTTAAATGTTCATATACAAGTCAGTAAAATACAAATAAATAGTTTATGGAATCATAACAATATTTTCTCCATGATCGTATAGTTTTGGTGGCCTAATTAATGAATAATAAAAGATGAACTTTGGGGTTTATGTAATTAATTGGAGAGTAACCCTGATTTTAACACATATGTTTCTTTATTCTTTTGAGGTCGTGTTGTATATATAGAGTTGAATTTGAATATATCTAGACTAGAACTCAGGTATGTTGCGTCCTTCTTGAAACATTATTGGGCAATCACATATGTTGTCTCTATCTTTTGACCTTATTTAACATGCATGGGGAATTTCTCATTTGAGATCTATTTGACCTCTTTTAAGTCTCAAATCTTGGAATTTATCATGTGTTTCCATTGCTTATTCGATGTTGCAATTTGGTATCTAAGATTTGCATCTTATTCTTTATTTCCCAAGATACACCCTATTTGGTGGATATAGATTATGTTGTTCCATTTTTTAAATAGAAAACACTAATCTACCATCTAATGGAATATCATTTCTTTAAGTGCATCAAAACTATGAATTAATATATACTTGATACATGCTTGTAGAGTAATTCCTAGAATAGAGTCCTTTATGAAAAGTTTGACTAAACCCTAATATTACTTTTGTCACACCCCAAATTTTAGTTAAGTATTATTTTAAATGAAAGTACTACAACGAAAACCCTAGTTATGTGAGATCAAGACAAGTGGGTCAAGTTTTACATGTTTTATCATGTATTACAATCCATTTATGTATATCTAGAGCCCAAGGATTTTTTGGTGGATTTATCAGTGTGGGATGGTAGAACAATCATACAAAATATTTAAGGTTGATTAATATGATGATAATAAGGTTTTTCTAGAGTTTGAGGGCATTTTGATTATCAATGGATTACATAAGATACCTAAGAGTACTTTATTCTTTTGCTAAATTAGGCTCTCAAATGTATGTGGTCATGAAATTTACAATTGATTCTATGTTATCAATGACATGTACAAGAGTTATATGATTTCAATATTCATGCTGATTTAGACCATGAGGATTTGTCTATAAGAATATAATACTTGTATGATGTGTTGGGAAATTTCTAGGGCCAAGTGGTCACAGGGGGTAGCCTAATTGAAAATTTTAAAAGGAATCATAAAGGATATACAATGTTAATGCTCTTTTTAACACATAACCAAAGGGCATGGAAGACCCATATGTTGCTTCATGACTAACCAAAGAGATATGGCCTGGTTAACAAAAGATAATGGAAGACTCAAAATCCATGTCCTTCTGGGACTCAATCACAGTCCTAAGAGATATGGCCTCAATTAGATGAGAAAGGGGAGGCTATAAAAGTCTGACAAGTTGGGATAGCAAGGTTGCATGAGCCAGTTAGGGTTTTGCCAAAGAAAGGTACCAGAAGAAGAAGGACAAATGAGGAAGGAGAAGCTGATGGCGGTGCCTAGAACTTGGCTTCAGAGGGAGCTTCTTGGCACCAACAAGTGGGGTGAGGATGCAATGCGGTTAGGAACCATCTTGTGAGCGACCTAGAATGCCTAGGCAGAAGACAGATCACAAAACCACCACCTGGGCAGTCTGCCATGTCCTTGCCATTGAAAATAGGGAGGAAAGACTCCTAGTCAGAACCCAATTAAATTGAGCTTGGGGATCACCTATATGCATGCCTCATCACCGAGGGGAGGCTCAATGATGACATGGTCCAACCTTGACTGTTGGGTCAATCTTGGATGACAGACTTCATGTTGGAGAGGAGGTTAGCATTGTGCTATGTTTCTATGACAAAATAGGGACATCACGATCCCTGAATCTTGCCCTTGTGAGCAGAGGAGAGGGACGGGTCTGGGCCCCTCCTTGCTGGGCCGCCAGTTTGAGGCCCAATTAGACTGAAACGAACAGGAAAACAAGGTAATAAGTATAATTTGAATTTGATTTCTTATAAACTTTGTGGAAAGGTTAGAAAAGTAGATTATGTGCATATATGTTGATATTTGTTAAATCAATGTGATAGGTGTGAACCTCATCATTGAACTTCAAGGAAGTGTTACACCACAAGTTGTAAAGGTATGATGCTTTGAGAGTTAATGATTTGGAGATCAGATTGTTCTTATATGACATTTTGGGTATACTTTTATGCATGCTAGAAGATTATGTAGGGTGTGACTAAGGGATAAAGGTGACTCTAGAAGAGTATTTGTGTATATAAGAATCCATTAAGATAAACCATAGAAGTTAACTACATTATAGTGGTTGGAATTATGAATAATGATAAATTGATTCAAATGGGTTTTAAATATAGGGAATGCCTTTTCAGGATTTAGACCCGACTAGAGGAAATCCAAGATGAAGTTTGTTCTCTCTGATATAGGTAAGTGGTTCATGCCCATGAGTATTCATATTATCAAACTCAACATATTTTCATGGGACTCCATACCTTATGTGATCCATTGTTCTAAGATTTTATGTTAAGATATGCAAGTAAGCTTTTCATACATTCATGGGTATGTCCTTACATGTGCCTAATATCTCACAAAGAGATATGTTATTAAGATTTATAAGAATGATACATACTCATGAACCATGTTCATGAGAAAATTAAAGGATCATGTTTCTATAAGAACTATTAGCAATGATTCATATTGATGAATAAGACTACAATATAAGATATGCAACCAAGATAGTCATACATGATAATGTGGGATAAGAATGTATTAATATTTCAAGTAGAAATATGCTATTAGGTTTTCTTATATAGATTAATATCTAAGAGCTAAGTGTTATTTATATTTATTAGAATGATTGACATCTAAGAATTAAGTGCATGCTAATATTATAAGAGTATAATGCATTAAGTTATGATTAAGTTTGTGAGATAAGATTTTATAATTTCATGTTTTAAGATTTAAGAGTTAAGCTCACATGAATGCATTAAGGTTCATGTTATTATAAGACTTCATGAGACTTTCAAGAGGATGCATTATCATGTCAGAAATCATATTTTAGATATTTATTACTTATATTCAATTCATATTATTTTCCTAAGCCTTTAGACTTACATGTCATAAATCTGATATTAGAACTTGATTAAGTCATTCAATCAAATAAGAGTTTCAAATGAAGATTTATCCAGATAATAAGAGTATCAAAATTTGATTTGGATTTAGATTACTCAATATGTGGGTAGCCAAATATTTGATTAATATACATGATAAGGGTTTTAGACCCAATCTCAGTTTTACAATTGAGATTACTCATATTCAGATGTGAAATTCAGATTCAGAATTCAATACATGTTCAATACTCAGTATTTAGTTTTAGATAAGTCCAAGATTCAGAATTTAGTAAGCTTAGACTTAAGGTAATTAATTCAAAACCTTCACATAATACATTATATGATAAGCCTCATGCAGAGAGTCCCGGTGCAATTTAGAGGCATTTGTTGTCAATTTATAGGAGTGTTTACTCTATTTTAGAGGGTATGCTGTGCTAGTAGTTTAAGGCCCATAAACTTGCTTAATGATTTGAACAATCTTAATTATCATAATTTAATTCTTATAACCCTAATATAACCTTGTGATATTCTTTGAAATCATAATAAAAGCTTAAGTTTCAAATTTGGTCTGATTTGGGCACTGTTTGAGCAAGTTATGCAATTTTATGCACATTTTGGACTTTTTTGCAATTTACCCAATTGAGAGGTTTTCTTTGCAATTTATTACTTTCAGTATATTCCTTGGATATTATATCATCATTATTGATCTTTTTGAGCCATGGGGTGCCTATTTAAACATTGGTTTGAAGGTGTTTTCCTCAAGGGTATTTTAGGGTTTACCCCTTCATGGATGAGCTACCTTTAGTAGCAATCAAGTAATTAATTATTTGATTGGCTTGGAAATTCAACAAAGGAAAGCTAATAAGTTCTATATGGATGGTGGGATAGCTACTTGTGTGTGTGCTTGTATATTCTTAATAGTTAAAGGCCATGGCCACTTGGAAAGATACTAGAACTTCAACTTTTGTTTTTCTTTATCTTAAAGTTTCATATACTTATCCCTAAGCACCCAAACGAGCCATTTGATCTACACCACTTCCCTCCTTCTACAAACCTCATTCTCCCTCTATTCTGCTACGAATTTCCTGTCCAAGGAAGAAAAAAGAGGGGATCTTCTTGGAAAAAGAATCTAGGGGTGCAATTGACTTCCTGTTAGGGTTTAAAAAGCTTCCTTCTAATGATCGTGACCTAATAGAGTAAGAATCCCATTCTTTCCTATGTTTATTTCTTTTTTATCCTTCCTCCTACCTTTCTCCAGGTTGTAACCTTACTGTTCCATGGTAGAAATTGCTCTAAAGCTCTAAAACCCTACCTTTCTTGCTCCTTATGCTTAGGGTTCGCTCATTTGATGAAGAAAGGTTCTAGATGGACGAGTTCACAGCTTATGCTTGGAATTCCTACCCTACCTTGTCATGTTTTATTCTATTTGGGAGTTTATCCTCTAATTAGAGGAAAGTTTTATAACTCTCTCTACATTTATTGCTTACCATAAGCTTTCTAGATCATGTTCTTGCTTGAAAATGATGATCCATATACAAAAGCTATGCTTGACTTGGATTTCGATTTTTATAATGTTCCATGTTCCTTTTTTAGTTCTAGATGAACCTGTATTCATTTGTAAGTTCTTCCTAATGTATAATATGACTTGGATCAGGTTGACAAAACAACCTATGGTGCTAAGCACCTATCAACAAATGGTCAATTTTAGGGTTTTAAGCTGATTTTTTTTCTACAAACCCATGACCCGATGATGGTACCATTGCAACAACCCTATGGTGTTGTCTTCATGACAACTGATGGTCGGGATTAAACATTTCAGATTATGGTGACAACCTATGGTCACCCCCTTAGATCAGGTTTTGGATCAATTAGCAGTTTAATGATCAACCATTAAGTACCCTACTGATGTTATCAATCAATGATGACATTAGCTTAATATTTGATGTTGATTAATGAATATAGTGCTGATATAACAACCTATGGTGACTTAATGGTCACTAATGATGGTTTATCAGGTTTCTAAAACCCTATGGTGAGTTAATCATATAGTTGTAGCATCAATTAAGCCTTATACCAATGGTTTCTTGGGTCACTTGATGTAATGGTCAAACCTATACTGCAATTGATGGTTTTAGCATATGAACTTGACCCAATTATTAAGATCTAGTATTTATTCCTCCAATAAAGTGGAATGATGGCTAATGTAATATGTTGGTCCTAATAATGTGATTTGGATGGTTTCCTTTATATGATCAACTTAAGGAGCTTACTTGTTGAAAATGGATGGCTTATTTTAAATGAACAGTTGATTGTGGGTTTTACCCTACTCTTAATGGAACTTTTGTGTTCTGAATCAAGGGATGTATAGGGTTAGATGGTGACTCTTTCTAGAGCACAAATCAAGGACTTAATAGGTGGTTTATCCAAGGTGTTTACTTATGTAAACAACCAATGTCCTTGTATAGATGTGAGAGAGTTATAAATGATGTTTTGTATCTTTGATTCCTTGATAAGAGAGAATGTATCTGATTATCATGTCGTATGTACATGGAAGTGTGAGAAATAGAATGAATGTATGGATGTGTATCATTAATGTTGAGATCATAATAGAGTAATAAAAGTTTAATTCTCTTGTAAATTTTATTTATGTGATTGAATTCGAGAAAATAAAGAGTTTGAAATAAAAAGGAAAAGTCAGGAGTGAGCTTTGTATTAAGTGTAATCCTCATAGTCATGCCCTAATCTCATGATAGTGCAAATCATGGGATGTGGGTGTGACAACTTGGTATCAGAGTTTAGGCTGAGTCGTCAGGGACCATTAGGATAGAAAGTTAGAGTTATAGGTGTGGAACATAGGAGGTGATGTGTCTATATCTCTGGGAAGTCTGGGTATTTGGATACCCTGGCCCGGTATCTAAATACTTAGATTGACTAGTATCAAGCTACTCTGTCTATTCTTCTCTGGATGCCCTGGCGAGGTATGCAGAGGAAGGATGGAATAGAGAAAAACCCTAGAAATTTTAGCATTAGGAGACCGAAAAGTAATGAAGGAGTAAGAGATTAAACATAGAATGTGATACAACTCTTGTTTTATATTGCTTCTTTGATTTTAGATAAATAGAAATGCTCTTATATGTATGAATTCATAATATCAGTTTGTAGAATATATATGATTCTTTTATATTGTTTTGTATCATGAAGTGATTCAGTTATTATTTATATTCTTTGTATCAAGTAGACCAGAAGTTATGTTTGAATGAGTTTCCCCTAAGTAGATATTCTTTCCACATTTTTTTTTGAAATAAGTAGGAGCTGGTTAATCTTGAGTAGCTCTTGGCTTTAGGACTGCAGGTCGGCCTGGTCTGGCTGGCAGGGTGCGTTACTGGGATCTAATGACTCCTATTAAAAAAATATAATAAGAGTTGACCTTGGATAAATTAGACACACATCATAGTGAGAATGTACATACACTAAGATGTTGAAACATATGGGAAAGATTAGAATAGCTAAGAATAAGTTAGAACTGATATCTGAGATCCAACTTTGGGGCCTTATATGAGAAACCCTTAATTGGGAATAAAGGAACACGACACAAGGTTCAGATTAAGTTTAATGATTAGTATTATATGAACTCTAAATATGAAATATGGAAAAGATATGAGAAAAGTATGTAAGGGCCAAGATAGTAAGAATCAATCATGAGAAATGGATCATATAATCGAGTACAATGTTTTTATGTACTCCAAAGCAAAGTTAAAATATAAGAAAAGAATTAAGTAGACAATAAGTAAATATAAGTGAAGAGTCTTCAAAAGAGTTAAAGTAAAGAGAATTAGATGAACATATAAATTATAAGACTAGGATAACAAACTTGGTTGAAATAAAGAGAAATGTAGAAATGAGGAGCTTGACTAAGGAATGAGGGTTATGATATAATTGAGAGCATGGAATGTATACCTTTATTATAAAGTTTAATACATTCATCCTTACTACCTTTGGGATTCCAAGTCTCTATAGAACAACAAACTAGTTTCTAAAAGAAGTACAAAAGTCTAGCTTAACCAATGAATAAGTCATACAAAGGTAGACTATATTCAGGAGGGAAAAAACTTGATTGAAAGAGATACTATGTTTGACCCATGCATGAGCCGTTTGATTTAAAATAAAGGATGTAATGTATTAAACATCAAGTGAAACTAGTATGGAGATTATTGATTTAGAACTTCAAATTCACATTAGTAGATGGATAAAAATAAATATGTGCAACATGGTATACTTGATCATACACATGAATAAGAAACATGATCATAAGAGAAAAGTAAAATTTAAAGATGATCGGTGGAAGAGTATTATATGGTAAGAGGATTATGGAAAGTAGGAGGGGTTTGAAGCATGATGGAGTAATATAGATTATAAAAGAAAGAGATTGCGACATTCAAGCAAGTGCTAATTAGTCAAGTATCCTTGTTGATAACTAATTAAACCTACATATGAGAAATGTAATAAGGGAATGTTTAAATATAAGAATTCTAAGCATTAGAATCATCTTCTCTTTCATATCTTCCTTAATGAGAGCAATGTGAGAATGAAGTGATACAAAAATGAATCATATATGATGCATAACCACCATGGTAGAGACATCTAGTGAATGTAATAATGATATACAATATGATGATGAAACCCTAGAAGGGTAAATTGAGAATGTAATTTATCTAAATGGCCAAGTAAGAGAAAGGAAATTCAATTGATAAGATAAGGAAGGCTTTAGTAAAACTTATGAGATCGAAATTTTGAATTTCAAATTAAGGGAGCAAAGTCACATCACAATAACATCATGCTACTGATAAGGACCAAACCCTAAAATGTTTAGAGTTGTAGTAGTTCAAGGGATGTCACTAGTGATTTGACCTTGAATACTAGCATCTCTATAAAACAAGATCATGAGATTTGCACTATGAGAAGTAAACTAGCACTGATAGTAATCCAAGGTTTAAAGGTAGCTAATTTGAAAGGTAGATAAACAATGTGGAAATGATTTAGAGAAAAGGATAAGATATATATTTGAAATATAAGAGGTGTGTTTTGAACAAAAGGAGAAATACAATATGAGTGAAGTGTGATATGAAATAAATTATTGTAGTGATAGTAAGAATGATGAATAATCTATTCATACCTTGTATGTTTCAATTTTAGGGATGTTTAATATACATGATTAAAATGAGAAGGATAAGTAGCAAAAAGTAAGTAGTACTGAATGAGGAAAGAGATAAGAGATAACAATGGCTTTTAGTAATATGTGAATTTGTTTTTTGAAGTATAATTTGTTGAAGGTATACTAAGGGATCTAAATTTGTTTTACATATGATTTTAGTTATACAGGTGCAAGCAATATGTTAATTAAAGGTGTCTGATAGTTTAAGTCATTCATACCAGTAATCCATCTTAGTATTGTACAATTGTGGTATGGTGATATGGGTTGAATAATAATGGAATAAATGGAGGGTTACCCTGAATAAGGTAGTCTTACCTATTCACTCATATGAATAGAAGGGATGATAACCATATTGTATTGATATGTAACCCTAATGATGTATATCTTGTTATACCTAGCTTTAATATAACTAAGTGATGGTAATTGGGTATGAATAGTCTTTGAATGACTAATACAATCATGGAGTACTCTGTTACTGTTGTTGAAAGCCTAGTATGCTATAACCCGATGGTTACACCTTGAATTATGTGTGAGTTCATACTTGAGAATAGTATGGAATGTGATGGTAATGCTTCAACTTATGCATCCATGATCCAATGGGGATGTCGTGAGTAATATTGTACAATTGTTGTTGAATCTAGTCTTTCAACTAAGACTATTTTTCTATTTGAGTAACACATTAGTAAAAAATTCAAAACAATAGTACATATTGAGCCGTATGAATTGAGATATTTGGATCAGATTATCAATGTTAAGGTAACACCTCAAGAGTATGAAAATATTGAAATGGTTGTTTCTCTCTCTATCCTATGATTTATTGTGGCATAGAAAATTCGTTGGATATCATTGTGAACTGTTTCAGACATGTTGTGATTAGAAAAGAAATAAAGGACTTAATGTTGAAAGATACATTCAAGTATGAAATATAAGAATATAATGACATGTAAGATATCAGAAGCTTAAAATAAACCTTGAAAGTACTTTTCTTGCATATTTATGTTTCGGGGGTGAAACCTTTTTAGGGGGGGATTGTTATGACCGCATCTGAGCTTAATTGGTAAACTAGGGTTTACTTGGATGATTGTATGCTTAACTAAGTTGATCATTTTTAAAACTTGATTAGTGATGGTTGTTAAGTTTTGATGTTATAAATATAATGAAAATATTTAATCATACTTTGATTCACATAATTAAGGTTTAAGATTTGGAAACCCTAATCGGCCCAAATTAGGGTTTTGATGACATATGAATACAAAATTTGATAAGTATAGTGTCTCACTAAATGATTTTTAGTATTTTATTTGTAACTCTAATTGAATTAAAATTTGGATGTGATTTGGATATATCAAATGTTAACACTATTGAAAAATATAAGAATTTTTGAAGAATGTTTTCACCTGTTTGTCGGTCGAGTTTCAAACTCGACCGATCATATTTTTAGATTGATATAGCATTGAACTATTTGATTTTTAATTATTTATTGGTAAATCGAAATGATTTAAAATTTTAAATTGAGATCTGAAACTCAATAATAAAAAACATGTTAAATTTTCATAATTTTTAGATGCGTTTAGACCTTACCAGCAGACAAATTATAGTAACATTTCTATGACAGAAAATTCAGCTGAAATAAGAGAAAGTATAGTGAGGGGTCAATGTGCAATTGATCCAAGCAGCTCAATTTCTCTATATGGTCAACCTAACACACAAGGAGCTCTCATAATTAGTGATTCAATCCATAGAAATGAAATCCTAGAGAGAGAGAGGGAGAGTTAGGTTTTGAGAGGAGGAAGTGATGGAGATGCAGATCTAGGGTTTTGCGGTCTGAGGAATGATGAAATCATGTAAGTTTAGCTTCTTTGCATAGACTTTAATGGTGAATCTTCTCTCACATGTCAATATTTCGTCTCTCCTATGATTTGATCCAAAATGGTATCAAAACGTTCCCTTTTCTCACTCTTTCTTCATAATATCTCATTTCTAGGGTTTCCGAGTTGAAAGGAAGAAGAATAAGGTGAATTGCTAGGGATTTGATATGAGATCGAGATTTTCAGATATGGGACATGTTTTTAAGGTGTTTTCACACCTTAGGGTGAGTGGTAACTTCCTTTAAATAGTATATTTCACGAAAATTGGTTAAATCATCCATAATCTTTAATTGCTTAGTATGCGACTACAAATCCTGAATTGTCTGTTTGATCTAAGTTGTTGCAAAATGATATGATATAGATTCTTCCTCTATTTGGATGAATTTTAGATGATAAAATCATATTAGAAATGATACAATACATCCTAATGATAATTTCCTAATTATTTACATAGGCTATAAGAGTAAACTAAAATATAGGGAATTTGTCTATGACTGAAATTGCTGTATAATTAAATAAAGAAATTTGTTTATCTGGATCCCCTTGGTTATGAATGATTGTTTATCTGAATTCATAGTACACATATGTCAGATACTATCTTGGATTTCATTTAAGGTGAATAGTGTTTGTTTGATATCTCAGTAAAGAGGGTGAAACCCTAGATGCGAGGAAAGTTGGATATTTACAAATAGATATCGTGGAAACCATTTGAAGGGATTTTCTTCACATGATAGACTTTATTTATTCAGTTTTATTCTTGATGCATGATATCTCAATGAATGGCATGGAAACCTAAATTCAGCTCAGTTCCAAGGTTTCATACATATATTGATTGTATATGATTTATGCAGTCTTTATTCAGTGAATGTTTATGTCGTATGAAATCGTTATGAGAGCCATGTGATAAGTGAATGAGGTTAATGAAACCCTAAGGATAGGGTGTTCAATGAATTAAGTATTATGATATCAATGTTCTCAGTATGAGATGTGGTGATGCTTAACAGTTCAATTGCATGATTCTAGTGTATAAAGTGCCAAGTTGACATGTATTTTGCTTATTTAAGAATTTTAGTCTGCCTGTATGTATAGTATGATGATTACTTAGAATATTACAGTGTTTTGAATATACTACTTTGCCAAGTTTAGAATGATATACATGTTGTATTATAAACTTCAAATAAATAGACACGGTACCATAGAGATACCAGAGTCAAGTATAAGTAAGGAAAAGATACAATATAGTAAGAGGTTTCCAAGAATAATAAAATAATAGACTTAGGGGCCATGAACACCGTAGAACCCCTATGAGAGGTCTGCGCCTTAGGGGTGAAATGACCTAACCCTGGAAGTGTCCAGTATATGAGGGTCAGAACGTACTAATAGGTGGTACGAGGGATGAAGCCCTAGTGGAAGTCTCCTTAAAATATAGAATGTAGTGTCCAACATCAATCGGAGATCTTGGTGGCACTAGAGTACAGAAAAATGAATAGGTGGCTTGACTCTGTGCCTGTGTGCTCAGGTTAGAGGAGGAGTCCAGTTTTATGGCCCACAGGTGTACCGAGGCCAGAGTGCCATTTTTCCTATTGTAGACCAGTGATGTTGTTAGGCTTAGCAATCCTGGGGTGTCAGCTATGTCTTGTACGGTGAGATCGTAGTTCGCTACGAGTCTTCATATGTAGAGTACACTGCATATGATCAGGGCATAAGCTAAAAAATTATCATATAGGTTTAAAGAGTTTCTTATAAGTAAAATGAGTTAAGAAAGATTTGAGTACAATTTTGTAATAGTTGTTCTTTAAATTCCCTATTATTTTAGCTGTATTGTTTTAGATCTGCTCAGTGTAGTAATTACTACATTTTATTCTAGTTTAATAAATTATCTAGAGTATCCTGCCATATTTATGTTTGTCAATGATTAGAATCTTTAAATATTACTATTGTTATAATGGATATCAGTTGCTTAAAGGTATATCTGTAATTATATCAATGCTTTAGACTATTTCTTTGAAGTACTCATTCACTGAGCGAGTAGGCTCACCCCTCTACTCAAAATTTTTAGGAAAACCACGTGGACTTGAAGAAGGTCAAAGCATCAGAGTAGATCTACCACATGAGTAAAGTATGAGATTAGTTAAGTTCATTCGGTCCCTGTACCTCTAGGTCCTTGTATAGATGTGAGAGAGTTATAAATGATGTTTTGTATCTTTGATTCCTTGATAAGAGAGAATGTATCTGATTATCATGTCATATGTACATGGAAGTGTGAGAAATAGAATGAATGTATGGATGTGTATCATTAATGTTGAGATCATAATAGAGTAATAAAAGTTTAATTCTCTTGTAAAGGTTGTTTATGTGATTGAATGCAAGAAAACAAAGAGTTTGAAATAAAAAGGAAAAGACGGGAGTGAACTTTGTATTAAGTGTAATCCTCATAGTCATGCCCTAATCTCATGATTAGTGGAAATTGTGGGATGAGGGTGTGACAATTAGTCATTTAGGGACTATTCATACCCAATTACCATCATTTAGTTATATTAAAGCTAGGTATAATAAGCTATACCTCATCAGGGTTACATATCAGCACAATATGATTATCATCCATTCTATTCATATGAGTGAATAGGTAAGACTACCTTATTAAGGGTAACCCTCCATTTGTTCCATCATCATTCAACCCATATCACCCTACCCCAATGTCACCCAGAACCATTGGATGTTTAAAAGGTATGACCATGGCTCAAGAGCATGGTGCTTGTGTGACCATGGCTTAGAGTATGGTGCATGTGTGACCATAACTTAATAAATGGGTACGGTTGTTGTATATGTTCCCCTAAGAGTGAACAATTGATGTTGTAGCTCTAAGTGAGGATGCCTACATACCCTAGCACATCTATATTGCAGCTGACACTAGATGTCCTGCCAGCAGATGACACAAGATGTCCTGTTGAATCATGTGTGGTCTCGTACTGACTGAGATAGTTGAGGTCATGGCAACTGACTCTCCCATTGACCTTGTATGGTACCGACTTGTGAAAAGTTTGTGGCCGGTTGGAGATGAACAGGGTATGCTTCTTCTCCTCAGGGCATAAGTGTGATTGCTAAAATATGTTCAGTCATGTAGTATATCTGCTTAAGGATCGAATACGGAAAACATTGTGTGATGCAAAATTTAGTTATACATCTTAGTTGAAAGATGTTATTTATGTTTCTTTACATTCCTTGCAAAGCAGATAGATGATTTATAACTCTACCATGAGTAGATGCAATGTTCTCCTTAAGAAAGGATGTTATCTTATTTTGTTCATATAATGATTAATCCTGCCTGTTAATATAAAAGTAACCCTTGCTCAGTTTTATAATATTTATCTACAATAATAATATGGTCGGCGGAGAGTTATATCTCTCACTGGGAAAATTGTCTCACCATGTGGGATCCACAATTTTTAGGTGGTCGTGCACGAGGTGGTAGAGACCTTACTGCAGAGAAGGAACAATAGATGAGGTAGCAGTGACAACTCAGGTTGAGTATACCTTCTGTCATGTCTTGTAGATAGAAGTCCTATGTGTCATCTCTATACTCTCAGGTCCTTGAAGTT
Organism: Alisma plantago-aquatica; assembly: GCA_963693085.1. Lineage (NCBI taxonomy): Eukaryota > Viridiplantae > Streptophyta > Magnoliopsida > Alismatales > Alismataceae > Alisma > Alisma plantago-aquatica. The sequence continues at coordinate 692,709,516 of OY856413.1, forward strand.
GGCTCATGATGATCTTGTGAACAATCTGAGATTTTGACTTGTGTGCCTCGAGGTTTTATGTTGCCCCAATATGTGTTTGATAGAGCAACTGTTATATATTATCCTCAAGATGAGATAAAATAATGTTTTACCATGCAAATCATGATATGTATAAGTTTTGGATCTTTCAGTAAGAGTTTTTTGGAAAAGGATCTCCTTGCAAAATGGTTTTAATTTTTAGTGATTTTATTTATCCGTAGTTTATGTTTATTCCTCATAATTAGTAACGATTTAGTTGTCGGTTTGATGATGGTTATTTCAATAAAAGCAACCTTTTGCCTCACGTCCATGCCTATAGGTGGTGCGCCTAACTCTTCTCTCTCCAAGATTTTAACCCATTCCATTTCAATTTGTTTGGAGGGGTTTGGAGCTTCGTCTTCCTCGAGTGGTCTGGCCGTTGTTACTGTAGCAGTATGCCAAACATCGTTATTTCAGCCAAAGTTTTCAGTTTGTCCTTTCTTGAGGTTATTCGTAACCGAACAACTGCAAGGTCTCCAAATAAGGAGAATAGGGTCCAACAATATATTTGCTACGTCAACTGTTGTTGTTGCTATTGTGTTGACTATTTGTAGTTCTGTTTGTTGTTGAATACTGATTGCTGATTGGTAACTACCGAGGAGCTATTATTATGGACTACCAAGCTACTTATGGATAATATTACACCAAGTCAATTTGACAAGGGATGAATACCTACATTTCATGCAACTCTGCCTTCGTCCACATCAAATCCGTTAGCTCAGAAGGTAGAATTGTTAGCTTGTGTTTTTCTGCTTGTCAAGGTACATTGTCATCTTGGGTTCAGGATTCAGGTGCCACAGACCACTTGACAAGTAGGCCTCAATTGATATCCACCTATCCCACAAAAATGTATTTGCCCAGTGTCACTATTCCTGATGGATCCAAAGTTATTGTTCATGATACCAAAACAATAAATCCCTCACCAAATATCTCTCTATATTTGGTTTGTATATCTAAAAGTTCCCTTTCAATCTAGTATCCATTAGTCCTCTCACCTGTTCACTTAAAGTCCCTGTTACTTTCTGCCTGATTGTTGTGTTATACAAAATCTATATGATGCAAAAGACCATTGACGAAGAGTATGAGCATGTTGATCTTTACTACCTTGGTGAGCCTTCAAAAGTGTGTGTCGTTGCATCTCCTCTACATATTCATAGTCGTCTTGGTCAAATGGCATAAGGCAGAGTTAAAGGTGAAGGCCCCTAATTTGTCCAATTTATATATACTAGATTGTGAGTCATGTCAGCTAGGTAAACACCAACAATCCTCATTCAGGTGTAGAGCCCAAAGTAGAACATAGTTGTCTTTTCATATCATTCACTCAGACGTCTGGCATCCTAGTCAAGTTCCATCAAAGATTTGATACAAGTACTTTGTCACCTTTAAAAATGATCACTCACAAGTAACACGATTATATCCGATGGACATATCAAATGTATTTCCCATCTTCCAATCCTTTTACCTAGAAGTTGAGAACATCAATGGCAAACATGTTCAAGTCCTATGTAGTGACAATGCCCATGAGTACTTTAGTCATCCCAATTTCTTTCATCTTATGGCATCATCCACCAATCCTCATGTCCACATACTCCATAACAAAATGGAGTTGCATAATCAAAGATTCGCCACATCATTGAAATTGCTTTACTTCTCCACATAAATGTCACGAAAGGTATTTGGATTGATGTTATTCTTACAACAACCTACTTGATTAACCGTATGCCATCATCCATCATTCAAAACCAAATTCCCTGTTGTCCATCCCCCAAAAACCAATATACCATGTACCACCTAAAGTCTTTCGGTGTGTTTGCTTGGTTCATATATTAGGTGTCGTCAAGATAAGTTAAGTCTAAAGTGCACTAAATGTATATTTTTTGGCTATTCTTTAGTTCAAAAAGGGTACAAATGTTTTTTCCACCTAAATGTCACTTTTTCATCTCTGTTGATGTCACCTTTTTCTAAGACACTCCATATTTTGGTGGTTCCTAGTCTCTTAAAGAAGTTGATGAGTCTTTGCCATTTTCAATAGGCATTCAATCACACGACATCGAGCCACCAATCAATCAATCACAAGTTGTCAAACCACTAATCATTCAATTACAAGTCATCAAACCACCAGTCATACAACCACAAATCATATAGTCACAAGTTAGTCAATCACCTATCATACAATCACCAATCTTAGAAATTAGCTCTCTTCGTCATCCACCCATTATGCAAGTCTACACTCATCGAAAAGAGACTCTTACTTTGTGTCTAGTGAAGGACAATGAATGTCTCGATCCTTCTAGAATCATTATTCAGTCAGATGATTTGATGGAAACCAACAATCATCTTCATTTGTCTATTGCCTTACACAAAGGAAAATGGCCTTGTACCTCCCATCCCATCTCCAACATTATTTTTTATTCTCAACTTGTATCCTCTTTGTCTTCTGTTTCCATTCCCTCATCTATCTCAGAGGCCTTGAATCACCCTAGGTGGTGTGTGACAATGATGGAAGAAATGCCTGCCCTCTAAAGTAACGATAGGTGGTCATTAGTTCATTATCCCTTTGGGAAATCAATGGTTGGTTGCATATGGGTTTTCACAATCAAGGTTGGGCATGGTGATTTTTTTGATAGGCTCAAGGCAAGATTGGTAGCTAATAGATTCACAAAGATTTATGATAGACTACTTAGAAACATTCTCTCTTGTGGCTAAGATGGCATACATTCATCTCTTCCTACCTCTTGCAGCTACACATATATGGACTCTACATCAAATTGATATTAAAAATTCCTTTTTACTTGGTAATTTGAATGAAGATATTTATATGGAGCAACACTAGGGTTTGTCGCTCAAGGGGGAGTCTAGTATGGTTTTCGACTCCACAAGTCACTTTGGTCTTAAGCAATCACCTGTGATTGGTTTAGTAAATCTAGTTGTGTTCTTTCAGAGTTTGGGCTTCACAAATGCATCATGGCCACTCTATTTCTATCGGCGATGTTAATCTAGATGTGTATATTTGTTTGTTTATGTTGATGATATTGTGATCACTAGTGATGATAGACAAGGTATTTAGCAGCTCAATCACTTTCATTAGAGAAAGTTACAAAGAAAAGATTTATGCAATAAGAAATATTTTCTTGGGATTGAAGTAGCCAAATCAAAGGTTGGAATTGTCATTTCGCAACAAAAGTATGTTCTAGATCTTCTCACAAAGACATGTATGCTTAGAGATAAGCCAGTAGAAACTCCAATGGACCCTAAGGTCCAATTGTCTCTGGAACAAGGAGAGCCACTTGATGACCCTTGGCGTTATAGAAGCTTTGTTGGAAAATTGAACTGTTTGACTATCAATAGACTAGACAACATTTGCCACCCGTTGTGTTAGTCAATCCATGTACTGGTTACTTAGAGGCTATCATGCACATTCTGAGATACTTGAAGAAGCCTCCTGGGAAAGGACTATTGTACCATAATCATAACCACATGAAAGTCCAAATTCTTGACCAAAATTTGACAGAAAATTATTATTTTTTTCCAAATTATTTCAAATTCAGGTTTTTTCCAGTCATCCAAAAAATTGTTCAATCCCAAACTTGTCATTATGCTCTGGGATGAGTTTGATTTTTACCATCCCCTTTTGACTAACATTACTGAAGTTCAACGACATCATGAATTACAACTTGTGCAATTCCTTGTTGGACTTCATGTATCTTTTTCTGGCGTAGTTGATCAAATCTTATCCAGTGATCCTCTACCCAAACTTTGTGATGTTCCAAAGAGAGTGCAATGCCTCACCTATGTTTCTTCTTCGCCTGATATTTTTTCTGAGGCATCGGCTCCACCAATCCGCTCTAGCGACTCTGGCCGTGGATGAGGCAGAGGACATTGTCACTTTGGGACATCAGGACATGGACGTGGTCAACCTCCTTCTAGACCATGACATCATCAAAATTTTTCAGGACCTGGCATTGGTCTACCTCCTTGATCAAGACATTGTACCTTTTGTTGCTGATATAACCACATTGAAGATTGATGTTGGGCCAAAAATGGAGAACCAACATGGTTTAATTAGGCCTCTGCTGACTACACCAAGGCAAATATGCACAAACACCAATTTCTATTGCTTTTACAGATTGGATCCACTCTGTATATGAAAAACTATTCCAAGAAAGACTTCGTGCTCATACTATGATTGCTCAATCAAAAAGTGATTTTGTATTCCTCACTTCCTCAACTCCATATGGTTAAAAACTAAAAACAAATGGGTTGTCAACTTTGGTGCTTCTACTCGCATCTCTAAGAATTCTGCATTCCTGGTATGACTACTACCTCAACTATTCCTCTTGTTATTGTAGTAGATGGCACTCAGTCCCCAATGCATGTGCTGGAAATATTCACACACCTAATTTTTTTGCTTACATCGGCCTTATCTCTTCCCTGATTTCCTCACAATCTACATGCAATTATTACAACTGTAAAACAACTTCAACTCTATTACTTTTGACCCAAATGGATGTGTCTTTTTGGATCTCCGCACGAGGAGGGTTGGTTCGGGCCATGAGGGACCAAATAGATTATACTATCTTGATGTTCCAGAAGTTGTTGCGCTGCCATCATGATTTGTTTCTGGTCTTCAATGGCAGTATTGACTGGGTCATCATTCAACCTCAAAGCTCAAGCATTTATTTCCAACAATATCTAGAACTATGCTTAAATGTGAGCCTTGCCAACTTGGTAGACAAACAAGATGTTTCTTTCCTAGAAAAATGGATTTTTCCTATAATTCTATGTTTTATATTGTACATGCCAATAAATGGGGACCATATTGTATGCAAATTGCCAAGTGCGGGAGGCTTCTATTACATTGTGATCTTTATTGATTATTACTCACAGACTACTTGGCTATTTTTTCTTAAGGACAGTGCACACATCCTTGACACAAGTACTACTTTCTTTGCTGAGATTAAAACCCAATTTAATAAGCCCATAAAAATCTATAGAGAAAACAATGCCCTTGAATTTATTCAACACTCAGTCAATATTGTTTGTAAAAAATTGAGCACAATTCATCAAACCTCATGTTCATACACACCTAACCAAAATGGTATTTCTTAAAGGAAGAATTGTCATCTTCTAGAGGCCACTCAGACAATTCTATTTCACTATCATGTTCCTTAGATTTTTTGGGATGATGTTTCCACTGATTGCTTTTAGAGCCCTCCTCTATTTTGAATAACTAGGTCCCATATAGTATATCAGATTGACTTTATGCCTAAAAGAAAGCTGCCATTATTGATAGTTCTTCTTGCATCAGTTCGTTGTGAGATTGATTGAATAGAGCTTCTTGCTACATATAAATGCCCAGGATTGTACCCCGGGGATCCTCTCACATTAGGAGAAACCCTAATTATTAGATCTAACATATATTTACATTATGAACACTTATATCAAATTATATGCATTAAGATTATCACAAGTTCTGATCTTTGATTTTGTTCCTCTTAGAATTTTTGGAAGTACTTGGTTTTTCTAAAATCTTCAGTCTAGATTAACTAAACTTGCCCAAGGTCTACAAAATGTAACTTCTTGGGTATTTGAGAATTCAAAAAGGGTACAGATGCTATGAACCAATGACTAAGAAATAGTTTGTAAATGCGGTTGTGGTGTTTTTTTGAAGATACATTGTACTTCTCTGAAATGGGTTCAACTCTATCCATGGATTTGCTAGTTGATACTACTCTTCATTTAACAGTTGGGCCAGATTTTCAAGAGCTTTTTGTTGTTCCTCTCATTTGTTTACCAAAGGCACTGCAAGACTACACCTCCCTCTATGGCCCCTCCCTCAGCCAAAACCCCATCTTCGTAGACATATCACGACACCAATTAGGTGAGTTCTGACTTAGATATAATTTACTTTAGCAGAATGTGAAAGATTACCTTTTGATTTACCAGAGGCAGAGGAAGAATTAGTAGTGGTTTATCAAACCGAGTATTCAGGGATCAAATATCATTTATTTTATGTTGCTTCTTACCTAAATCTACCGATTGGCTTACGAAAAGGGATGTGATTTTGTACTTCACATCCTATAAGCAACTTTTGCTCCGATGCTCATATTGCCTCTAGTTTTGCTAATGTTACTGCTACTCTTTCAATTTTCTTTGTTCCTAAGACTGTTGTTAATGCCTTGATGCATCCAACATGGCATCATGTCATAGGTGTGGAAATGGACACTCTTTATTCTCAATATATATGGGACTTGATGGACCATGTTGCCCATGTCTCTCTTGTGGGATGTAGATGGATTTTTACTATTAAATATCAACTTGATGGCACTGTTGAACGCCTTAAGGCCCGTATGGTTGCTAAAGGCCATACACACACTTATGGAGTAGATTATTTTGAGATTTGTTTCTCCTAATTGCCATCTTTATTCTGTGCATGTGCTTATTTTTTGTTGTCAATCAATTTTGGCCTTTATTTCAGTTAGATGTCAAAAATACTTTCTTGTATGGAAACCTACATGAGGAGGTATATATGGAGCAACCTACCAAATTTTTTGCTAAGGTGGAGTATTCCAAAGTTTGTCGAATAAGGAAAGAAAATTATGGACTGAATCAAAGCCCAAAAGCATGTTTGATAGATTAAGTCAGATTCTTGCCAAGTTTGAATTTAAAACTCCCTCATTCTAAGCATTCAATATTTGTGAAAACCACTAATGTTGGGATAGTAATTCTGATTGTATATGTGGATGATATCATCCCCTTTGAAAATGATCATCAAGGTATTTAGGGTACCAAGGAATATATGAACACTTTGTCACTAAAGACCTAGGTAAACTGCGCCTAATTTTTGGGTATTTAAGTATCATATTCCTCCTTTGGAGAGTCTTTATCCCAATGCAAGTATTTGTTGATCTACTCTAAAAAACTGGCATGTTGGTTGCAAGGCCAGTGATAATTCCTCTTGATCCCAAGACTAAATAGGACAAGGATTTTTCTCTTTCATATCCCGATAGTAAATAGTATAGAATACTAGTTGGTAAACTCATTTACTTAATTGTTACAAGAGCCGATATTACATCTAGTGTTGGACTATCCAGACGAACCTTGATATAAATTCACTCCAAGGATGTCTGTCGCACTCTCAAATACTTAAAAGGCTCTCCTAGAAAAGGTCGTATAACAAGAAAAATGGGCACTACAAGATTATTGAAAATTTTGATTCTGATTATACTAGCAGTTGATCAGAAATTCACCTCTAGTTACTGCACCTTTGTAGGTGGTAATCTTAATAGTTAATGAAGTAAAAAGAAGTTTTTGTGGCTATATCTAGTGTTGAAGCTGAGCTGTCAATGCTCTCATAGCAAGTTTTTGGGTTGCAAATCTTGATTTTTATCTTTTATACTTTTTATCAAATCATTAACTCATAATCAACCCAGTTTGATTTTTTACCCGAATTGATTGTTTGCAATAAATAAGTTTAATCCAAGATAGCAATCAAATTGATGCTCTGTGAATTTCACCCATAGGTGACACATATACATTGTGACTTGTGTTGTGTGAGTGAAAACATGTCACTTTTGACATTTACTGTGAAGTGTTATTAGTCTATCAGTAAATTGGTTCACTTGTAAAGTGGGCCTATATGTCTTGGCCCATTAGGGTTATGTTCACTTCTTTGAACTTGCCTCCTCTCCTATATATATGAGAGGGGTTTTCCATCGATGAATATGATATACATACAAGGGGATTACCCACTATCTCGTTCTTAACATGGTATGAGAGCATTAACCCTAAATTTAACCCTAAAGAGAAAAGGAGAGTGCCTCTACATGTGGGTCGTTGTTGTCTCTTCTTTCCTTGACCTCCTTCAAGGCATCTTCTCAACCTCCATGGCTGACTACTCACTTCTCCTTCTTTCATAAAAATTCCATCATCTATGCACTCCTCGAGTCACATTGTCTAGGTGTCTCTTTTTCAAGCCTTTAGGTCCTAGGTTGTCTTCTATATCCTACCTCAGCACATGTCATCCCAACCATTATCATCTAGTATCTTCCCTATATCTTCCCCTCTCTCCACAAGTTGTGGTGTTTATCTCCTCTAGAAAGAGAAACAATAGCCACAAGGATCATCTTTCTTCTAAACTCACGCATGCTATAAAAAGGACAAAAACTGGAACCCAGCACTTGGTCAGTGACTACAGGGAACGTCACCCCCAAAAGTTTGTTGTGTCAACCGTTCAACTAGAGGGAGGATCATTGAGTCCTGCTAAGCGACTAATCCAACCATCATCCTACACCTAGATGTGTAGTAGAAAGAGGTGGTACACTGTAGGAAAGACTAGCCACAATGGTGTTCAATAACTCTTGTATACAAATAGAGGTGTCCATATTTAATAGACAATGATACCACTCTCTCCTCCATCTAAAATGACCCTGAATCAAATTGGCTAAAGATCAAAACAAATGGGTGATCAGGTCGGCCAAAACATTCTATGCTTAGTCCAAACTCTTGTTGCCTCTGGCATTAATATTTTGGCGATCTCAAAACATTGTCATGAGATTGGTGTTTGGTCTTTTATATCAAATTTTTAAGAAGCTCGTCATTGACTAGTGTATAAATGTCAAACCTGTAAGGTTGATGTTCATTAAAATTTTATCCTCACCAAGATATAATGTCCATGTGTTATCGATGTTTCATGTATTGTTTGCTTGAGATGTCACTTTTGGTTATCTACTTAGGTTTCCCCTTGATGATGTTTTTATTCATGTCCCCTAGATTAATGTGCTTGATTTGTGGATCCAGTATGGCAGACATCAACACCTCATCATGTCAGTATTCATGCCACGTTATACAAGTTTGTGGGCTTTTGTACTTTGGTTTAATCAGTTAGACCTCTCAAATGATTTGAAGATACCTCTATTGCTACATCATTAGATGTGTTGACCATGCTCATTCTAGTCACACATTCCTTTCCAGTGAAGATGATGAAGTCGTACTGCTTTGATCGCCTGCTCCAGTTGTCGGTGGCGAGTTGATTTTTTCCATCAAAAACATCATTAATATTCTTGTCCCTTTAGACCTTTCAAGTTATTACTTGTTCCAAATAGTGTAGATTCAAAGGGAGTCCATTCATGAGGGTAATGCCCCTTGCCAACATCCTAAGTTTCCTATGTAGTATAGAACATGAACCAGTCGAATACTACATCCATATAATTTTACATCTAATATTTGACTTTACTATAGTTCTTGCTCTAGTTATTACAGTTTGTTCGTGTTCATGTACATGGTTACATGGACCATGATAATGTAAAAGTCAAGGACTTAGTTTTTATAGACCTTAGTATAGGACGTAACTATAGTGAGTTGAATCGTGGGAATTCTCCTCAATCGTATGCCTTTACATAATATCAAAGCTTGGAGTTAAACGCTAGGGTGTTCATCTTCCTCTCTAAATGAGAGCATATCCTAGTGGTTTCTTGTCGTCATCCCCCTCTAACTGATATAGTGCTTCCCACTTTATCTAGTCAACTGCTACAATGTTTACTGTAGAAATTAGAAACAAGCCAAAAACTTGTCTTTGGCATCTCATTTCAGGATTTTTACCTTGAGCAGTCTTTCTCTCTCCCTCTCCTTGTTTATAGCGGTCTTCTAGTGGAGTGAGAGAGAGGCTTTGCCCATGATAAAGATTTTGTCTTTCTCCTTTATTTCGGTGTAGGCACAATCTGATTTGTCAACATAATTGATAGGCATTCTAGCTATAAAAGGGGAGCAAAATCCCCTAATTTTGGGTCCTTGTGGGGCACCGCTACCCAAAACCTTGTCTAAGAAGGTTTGAGTAACAAAGCATCAAGAAGAGAGAAATATCTCTTCTTCACTCTTATATTGTGGTCAGAATTTCTATAGCCACTACAAAATAACAATTTAAGGTTGTTAGGTGTCCCAATCAAGATCTCAATAGATTAATATCTTCTTTGTTGACTCAAGATGTCGCTCCATTCATGACTACAAAAAGAATATAATTTCAAGGTAAAAAAACAAAAGTCTTGTTCTAAGGTTCATTGTTGGTACGAAATCCATAAAAATCTAATTTTTAACATCTTCTATGTAGATTGGTCTAGTTTTAAGTTCATTTATGTTGTTTAATTATTTTTTAGTTAGCATTGTCTATAAGGAGTCAACACAATAGATTTATGTTACTAATGAAGCCTCTGAGCTTCATAGAGGTTTATGCTTTCAATTGTGTCTTGTGCACTAAGAGTTAGTCTTTCAGCGTGCATCTTCCAAGCTTCCAAGGGATTATTGCACAAGTTAGATTGGGTTCTTAATTTAGGTGCAACTAATCACATTATTAGGGTACTTACACCACCTATACCCATAAGCCCAACCTATCTGGAAACACCCTTGTAGATGGCTCTATGCCTCTATCAAGGGAACAAAATGGTTTCAACGACTCCACATATATCTCTTCCGTCTACCTTATTCATCCCTCATTTCCCTTTTAATTTGCTATCAATTAGCAAATTAACTCGTTCTCTTCAAGTTTTTGTTTTTTTTATACTAGATACTTGTGTTATATCTGATTTGAAGACAAGTAAGATCATTTGAAAAGGGTATGAATTGGATGGTCTCTGGTACTTGCAGAGGGTACCTAGAGTGTATGGTTGCATCCCCTTTGGTGGTGCATCACCATCTTGATCATGTACCATTAGTAAGCTCAAGGCCTTGGTTCTAGGTCTTCTCAACTTGGGAAGTTTGTAGTATGAGTCATATTAGTTAGGAAAACATATGAGGTCTACCTTTAGGTCAAAGAGAGTCAAAGAACATAATCCACCTTTGAGTAGTCCATTAAGATATTTGGGGACCGAGTTGTGTTATTTCCAACTTGGATATAAGTATTTTGTATTCATTTTATATTAGTATTCACGTACTAAATGACTTTAATTGATGAAAAAAAGTATGAAATCTTATCTATATTTGAATATTTTAGTGTGGAATTAGAAACTCAAATTAATAAGAGTATGTACCCTTGAGTCTGATAATGCCAAAGAATGCATCTACCATAACTTCACTCCACCACCACCCATGGCATCATCACAACAAAATGTAGTGGCTGGAAGAATGTGCCATAGACCGCCCACACTCTACTTCACATGCATGTTGCAAGAGAATTATGGGGTGATGCAAATTTCTTATCATCACTTATCTCATTAATTTCATTCCATTATTTGTCATTAAAAACTCCATGCATGTCCAGATTCTTCATCCTATGAAGTCATTGTACCATGTTCCACCTAAATTGTTTGGGTGTGTTTGCTTTGACCACTACCTTTGTCTTAAAATGCAAAAGTTGAGTCCCAAGTCCACCAATTGTGTTTTCTTAGGTTACTCTAGAGTGTGGAAGGGGTACCTATGCTACAACTCTTCTTTATGTCACTTCTTTGTCTTTATTGATGTTAGCTTTTTTTAACATTTGCCATTTTCTATGATAGATCTTCAGTGACACTAGTAGTTGTGGAGGAGCTCTTGCCCCTTGTTGTCACCTTTGAGTCTCATGTTCTTGTTTGTTCTAGTAGTAATGGTTCTGATCTTAATGTCCCATATAGCTCCACAAGTCCTCATACTATGATTACGCAGGTGTATACTCGCCATACATGTATAATTTTAGTTTCACAATTAGGTTCAGATACTGGTACATGTGGTATAGATGCTCTTGTCAGTTCATCTCCTTCTACAAATGCCTTCCTATTAGATTGTCCGGTAGACATTGTTCCTTTTCCAACTCATTAGCAGGACCTCAATATTCCCTTGAGTAAAGGAGTTCCATCTTGCATTCTTAAGAAAACTCATCATGCCATTTTTTACTTGGTTTAGTATAGCCATCTTTCGTTTTCCTTTATGGTTTTATTTCCTATATATCTTCCATTTCGATTTTCTTCTATTATAATAGCATTGAATCACCCAGGTAGGCGCCATGCTATGGAAGAGCAGATGTCAGCTCTTGACCATAACCTGACATCATCACTTGTGTAGGACTTGCTGCACAAGCTTGTAGTTGGATGTTCTTAGGTCTATATTGCTAAAGTGGGAGCATATGGATGTGTTTATCTACTTAAGGCACTATTGGTAGCTAGGGTCTATACTCAGGTCTATGTTGGGGATTACGTAGAGACTTTTTCTCATGTATCAAATATGGCATATTTTTGCATCTTATTATTTCTTTCTGCCATTCATTTTTGGCCCATGCATCAGCTTGATATCAAGAATGCATTTCTTCATGGTGATCCAGATGAAGAGATTTACATGGAGTAACCACTAGGGTTTGTTTCTGAGAGTCTCATCTAGTATGCCTTCTTCATAAGTATATATGGGATGAAACAGTGAACTTGCCTAGTTTGGCAGATTCATTAGTGCTCTTTCTGAGTTTGCTATATATGAGCTATGGATCACTCTATTTTATATAGGAGATATATTTTTGGTTGTATTTTCATGGTATATGTTGAGGACATTGTGATTACTAGATTTGATAGTCATGACATTGGACAATTGAATACTTCCTTACATCACTGTTTCCAACAAAGGACTAGGGAAAACTTGTGTAATTTTTTTGTTATTCAAGTTGCCAAGTCGAGGTCTGGGTTAGTAATCTCACATAGGAAGTATGTCTTATATATACTCAGTAAGACAAGTTTTCTTGGGACTAGACATGTTGACACTTCAATGAATCCAAAGTCGAATTGTCTGTGAAACATGGGGAGTTACTTGATAATTCTTGGAGATATGGACACCTTGTTGAAAAGCTAAGTTATTTGACTATCACTCAACCTGATATTGCATTTCTACTAGTGTTGTGAGTCGGTTTATGAAAAAGTCTGACACAGGTCATATAGAGGTTGTGACTTGTTATTTGATATATTTATAGATGTCCCATGGAAAGGGACTTTTATGTTAGAATCATAGTATCTAAAGGTACAAGGATTTTCATATGTTGATTGGGCTAGATCTATTATTAACAGGAGGTCTACTTTGGCTATTGTGTGTTTGTGGGAGGAAATCTAGTGTCCTAGAAGAGCAAGATGCAGACCTTTGTAGCTAGATCGAGTGCAGATCCAAGTAAAGAGCAATGGCTTTAGCAACATGTGAGTTCCTATGGATATGCCACCTATTGACACGTTTGGATTCACACAAGAAACCCCTATGGGCTTAAACTTGATAATTAGGTTGCTGACCACATTGCCGAAAACCTTGTCTTTCATGAAAGAACTAAACATATTGAAGTTGATTACTTTTTTTCTACTAGAGAAGATTTGTGAGTATTTAATTCATTTGCCACATGATTGACCTCAGGATCAGCTGACAATTTATTAATGAAGTCTCTTAAAGGTTGTTAGGTTCATATCTTATATACCAAGCAGGCACATAAGACATATGTGCTCCAGTTTGAGGGTGATGTAAATGTATATTAATACAAGGACCTATATTAATCATGGAACTGAAAATTGTTGAGCATACAAACATTGAGCCCAGGGGATGTTGAACCACCACTACATTGACTTGGTCCTAACTTCAGACCAAAGTTTTGCCCTTGTCAGTGAAGTTGGATATTTATAGTGTGTTTTCATCCCAACACTGTCAAAGTTTTCAATGTTTCCCCGAAGTTGGAGATGTTCGGCAATGTTGGTACGACTCATGTAATTAATCCTAACTAGTGCTCTAAAGGACATATAGGGCCAGAGTGGAACCTCCAACCCTCTTTAATACTTCTAACATCATTTCCTATCATTTTGGCCGCCATTCTTTGTTAAAGAAGGTTTTTTACAACGATTCAACTACATATTGTATGAAGGATGTATAGTGAATTGTATTTACGTATTTTCATTTTTACAACTACAAGTGTGCATTGTATTATCATCCTACCTAGTGCTCGACAGTCATCAATCATGTTTTTGTGTTAAATTAACCTATATAAGATAGAATTATAGCATAATTAAAGTGTTCAAAAGATTTCTTTCAATTCGGATCATCTTCTTCCAAAAATGGCACCGAAGTTTATCAAAGTTTGCGTCTAAAATTTTACAGAAATTCCTCAAAATTTTCACAAACTTCCACTTACACTTCTATCGAATTTGACATGAAGTCAAAGTCCTGTAGCATGTTTACAATTATGTAGAAGTCAGAAACTTAGTTGGTATAGAACTTGTGTATAAATATACATATATGACCTAGCTCTATTAAGTCATGAGAATTCTGTTCAACTGTAAGTCTTTACAGTAATATTCTCATCCAGAGGTCTAGATTCCAAATATATCAATTTATCACAAGACTCTATACTATATAGTCAACATTTATGCAAAGTAGTTTGAGCAGTTAAACTTGATGGAAGTGATGGTTTTGGTCAACATAGATGAAGTTTGATTGAACAATAGGTTTATCCACCACATCAAGATGACGTAGATATATCTCTACAAGAAAAGCATATAACACTATTAGACTGAAACATAATATGAAGGGATATAGTGCTCGAATAATGACAAAAATGGGATATTAATCCCTTAAACTCATCACTAAATACCACATCACCTTTACTAGGCATTATACCTTGTCCAAGCCATCATGCCCATTCACATCCTTTTCATGATACACGTATTCCTCATATCTCATTTTAACATATTCAAAACACTATAGCCCTTATTTGGCTATAACCATATTGCATGTATGACCAAGATTTCATTATTATCTTTATAACCATTTATTATTAATATTATGTTATGGGGTTTCCATTTGAACATCTTGTCACCTCTCACTAGGAAACAACTATTCACAAGGCTCACAAGGCCCATTAAACATCTTGTCACCTCTCACTAGGCAACAACTATTCACATGGCTCACAAGGACCATTAAACATTTTGTCACCTCTCACTAGGCAACAATTATTCACGTGGCTCACAAGGCCCATTAAACATCTTGTCACCTCTCACTAGGCAACAACTATTCACATGGCTCACAAGGCCCATGCAATAGGAGAAATACAACCTTCCCACTATTAGGGTTAGGGTTTCCCTTTCTTACCGATTAAGGTTTCAAGTGATATCATCACCCTTCATTAGGGTTAGGGTTCCCCTTACTAACCAATTAGGGTTTCAAATCATATCATCACCCTTCATTAGGGTTAGGGTTTTCCCCCTTATTAACAAATTAAGGATTCAAGATCATATTATCAAGAATCAAACCCTAATCCATACTCCATTCATACTAGGGGTATCAATGTATGCTTATTAGCATGATTATCACATATGTATAAGCTTCTCTCTCATCCTCCCTAGGATGTTGATTGCATCATACTCTATTAAATTGGCTCAACCCATTTCATTCAAGGTACATTGGCCCACATTTATCAAAATGCATTAAACCCTTCATGTCTTAAATTTCTCATTTGACATAACATGCTACATGTATCACTCAATCAAGTGTATTGGATTGAGGTGCTTCCTCCATATCAGGTATAGAGGTGTAGGTATGATTCCATATTGAGTATAGAGGTGTATCCTCATCACCATATCATGCATCCATATCGGATTACTTAACCTTAGGGGTTTGCATATCGGGTTTCATAACACCATGTTGAGTTTCAACATCACATCGGGTTAGCATATATATCCTCAACATCATATCGGTTATAAGGTGTGTGCTTAACCCCATATCACGCACAAGGTGTGTGTATGTGCTAATCATATCCTCCATGTGGTATAAATTCATCACCATATCATGCTAGTGGTTGTGTTCATATCACCATATCAGGTTATATATCAAGTTACCATGTCGGGTTTCCATATTGGGTTAAACCCTTATGCTCATACTCTTTCATTCCTTCATGGAATCAATACTATCATGTATTTAGTGATAGGCTAGACAACTGGTTGAACCCTTCACAATTAACCCATTACACAAAACAATAGGGGTGTGGGGTTCCAAGGTATATCTGATTTATATCACCATCTAGGGTTTCAACACCATATCAGGTTAGAAGTGTATATATGCTCACCATATCGACCTTGAGGTGTATGTGTGTGTCACTAGATCATTCATAAGGTTTATGCTCATTACCATATCGTTATACAGGTGTATAACGAACACTATCTAGGGTTTTAACATCATATCGGGTAAGAGGTGTATCCTTCAACACCATATCGGGTTAGAGGTGCTTTAACCCAATATCGGGTTGCACCATGATGATGTAATCATCATCAACCTCTAGACACTTGTTATTCCTATTCTAGTTCATGGAAAACAGTCCTAGGTTACTACTAGAGCTCATGGGTTCATCAATTATGCAAGAAAATTCTATTTGAAAGTAAATCATTTAACTAAGGCAAGATTGATGGTAAATAATAACATGATTGAGTTCAAGTTATATAACCAAACTCAAGAGCAACTTCAAAGCTCCAATATCCAAAGCTTCATGTTCCCAATGTTGAAGGTGATCTTATCAAAGGTTCAATACTTGAGCTCCTCAACACTATGCACGATACATCACCTCTTGTGGTCGATATCCCTCACTTGGGTGATATCACTTCACTTTGGCCGATATCACTTTGCTATGGCCGATACCCAAGATCTATGCACGATAATCCTTCACCTATGCATGATACTAAGACTCTATGCACGATATATAAGAGCAAGAGGGTGATAAATTTCAAAAGTTTCACTTATAGGTGAAAGGAAGGGTACATATACTTGAGGTTCATGAAAAAGTGTGTATATGAGGTGTCATCATTTTAAGCTACTAGGTGCCACGTGTCCATGCATGGTTGACATGTTTACTTGCATGAAATTACATTTATCTTGACATGAAAAACACTTTAGGATGATGTAGATATGATATTTCGGCCATTAGTTATCTTGTTTGATAAGATACTTCATCTTTATCTCACAAATTATGCAAACCGATACAGCTTTTGCAAGGAGCATCTAACTCATCATTGATCACCTCCTTGAGGTGCTTTGCCTATCATGGACAAGGATAAAAGTTCAAAAACTGATATGAGATTCCCCCTATGGCTCCTTGGCTGATAGGCACTCTCATATGAACTCTACAACCCGATACAACCTTCAATTAGGGTTTCAAATTCAACCCTTTCTTGGTCTTTCATCACCAAGAATACTATC
This sequence comes from Alisma plantago-aquatica, assembly GCA_963693085.1. Classification (NCBI taxonomy): domain Eukaryota; kingdom Viridiplantae; phylum Streptophyta; class Magnoliopsida; order Alismatales; family Alismataceae; genus Alisma; species Alisma plantago-aquatica. Next base: position 692,726,733 of record OY856413.1, read on the forward strand.
ATTCAAATATAAAAATTTAAGGACCTAGAGGTAACAGTTACCTGATGAGAGGTGACAATGTTCAGTGATGAACTAAGGGTTTGAATACCCATATCTAGTAACCATGAAGATGATAATGCTAAGGGATGATGACATGTAATCATCCTTAAAATTACTATGTTGATGGCAAGGAACCTATGAGGAAACAAGATTGAATGACAAATGAACAATTGAAAGTTCATGTAATACTCAAAGATGGTGATAATCTCTTTTCTTTAATAAAAAATCCTGGATAATGATGGGGTGATAAAAAGAACTATGTTTCCTTGTGCTCTTTTCTTTCAGGGACATGACAATCAAGTAAGTCTTATGACACTTGATGTGCATGGATTAGAAGAAATCTATAGAAGGATACTTTGAAAAGTATCAGCTTGTCCTGGATTTTAGTTCCAGGTCAAAGTATATGTGTTAAGTAATGTTCCGAGATGAAAGAAAGGTCCTATTATATGTTTGGTTTTGGTAATAACAACAGAGGATGGAAATGATGAGGATGTGATGTGTTTTTAACACATGTAACTAATATCAAGGTAAGGAATTCTAGTATCCAAGAAGTTTTAGAGGTATGAGATAGGGAGGACATGACTCCTAATAAGTTGATTTTTGTTGGTCAGTCAAAAAGGTCAACTTTGATATTAGTTTAGTTACATATGATAGTATGGACATCATAGGTTAGGGGTTTATGCTCTGCATAAACATAACATTGATAAGGATGCATTAACTGAAGGAACAATTGTAGAGTCATCTTGGGAAAAGTTTATCAAGCTAAGATAACTTCCTAGATCTGTTGAGGCGGCTTATGCAAATAACATCTAGAGATACCTCTGAGATAGTTCTTCTTGATAAGTAGCCTCTCCTTATGATAAGAAAATAAACAGCTAACAGGATGGTTGGTTCTAGTCATAAGTAAGTTTAGTGTTATGACAATAGAGTAGATCAGCACAATAAAAGTATGATAAGACTTGTAGTTCCAAATGGATGATAGAATGTAACTCTAGCCTTTCCTTGGAGGAGAAATGCCAAACTAAGTGAGGGGTATGGAAAACTCCCAAGACCAAGGATCTTATTACATAAATATGTAAGTTGAAAAGGTAATAAAGCAATTAGGTTTGGAACTTGAGTTATACAAAGTATGTATAGCACTTCTCTGATTTAGAAAGTGTTACTTGACATAGGATTGACACTGCAATCAATAATGAAAAGGACAATGGAGTATGTGTCATGTATGACAGATTTTATGTTAACCCTATTTGGAGGAACTTTATACTGGTCAAAGTTCTATGGCATCTCCATGACATCAAGATGTTATGTTAAGGCTTGATGATAAGATGCATGAATAACAATTGTCTCTCTTCATCTGGGATTTCGGGGACAAAATCCTTGTTAGGGGTTTATAATTTGTAACATCCCTGACCTGGGTTTAGGGCTAACCATGTTTGATTGGCCTAAATAAGTTTCTTAGAACTTTAATTTAATTATCTCAAGTGTTTTTGTATCAGGTGACGAACTTATGTTTCAAATTTGGTCCTATTTAAATAATGTTTGAGCAATGTTCTCTTATTTTGGACCAAAATGCAATTTACCCAAGATAAGGGGTTATATTGAAATATGTCATATGTTGAAGAATACCACATGTGTTTTAGCATCATTATAGATAGAATTATGCAAGGTGGTAGCTTGTGGAAAGCCTAAATTCCAAGTTTGAACTTGTTTGAACAATGCTAGTGCCTTGTGCACCGATTCTGGTACAAAATGTAATTTACCCAAAATGTAGGATTAATATGCAAATTACCACCTATAGGTTATTCCTACTCCATAATAATATCATATATAGGAGATATAAATAATGATGCATCATGTTTGAATCATATTTGAATGATAGTATTCTTGGTGATGAAAGACCAAGAAAGGGTTGAATGTGAAACCCTAATTGAAGGTTGTATCGGGTTGTAGAGTTCATATGAGAGTGTCTATCGACCAAGGAGCCATAGTAATCAGAAAGATAGAAATATAAGAGTTCCATACTTACCTTGCTTTCAATAGATGAATACCTGGCCAGGGTATTCAAGAATTGAAATTGGGTAGTATGCCTTTGTTTTATATTATGTTTCTTCTCTTTAAATTTTTTCTACTTAGTATCTCAAATTTTCTTTGGGTATTTCTTTTACATCTCTTACATTTCTACATGAAGAGAGAAATTTCAAAACATATAAGAGAATATGGAACTGAATATAGGTTCTTATCCTCCTTATCTCTTACTCATGTCCTCATAGGACTAATTAAAGGATACTAATTAAAGGAAGCTCAACAACAACTACCTTCTTATGATTATCAGATAAAATCAAGAGAAGACATATCAGAATGAAAAATATCTATATAACTGTCACCCCTCGCAGTCATCTACCACTTCAGGTTGACTCAAACGTAGAGTCTAGCTGTTTCATGTTGTTGCTTTTACATTTTTACACTATTGGGAGTCATGTCCTCCCTATCTCATACCTTTAAAACTTCTTGGATACTAGAATTCCTTACCTTGATATTAGTTACATGTGTTAAAAACACATCACATCCTCATCATTTCCACCCTCTGTTGTTATTACCAAAACCAAACATATAATAGGACCTTTCTTTCATCTCGGAACATTACTTAACACATATACTTTGACCTGAAACTAAAATCCAGGACAAGCTGATACTTTTCAAAGTATCCTTCTATAGATTTCTTATGATCCATGCACATCAAGTGTCATAAGACTTACTTGATTGTCATGTCCCTAAAAGAAAAGAGCACAAGGAAACATAGTTCTTTTTATCACCCCATCATTATCCAGGGTTTTTTATTAAAGAAAAGAGATTATCACCATCTTTGAGTATTACATGAACTTTCAATTGTTCATTTTTCATTCAATCTTGTTTCCTCATAGGTTCCTTGCCATCAACATAGGAATTTTAAGGATGATTACATGTCATCATCCCTTAGCATTATCATCTTCATGATTACTAGATATGGGTATTCAAACCCTTAGTTCATCTCTGAACATTGTCACCTCTCATCAGGTAACTGTTACCTCTAGGTCCTCAAACCAATGTATACATTATACTAAACATCTTCTTTTGTTTATAAGTTGTTTGGTGAGTAACTCAGATTCCTTCGTATATCAATTAGGATGTAGTAGAAATATCCGTGCCACATCTCCTACTTCATTATGCTCTTTAGATGGTCTCAAAGTGACTACTTTATTAGAGTAATCAGAAAGATAGCAATCTAAGAGTTCCATACTTACCTTGCTTTCAATAGATGAATACCTGGCCAGGGTATTCAAGAACTGAAATTGGGTAGTATGCCTTTGTTTTACATTATGTTTCTTCTCTTTAAATTTTTTCTACTTAGTATCTCAAATTTTCTTTGGGTATTTCTTTTACATCTCTTCCCTTTCTACATGAAGAGAGAAATTTCAAAACATATAAGAGAATATGGAACTGAATATAGGTTCTTATCCTCCTTATCTCTTACTCATGTCCTCGTAGGACTAATTAAAGGATACAAATTAAAGGAAGCTCAACAACAACTACCTTCTTATGATTATCAGATAAAATCAAGAGAAGACATATCAGAATGAAAAAGCTCTATCTAACTGTCACCCCTCGCAGTCATCTATCACTTCAGGTTGACTGAAACGTAGAGTCTAGCTATTTCATGTTGTTGCTTTTACATTTTTACACTATTGGGTTGTAACTTTCGTAAGCCCTTCCGAGTCTGCCTCGGTTGTTGGGTCATTTACCCCCTTCTTTTGAATAATAGGGTTTAGTATGATTAACATGTCTATATCTATAACATTTCTTGTCCTCGTACCATAGTCTTATCGGTCTTATTACTGATGTAGAAGATAAGTCAGGAGTTCTTATAGGTGGAAAGTTAGGACTTTTGCCTTTACTTAGTGACTACTGCCCTGGTGCACTATGCATTTATTGCACTGGTGGTACCAAAAATATTGGCTTTTTAGAACAACTAGGCAAATGTCCCTAGAATTATAGAGACCTTTCCTTAATTCTCAGCTTATTACCCTTCCTTGGGCATTTCCATCACATATGTATTATCTGTCTATACTTATGGAAGAGTCTATTTTCTTACCATATGTTAATCCTTCCCACATTTTCCATTGTTCCAAAATGACTATGTCATTCAGGAACCCTTTCAGAACAAAGTTTCTACATTGAGGACTGCTAACCTAGGTTGTAATGCTAGTGTCCAATCTACTACATGCATCACTATTATCCTAACTTGCCCAACAAGAGTATGAAAAGTAGGATTCTCTATCATGATTGGGTCAATATGGGAATTCTCAGGCACTCATTCTTCTCTTGACTGATCCCTTACACCCTCTCCTAGTGCAACAACATTGCTCTTAGTAACATGTTCCTCATGATCTCCAATCATTCTTAAACTTCACCCTTTCTTATGCATAAGCAGAAGTCACTATAGGATATATTGGAGGACACTAGAACAGACTCAACACCTTAATCCTATGTCTCTATAGACTCAGTGAACCTTAAGCGCTGATACCAAAACTGCCACCAAAATGACAACCAAATCATTACTAATTATGCGAAATAATCATAAGCAACAAATTAACAAAAATCACTAAAAATTAAAACCATTTTGCAAAGAGATCCATTTCAAAACTTTATATACATCAGGGTTCACATTGTACATACACTGTACCATCTCATCTCGAGGATAACATATAATAGTTGCTTTGTCAAAAGATATACTAAAGCAACATAAAACCTCGAGGCTTACAAGCTCAAATCTCAGATTCTTTATAAAACTATCATGTACTAAATCTAAGGACTTGAGAGTATAGAGACGACACATAGGACTTCTATCTACAGGACACGACATACAATACACTCAACCTGAGATGTTACTATTGTCCCTATTGTCATTATTCTTCCTCTACAGAATGGTCTCTACCTCCTCAGGTTCGTCCACCTAAAAAAATTGTGGATCCCACAGGGTGAGACAATTATCCTAGCAACAGACATAACTCTCTGCCAACAATGTTATTATCACAGGTAAATAGTATCAAACTGAGAAGATGTTCTTTTATATTACTAAGCAAGATTAATCACTGTGGATAAGTAGATTAGAACATTTCTCATCTTTTAAATCATTGAAACTGTCTATGATAAAGCAGTAAATAATCTATTCACTTTATAAGGAATATGAAGAACATGTATACCATTTACCCAGAAGACTATACAAACATCTCATGCTTATCCTATGATACTATTATCATGGTATGAAATCCACAAATCATTTTCATTTCTATCTGTTGACCTCATCTAATCTGATAGATAGGTATTGAATTGTACCAATCAGGTGAATATACATCACTATATTCTATCCATGTATTAGTTTATGCCAATCCTGTAAGATTGTATCCAAGTTTTGGGTTATCCCAATCCTATAAGATTGTATCAAGGTATTGGGTTATCCCAATCCTGTGAGATTGTATCCAGGTATTGGATTATGCCAATCCTGTAGGGTTTGTATCCAAGTATTGGATTATGCCAATCTTGTAGGGTTGTATCCAAGTATTGGATTATGCCAATCCTGTAGGGCTTGTATCCAGGTATTGGATTATGCAAATCCTGTAGGGTTGTATCTAGGTATTGGGTTATCCCAATCCTGTAGGGTTTGTATCCAGGACCAAGTTTTGGATTATGCCAATCCTCTATGGTTGTATCCAGGTATTGGGTTATCCCAATCATGTAGGGTTTGTATCCAAGTATTGGATTATGCGAATCCTATAGGGTTGTATCAAGATATTGGGTTATCCCAATCATGCAGGGTTTGTATCGAGATATTGGGTTATGCTAATCCTATAGGGTTGTATCCAGGTATTGGGTTATCCCAATCCTGTAGGGTTTGTATCCAGGTATTGGGTTATTCCAATCATGTAGGGTTGTATCCAGGTATTGGGTTATCCCAATCCTATAGGGTTTGTATCCAAGTATTGGGTTATGCCAATCCTATAGGGTTGTATCTAGGTATTGGGTTATCCCAATCCTATAGGGTTTGTATCCAAGTATTGGGTTATGCTAATTCTGTAGGTTTGTATCCAGGTATTGGGTTATCCCAATCATGTATGGTTTGTATCTAGGTATTGGATTATGCCAATCTTGTAGGGTTGTATCCAGGTATTGGGTTATCCCAATCCTGTAGGGTTGTATCCAGGTATTGGATTATGCCAATCTTGTAGGGTTGTATTCATGTATTGGATTATGCCAATCATGTGCCATTATATCTAGGTATTGGGTTATCCCAATCCTATAAAACCATATATAGGTATTGGATTATACCAATCCTATAAAACCATATACATGTATTGGGTTATACCAATCTTGTGAAACCATGGACATATTGCTAAGGATTCCATAGTAGTTGGAATACCTTTATGTTTCCTTTTCATTATGGGATATCAATCCCTTAAACTCATCAGTGAATACGACATCACATTTACTAGGCATCATACCTTGGTCAAGCCATCATACCCATTCACATCCTTTTCATGATACAAGTATTCCTCATATCTCATTTTAACATATTCAAAACACTATAGCCCTTATTTGTCTATAACCATGTTGCATGTATGACCAAGATTTCATTATTATCTTTATAACCATTTACTATTATTATTATGTTATGGGGTTTCCATTTGAACATCTTGTCACCTCTCACTCGGCAACAACTATTCACATGGCTCACAAGGCCCATTAAACATCTTGTCACCTCTCACTAGGTAACAACTATTCACATGGCTCACAAGGCCCATTAAACATTTTGTCACCTCTCACTAGGCAACAATTATTCACATGGATCACAAGGCCCATTAAACATCTTGTCACCTCTCACTAGGCAACAACTATTCACATGGCTCACAAGGTCCATGCAATAGGAGAAATACAACCTTCCCATTATTAGGGTTAGGGTTTCCCTTTCTTATCATTTCGGGTTTCAAGTCATATCATCACCCTTCAATAGGGTTAGGGTTCCCCTTACTAATGAGTTAGGGTTTTAAATCATATTATCACCTTCCATTAGGGTTAGGGTTTTCCCCCTTATTAACAAATTAAGGATTCAAGATCATATTATCAAGAATCAAACCCTAATTCATACTCCATTCATACTAGGAGTATCAATGTATGCTTATTAACATGATTATCACATATTTATAAGTTTCTCTCTCATCCCCCCTAGGATGTTGATTGCATCATACTCTATTAAATTGGCTCAACCCGTTTCATTCAAGGTACATTGGCCCACGTTTATCAAAATGCATTAAACCCTTCATGTCTTAAATTATCATTTGACATAACATACTACATGTATCACTCAATCAAGTGTATTGGATTGAGGTGCTTCCTCCATATCGGGTATAGAGGTGTAGGTATTCTTCCATATCAGGTATATAGGTGTATCCTCATCACCATATCGTGCATCCATATCAGATTACTTAACCTTAGGGGTTTGCATATGAGGTTTCACAACACCATGTTGAGTTTCAACATCATATTAGGTTAGGGTATATATACTCAACATCATATCGGTTATAAGGTGTGTGCTTAACCCCATATCATGCACAAGGTGTGTGTATGTGTTACTGATATCCTTTATGAGGTATAAGTTCATCACAATATCGTGCTAGTGGTTGTGTTCATATCACCATATCGGGTTACATATCAAGTTACCATGTCGGGTTGCCGTATCGAGTTAGCATATCAGGTTAAACATTATGCTCATACTCTTTCATTCCTTCATGGAATCAATACTATCATGTATTGAGTGATAGGCTAGATAACTGGTTGAACACTTCATAATTAATCCATTACACAAAATGATAGGGGTGTGGGGTTCCAAGGTATACGTGATTCCATATCACCATCTAGGGTTTCAACACCATATCGGGTTAGAAGTGTATATATGCTCACCAGATCGACCTTGAGGTGTATGTGTGTATCACCATATCTTTCATAAGGTTTATTCTCATTACCATATCATTTTGGAGGTGTATAACCATCACTATCTAGGGTTTCAACATAATATCGGGTAAGAGGTGTATCCTTCAACACCATATCGGGTTAGAGGTTCTTTAACCCAATATTGGGTTGCACCATGATGATGTCATCATCATCAACCTCTATACTCTTGTTCTTACTGTTCTAGTTCATGGAAAACAGTCCGAGGTTACTACTAGAGCTCATGGGTTCATCAATTATGCAAGAACATTCTATTCAAAAGTAAATCATTTAACTATGGCAAGATTGATGGTAAATGATAACATGATTGAGTTCAAGTTATATAACACACCTCAAGAGCAAATTCAAAACTCCAATATACAAAGCTTCACGTTCCCAAGGTTTAAGATGAGCTTATCAAAGGTTCAAGACTTGAGCTCCTCAACACTATGCACGATACATCACCTCTTGTGGCTGATATCCCTCGCTTGGGCGATGTCACTGCACTTTGGCCGATATCACTTTGATATGGCCGATACCCAAGATCTATGCACGATACTGCTTCACCTATGCATGATACTAAGACTTTATGCATGATATCTAAGAGCAAGAGGGTGGTAAATTTCGAAAATTTCACTTATAGGTGAAAGGAAGGGTATATATACTTGAGGTTCATGAAAAAGTATGTATCTGAGGTGTCATCATTTTAAGATACTAGGTGCCACATTTTAATGCATGGTTTACAGGTGTAATTTCATTAAATTACATTTATCTTGACATGAAAAACACTTGAGGATGATCTAGAGATGATATTTCGGCCAATATTTATCTTGTTTGATAAGATATTTCATCTTTATCTCACAAATTATGCAAACCGATACAACTTTTGCAAGGAGCATCTACTCGTCATGGATCACCTTCTTGAGGTGCTTTTACCATCTTGGACAAGGCTAAAAGTTCAAAAATTGATATGAGACTCCCCCTATGTCTCCTTGGCCAATAGTCACTCTCATATGAACTCTACAACCCGAGACAACCTTCAATTAGGGTTTCACATTCAACCCTTTCTTGGTCTTTCATTATCAAGAATACTATCATTCAAATATGATTAAAACATGATGCCTACTTCTTTCTCTCTCCTCTATATGATACTAGGAGGGAGTAGGAATACTCTAGAGGTGGTAATTTGCATATTAATCCTACATTTTTGGTAAATTACAATTTGTACCAGAATCGGTGCACAAGGCACTAGCATTGTTCAAACAAGTTCAACCTTGGAATTTAGGATTTCCACAAGCCACCACCTTGCATAATTCTCTATATAATGATGCTAAAAAAACATGAGGTATTGTTAAACATATGACATATTTCAATATAACCCCTTATCTTGGGTCAATTGCATTTTGGTCTAAAATAAGAGAACATTGCTGAAACATTATTTAAACATGACCAAATTTGAAACATAAGTTTGTCACCTAATAACAAAAAACTTGAGAGGATTATATTAAAGTTCTAAGCAACTTATTTAGGATAATCAAACATGGTTATCCCTAAACCCAGGTTAGGGATGTTACACACTGTCTAAATGATTACGATGACTTTCTGCAGCAATGGCGGCTTCTCCTACATAGTCTTCAACAATGTCCAGAAGGCATGAGAAGCTTGGCGTTCTTAAGGTATCGGTTCACATCATGGATAAGAGTAATAAAATCAATTACAGTGTTGGTATTCACAAATTTAGTACCATAGAGGTCATCAATTCCTTATGTAATAAACAAAGACCTAGAAGTAGGATAGTGAGCCTTTTTGAAAGAGGCCTTGTCAATGATGATTGCCTTGATTTCTTCCCAAATGATGTCATCATGTTAGGTTCCCACTCTTTTAGTGACCATGCAAGGATGAGGTTGAACCTCAACAAGAAATATTTCCATAGTTGCCCTTTTTTTCATCAACCTATGGTGTGGAAGTGATGGTTCCAGAGAGGTAGTGAAGAAGAAATGAGATATCCTGATGACAATCAACCCTCTCTGTAGCACCATGAAGAAACTCTATTAAGAAAACTAAGCGGTAGAGAGATGGGAAGGGACAAAGTGAACCTTCCTAATATCCATAGTATTGCCAAGGTGGAGTAAGTGTGTGTTGCAACTGCCATGTGTGTTTCTCCTTTGTCAACAAGAGCTATTGAAGAAGAAGCAAAGAGAGAATAAAGGATGTTGTAGATCAAGAAAGGTGGAGGCAATTCTTGTGGCAAAGACTTCATCTCAAATGGATATCTTATGGAGATAGTAACATTTGGGATTCTGTGAAAAAAAGAGGGATATGAGTGACAAATTTTATGAGCTTATAAATGAGATGGAGCATATGGTGGATGGTTGAGATGAGGTCTCGTCTCATGATATTAAATACTCAAAAACCTATATGATTAGATTCATAAAAGTAGCAATGGTGCTTCTCTTCCTACCCATAGGGTTACTAATGGAATGAATATTGAACAACATAGAGATGTCAATGAGGCGAGATAAAAGTAGCAATGCTTCTGATACACCCTAAAAGGTGCCAAGCTAGATGGTTTCAATATTTGTTTCTTCCATTAGATGTGGATGACTATCAAAGGAGACATATGCTATGTTGTGTAGTGGTTTCTCAATGGGGTAACATGGTGAGATCCATCCATCACTTGTTCATCAAGGTCATCCCATTATAGGTGATGTGAAATTGATCATTGACTATTGACCCATCTCTTGTTGATCAATATTATATAGAACCATCTCCAGCTTTCTATCTAATAGAATAAAATCCATCTTACCTCTAATTATCTCTAGGGTTGTAAATGTGTATGGGTAGACCCGCGGACTCACAAATCTGGACCCTTAAAAGACACGTCACAGGTCTAATTTTTATACCTGCATACCCTTGGACCCGTATACCCTTAGACCCGCATATAAGCGGGTCCAATAATGGGTATGATTGGACCCAGACCCGCTAGACCCGTGTACCCGCTATACATAAGTAACTACTAAAATAATATGTTATATATATCATACTTTACTAGTCTAACTAATATAATTATTGATATTATATCCTACTCTAAGGTTGATACTAGTCATATAATTAATAATTAACTATTCTAGTTACAATAATGCACATCATATGTAAATTTAAAATCAAAATGTCTACTAATTTACATTACTTTCTACATAAATTAAATGTTATGATCATGACTACAAATATGTAAACAATTACTCAATTAATGTTATTGTATAGAATATAACATTGTCTAATATAACTATGACATGTTAATATACTATATGATAACAATATCTTGTTGTGTTAAATATATATAACATAGTCATTTGTCTTACATAAAAAATATGATGTTTTATAGAACTGCATACCCGCACCGCAGACCCGCTAATATTATGGGTACGAGTATGATGTGGGTTCAAGTTTTGTATTATGTGGGTCTAGAAACGGAACCGGACCCACAAAATTATATGGGTATGGATATGGGTATGGCCATACCCGCACCGTACACGCAACATTTGCACCCCTAATTATCTCGAAGAAACAAAATGTTTTCATTTCAAGGAAGATACATTGTTGATTTTTCACTCCTTGCAATGAATTTTATTACTCACTTTAAAACAAGCAACATAAAAACTAAATATGGTATTAATATTGACATTAGTAAAGGTTATGTTCATGTCACTTGGATAAAATTATGGGATATTATGGTTTCCTTGGGCTTCTTGCAAATATAGATCCATTGGTTACAACAACATATACAATGACATCTTTTTGATTCTAATTAATGGTGCACCTACATGTCTGTTTACATATTCAAATGGAATTCCATAGAGGTACCCCCTCCCCTTTCTCTTCACTAGCATCATGGATGGTTTGAAAACCTAATTAAATATCCAATAGAACAAGGCAAGATCAAATCCTTCAATGTTAAGGGTATGAAAGAGGTGACACAATATTGATGATGTTCTCATATACTCTAATGGGCATGCCAAGAGGTTTGAGAAAGTAAAAAAGGTTCTTACCAACTTTGGAAACTGATTGGACTATATATTTTAATGCTATCTAATCTAGGGTCTTCATCTTCAACTCATTGGACAATAGGAGAGGGAGATTAATGTTGGTAGTTGGCATGAGTAGGGGCACTCTTCCCACAAGATACCTTATCCTCACTATTGTAGGTGTGAAAGGCACATCTGTAGAGTTTAAAATATGCACATAGATCATACGTGATGAAGTGGAAACATGGTATCGTCCGCATATTTCTATGGTTGGTGGGTTGGTCCTTGCTAGATCCCTAATTCAAAAAAGGGTACAACATTGGGGGAGATCTTGATATTCATAACCCAACTCTTAACACCATCTTATCACTTAATCTTGACTTTATATACAGAGGGAGATTGCATGACATTGCTCGGAGCACCCTTCTAAGCCCTATAGTAATGAGGGGATACATTTTAAAGATGCAAGTGATATTCTAGACACTTATTGTAAGACCCTTGACCTAGGTTTTAGAGTAACCCTATTTGTTTGGCTTAAGTAAGTTTCCTAGGACCTTGCTATAATATTTTGAGATGTAGTGCTTGTGGAGAGCTTAAGTTTCAAGTTTTATCTTGCTTGGATGTTGTTGTGCTTTATGTGATAGTTTTGGTGTAAATTGTAATTTACCCAAAGTAGGAGGTTGATGTGCAATTTTCCACCTCTACATTGTTCCTTCTCTTTCTTGACATCATCTATAGGAGAAAGAAATAAGTTGGCACCTTTTTTGAGCCTTGGTTGAGAAGTTTTACCCTTAGTCATGAGTAGGGTTTCTATGAGGGTTGAGTGTCTCGACCTATGTATATATAATGTGTTGTCTTGACCTAGGTCACGACCTAGGGTTGGTTTGGTGGGTATCATGGTTGAGACACCCCTATAGATGAGATAGGTCACAACCAAGATGGTCTCGGGTGGTCTTGGGTCAAGATGGTGGCCCACTTATAAGATGTCTCGACTTAGGGTTTGAGGTGGTCCCTTGTCTCAACCAAGTGGTAATGGTGGTGTGTGTGTCGCGACCATGGATGGTGCACCATGGGAGGGTCACAACTATGACCATGTGAGTGAATAAAGTGGTTGAGACCCAACCTAGAGTGTATCACCATGTCTTGCATGTTAGTCTAGAGTGGTTACATGTCGATCTTTTGAGCGGACAAGTGTTCCGTTGGTACCTTAGAGTGTTGACACATCATCCCTTGCCTTCTCTCTCGTATTCCACATATAAAAACCCTTATCTCTCCATGTTTGTAAACCTTTTGAACTTGCATCTTCTTCCTTCTCTTTTGCTTGTTCTTGGAGCTTGGTGGAGCAAGGAGATCTTATAAGGACCCTGACCTAGGTTTTGGACTAACCCTATTTATTTTTCCAAAGTAAGTTGTTTAAAACTTGAATCTAATCCTTTGAGGTGTTTTTTAATCATGTGACACGCTTATGTTTCAAGTTTGGTCATGTTCGAATAATGTTTGAGCACTGTTTGCTTATTTTGGACTAGAGTACAATTTACCCCAGATGAGAGGTTATCTTGAAAAATGTCACATGTTGAGCGTTACCATAGTGTTTTAGCATCATAAGAGAGATGATTATGTTATGGGGTGCCTTGTGAAGAGCTTAAGTTTCAAGTTGCGCATGTGTGGATGGTGCTTGTTCTTTATGTGCTAGTTTTGGTGTAAATTTGCAATTTACCCAAATTAAAGGGTTAACATGCAATTTACCATCTATAAATTTTTCATCCTTTAGTTTAACATCATCTAGAAGATACAGAAAGAGTTTGGAACCTAGTTTGGATCTTGGGCAAGAGATGATATCCTTAGTAGTGAAAATGATCTATGGACAATGTGTGTTTTAACCTTGGAAGGTAGTGTATTAGTTTGGTGTAGTGTAGTGTATCGGTTTGGAGGTGTTGCACCCTTGGTAGGAATCTAAGAGGCCAATACTCTACCTAGAGTATATCACCATTATCTTGCATGTTAAGGTGGTTGCATGTGGCCTTTGCACGTGGACATGTGTCATCTAGACTCTTAAGGTGATGACACCTCTCTTTTGATCTCTCTTTCTTCCCTCAACTATATAACTACATCTCTCTTCACACAAGTGAATCCTTTCATCCATTCTTGTTCTTCTCTTCTTGATGGACGATCTTGGTAGCTTAAGGAGCTAGTGTAATCCCCCATGGAGCTTGAGAGGTTGAGTTCCTTGTTCATGGTGATTCTTGGTTTAACTTCCATCTTAGTGAGTTATGTTTCTTGGTGACAATTTCCTTGAGATCTCTTCTTTATCTTCCTCCCCTATAGGCCATGGATCGTACCTTGAATAAAGGATGAATAGTTCATGATTCTCTCTTTCCTTCCTTCCTCCTTGAGCTATCATAACCTTGGCATCTTCTTCTTCTTTCTTGGAGATAAGGTTGAGGTTGAGTTTGGGACTCTTGATGGATCATCGTCAACTTTGAGAAAATGTGGGCTTTAGAGCTTTGATCATGGATCTTGGACCCTTGATGAAGTCCTTCTTGATGTGGGTTATATAACTCTTAGCCTTCTTTATTATTTCACTCTTTCATGTGATTGTATTGATTCTCATCTCTAAATCATTCATCTCATATATGTTAGTAGTGAATGATGGTCTTAAGAACTGATTTGATGAAGGAACCTCATTGAGTTTTCTATCCATATCTTGTACCTTCCTTCCATGATAATAGTTGAACTAGTATCTGATATCCCAAGGTAGAAGATGACAAATCGACACACTTTGATCTAGACAACACTCAAACCTGACATGCTCTAGAGGGGTTAAACCGATATGCTTTGTTAGATGATACCTTAGATCGATATGTTAAGGGTCCTATCTCGACATGCCTTGTGGTGCTTAAATTGACACACTAGATGATGGTATGTGTGGCACACCGTTCGAACAAAACATCATTAACTAAGCGGAAGCGAACATTAACAGTGGATTACTGAAAAATCACTAAAAATTAAAACCTTTTTGCAAAGAGATCCAATTCTAGGAAACTCTTAATAACAAGAACTAAAGTATTCCATGTACATTCTGGTCCACAAGTACATACCATGTACCATCTCTTCTTGAGGATTATATACATCAATTTCTCTATTAAGTCTACACATGAGCAACACAAAACCTCGAGGCATTAAAGCCAAAATCTCAAATCAATTAAAAAAAACACTAACTACTGACTCTGAGGACCTGAGAGTACAGAGACGACACATAGGACTCATATCTACAAGACACGACAATTAGTATCTCCACCTGATATATTACTACTGTCCCTGATGCTACTGTCCTTCCCTAGCTGTATGGTTTCTGCCTCCTTGTCCGTGTCTACCTAAAAATGTTGGATCCCACGGGGGTGAGGCAATTGAAATTGTCCCAATGAGAGATATACCTCTCCACTAGAAACATTATTATTGCAGTTAAATAGTATTAAACTGAGTAGAGGATAAGCAGTTTAGAACATTCTCATATTTTAAAGAATTACACACTATCTATGATAGAGTAGTAAATCATCTATTCTCTTTATAAGGAATAGGAAGAACAAGTATATCATTTATCCATCATACTATATCAACATCTCAAGCTTATCCTGTGATACTCATTATCATAGTATGTCATCCATGAATCATTCTCATTTCTATCTGTTGGCCTTAGCCAATCTGGTAACCAGATATTGAATTGTATCAGTCATGTGAGTATACATCATCATATTCTGTCCAGGCATTAAACTATGCCAATCCTATGCAAACATTCCAGGCATTGGACTATGCCAATCCTGTGCAAACATTCCAAGTATTGGGTTATGACCAATCCTGTGACATTATTCCAGGTATTGTATTATTACCAATCCTATGCAAACATTCCAGGCATTGGACTATGCCAATCCTGTGCAAACATTCCAGGCATTGGACTATGCCAATCATGTGCCATTATTCTAGATATTGGGTTATTACCAATCCTATACAAACATTCCAGGAATTGGACTATGCCAATCCTGTGCAAACACTCCAGTCATTGGACTATACCAATCTTGTGCCATTATTCTAGATATTGGGTTATTACCAATCATGTGCAATTATTCCAGGTATTGGGTTATGACCAATCCTGTGACATTATTCTAGGTATTGGATTATTACCAATCCTGTGACATTATTCTAGGTATTGGGTTATTACCAACCCTGTGACATTATTCCAGGTATTGGGTTATTACCAATCCTATGCAATTATTCCAGGTATTGGGTTATAACCAATCTTGTGCAGTTATTCCAGGTATTGGGTTATGACCAATCTTGTGACATTATTCCAGGTATTGAATTATTACTAGTCATGTGACATTATTCCAGGTATTGGGTTATTACCAATCCTGTGACATTATTCTAGGTATTGGGTTATTGACAATCCTATGCAATTATTCCAGGTATTGGGTTATGACCAATCCTGTGACATTATTCCATGTATTGGATTATTATCAATCCCATGACATTATTCTAGGTATTGGGTTATTACCAATCCTGTGACATTATTCCAGGTATTGAGTTATTACCAATCATGTGCAATTATTCTAGGTATTGGGTTACTACCAATCATGTGACATTATTCCAGGTATTGGGTTATTACCAATCCTGTGCAATTATTCCAGGTATTGGGTTATGACCAATCTTGTACAATTATTCCAGGTATTGGGTTATGACCAATCATGTGACATTATTCCAGGTATTGGATTATTACCAATCCTATAGAATTATTACTGGTATTGGGTTATTACCAATCCTGTGACATTATTCCAGGTATTGGGTTATTACCTATCCTATGCAATTATTCCAGGTATTGGGTTATGACCAATCCTATGACATTATTCTAGGTATTGAATAATTACGAATACTGTGACATTATTCCAAGTATTGGGTTATTACCAATCCTGTGTATCTATTCTAGGCATTATTGATATAAGGTTATCCATTATCAACCACTTTAGGTGTTTCACCTACCAATACATTATTCACTACTCCATTATTAGGAATAGGTTTTTCCTCTTTATCAATTAGGGTTTTTCATAACATCACCCTATATTAGGGTTTCACATAACATCACCCCATATTAGGGTTTCACATGGCATCACCCTAGATTAGGGTTACACCATTACTCTAGATTAGGGTTTCACCTAGAATTGCCATAAATTAGGGATTAGGGCACATCATCCTTCTCGATTAGGGTTTCATGATCTCTTTATCAAGGATCATACCATAATTACATATTCTATTCATGTTAAGAGTGTTGAGATTTAACCACTACATGATTATTATACATGTATGAATTCCTCTCTCTCTCATCCTTTCTAGGATGTTGATTACTTCAAGCTTGATTATATTATGTCAACCCTTCATTCAAGTACATACATCTATGGTTATCATAGTGTATTGAGTTACTTCTTTCATAAACATCAAAGGTTAACCACTCAAAAGGTAATAATCACTTAAGTGCCTTAAAGGTACAACCATTGTAATTATCTTTGATATTCATCATTAACAATAATGGGGTTAATTGTACTTACATGGTTTGAATCAAATAGACCTTCAAACGGTCTTGAGGTATTAGACCCTCAAACGATCTTGAAGTACTTTGACCTTCAAACGGTCTTGAAGTACTTTGACCTTCAAACGATCTTGGTCCAAAACTCCAATCGGTTTGAGACCATTTAGACCTTCAAGCAGTCTTGGACCAAACCTCCAAACGGTCTGGAGACTGTTAGACCTTAAACGGTCTTGATCCCAAAACCGTCAATCGGTCTTAAGACCGTTAGACCATCAAACAGTCTTGATCTCAAAATCCCTAAATGGTTTGAGACCGTTTGAATTAAATATTAATTAATCTCAAACAGTTTGAAACCGAATGGTCCTCAAACGGTCTGAGACCGAATGGTCCTCAAACGATCTAAGACCGAATGGCCGCAATCAGCTTGAAACCGTTCATCCCTAAATTAGGATTTCTTCAATCAATCAATTTAGGGTTTGCTTCATTCAATCATTCATCAATTAGACCATTGAAAATACATAAAATTATAACCCTTGGATCTCCAACCATCCATCACAACCCTTGACCTCCAAATAGTCTTGAGACCATTTGGTCTCAAACGGTCTTGAGACCGTTTGAGCCATTCAACTTAGAAATCGGCTCAAACAATTTAGGGTTTCAACCATTCAATCTAATTAGGGTTTGTAATCAATGGATCACCCATTCTTGAATCCATTATAATTAAATCAATTTGAGCCATTGGATCTTCATCATTCACATCAGCAATAGACCCCAAACGGTCTTGAGACCGTTTAACCTCAAATGGTCTTGAGACCGTTTGCTCTCAAACGGTCTTGAGACTGTTTGATCACCAAACGATCTTGAGACTGTTTGGTCATCAACATAGCAAAACATTTATTCATGATATTTGTTGAGGTGTGTGCTAAGATGACACAATCATCTTCAAGCTACAAACCTTTGAAATTTGTTGTGATCTTTGTGGTCATTTCAACAATTAATCAAAGGGAATTTTGAGAAAGAAGAAAGATTCAACATATGATGAAGAAATGAAATAAATAATAACATTTAAGGGTTCAAGTTATATAACCCACCTTCAAAATTGAATCCAAGTTTCAAGATTCACGTTCTCAATGGTGAATGAAGCTTCCTCAACTTCCAAAGGCTCATCCTCAAGTCTTTGAGTGAAAAGAATGGCTAGAGTTGAAGTTTGAATGGAGAAAAGAAGAAATTAAGCATTGAATTTCGATTTCCACCATGAAATCAAGGTTGAAGATGACTATGGAGCTTACCTACAGGTTGGGGCACGTCTTCCTATTTATCCTAAGCTCCTTTGTGAATGGCCAAAGAAAAGAAAGAAAAAGGGATCGAAAAATCCTTTCATGTGGGTTGAAAATGGAATGTATATAAGGGGATTTCAATGAGAGAGAAAGTGATAAATAATTCCTTCAACTCCCAAAATTGGTGCCACATACTCCCCTCAATCCCTTTCATACGAAGCCATATCCCCCACCTTGTAATTCCTCTTCATTATCCATGAATTAAAAGAAGATAAATTAAGCACCTTAATCAATATAATAATAATATCTAAAATTGAGTGGATATTACTTTTTCTTTAACTAATGTGAGTGGGCTCTCCACTCACTTTAGATATTTCCTGGCCTTTTCAAGGCAAAAGGAAGTGCATACTTATACAAATCAAACCATCTCATTTTTGGTTGAAGGGCACTTCCATTAATTTATTTATTTTTGCATTAATTTGAATTAGGGTTTCAATTATGCTTAAATCTTGATTATTTTAATATCAAGATTCTCTCTCCTCCAAAGAGATTCAAATGAGACACCCCTCTGATTTTATTATCTCTAATTGATACCAATAAATATTAGGGACTCTCTAGAAGTGGTATTTTGCATATTGAACCCTAGGTTTTGGGTAAATTACACATTACACCAAAACTAGGTTTTAATGCACAAACATTGCTTAATAAACTCTTTCTTAGTGTTCAGGCTTGTGGAAGCCATAACATAGCACCATTACCATTCTTATGATGCTATAAAACTTGAGGAACATTTATCATGTAACATTTTCATGTTAACTCCTTAAATTGGGTAAATTGCACTTTAGTCCAAAACAAGCAAATATTATTTCAACATTATTCAAACAAGTTTAAACTTGGAATTTGGGCTTTGCACCAGCCACCACCTTGCATCATTTTTCTCTATAATGATGCTATAACATATGAGGCATATTCAATCATGTGAAATATTGCAATATAACCCCTCAACTTGGGTAAATTGCACTTTGGTCCAAAACAAAGGAACATTGCTCAAATAGCATTTAATCAGTACCAAACTTGGAACATAAGTGTGTCACATGATAAAAAAAACACCTTAGAAGATTATATTAAAGTCCTAAGCAACTCATTTAGACAAAACAAACAGGGTTACCTCATAACCCAGATCAGGGATGTTACAAGTTATAAACCCCTAACAAGGATTTCGTCCTTGAAATCCCAGGTAAAGGAAGACAAATATTTTTCATTCATTATATCATCAAGTATCCACATAACATCTTAATGTCATAGAGATTCCATAGAACTTTGATCAACAAAAAGTCCTTCCATACAAGGTTATCATAGATCTTGTCGCACAGGACACATACTCTACTGTTTCTTTTCATAAGGGAAGGTTACCTATCAATTAAGAACTTATCTTAAAGGTATCTTAAAGAATTATTTTTAGCTTGATAAGCTTTTCCCACAATGATTTTACAATTGTTCCTTTGACTCATACATTTTTGCTGATGTCATGTTTATGCTGGGCATAAACCCCTAACATATGGTATCCATGCTATAGTATATAACTAGACAAATTTCAAAGTTGGCCCTTCTAGGCAACCAAACATTACTTCTTATGAGGAGTCATGTTCCCATTTTCTCATATCATTGAAAGTTCTTAGATACCAGGGTTCTTTACCTTGGTATCCATTATATGTGCCAAAAACACATCACATCATCATCATGATTACTAGATTTGGGTATTCAAACCCTCAGTCCATCATTGAACATTATTACCTCTCATCAGGTAACGGTTACCTCTAGGTCTTCAGACCAAGGTATACATTATACTATACATCTTATTTTGTTTATAAATTGATTTATGATTAACTCAGATCCCTTTGTGTATCAATTAGGATGTGGTAGAAATATCCATGCCACATCTTCTACCTCATTATGCTCTTTAGATTGTCTCAAAATGACTACTTGATCAGAGTAATCAGAAAGATAGCAATCTAAGAGTGGCATACTTAGCTTATTTTCAATAGATGAACACCTGGATAGGGTATTCAAGAACTGAAATTAGGTAGTATGTATTGGTTTTTATATTATATTTCATCTCTTTAAGTTTTACTGCTTAGTATCTTAAATTTTCTCTAGGTGTTTCTTCTATATCTCTTCTCTTTTCTATATGAAGAGAGAAATTTCAAAACATACAAGAGAACATTGGACTGAATATAAGTTCTCATCCTTCTTAACTCTTCCTCATGTCCTCATAAGATTAATTACAGGAAGCTCAACAAAAACTACCCTTCTTATAATTAGTAGGTAGAGAGTAGAAAAAGAAAGATGATTCAAAATGAAAAGTTCTATCTTGACATGTTACCTCTTATTATTTATCTAGTGTCTTATCTGACTCACTACATAGAGTCAGTTATCATCTGCTATTGCCTTTGTCCTCTACTACCAGAGGTAGATGGACCAAACTGTGACATTTGTCTTCATCCTTGGTCTTCTGCTACACTAAACTAGGGTCCTTGTGGGTTTTGTAGGTTATGCCTTGACTGTTGGGTCACCACATTATTTCTTCTTGGACATTGCTGCCTAAAATGTCCTATATGTCCACATTTATGGAAAGTTCAGCCCTCACTTGATGACCACTGCATTGGTGTACTATATTGTGGTTGAATCGGTGTTACCAAAAACTTTGGTTGTTTAGTACCACCAATCCACTATTCTTGTGACTGTGTAGACTTCCTTTTGAGGGTTGCCTCATGTTTCTTTGTCACAGACCTTTCTATCCTCCGAATTGACTCCACAAATGTGGCAAATTTCTCTCTACTTTCTAATGCAGCTGTCGAGATAGACACCTCATCATTCACTCCTTTCTCAAAATGTCGGATCTTCTCCTGCTTAGTAGTAGCCATTTGAGGACAAAACTATAAAATTTCCATAAACCTAGCCTCATATTCATTTATTGACATGGTTCCCTACTGAACCTTCTCAAACTGTGAGATCTTTTCATCTAAATATGTTCTTGGAAAATACTTATTGATGAATTCTTGATGAAATTCCTCCCAACCAACATCTTCATCATTCCTTTTTACTTCTTCTATGGCCCACCAATAGCCAGCACTACCCTTCAAAAGGTATACAACATGTTTGACTTTGTCAACATCTGGAATACTAAGCATCTTAAAAACCTTTTCTAACTCAGTGAGCCATAGATCAACATCTGCTGGGTCAGTTGTCCCAGCATATTCTATAGCTCCTACATGACGTAATCATTCAAAAGTCTTACCAGACCCATGTCCCTCATTGGGAGTTGGTTCACTAGGTGCTGGTGCGGGCATCCAGTCTGCCATATACCTCATTGTGGTCATGAATTCCCTAAATAGAGCATGGATATTTGGGTTTTCTATCATATCTTCATCAAAATGGGGATTCTCAGGCACTGATTCCACTCTTTCCTGATCCCTTGCACCTCCTACTGGTGCAGCAACATTGCTTTCAGCAATGTGATCCTCATGTTCTTTAGACATCTTTAAGCTATCTCCCTTCTTCTGCATAAGCAGAAGTCACTATAAGATATACTAGAGGACACCAGAACATACTCAACACCTTAGTCCTATGTATCTATAGACTAAGCGAACCTAGAGCTCTGATACCACTAATTATGGCACACCGTTCGAACAAAACGTCATTAACTAAGTAGAAGCGAACATTAACAACGGATTACTGAAAAATCACTAAAAATTAAAACCTTTTTGCAAAGAGATCCAATTCTAGGAAACTCTTAATAACAAGAACCAAAGTATTACATGTACATTCTGGTCCACAAGTACATACCATGTACCATCTCTTCTTGAGGATTATATACATCAATTTCTCTATTAACTCTACACATGAGCAACACAAAACCTCGAGGCATTCAAGCCAAAATCTCATATCAATTAAAAAAAACACTAACTACTGACTCTGAGGACCTGAGAGTACAGAGACGACACATAGGACTCATATCTACAATACACGATAGTCAGTATCTCCACCTGAGATATTACTGTTGTCCCTGATGATGCTGTCCTTCCCTTGTTGTATGGTTTTTGCCTCCTTGTCCGCGTCTACCTAAAAATGTTGGATCCCACGGGGGGTGAGACAATTGAAATTGTCCCAGTGAGAGATATAACTCTCCACCAGAAACATTATTATTGCAGTTAAATAGTATTAAACTGAGCAGAGGATAAGCAGTTTAGAACATTCTCATATTTTAAAGCATTGCAAACTATCTATGATAGAGCAGTAAATCATCTACTCTCTTTATAAGGAATAGGAAGAACATGTATATCATTTATCCATCATACTATATCAACATCTCAAGCTTATCCTATGATAATCATTATCATAGTATGTCATCCATGAATCATTCTCATTTCTATTTGTTGGCCTTCGCCAATTTGCTAACCAGATATTGAATTGTATCAGTCATGTGAGTATACATCATGATATTCTGTCTAGGAATTGGACTATTCCAATCCTATGCAAACATTCCAGGCATTGGACTATGCCAATCATGTGCAAACATTCCAGGTATTGGGTTATGACCAATCCTATGACATTATTCCAGGTATTGGATTATTACCAATCCTATGCAAACATTCCAGACATTGTACTATGCCAATCCTGTGCAAACATTCCAGGCATTAGACTATGCCAGTCCTGTGACATTATTCTAGATATTGGGTTATTACCAATCCTATGCAAACATTCCAGGCATTGGACTATGCCAATCCTGTGCCATTATTCCAGATATTGGGTTATTACCAATCCTGTGCAATAATTCCAGGTATTGGGTTATGACCAATCCTGTGCCATTATTCCAGGTATTGGGTTATTACCAATCATGTGACATTATTCCAGATATTGGGTTATTACCAATCCTGTGCAATTATTCCAGGTATTGGGTTATGACCAATCTTGTGCAATTATTCCAGGTATTAGGTTATGACCAATCTTGTGGAATTATTCCAGGTATTGGATTATTACCAATCATGTGACATTATTCCAGGTATTGGGTTATTACCAATCCTGTGACATTATTCCAGGTATTGGGTTATTACCAATCTTGTGCAATTATTCCAGGTATTGGGTTATGACCAATCCTGTGACATTATTCCCGGTATTGGATTATTACCAATCTTGTGACATTGTTCCAGGTATTGGGTTATTACCAATCCCATGACATTATTCCAGGTATTGGGTTATTACCAATCATATGCAATTATTCCAGGTATTGGGTTATTTCCAATCCTGTGACATTATTCCAGGTATTGGGTTATTACCAATCCTGTGCAATTATTCCAGGTATTGGGTTATGACCAATCCTGTGCAATTATTCCAGGTATTGGGTTATGACCAATCTTGTGACATTATTCCATGTATTAGATTATTACCAATCATGTGACATTATTCTAGGTATTGGGTTATTACCAATCATGTGACATTATTCCAGGTATTGGGTTATTACCAATCCCGTGCAATTATTCCAGGTATTGGGTTATGACCAATCATGTGACATTATTCCAGGTATTGGATTATTACCAATCCTGTGACATTATTCCAGGTATTGGGTTATTACCAATCATGTGTATCTATTCCAGGCATTATTGATATAAGGTTATCAATTACCAACCACTTTAGGTGTTTCACCTACCAATACATTATTCACTACTCCATTATTAGGAATAGGTTTCCCCTCTTTATCAATTAGGGTTTTTCATAACATCACCCTATATTAGGGTTTCACATAACATCACCCTATATTAGGGTTTCACATGGCATCACCCTTGATTAGGGTTACACCATTACTCTAGATTAGGGTTTCACCTAGCATTGACCTAAATTAGGGATTAGGGCACATCATCCTTCTGAATTAGGGTTTCATGATCTCTTTATCAAGGATCATACCCTAATTACATATTCTATTCATGTTGAGATTGTTGAGATTTAACCACTACATGATTATTATACATGTATGAATTACTCTCTCTCTCTCATCCTTTCTAGGATGTTGATTACTTCAAGCTTTATTAGATTAGATCAACCCTTCATTCAAGTACATACATCTATGGTTATCATATTGTATTGAGTTACTTCTTTCATAAACATCAAAGGTTAACCACTCAAAAGGTACTAATCACTTAAGTGCCTTAAAGGTACAACCATTATAATTATCTTTGATATGCATCATTAACAATCATGGGGTTAATTGTACTTACATGGTTTGAATCAAATAGACCTTCAAACGGTCTTGAGGTATTAGACCCTCAAACGGTCTTGAAGTACTTTGACCTTCAAACGATCTTGAAGTACTTTGACCTTCAAACGGTCTTGAAGTACTTTGACCTTCAAACGGCCTTGGTCCAAAACTCCAATCGGTATGAGACCGTTTAGGCATTCAAACGGTCTTGGACCAAACCTCCAAACGGTCTGGAGACCATTAGACCTTAAACGGTCTTGATCCCAAAACCTTCAATCGGTCTTAAGACCGTTAGACCATCAAACGGTCTTGATCTCAAAATCCCTAAACGGTTTGAGAACGTTTGAATTAAATATTAATTAATCTCAAACGGTTTGAAACCGAATGGCCCTCAAATGGTCTGAGACTGAATGGTCCTCAAATGGTCTAAGACTGAATGGCCTCAATCAACTTGAAACCGTTCATCCCTAAATTAGGGTTTCTTCAATCAATCGATTTAGGGTTTGCTTCATTGAATCATTCATCAATTAGACCATTGAAAATAAATCAAATTATAACCCTTAGATATCCAACCATCCATGAGAGTCCTTGACCTCCAAACGGTATTGAGACCATTTGGTCTCAAATGGTCTTGAGACCGTTTGCCCTCAAACGGTCTGGAGACTGTTTGAGCCATTCAACTTAGAAATCGGCTCAACCAATTTAGGGTTTCAACCATTCAATCCAATTAGGGTTTGTAATCAATGGATCACCCATTCTTGAATCCATTATAATTAAATCAATTTGATCCATTGGATCTTCATCATTCACATCAGCAATAGACCCCAAACGGTCTTGAGACCATTTGCTCTCAAACGGTCTTGAGACCGTTTGATCACCAAATGGTCTTGAGACCGTTTGGTCATCAACATAGCAAACCATTTATTCATGATATTTGTTGAGGTGTGTGCTAAGATGACATCATCATCTTCAAGCTACAAACCTTAGAAATTTTCTGTGATCTTTGTGGTGGTTTCAACAATTAATCAAAGGGAATTTTGAGAAAGAAGAAAGATTCAACATATGTTGAAGAAATGAAATCAATAATAACATTTAAGGGTTCAAGTTATATAACCCACCTTCAAAATTGAATACAAGATTCAAGCTTCACGTTCTCAATGGTGAATGAAGCTTCCTCAACTTCCAAAGGCTCGCCCTCAAGTCTTTGAGTGAAAAGAATGGCTAGAGTTGAAGATTGAATGGAGAAAAGAAGAAATTAAGCATTGAATTTCGATTTCCACCATGAAATCAAGGTTGAAGATGACTATGGAGCTTACCTACAGGTTGGGGCATGTCCTCCTATTTCTCCTAAGATCCTTTTTGCACAGACAAAAAAAGGAAATAAAAAGGGATCAAAAAATCCTTTCATGTGGGTTGAAAATGGAATGCATATAAGGGGATTTCAATGAGAGAGAAAGTGATAAATAATTCCTTCAACTCCCAAAATTGGTGCCACATACTCCCCTAAATCCCTTGCATACGAATCCATATCCCCCACCTTGTAATTCCTCTTCATTATCCGTGAATTAAAAGAAGAAAAATTAAGCACCTTAATCAATATACTAATAATATCCAAATTGAGTGGATATTACTTTTTCTTTAACTAATGTGAGTGGGCTCTCCACTCACTTTAGATATTTCGTGGCCTTTGCAAGTAACAAGGACGTGCATACTTATACACATACAACCATCTCATTTTTGGTTGAAGGACACTTCCATTAATATATTTATTTTTGCATTAATTTGAATTAGGGTTTCAATTATGCTTAAATCTTGATTATTTTAATATCAAGATTCTCTCTCCTCCAAAGAGATTCAAATGAGACTCCCCTCTGATTTTCTTGTCTCTAATTGATACCAAGAAATATTAGGGACTCTCTAGAAGTGGTATTTTGCATATTGAACCCTAGGTTTTGGGTAAATTACACATTACACCAAAACTAGGTTTTAATGCACAAACATTTCTTAATAAGCTCTTTCTTGGTGATTAGGCTTGTGGAAGCCATACCTCAGCACCATTCTCATTCTTATGATGCTATAAAACTTGAGGAACATTTATCATGTAACATTTTCAAGTTAACCCCTTCAATTGGGTAAATTGCACTTTAGTCCAAAACAAGCAAATATTATTTCAACATTATTCAAACAAGTTTAAACTTGGAATTTGGGCTTTCCTCTAGTCACCACCTTGCATCATTGTTCTCTATAATGATGATAGAACACATGAGGCATATTCAATCATGTGACATATTGCAATATAACCCCTCAACTTATGTAAATTGCACTTTGGTCCAAAACAAAGGAACATTGCTCAAATAGCATTTAATCAGAACCAAACTTGGAACATATGTGTCACATGATAAAAAAAACACCCTAGAATATTATATTAAAGTCCTAAGAAACTCATTTAGCCAAAACAAACAGGGTTACCTCATAACCCAGGTCAGGGATGTTACAGTATGGGTGATACATGTGTCTAACCCTGCACACTTTCAAGTAGTGTTGTTTCTTCTTGAGCTTATGATTTTTAGGCTGATCTCTTCAGTATTCTCCATCTCAACATCCATGTACTTCTCGATATAATAGCTTATCTTTGTTTTCTTCAAATTATTTGGAGTTTTAGTGCTTTCTACATTTTTTGTTGATCTTCTATACATTTTTGGTACAATGCTTTCTCTTGGTTCCTCATATTCATTATCTAATGAGATTTTTTTTACCTATTTCATTCTTGATTGCTCTTGAAGTTTTTGACATCCAATTGTTTAATTTTCTCATCTTCTTTTCTTGTCATGTATTTTGTTTGCATAATTAGTCTACCACTTCCCTTCCTTTTGACCAAGTAATGCTTCTATATTATTCTTCGTATATGTTGTTTTATCCTTCCCTTTTCTTCCACTTATATGTCCTCTCTTATCACCTAACCTAGTGTGTGATACACATCATTGGTAATACTTTCTAAATTAGTTTGCATTCTAAATCATTGATGGGAATTAACAACTGAATGGGTATGCATCTCTTGTTCAATAGTAAGCCTCGCAAACATGCTATGTGAGCAATTTGTAGTGTGATTGTTAACTTTGACAAGTTCAATAGATCTTTGAGTACTATGTTAAAGATCATGGATGCATAAAAGTATAAGGGTAAATTCTAAATCAAAACACTTGTCATGATGAAGTTCAACAACCCATCTCAAGGCTAGAATGTTGCATACCACTTCCAAACCTAGAAGAAAATACTAAAAGGAGTCCATGGGCCTTTTATTAGAGCCTTCTCATAGAGATTAACTATATTATAGTTTTTTTCAATTCATACACCTTCATCCTTACAATTGAATTCCAAAGTAGCCTTATCAAATCAAACATTGTCATCTATCGTATATCACGCCCTATTAGTTTTATGATGACTACAGACCAACAATTTTATAGGTCATCTTCTACATCCAAATTGATACAAATTTCTAAATAATCCTTGTTGATATCAATTTAACTTCTTTTGGTGCAAGGTTTTCCTAAACAAGCTATTACATGAATTCATTGTTTGTTTTCTTATTCTTGAATCATCCCATTACACTTTAAAATAACATCATTTTTTTAGCTTTCACATGTAGTCATATTCTCTACATTGTCAGGGTTTCTATTTTAGGTAAACTGACAATTGGTGTGGACTCTCTCAAGTTTAGCCCTTCATCATTTTCCCACTATAGGATCTTTCATATCATATGTTTTCATTTATGAATATCATTGTATCCTATTGCATTTTGGGCCCTCTCATCTCATTGTTAACAAAGTTCAAACCTAGTTCTACCACTTTAACATGCTCATCATATGTCACGCTGAGTCCCAATTTCCTAAAGGATGTTGTCTTCCCTTATCAACCGCCCACAGTATCCCTCAATCCCATGGCATTAGTCCTTGATCAACTATGTCATCTCCCAAATCTGGTACCATGAACCCAATCACGACCACCACACCTTCACTCCTTTGCATCTCACCAAACACTAAAATATTAGTAATAGTGATTAATGACACTTGTTATTCTTATATACTAAATTTTCTGTGAAATAAAGTTATCTTATAATTGATAATTATATGAGTATGTGATTTTAGATGACCAAATATGATCTGAAATAAACTTAAGGTTTTGAGTGTGTTCCTTCAATCACCACCATCTAATTTCTTATATTAAAATGATCATGCAACATACTACTAAAAAAATGGTCATCCTTCACGGATCAATCCCGTGACAAACTCCTCTCTACATGCCAACACAAAAAGGAACGGTTGTGGGCCCGACCCTCACAAACGATTCGTGAAGAGAACCCACGTGACAAATAACAGTGACCCTAAAAAATATAGTTGTCAAGGACCAGTTGACCCTCAAACATTTATACTGAGGGACTATTCAGCCTTCAAGAAAACATTTAGGAGTGCTTGTTTAATTCTCATAAATACATTTTTGAGGGACTTGACGCCTTGAAAAATGCATTTTTGAGTGGCTTTTGTCTTCATTAATATTATTTTTGAGGACATATATGGTCCTCATGAATGCAATTGTGGTGGTCAATTTGGTCTTCATAATACATTTTTGAGGAAAATGAAGTCCTTCATCAATGTATCTATGAGGGATTAGTGGACATTATTTTAGTTATTATTTTTTTATTTATAATTTTTATGTACTTATTACTCTAGAAAATATGAATTTTCATATGAAAATTTTGTATATAAATTCCAACCAATATTTCATAAAATTCACATGACATCAAAAGAACATTTACACACCAAAATAACACACATGAATGTAGAATCACAGCAAACCAACATTTATTATTGAAACAAAAATATTATCCATTCATTGCATGATCAATTTAAATAGATATAAATGAAAAAATATAAAATTTTATGTTGATAACAATAAACATCTCATGTCTGATTTTTTTTGGGATAAATATAAAATGTGCATCATAAGAGTTATAATGTCTTCAAAGTCCTTTAAATGGTATGATTCTCTTCATCAAAGGCAGACCTCATATGATTACCTCCTTGAGTATTGTGATCCTAAAAGTCACACAAATTGTTACATTAATAGAAATTGAAAAGATGATAAATAAATTAATGCATAATACACAAATGAAATTACCCTTATCATTTGATTTTGGCCAAATCCAAAGTGTTCTAAGCATCCAAATCCATCTTTGGAAGAAATTGTACCCTATCAATATAAATAATACAAATTAGTCAACCATTCAATTGTTAGAAATCTTAAATTTCAATTTTTAGATAATAAATAAAAAGATTTTGAGAGGACAATGAAATGCCAATCTAAGATGTGGTGGAAGCAAGCAACCAGTTGGAGCCACTGGACCATGCTCTACTTATTGATGATTGGCTGACACAGAACAATACTCACTAACATGGCGAATAATGAAAATGCAAGAATACTGAAAAGAGATGGTAATTTTTGATTGTTTCTTTCTATGAGATCCTTAGTAAAATAGTCTGACTCAAATCTTCTATCTCTACTCTATGTCCCTTTCTCTGTCTTGCACAATATGATCTGTAGGGATCCCCAGAGGATTTCATCCTAAAACAGATAGGCAATTGCGTACTACGTTATCCTATTTCATAAATAAGCATGTATGTTGATAATATCTACTTTCAATTCATAAAAGTAGCATGTCTGAGTCATTGAACTTGTCACTACAAATTAATAGATCCCAAACATAATGTGGCAGCATACATTAGAATATGAATTTGGTTGCATGGAAACAAGTGACCAAGCCTCTTCAAATGGTAGGTCTGGGGGTAAGGAAAGCAAGGGAGTTCAACGTGGCCCTACTTATGAAGTTGGTGCCACAGTTCCTATCTCAGAAATAGGTTCCTTATATATCTCTATTATATGCAAAGTATTGCAACTATAATTTAAACAACTCTTCAGGTCCGCATGTTTGGAGGAGCATCACAAGTGCAACCCCCTTCTTGATTACTAACTCACATAGAGAAGTTTTGTCAAGTCAAGAAATGTGTGTGTGGATGAATGTCTTGGTTGGGGATGGTTACCAACCTATCTTCAATACCGGATGGTATCCCATTGATCCAATCATGATGTAAGAATACCTCCCCCTAAGACACACTATGAAATTGAAAGGAATAAGAAAAGCTTTCCTGTGTTTGTATAAACATAGGATGGGATCCCATTTCAGTCTTCTTTCTCGGTTGTGTTGCAATAGAAATGCCCCATTTTGATAGAAGATTTCTCTTCAACTAGGATTCATTACCAGGAACTCGAGGAACAAAGCCATGCTCAAAACTCTCTACCTCCTCCCACAACAACTCTTGCCACTCTTATTTGTTCAACATGACTACATGAAGAAGCTCAAGCATCTTTGATAATTGTTGTTGGCGCTGCATGGCGATGTGAAGAAGCTCCAACAACTTTCATAATTATTGATGTGATGGCGTCGAAGCAACTCCAGATACATGTCTTCCTTGTAGTAGTTGGTCGTCCCTCTATACTTGTAAATAACATTGGTTCAGTTGCAAAACTTTTGCACATTGGCACCATGGAGCACATGTATTGTGAAAGTTAGGCAAGGACTAGGCAAGGACGAATGAGATGGAAGAGCATGGTGCTACTATTTATAACAATAACAATATCTAAGTAGCAGATTTCATTGTTGGATCATATTTTTATTGGGTTCTATTGATCTTGATGGAGTGGAGTGGAGACTGATTAATTCATTTTTGTCACGAAAAAGCAATCGATGGGATTAAGTAAACCCGGGCTTCCCCCCCTTTCTTTAATCCAGTGTCTGTAGGAATAGAGAAAGTCAACCTGAAAGGAATATGAACAAGGACTGGAACCTTGAACATATGAGCTCTATAGTAAATAATGTGATCAGGTTGCACTGGTAAATCAAAGGTATCATGTGGATTTTTGAAGTAGTATTGCCATTCAACCTGCAAATAATCTATTAGGATCCACTTATACTCCTCTATTGGTAGAGTAAGTGAGGTAGATCTTTGTTTGCTTTTATCCAATTTCAAGCTATGCTATGCAATCATGTTTTCTAGTTGTGGATTGATGTGGTTTTGATTATATTTTCTTTTGCTACTTGGGAAGGCATCTGGGTATTTAGTAGCCAGACTTCTTGCATCTTGTCAGAATTCAACAGATGAAAGATAGTGGATGTAGGTTGCTAGTGGCCATCTTGGTTTACAATCTAGATGTCTGTTCTCATAGATATTTGGTGGCTCTGATTCTGCTATCTTGTGGTTTCTATAAATCGACAAATATAGTACAAAAGTACATGTGCCTTGTATGCAGTGTGTTAGTTATGATTTACACAGTCAAAGTTATTGTTGTTTGATGTTTAACATTACTCATATGTTCACTATATCATGCAGACCCCGAGCAGTTGCATCCCTATATCTTGATCTTTTCATTATCAGCTGTGTGCTTCTTGTACCCTTACGATTACTGCAACCTTACTCACCCTGGTACTTAAAAACATACAATGTCTCTATTGTTGGTTCCTAAGGATTTACATGTGCTAGGTGCTGACCATGAACTGGTACAGATATTAGGTGATAATGATTTTTAGTATATCCAGTTCGGTGCTAGGTGTTGACCATGAACTCACTTTAGTAGCCTTCAACTTGCCTTCTACCTGCTTCAAGCCCTCTGATAAATGGAGGCATGCATATCTAGTTCGGTACTAGACCTACAGATACATCCATTCTGGGGGTTGGATTCATCTTTGAATATCTCATGATATATCTTGTCTAACAATGGTACTCATCTATATATTGATATTTTCAGTATTAGTGGTGGCATCATCTTTTGCCTCATATAGTTAAGTAGTTTATATACCACCCTGTTAGTGTTCTAACATCACGTGCTTCCTATTTGCTGCAGTCTCACCCTCACATCTAAAAACCTACAAGTTATTGAATTACATGATTAGGGTCAAATCTGAACTTCTACCTTTGATTAATTTTCATACTGGTAAAGGTGATAAATTTATGGTCTTGATAAATCCAACACCTGAATCAATAGCATGAACTAGAATATAAAACTAATATTGAACACAAGAGAGGAGATATAAACATTGAGTTCTTGGTGTGAAAGACATTGATGATGATGTGCTTTGTGTGTTCTGCATTTGAAGACGACTTTGTGGATTATTACCAAACATAGGGCACCAACTTTCAGCTGTAGCCTTTGATAAAGTGCACACTTTAATACTCTCATGTGTATGAATATTGAAAACAATATTTAGTTGTTATGAGGTACCTATGGATGAAAGATTAGTGGATGTCCATTGCTAGCACTTTGCATGGGAGCCATGACTCAAAAAGAACTACTTTCAACCCCTTATGTGGAAAGCCTGCCTACTCCATTCTCCCTTGAATTGCCTTGTGTGGAAAGCCTGCCTACTCCATTCTCCCTTGAATTGCCTTGTGTGGAAAGCCTGCCTACTCCATTCTCCCTTGAATTGCCTTGTGTGGAAAGCCTACCTACTTCAGTCTCCCTTGAATTGCCTTGTCTAAAAAGTCTGCCTAAGCCATCCCCACTTGAATTATTCTTCCTGGGATACATGCCTACATCTGCAACACCACTTGTATTGTCTTGTATGTGAAAAGAACTGACACCTGATATATTTGTGCCACTTTGCATGTGTAAGACACTTGCAGTAGTCTGATTGGGGTATTCAGCTACACAATCAACATTAATACCACCATCCTATCACAAATAGATCAACAATGTCAAAAAAATTATGTTTTACATTAACATAGGAAATTGACTCTAAGTTACCTGTGATTGATTATACCAAGTCATTATTTGGGAGACAAAGTTCTTCAATCCATTTATTGTTTCTTCAAGTTCCTTAAGTTTATCCTGAAATAGAAAACAAATTACAAACATCGATGTAATAGAACAGTTGTAACTAATAGTTCAAGTTTAGTTTTAATCCAACATACATCCTTTGCATTGCTTTCCTCAAGAAGCATTTCATATCTTATACGAGCAACGTTTCCCCTATGTCATGTCTCTTTGTGCCTAATTCCAACACCTCAGATCCTAGCCTTTTTGGAAGGATTTAAAACTTGCAAATAAGCTCCACATGTTAGATTATCAACACATCTAGGATCTAATTCTCCTTGGTTTGCTACTTGGTTTTTCACAATATCAGAGATTTCAAGCTATAATTATAAAGCATCATAAAAGGAAAGCTTAAATTGGGATATCTGAGCATATGTAGCTTTGTAGACATGATAGTAAATAAATATTTATTTTCTAACCACTTGTGGGATTTTGTCATAAACTTTTTCCAAATATTTGTTAAGAGGCACAATGGATTGTTCTTCACTGACCTACACATGATAGATAACATAATCATTGTCCATGTTATATTTTCAACTCCTACTAAGAAGACAAATGTCCATTATTGATACCAATTCTGCCAGTAGCAACTCCATGGCTTTGATCCTGTGGTATGATCCATCACTTTTTTGCTCTGTTTGCCTTGTTGATCTCAGAAATTTTCTAAACCATAAGAAACATATAATTAGAAAAAGGAGATAGGTATACATGCAAGTTATACAAAACTGTTGTACCTTGGACTTCTCGGTTCCCCATTCTTTAACACGATTTTTAAATTGGTCCATATATATGGAAGCATTTTTCTCAACTTTCTTCATCATCAATTCTGGTTCAATCTTGTACTTTTCATAGTAATCTTTCTTTACACATGCCCTCCACACTGGTATCCATTTGCTAATATGTTCATCAATGTGATTCCATGCATTTGGATGACTACCTAAATCGAAATATTTCTAAAAACATAGAGATATTACTTTGGATATAACAATCATACAATTTGTCGGTCTTTTATGAAAAAGATTACCTCAATAAATGATTTTCTATCTGCAAAAGCTTGTTGTGGTTGTTCATTCCACTTCAAGTCTAGATGCCATATGTGTGGTTTCCTTGCTAGCTTATGACAATAACGATTCAATTTGGCGCCATTCTCCCCAATAGTATTTCCTTCATAATCCCATTAGACCTTGTGACGTGACTCCCCTTGCTTAGGAAGTAGGCTTTGCTCACTTGTAGGCCCACATCCATACTTCCTATTCTCTAGTTCATCCTCAACATTTTCTTCAATTGTTACATCATTTTCAATATTATTGGATAGTAGAGTAGGTTCATCCTCACAATTTTCTACAATTGTGGAAGGAGGGACAACAGAAGGTTCACTGGGTGTGATGTTACAACTAGATCTAGTGATTCTTCTTCCTTCCATCCTTCAACTGACAAGAAAAAAAATTAGATTATTAGTGCAAAAATGCTTGTAACAAAAGTAGTAGCTACATTTGAAAAATAAATAAATTGCAGAGAATATGAGACACCAACATATGAATATTCAGCATTTGAAAAACAAATAAATTATAGAGTACCTTGGTTTCATATCCCAAAAAAGAATAATGATGAGTTATAATGATGTCCTACTTGCTGGTATATGAAACAAGACTAAATAAATTGCAAAGAATATGCCATATAGTAGCAGATTGCCAAAAAACGCAACAAAACATATTCCCCAAATAAATTATCCTGGACTTGTAAACAAAATAATTTGATGAAAATAGACATATTAATGAACTAAACATTAGCCTCATCATGATTTTTTTTAGTTCTATCAACAAAAGATCCCTCGGTGTCACTCATCGTCCAAGACACATCATTAGTTACACCACCATCAATAGCTTCAAATTGTAAACCGGTCAAACAATTCTCAATAAGAGGTACTTCAGAATAATCTTTAGGAGGATGCTTCAGCACTGTGCACCAATCATCAACATTAGGATCCTTCACATAAAAGCATTTCAATGCTTGAGAAGCTAGGATAAAGGGTTCCTCTTTTCTTTTTATCCTTGAAGTGTTGATTTGTGTGAACCCATATTCATCAATTCGCAACCCATTAGAAGTGATTTCATCATACCAACACTACTACAGAAATGGCTTATAAAGCCACTTTTCAAGGTGTCGGTTGTTTACAAAAACCGACACCTAATGTCTACAGTGTCGGTTGATAACATAAACCGACATCCAATCTTC
This sequence comes from Alisma plantago-aquatica, assembly GCA_963693085.1. Classification (NCBI taxonomy): domain Eukaryota; kingdom Viridiplantae; phylum Streptophyta; class Magnoliopsida; order Alismatales; family Alismataceae; genus Alisma; species Alisma plantago-aquatica. Next base: position 692,763,078 of record OY856413.1, read on the forward strand.
TTAGGGAGCCCAGACACGGGTACCGCTTTTAATAGGTGTCAGTTAATTAATAAACAACCGACACCTAAACTCAACCGCCAAACCCAAAATTCCAGTGAAAAAATTGGCTCCAAAATTTTACATATGGTTTCGGTTCATAACTAAATAACCGACACTATAGGTTTAGTTGTCGGTTTGTTTAAATAACCGACACTTAGTATAGGTGTCGGTTCATAACTAAATAACCGACACTATAGGTTTAGGTGTCAGTTTTTTTAAATAACCGACACTTATTGTCAACTTAATAGCTCACCAGCCCGACCGATTCTTCCCCTTTCCCTGTTTCATTCCCGATTGCAGCTAGTTAGCTCCGGCGATTTTTGCTCGCCCCCGCTGCTCCGCCGCCGCCGCTCCCTGCCATCCGTGCTGCCGCCGCTCGGTGCTGCCTCCAGCTAAAGCTTCCGCTCGGTGCCGTCGCCGCTCGGTGCTGCCGCCGCTCTGCTCTGCCAGCAAGGTAACCCTTTTCTCCTCCGCCTTGCTTTTCCCTGACGGCCACCACTTTCACCCAATCCCCAGCGGCAGCACCAACATCCACACCGCCATCCGCCTCCCCAGTGCAGCAGCCGCTCCCGCACCAGCCACCACCACCCCACCCCCAACCACCTCTACCCTAGCCCCAACCCCAACCATCACGGTGCCGCTGGACCTTCCTCCGCCCTTCTTCTTCCTCTACCTCACCCTAGCAGTGCCCGACCTATAGAGCAGCGCCGGTGGCCAGAAGTAGCAGCTGCAGCTGTAGCGACGCCGTCCAGGAGTAGCTGGGAATGACCAACACTACCAAATGCCGCCCTTGACTCCGACTAAGAGCCCTAAACTTGATTCCGCAGCCCCCTCAGCCATGAGCAGCACCTAGCTGCGTTTCTAGCTGAGCCCTTTCCACATGTGCATGAAGCAGGTCTGAACCAGGGGCAAGTCTGCCTGGGAAACACCACGAAAATCACAGCCTTGAGTTCGGACTTTAGGCCCAGACCCGAATCTACTTATTTGTATTTTTCATCTACTTATTTGTGCCTCATGCTATTCTGAATTAAGTGTATATTTACTTCATAATTGAATGTTTAAGTAAGTTATAGATATCTTGATGATGAACTGTAATGCACACATGTGACATGCTTGGAATGTAAATGAGGAACTGTAATGCACACATGTTTAACTTGTTTCATTGTTGAGTATATTGAGAATCCTAATCACCCTTCTTTTGCTTAATGATGAACTGTAATGCACACATGTGACATGCTTGGAATGTTAATGATGAACTTTTCCCTAAATTGCCAATCATGCTTTTAAAGACATCAATAATCACCCTAACTTGAAGAACTAGGATTTTAGGTATAAGAATGACAACACATTATTTGTTGGCCTAGAAACCCATCCAAGATTTACTCATTAGGAGTAAATCTTGGATAGTCCCCGGTTTGGGACTATTCTTGAACAACTAATCTCACTTAGGATGTAAGTGTATAATGTGTATTGGGTTTTCAAGAAAATTTTGGTAGCATTTCCCCGTTTGTTCTCTAAGTACATATGTACTTGGAGAACAGTGGGGAAATGCTGCCGAAATTTTCTCGAAAACCCAATACACATTATACACTTACTAGTGAGATTAGGTGTTCAAGAATGGGATAGGTGGTACACATTTATTATATATAAGAATGACATCACATGTATTTGTTGGCCTAATCTTGTCCTAATATATACTTGTTTTTCTCTTTGATCATAGAATGGATACTTTACAATTTGAATTACTTTACAATGTGAATGTGAACTTTACAATGTGAGCTTTAATGTGGATATGTACTCATTAGCCTAGAACCCCATCCAAGATTTACTCATTAGGAGTAAATCTTGGATATTCCCCGGTTTAGGACTGTTCTTGAACACCTAATCTCACTTAGGATGTAAGTGTATATAATGTGTGTTGGGTTTTCAAGAAAATTTCCATAGCATTTCCCCGTTTGTTCTCTAAGTACATATGTACTTGGAGAATAGCGGGGAAATGCTGCCGAAATTTTCTCGAAAACCCAATACACATTATACACTTACTAGTGAGATTGGGTGTTCAAGAATGGGATAGGTGGTACACATTTATTATATATAAGAATGACATCACATGTATTTGTTGGCCTAATCTTGTCCTAATATATACTTGTTTTTCTCTTTGATCATAGAATGGATACTTTACAATTTGAATTACTTTACAATATGAGCTTTACAATTTGAATTACTTTACAATGTGAGCTTTACACTTTGAATTACTTTACAATGTGAACTTTACAATTTGAATTACTTTACAATGTGAGCTTTACACTTTGAATTACTACTTTACAATGTGAACTTTACAATTTGAATGTGAATTTGCAGATGGCTGACCATTCTCCTCATGACCGTGCTGATGACTACCATGAGGGTGAGGACATCAATGAGCCGCCTCACAATGTAAGTTTTAAAAATATATCATATATTTATATCTATATGTCCATTTATAGTTATATCTTGTAAATGTGAATTATTTTGTCAAATTTTAGGTTGATGATGCACAGGTACCAGCTGAAGCACTTGAGGCACTTGATCAACAACACCAAAACATTGACAAGAGAAGGGGCATCACTATGCTGAAGAAGTTAATTTCGCAAAAGGGCAATGGACCCAAACTTGTTGTGGATTTCGATAATGTAGGAAATGCATGTAGTGTGAATCGCAATTCATTTATTTCATATCTTGGGTTTGTTACTCGTAGCCATTGCGGTTGTCGCTTAGATTCTTGGCATAAAGTTTCTAAGGAGAAGAAAGATTTAATATGGAGGGATTCATGCGTGAGTTATTATTAGTTTGCAATTCTATTTTGTAGATTACTAAATTTTTGGATACTAGTTAATAGCAATTCTATTTTGCAGAGTATATTTGAATTGGATGAAAAGTTGCATCGTAAATGCGTGACGCAACGCTGTGGGAGAGTCCTAAGGAACTATAGGACAAATCTCACCAGAGAATACATAAAAGAAGCCGACAAGAGGAAGAAGACAGCCACTGAATAGTGGAACTTCCTGGACAAAGAAGAATGGGACGCGTTTGTCGCTTCAAGACAAACTGATGAATTCAAGGTATTAGGCGTCAATCTCATTAATTAATATATGTTGTATTCACTTATTCAAGATTAACATTTAGTGTTACTAACCAAATCATTAATTTGCATACTAACTAGGCCCTCAGTGAGGCACAAAGATCAAGGCGTGCACTGAATGTGCGTGACCACACAATGGGTCCAAAGGGGTATGCAGGCGTTCGCCAAAGACTACAGGCTGAGGCTACTGCTGCTCAGTCTACTGCTACTCAGGAGTCCTCTACCATAGGTAGCACACCTCTGCCTCGCCATGATGTCTGGATAGTTGGGAGGCAAAATAAGAAGGGAGAAATACCTAAGGCCGCAACTGCTGAGGCGGCTGCAAAAATGGTAAAATACAACTCTTACAGCAATCATTCGAATATTGATTATTTGTGTTGTTTACTTAAGTACACATTTTTGTTTTGGCGATTAGCGGGAGCTGCACGAGCTGAGGAAACAAGGAAAGTTCATCCCTGAGGGAACAAAGGATGAATTGACAGTTGCTCTGGGTAACCCAGAGCATCCTGGACGTGTTAGGGCTGCAGGCGCTGGTGTGGGCATCAAATCTTTTTTTTGGTCATCCCAGCGCAAACATGTCCCAAAAGTGGGACTTTCACAAGAAGAGGTAACATATTATTTCTTTATAATGTTACTGTAAAAGAGAATTCAAAAATTAGAATTTGACATTTCTTTTATCCATGTATAGGTGGATAAGCTATTTGACAGGAAACTCGAAGAAGCAATGAAAAAGTGGCAGGCATCTCAGACTGCCACTTACCAGACAATACCTACTGCAGACTCTACTCCTACTCCTACTGCAGAGGTTGAGAGTAATCCTGTAGAACCACCACCTAGCACATCCACTGTAAGTATTTTTATGACATAGTAACTAGTTTTTTAATTCAAGATGATACGTATATATGAAATTGTAGTCGTTTAAGAAAAAGATGATATGTATATATGTATATAACATTCTTTACACAAAAATTTGTAGGGGTTGAAGCCATGCCGTCTAAAAAGTAAAGAATATGTCGTGGCAGAGGTGTCGGCTTACCCATCCCTACCAGGGGAAACGTGTCACGGGTCTCCAGTACCAGTTGGTTGGATTCGGGTGAGCCCGATACATATATTCCCCCAGTGGATGGATCTTCCACTGCCATATGCCCACCCCGATTGTGAAACGCTTAGTGAGGCAGTCGGCGGAGTGATATTGTGGGAAAAAGCGTATGTCTTCTTTACTGAAAAGGTGCGGTAAATTTACATTACGTTCAATTGTTAGTGTGTGTATATGCTGGAAGTTGATCTGAAATTATATATATATATATATATATATATATATATATATATATATATATATATATATATATGTTAAAAAGAAGACACCCACAACATCTAGGCCTCCACCTCCACCTCCTGCATTACCTAGTTGGGTTCCACAGGACCTACCTGTCCCGTTAGGTCCTAACTGTAGGGGTATGGCAGTATGGTTAGGGGAACATGATATAAACTCCCCTATAACTGTTTCTTCTGATTCAGATTCTACAGGTCAGTCATACGAAACAAAACTATTTATACAAGACATTTTGGAGTTGTTTCGATATGATTGGCTAAATACATCTGTGATAGAGCTATGGATAAGGTGAGATATTCTTTATACATCCATATACCTTGTGTATGATCTGGTGATCTGGTTTCTTATTTATTAATGCATGCATAATTAATACATATTTTGCAGCTACTTAGACAACATATGTACAGATTTTGGATTCGAACATGTAGGGTTTTTGATTCCATCCTTGATTAGTCTAGTAGCTAAAGACCCTACATCAGTTCAACAATACTACTGTGAGGCTTTTTCAATTTTTGCTGTAAAAAAGAAGACGGTGATAATGGCTCCATTCAATGTAGAGTAAGTTTACTTTGCTTATTATAATTTGGACTTAAGAAAATTACATTTTATTGTGGATTTTGAGTTATTAATTTTTAACTTTTTTTCCTCTAGGGGTAGGCATTGGGAGTTATTGGTTATTGCCCCCGAGACGTTCACTGTGTATTATCTAGATCCTAAGGGGGATAAATTGAATACAAGATTTGGACACATAATGAAAATGGCAATATTTTGGTGAGAAATATTTCATTTTTCATATCCGTTAACATATGTTATTACATTACTATTTAATTGCAATGTTCTGTGTTACATTAACATGTAGGGGTTTTGAGGAGTACAAAAAGGCTGGAGGAAAGGTCCCCACGAAAAAGAACCAGCCAATAATTTGGAAGAACGTGAACGTAAGTTCCCGACTGCAATATATGTATATATTATTTATGTGAACAATGCTTAATTAGTTGTATTTGTTAATATTTTGTATGTTTGAATTTATAGTGTGCTACACAAGACAACGGATGGGCATGTGGATACTATGTCATGCGATATATGCACATGATTATCAAACATGCCACACTGGATATTGAATGTATTGCTCAGGTATTATATAGTCTCATTAGATAATATGATCGAAATATATCAATCTTATTTATATCTCATTAATTATATATATACATCATTCTCTTTACAGGTGTTTAAAGCTGATCCCATTACAGGAAAGGACTTACCAAATGTTAATGCTCCCTATACGATGGGAGAATTAAATGAAATAATCGAAGAATGGGCAACAACCATACAATTAGTGGGGGCTTTAAAATATAATTGGGATCCTGATAGCGAATAATGACTAAACAATGATACTTTGTAAATGAATTTCTGAATTATAATATATGTGTGAATGTTTCTACATGTCTGGATGTTTCTACATGTGTCTGAGTGAAAATGAATGAAAGTGTTCATTGCTATATGAATGTTTCTACATGTGTGAATGTGAATGAATGGAACTACAGATTTCTAGCATGTGTGAATGTTTATAAATGTGTGAATGAATGGAACTCTTTTATTGTTAATTTTGCAGGTTTGCGGCCTGTTGTCGGCTGATATCAATGGATGTCGTAAAACCTGCAGTTCATAACTGAACTGAACAGGTTTCTCATCTTGTGACCATCCACAGCAGGTCTGCAGACTGACAGGGAAAAAAAAACAATAGGCGTCGGTTATTTGTAAATAACTGACACATAATGATATAGTGTCGGTTTTCCTACAATAAACCGACGTCTATTCCTTAACAACACGGCCGTACTGGACAGCACGGACGTGGACAAGATGGCGCGGGTTTGGGCGTCGGTTATTTGTAAAAAACCGACACATAATGTTCTAATGTCGGTTATTTGTAACAACCGACGTCTATTTCCCAATATATGGTGTCGGTTATTTGTAAATAACCGACATTGATAGTGGCCAAGCTGGCACCCTTTCTGTGGCATGAAAGTTTTGGGTGTCGGTTTCTTATCTAATAACCGACGCCTATTGTCCCCTGATGGCGCGCTTCTGATGGCGCGCTTCTGATGGCGCACGAAGAGTTTGGGCATCGGTTTTGGAACCGACGCCTAATGGGTGGACTTTTAGTGTCGCCCACATAGGTGTCGCTTATAAACCGAAACTAAAGGCTTTAAATAACCGACACTAAAGGTAGGTTCTGTAGTAGTGCAAGAACATATAAACAATGGAACTTTGATTCCTGGACCATAAGTTAACTTAATAACCTCCTCTAAGTATCCATAGTATGTGACTTGAGCATTTATAGGATTTCTATCTCTACCACTTGAATAACTTGAAGTGTTTGCACACAAGTACACTCCACTATTTTGTGTAGTACATGTACTTTCAATGTGCTTTGAACGGAAATGATATCCATTGATCGAAAAACCTTCATAAGACATTCCCCCAGCACAAGGGCCTTGGGATAACCATCTCAACTGCTTGCTAGTATTGTTCGGCCTAATCTCTCACATTTGCATTACCTTCATAAAAAAGTAAAACATTAATGTAATCTACACTAACTTGAATATTAAGAGTGACAACAATATTTATGTTTGAGACTTACATGCTCTTTTGACCACTTAGAAAACTCGTCTGCATGTTTTGTTTCTAGAGTCTGTGGGGAAATGTTGGGTTCCATATCTTGAAGAATAAACATGTGTTCACTGCTATACAAGAAGTGTCTAAATTAGTGTACAACAAATATACATATTTTAGCAAGAATTTTATGACGTAAATCTTACCTTCTGTAAACATCCAATTCCTCTTTATTGAAAAGGACATAACGATGGGCTTGTTCCAAAGTGTGGATGTCAAATTCCTTGACACTCCAACTCTAATTGGAGATCCATCAACATTATGAGGAGTGTGGTTGATTTTTGTATCAAAATTAGGCAAGTACCTAGCATAAAATGTCAAACTTTCTTCAACTAAATAGCCACTAGCAATAGAACCAGCCAGTTTAGCTTTGTTTCTGACATACTTCTTCAATTTCTTTAAGTATCTCTCTATTGGGTACATCCAACTAGTTCAAACAGATCCAGCAAGCCTGGCTTCATAAGCCAAATGAATGAGCAAATGCATCATGATGGTGAAGAAAGAAGGAGGGAAGATTCTCTCCAACTGGAAAAGAGTGACAACAATTTCTTGTTCCAATTCTTTAAATTCCTCCACACTAATAATGTTAGAGAAAAGCTTGTTGAAAAATGAGCACAAATTAGCAATAGACTTGTACACATATAAGCTTATGTAATGTCTCAAGGCAACGGGTAGAAGTTGATGCATAATAACATGGCAATCATGACTTTTCAGCCCAACAAGTTTTCTATCAGATTTGCTAACACACCTAGATATGTTAGAAGAATAGCCATCAGGAATTTCAACTTTTCTAACACAGATAGGAATTTATCTTTCTGTGCATTAGTCATGGTGTAAGATGCTAGAGGCAAGTAATAGCGGTCACCTGCATCTACTGGCCATAAATCTCTTCGAATGCACATTTTCTTCATATCTTGACGAGCTTGTAAGTTGTCTTTACTTTTCTTAGAATCACCCAATAATGTGTTTAAAATATTCTCACACACATTCTTTTCTATGTGCACCACGTCCAGATTATGTCTAATAGATAAATACTTCCAATAAGGTAGCTGAAAAAAGATACTTATCTTATTCCAACCAGGAGGTAATGGTGGAATTTGATCTCCATGCCTCTTGCACTTATTTGTTTTTCCAAATGTGATATTTTCATATCCATCAAATTGCCTTAGTATGTCTTCTCCAAATAGTGGTTTCGGTGGAAGGTGAAATTTTTTTTGCCATAAAATTTTTTCCTATCACGTCTATATGGATGATTCATTGGAAGAAAATGTCGGTGGAAACCATAGCATTGCTTTTTCCCAAACTTCAACCATTTTGATACAGTCTCCACATTACAACAAGGACATCCCAAATCTTTCTTACCTTTAGTGCTCCAACCAGAAAGTCACCATATGCTTGAAACTCGTTAATGGTCCATAAAATCATTGCCCACATAGTGAAATTCCTTTTGCTATATGCATCATAAACTTTGACTCCAAGCTCCCAAAGCAGTTGCAACTCCTCAATTAATGGCTCGAAGTATACATCAAGGTCATTGCCAACCATATGTGGTCCTGGGATTAATAGGGACATCATAATAAATTTTTATTTCATAAGAAGCCAATGCAGAAGATTGAGAGGTGTCACCATGTGATGCACTCATATTGCCAAATGCATTAAAACTCTCGGTTGCTAATGCCAGTCTAATATTGTGTGGTTCAGAAGCAGAGTCTAGATACCTGGCATTAATAGATAACCATTCTGGTGTGTCTGAAGGATGATGAACACGACCATCCTTGCCTTTTCCTTCAGATGGCTAAATCATATCTTTAGCAACATATGAAGAAATATACAACCTCTCTAATCGAGGTATCAAAGGGAAGTGATATGTGACCTTAGCAACTACCTTCTTTCCCTTTTTTGTATTGCTTTTTGTTCCATCTTGAAGCACCACAAGTATCACAATTTTCTTTTGAAGCTGCATCTTTGCAAAAAAGCATGCAATTATTTGTACATACATCTATAGTACAATGATCAAGTCGTAAATCCTTCACGATCGCATTTGCTTCATAGTACGTCTCCAGGAATAGACAATTTTCTTTTAGAAATCCTGAAATAATAAACTATAACAACTTTGTGAAAGAATCATTGGACCATCCAAATTCCTCATTCAGATATAGCAAGGCAACTAAATACGACAGCTTAGAATGACTTGTGCAACCTCTATAGAGTGGTTGATCAACCTCTTTTAGTATCTTGTAAAATATTTGTGCATCTACATTTGTAGGTTCCTCTATAGCTTTAGTAGAATGGTCATTTGTCGTATCACCCATACCAAAAAAATCCCCAAGCATATGATGCATATTTTTGGTGCTAGGCTTGTTTGGTGCCAAAATAGGATTGCTCCTACCAATCACCTCCCCATGAAACGCCCAAACATCATAGCTATGCACAAATCCTTTTTGTAACACATGTGAGAATACCTCCTCCTATGTTTTAAGGTATTTGTTCAAACATACCTTGTAGGGACATATTAATTTCCCCCTGTCTAGTTGGTCTCTGATGGATAAGAGCAAACTCAATGAACTTTCGTAACCCTACCTATAATTCATCACTTTGCACTCTGTTCCCAATATACATCCAACTCTGATCTATTAGAAAATCCATCTATATGAAGGAAAATATATAATAAGTTAAGCACATTACAAGAAACACACACACACACACACACACACACACACACACACATATATATATATATATATATATATATATATATATATATATATATATATATATATATAGAGAGAGAGAGAGAGAGAGAGAGAGAGAGAGATAGGCTAGAATACACTCAAGTAGTTTTTCATGATGCAATATTTTTTTTCTTCAAAAATCTAATTCGTTGATCTTCTTAAACATGTTGTGAATAGATCATATGCAAAATTTGAGCACATTTGGACATTTATAGGTCATGTTATAAAGACCGCAAAATTATACATTTCAAATTAGTTTCACGTGTCGATTTTGTTGCCCTTGAATGAGCGACTTACACTCATCCAAATGGGCTCAAAATTTGTATGTAGCCTAGTTATAGTATGACGGTGAAGATCAATGGTTTACATTTTGCAAAAAATATCTTGATATGCAAACACACTTGAGTGTATTCGTGTGATCTGTACACTCAAGTGTATTCTAGCTTGACTCTCTCTCTCTGTATATATATATATATATATATATATATATATATATATATAGAGAGAGAGAGAGAGAGAGAGAGAGAGTCAGGCTAGAATACACTCGAGTGTATCTGGAGCAGAATACACTCAAGTAGATTTTCATGATGCAATATTTTTTTTGAAAATCTAATCCGTTGATCTTCTTAAATAGGCTAGGATACACTCGAGTGTATCCGGAGCGGAATACACTCAAGTAGTTTTTCATGATGCAATATTTTTTTTTGAAAATCTAATCCATTGATCTTCTTAAACATCTCATGAACAACTCATACACAAAATTTGAGCACATTTGGATATGTATAGCTCATGTTATGAAGACCGCAAAAATTATGCATTTCAAATTAGTTTCGCGCGTTGATTTTGTTGCTCTTGGATGAGTGACTTGCAGTCATGCAAATGGGCTCAAAATTTGTATGTAGCCTAGTTATAGTATGACGGTGAAGATCAATGGTTTACATTTTGCAAAAAATAGACTTGATATGCAAACACACTTGAGTGTATTCATGCGATCCGTGCACTCAAGTGTATTCTAGCCTGACTCTCTCTCTCTCTCTCTCTCTCTATATATATATATATATATATATATATATATATATAGGGCCCATCTTTATTGCCCGCGCGGGTAGCTACCCGTCCACTCTTCCGATCACTTTTTTTCAATTTTTTTTTCAAAATTGTAGATGACTATTTTGTCTAGCTCTCCAAAAAATTTGAGCCAAAAATAATATCATTTGCCCCTCCGAAATCAAAAAACCCGTCCTTATATATATCTGCTATATATTTTGTACATAGTTACTTTTTTGGCCAGCAGAGTTACTTTTTTGACACCATAGTTACTTTTTTTACAGCAGAGTTACTTTCTTAGCTAGGAGAGTTACTTTTTTGGCTGCAGGGTAGTGAAAATCCATGCTACCCGCGCGGGCAATAAATGAACACCCATATATATATATATATATATATATATATATATATATATATATATATATATATATATATATATATATATATATATATATATGGCCGTTCATTCATTGCCCGCACGGGTAGTCTAGATTTTGCTACCTGGCAGCCAAAAAAGTAACTATTCTGGCCAGAAAAGTAACCCTCCTATCAAAAAAGTAACTATATTGATCAAAAAGTAACTATGCGACTAAAAAAGTAACTCTGTACAAAATATACAGCAGATATATATGTATCCGTGTTTTAAAATCTGTTGTTGCAAACGTAACTATCTATGCACGAAACTTAGCAGTTTGCAAGGTAAAGTAACCCTCTACATGTCAAAAGTAACCAACTTGAAAAAAAGTAACCAAAATGGTGGGCGGGTAGCTACCCGTGCGGGCAATAAAGATGGGCCCTATATATATATATATATATATATATATATATATATATATATATATATATATATATATATATATATATATATATATATATATATATATATATGCAATCCAAATACTTGTCAAAATGATAAGTATTTAATGCAGTATAAATAGATATATAACAGGACAAAAACTAAACTATTGGTCGAGTTACTGAAACAATCATACAAAATGATCAACCATTAAAAACTGACATAAGGATTGATACCCTGAAATGGCGTCAATAAGCCACAAAACGATTGGTATCTTACCTACCAGAAGTTCAACATAACAAGGACATTGATAACACTATCATAGCCACCTTTGTCTACGCTAATCCTCACATAGCAATGAGGAAACTCATTTAGAGGCATCTAGTGGAGGAAGGAGAACATATTTTAGGACTGTGGGTAGTCATGGGGAATTTCAACAGCACCATGGTCCCAGCTGAAAAAATGGGCAGCGATAGGTATAATTTTTCAGAAGCTAAGTTGTTTGATGAAACCTTGATGGAGGCAGGGTTATCTAACTTGGGATTCTCAGGGTCAAAATTAATTACAAGCATGGGAGTCTCCAAGAGAGACTAGATAGAGCTACTGCTAATGAGAAGTTCATTAGATCCTTCCCAGAGCTGGTGGTCGAACATCTACCAAGGTTGTCGTCTGACCACTACCTTTACTTCTATGTATGGTTTAAAGAGAAGGAGACCCACTAGGTTCCTTATGAAGGCGTCATGGAAGGAGGAGGATTCATTTTGACATATGCTAGAATCTAGATGGAGGAGTAACATAGATTTATACGGTGCCCTTAATACCACCAGAGAGCTTATGAGGAGATGAGAATAGGAGGCTGTGAAGCAAAGAATAGAAATAAAAAGAGACTCACCCAGAACATCACGCAACTCTACGAGGATGATTTCTGAATAGTTTGATTCTATAACTGATAAACTCAGCATGGTCATGCAAATGGACCTCTAGAAAATTATTACTAAAGAGGAGGAGGACTGGAAGCAGAAGGCATACATCCATTGGATGCAAAATAGAGACCACAACACAAGATTCTACCAAGCCTGGGTCAACCAAAGGAGACAAAAAAATACCATTACATCTCTCAACAATAGAGGATTTTTTGTCCCATACCATGCTTCCAAGTGAATAGCCAAAATCCTACAAATGGGCCACAAACTCCAGTTTTCTAGAAATGGCTGCATGAATTAAACATCCGATTAAGATCTATTACTTGTATGCATACAAATTAAAGGGAGACTAAACATTATGTTCTATGCCATGAAAACAATCATGATAGTCAATGTCGAAACACCCCAATTATTTTCATTCAGAGTTTGAAATAAATAATGGCAATGTCATTCAACATGAAGTAGGCAATAGCATATATTCCAGATTTATAATCCTAAGATTTTTTTGTGGATACACTCGCATATATATATATATATATATATATATACACATATATATATATATATACATATATATATATATATATATATATATAGATGGAAATGCATCATGCTTTTGAAAAATAAACCATTAATTAGGATTCCAAATTGTCAGGCCATCATCAAATTGATTGCCAACCTGGTCAAGTTTTTCTTTCAAAAAGTATGTTATTTCTCCTTGAAGTTGAAATTGCTTTGGAGGTTCCCTAGTAATTTGTTATTGCCAAGTCTACTGCAAGCCAAAATTCCTTTTCTGTTTCTTATTGTGTTGTTGGTTTTATTACTAGGCTTCATTTTTAATGATTCTTCTAAGAATACATTATGATATGCTTATTTATTATGGAATAATTTTTTTAATAAAGGATCTATGGGAATATGTATATTAGTGTCTGGAAATTGTTGAGTTCTTGTCTCACAATTTGACCTTGTGTTTGGGAGTTTGTTCTATCTCATAATCACCAATGAGAACTGCAATATATGTGATGCATGTACATTGTGACCTCCTCCTAGTGCAGCAACATGAATTTTTATTGTCTATCTTGGACGTCCCCTAAGCCCTTGTTACCTCTTATGGTGGTATAATAGCCTACTTGATTCGCAAACCTGCACTTTCCTGGTAAGACGACTTTTCTAGGATCTAGAGATTTTTTGGTCCTAGACAGAGTGTGGTCTGAAGGATAATTCTTAGATGAGGTTGTAAATCAAGTGAGCATATTCCTCCTTGCCTTTTTCATTGATCGTGGTATGCCATTTTTAACTAGTCACTACAGAAAAAAGATGATTTAACTACAATTGTTTGGGTTACAGTTAATTTACATGTAGTGAGAACTATTTTTACTTATAAAGTATATTTGTGTAATCAAAATAATTGTAGCTAGCTCTATAAATAAGATATATCTACAATTTTGTCTCCTTTTGATTGTATCCACAGTGTAGTTAGTTGGCTTAATTAAAAACAAAAACAAAAAACCCCAAAATTTCCCTCCCCCCACGCTCACTGTTTCCCTAGTTCCCCCTCCTGGCCCTGATCTCCCGCACGACGCAGCTATCCCGCACGACGCAGCGATCGTCATCTACCGACCCCATTCAAAGGTGTTACTCAGCCGTCTGCCCTCCCTTCGGCCGTGCGAAGGTGGTTCATAGCCGTCTGCCCTCCCATCGGTCGTTCGAAGGTTGTTCATCAGTCGTCTGCCCTCCCTCCAGCCGTTCGAAGGTGGTTCCTCCGTAGCTGCCTTCGCCAGACCTCCGCAACTGCTTCCACCAGCCACACCCTCCGAAGGTGCTTCCTATCTCGGTGCCCTCCATTGGTGATTCCTCCTTCAGTACCTCTGTAGTGGGTTTTTCCGTCGACACCCTCCATAACAGCTTCCTCTGCGGACGCCCTCCGTAGGTGCTTCCTGCGTCAGCGTCCTCTGCAATTGGTTCCTCCGCTGACGCCCTCTGCAGTGGCTTCTTCCTCTGGCGCCCTCCGCAGTTGCTATCTCTGTCGGAGCACTCGTAGTTGCTTCCTCCACCAGTGCCCGCTTCCTCCTCCATCGGCGCCCGCTTCTTCCCCTACAGTCTGAGGTAAATCCACTGTTTAGGACACAATTGATAATCGAACTATTATTCTCTAGATTGCTTTGTTGAGTGTGGTATGTGAAGAATCATGAATGGATCCAGATATCCTCTTCCAGTAGGTGTGTACTTGTGGATATTGTCTCCAGTATTTGTTATTGGGCTTAGGTATTAGATCCCTTGGATGGCGAGAAGTTAGTGACATAGTGGTCCTATGTAAAACAAGTTTCTATGTAGAACATGGGAACTAATAGACTGATAATTGCTTGGGATAATTTTCCCCCTTTAAAGATGAGATGGTAATTCACCCTATGTATATTACTACAGTGCACAATTTAGCATCTTCACACACTTTTGACATAAAAGCTTCTCTAATCTGAATTTAAAGGGAAACGACATATGATTTAGCATCTCAAAACATAATTTTGTCATTTCTTGGTATTTAAGCTGCTATATATACGACCATCTTGGTGTTGGAGTTTTTATATTTGTAGCAATGACTTAATTGATTATTTTGTTGAGAGCTACTGGAAATAGGCTGTTATATTTGCTAACATAGGAAAATGGACTTTTCAGCCATATTTTATTTTTGTCATTTATTTTACGATTGCTTCAGTTACAATTAATTTATATGTAGCGAGTGCTTCTTGTAATCCTCACGTTATCGGCAATAGGGCATGGGGGTTCCAGAATGGGGAGTGAGTCCTATCTTTGTATTTTTTATGTGATTTGGAGGGTACGAGAAATCATAAAAATAGGAATTTGGGGAGGGGGAGTGCATGAGCTAGTTGCATCCACCGCGTCTTTCTCCTCTCTACGTTTGATTTTTCTTTGGTTAATCCTTACATTGCCCCTTCTTCGGCAGTCTATGAAGTCATGTGTTGGCAGTCCATGAAGTCTGAAGCTAGAATAAGGGAGATGGGTCGGTATTCGAGAGGAGAAGAGTGAAGCAATTTTCAAGCAATGTCGTAAACACCTAGATTATATTGATGAGTTATGATGATGTCAAAATTGGAATAGAAAAATGAATATGACAATCAACATTTTGATAGTTCAGAGGGCCCATGAACCAGGGAGAGTTGTGGCAAAACTACTGGGAATGGAAAAATAGTTAGGACCAAGATACATGTACTTCACATAATTCTGTATGAGGACTAGATTATAGATCATTAAAATTATATCTGTTATGTAGAGCTTATTTGGTATTTACTATATTCTAATGATTCTATTTATGTGTTGTATTGTTTCTAAACAAAAGGATGGTTATTTAAATTCTTAGTAAATTCCAGGTATTATATTTTGATAGAATTTACAACATATTCTTTTAACAAAGTGGAAAATCAAGCCATGTAATGGTATCAATAGGTATATAAGATCTCCCTACAATGTTAAACAAGTGGGATAGCTTTGGAAAATGAGTAGCTAATGCTTTCTTCATTGGTAGAGGCTGGACTGGCCTACGTGACACTGTCTGTCCTCAGAATTTGAAAATCCAATTTCTTACTGGTCTGGGCAAACTCTGCCCAAGATCTGAGAAAGAGCTCTTAAACCTTATTGAAACTAAGTTATGTAACGATTTTTAATACTTTGTATTTTTATCCTTTTTTTCTTAATTGTTATAGGTAGTCATGATAGATAAAAGTTGGATCCATGAGGAACACAGAACAAGCATGACATATTTACTTGGGGTGGTTAAATTTATAGAGCATGCATTTTCAAAATCCAGCAGGGATGGGACTATCTTATGTCCTTGTAAGTAGTGCTTAAATGTGCATAGGTAGAATCAGCAAGTTGCAACTGAACACTTGTTATGGAATGAATTCTTGACCACCTACACAAATTGGATTTTTCACGGTGAGGGTTCATCTGATAGCTCTAAGGATTCACAAATACAAAATGACACGTCCAAAGATGACATGAGAGACATGTTGCATGATGCGTATGGTGTATCACATGATGGAGAGAATATGGAAGACGACGACCATCGATTTGTATTTGTTGATGATGCAGAAGCTGAGCAATTTTACAAACTGTTAGAGATTGATGCACATGAATTGTACCCTGGAAGTAAGAAATACTCTAAATTGTACACTGTTGTGAGGTTGTTTCACATGAAATGTGTCAATAATTGGAGTAATAAGTCATTTTCTGAGCTGCTTGAGCTTTTGAAGGAATTGCTTCCAGAGGGTGAGACGTTTCCCGGCTCTTATTTTGAATTCAGGAAAATAATTAGGGACCTTGGACTTGACTATGATGAAATTGATGCTTGCAAAAATAACTGCATTTTGTATCGAAAGGATTTTGCATATAAGACTTCATGTCCAAAATGTGGTGCTTCTAGATATAAAGAAATCGAAATTGACGAAGCTGGTGTAGAAAACATTCGTACGAACAAGAAAGGAGTTCCTTGTAAAGTCCTGCTCTACTTTCCCTTGACTCCTAGGTTGAAGAGATTGTTCATGTGTTTGAAATTGTCACCCCTAATGCAGTGGCACGATGAAAGTCGTACCAAGGATGGGATTCTACGACATCCAACAGATTCTCCAGCATGGAAGGCGTTTGATAATATGCATGCTGAGTTTGCTTTGATTCTCGCAATGTTCGCCTTGGATTAACTTCTGATGGATTTAATCCCTGTGGCCTCATGAGTCTATCATATAGCATTTGGCCCATCGTATTGATTTTGTACAACTTGCCACCATGGTTGTGCATGAAGTCTCCCAATTTTATCCTGTCGATGATTATTCCTGGTCCAACTCAACCCGGAATGGACATAGATGTCTACCTGCAACCGTTGATTGAGGAATTAAAAGAACTGTGGGAAGCTGGTGCTGATACTTATGATGCTGATCGTAAAGAGGTTTTCAAGTTGCATGCTACCTTACTGTGGATGATAAGCGACTTTCCTGCATATGGTTATCTATCTGGTTGGCAAACTAGTGGGTAACTTGCATGCCCTTTCTGCAACAAAGACGCGTGCTCATGGAGACTACCATATAGTAAGAAAGCATGTTTCATGGGTCACAGGAGGTTCCTCCCAATGGATCATAAATTTCGTAAAGATGCTTCATCATTTGACGGAAAATAAGAATTTAGAAGTGCTCCTAAGATGTTGTCTGGAAGTCAAGTTCTAGATCAAACTAGAGATGTAGATAATCTACCGTACAACTGGAGAAAGCAAAGTATATTTTTTGAGCTGCCATACTGGAAGCATAACCTTATACGTCATAATCTTGACGTGATGCACATAGAAAAGAATGTATGTGAGAGTTTGATTCACACACTGCTAGGAATGGAGAAGTCAAAAGACACTGAAAATTCTCAATATGACCTCGAAGAGAAGGGCATAAGGAATAAACTTCACATTATCAAGGACGGAAATAAAAAAATCATCCTGCCTTCATGTTTTACTTTGAAGAAGGAGGAGAAAGAATTATTCTGTAAGTTGTTGAAGTTTACTCGAGTTCCTGATGGGTATTCTTCTAATATAGCTAGAAATGCACGCGTCAAAGAAAGAAAGCTGATGGCATTGAAGAGTCATGATTATCAGGTATTGATGCAACAATTTCTCCCATTAGCTTTACAAGTAGCATTGCCCAACAAAAATGTTAGATCTGTTGTAATTGAGTTGTCCCAGTTTTGTAAAGACTTATGCTCTAAAGTCATAAATCCAAATACTTTTGAGAAGTTGGAATCCAGAATAGTAGTTACTCTTTGTAATCTAGAGAAGATTCTCCCACCATCATTCTTTGATGTGATGGAGCATGTGGTCATTCATCTTCCACGAGAAGTGAAGATAGACAGACCGATATTCTATCGTTGGATGTACCCCATGGATAGGTAATCTTTCTAACAATTAAATTTGTTCAAACTTTGCATCCGATCATATGTCATGTTCTTACAAAGTATTTTCTTCTTATTAATGTAGACAGTTACAAACTTTAAAAAGATATGTGCAAAATAAAGCTGCTCCAAAAGCTTATATAGCAGAAGGTTACTTGGCAAACGAATGCTTAACATTCTGTTCAAGATATCTCTCAGGAGTTGAGACAAGGTTCACTAAATTGTCTAGAAATGATGTGGAAGATGAAGATATGGATAATGATGAAGAGTGGTCTATATTCTTTCATAAAGGGCATCGTCTAGGAAAGAAGACTCCTATTATGCTTGATAGCACAATGCTCAAAGCTGCACATCAATATATTTTAGCCAATTGTGATGTTGTTGATCCATACGTGAAGTAAGATCTTTGTTTACTTTTCACTATGTAATTTCATATTTATGTCTAGGTGTGTCATATGTGTTTGTTGACAGGGAGCACATCCGATACTTGAAGAAAATCAATCCGCGTGCACGACAATGGGAAATCAGTAATCTTCATATGAACGGTTTCAATGAATGGTTTAAGAAACATGTAACTTTAAATAAGTTATTTCCATTAGCATAATAACAAAAATATATAAATAATAAAATTCATAATATTTTTAGATTGAGGAGAAGGCAAAGTCGACAACTGTGTCACCAAACCTTTTAGTGTTGACTCGATGACCGCAACAAATGACAATGCAATATGCGGGATATGTAACAAATGGTTATAGATTTCGCACCAAGGATCGAGAATGCGATAGAAAAACACAAAATAGTGGAATTATGGTGAACGCTCAGATTGAAAGTTTTTCCAGCTCTAAGGACAAAAATCCTATAACGGGTCAGGTTACGTACTACAGGGTGTTAAGGGACGTTTTTGAGATCAGTTATTACGAGCAACTTAAAGTTGTATTATTCAAATGTGACTGGGTCAATGCAAACAGAGGCATCAAAAAATTTGAAAATGACTTCACAATGGTCAATTTAAAATGTATTGATGTAACTGATCATCCATTTGCATTGGCCTCCCAAGTACAACAAGTGTTTTATGTGAAAGACATAAGTCAAAAAAATTGGAGTTTTTTTGTGCACACTACACCTTGTGATACTTATGACATGGAGGAGAAGCTTCATGATACTTTCATTGATGGAACCTTCTTATCAGAAGATAAATCTCCAAGTGATTTGGAAGATATCTTAAGTGACGTTTGTGATGACCTTAATTTAGTCAGAGAAGACATGGAGGGTGTGACCTTTTATGAAGGGGGTCATGATCCCCATCATTGATCTTATGTAACTCTTTTTATTTTATTAGTTGGGTCAATTACTGGAAACACTCATGTTATCCTTTTCTTTCTAAATTGGTCATTTATTCTTTTACATAATTTTACATTTGTTGCACAATTTTTTTCTTTTGGGTTAATCTGCTTAATGAGTTTGCTTGTTGGATGTTGGCTTCATCAACAAAATAAAATATTTTTGAAATTTTAATTTTATTTGAGGAACACAATTAGAGAATGTATGCCATGATTTCAGTTTGTAATTGAATATTTTCGATATCAATTGTCTTTTTAGGAGAATGAAAAGACGCAGTCAGCTATTGTCTCCACTTACTGATGATGTCTGTAATGAAGGATTAACTCATGGGAGTATGACATGTAAAATAAAAAATTATATCATTGAATATTTTTTTTAGAACCGCTCATACCATCATTTTAGTTGCAGGTATTTCCAAAAGACCAAAAGGAGGATATCTTGGTTCGATAAATGTTGATTGGGGGTGTTCAAATGCAAAAAGGACTTAGAAATAGTAAAACTGTGGCGGGATCAGCTACAAACAACAACATAAGTTCTTCTTTGAACCTTGCAAGAGAAAAAAATCCCTCTGTGTCAAATGATGAATTTGGTACTATTGGTAAAAGTCTTGTGGTGGCAAACTCAAATAATTCCAGAGAAGGAAGTCATTCTAAAAGACACTTAGAAAAAAAAGTCATCAAGGAGTGCCTGTAAAAGCAAGTATGGAACGTTTGATAAATGATGTCAGTAACAATCAAGAGGTTGAAATTGATAAATTAGATAATGATCATCATTCTGTTGCTGATTCTCCTACTGTTGATCCTGGGCAGAGTGAAGGTAAGAAAATTTATATACAAAGATGCATTATATTTTTCACAAACTATTACTTAATTATGTGTATAATATGTATATCCTTGTAAATGCTTGCATCATATTCATGATTTTGTAGGGGGATCTACAAATAAAAAACAAGGGGTTATTCTAAGTGTATCCGATTATGGGGTAAAATAGGGGATAAAAAGCTACCAATTACTTTGGATGAGAATGGAGATCCAATAGGACCACATCAGAATGACATGTCTTCCTTTTTGGGAACTGTTGCTAGAAATTCTAATCTTGCACCATTAAACTATCTTGATTGGCGACAAGTACCTGTGGAAAATAAAACTGCTATATGGAATTATGTGGAGGTAATTCTAGTCTTAGAGATATAATACAATGTTGTGAATTTTTTATTTAAAAATTATTCTTTTGTTACAGACCAAGTTTGTTATCGACATAAAGGGGAAGAATTCAGTTTTGCGAACAGTGAGGGATTGTTGGAGAAACTTCAAAGCGGATATTTAAAAAAACCACTACATGCGGCACAAAGAAAAATCTGACCGACTTAATGATTGCCCCTCCCGTGTTGATCCTGATCAATGGAAATTTCTTGTGAATTTTTGGGATTCTGACGATGGAAAGGTAAAACAATTTATTCCTTAATTTTGTAGAATTTAATAGTGTATATTGCATATAATTATATTATAATGCATTGTATGTAGTTAAGGAGTGCTAA
Source organism: Alisma plantago-aquatica (assembly GCA_963693085.1). Lineage (NCBI taxonomy): Eukaryota > Viridiplantae > Streptophyta > Magnoliopsida > Alismatales > Alismataceae > Alisma > Alisma plantago-aquatica. The sequence goes on from OY856413.1 coordinate 692,784,557, forward strand.
AAACGTTATGAGCAGAAAGTTCATAATGACAAGACATACATCGGGATCAACGTCGTATGCTTGTGTGAAGGCTAATGTGAGTTATCTTCTGGTTGAAATGTGCATTACACTTTCTTACTACTATGCTCATATATGATGCTACTGTTACAAACAGTTACAAGAAAAGAAAAACGGTGGCAATGTTAGCAGATTAGACTTGTTTAAGGCCACCCATTTAAAGAAGGATGGTACTTCTGTGGATGCAAAATCTATAGAATTGATTGTAAGAAATCATTTAACAAATTTATTTTTTATTTAATGAAAATATTCTCATTAATATTGTATGTAGGACAAGATGAATGCGGCACTTACAAGTAATGATGAAAATCTCGATGAAGATGAAATATTTGATCATATTTTGGGCCCAAAGAAGATTCCTGTGAAATATGCGATTCATGTGTCTCATAATGTATATGAAAATAAAATCACAGACTTAGAACTGTTTGTTGATGCTCATACCCAGATATACGAGGCTCAACAAAAGGAGTTGTTAGAAATGAAGAAAAATTTTGAAAATCTTAAAGCTATGATGCTGAGAAATTCTAACCTGAGTGCTTTGTTTCAGCCGAACGAGGTAAATCTTCAAATTCTTATAATGTGATTACATAATAAATTGATTTTATTATAGTAAACTATTTATTTTGTAGAATATCACAATGACCACCAATGAAAGACTACCCTGAACAAATCAATCGAGTAGTGAAACACCCATTACCGAAGGACAGGTTATTATATCTAAACATTTATTGATTAATTTTTTCAATCTGATTTTTAGGTATAAACAATGTTTGACACAATCTCTATAAATTTAAAGGTTGTTTCCTTGTTAAGTTTTGAGGATGGGAATTCAATTGTAGCACGAGGACACGTTACTTCTACAAGTCCAACTTATGTCGTAGGAGGAGCACTGTTGGGCTCCTCATTTGCTGCCGTTTCCATTACTGTACCAATCCAACCTCAAGAGCAGTTGATTAGGCCTTTTAGTCAATACCAAGTCATTGAGGATGTAATTGGGACAGTGATAACTTGGCCAAAGAAATTACTCATTGTCAGGTAACATTTTATAAATTAATCTCAATACTAAAAGTGCACTTCTTAACTATTTATGCATCATTGTAGGTGAACCATTTGGAGACGTGGAAACCAAGAGTAGCAGTCATTTGATCAACATAGAGATTCACATATCATATTAATCCATAGGATTTAGTAAAAATAGAAGTCAACCATTCTTTATTATATTTAGTTGGTTTTCAATAAATGTGGATGTCACACATATTGTAGTACCATTCATTATTTCATTGTCTTGATTTTAAATTCAAAGGAAAAATTCTTATAGATCATTCGCTATCTATTTCCCATGCATCAAATGATTGCCCTATTATTATAGTTACTGAACAAGTGGCATGTATGGTTCTAGTTGAAGATCGACTTTTTAGTGTAGAAAATGTTTGGCGTGTAGTCTTTTAGGAGGTTTTGCCACACCATCTTAGCCCATTTGCAGTCCCTAAGTTCATGGGTCAAGCATGCTGAGAAATTTTTCTGTCTACTGGTTTATTGAGTTGCAGGCGTATCTCTTTTTTATTTTCTGCTACTGTCTGCAGTGTTAAATGCCTGCCAGGTTCATGGAGCTAAAGGCTAATATAGGAGATAATGATTTGTTGGATGCCCTTCCTTTAATTTCTTTTGTCAGCCTTTTATGTTTTATCTACCTCCACTTCTTTCAGTTTGTTAGGTTTAAGCCATTCTAGTCTGTAGTGTATATTAGGTTCTCTAAGTTGAGTATTTGTAGCTATTATTTGAAGTCTATGTATCATCTCGAGTTCTTTGTATTTCTAATGTTTTATTCATGCTTCGATAGGACACGCCTAGTCAGTTGATAAGAATTAATAAGGTTGATCTTCAGTGTGATTGACCTTGGATATGGAATTGCTTGCGAGGATTTCTTGGTCATTTTGAGAATGCTCTTTGTGTTTTCTGTTCAAATGATGTATTTCTGACTGCTAGCTTTCAGCTTGAACACTCTATTTAATTTGATGTGGCTAATTCTTTGTGTGAAGATGTTTTAAGCTGGATGGATTTGATTTGCTTATCTAAATCTATATTTTCCGGTGCTAATGAGCAGGATTTTTGATGGATTTCCCTTGGTTTCTCTATTCATAATAAGGTCTACTAATTGATGGTACTAACTCCACCATACAAGGTTGGTCAATCAACATTAGTGGATATGAAGAAGACATTCTAAAGGTAAACATATATAATTGTTAACTTTTCCTATTTGTCATCATCAATCATGATCCACTATAAGTATGAGGATGCTTTACTTATGAGATTTCATGTTCCTTGGGTATGAGGATGGTCCACTGTAAGTGATGTGATCTATTCAACTTGTTAAGCTTTAAATATTTATTCATTTCTTTTAGGTATGATTCTTGTTTGAAAATTTCATCATCATCGCCTATCATGGGGTCATACAATGATGCTTTAAGATGTAGTGGATATCCATCTTTATACATGTTCTTCATTCACGTTATCCTTACATGCACATACACATGTACGTGTGGAGGATATCAAATGTTTAAATTTTGTGTTCATGTATTCATATTGTTCTTCTTTGCATGTGAATTACTTGTAATACCATGAGATGAATAACCAAAGTCGTATCAATTATATTTAAATAATTTGCAATCTGATCTACCATGAGATTGTTTCCATGATATAACCTCTAGGACTGAACTATATTTATTGGTATATTAGGTTTGGCTGGCTCAAGCTCCATATATTTCTGTTGTTATTGATGTATCATACATGGGATATGATAGATGCATCATTTCAATTGTTGAACTTTGAGTCTCTATTAATTTGAGTTGATAATGATCATTGGTTTTCTGTACTTATGAAGATTGTGCCCTTTGCTGTGGTGGGAGTCAGTTCTGTAGCTCTTTCATGATCATGGAGGGTCAATGTTATTATATGAAGCTCCTTCAATATGATATTCTCTTTGATGAAGGTTTTTCTAACTTTGTCCTAGAATATCTTCTGATTTTTCAATCTTTTACTCAGATGGCCAAGTGTTGAGCTCTTTTTTGGCAATTTCCTCTCTAAATGTCTTTTGTATGTCTCCTATTCAGATCTATTCTCAATCATTGCTCTAGCTGAAGTTCTGGCTATGCTCGTTTCCATCAGAACAATTGAAATCTTCATGTTGGTTTCAGAGTTCGACCTACCTCTAGATTATGTGAAGAATGGAATTGTTGGCCTTAAGAATCAGAAGAATAAGTGAATGTGAAACAAGGTAAAGGTTCTTATTTACATTTCATAAATGAGGTATCTTTTTGAAATTATAATATAAATCTCAACATCAATAAGTCACTGTCACAGGCCATTTTCAGGGAGATGGAGATGCTCAGTGGGGAAAATCTTCAACAGTATATTTAGAGACGGACTAATTGCCTCTTCCGTCAATATCCACACTAAAATTGAGGGGAAATCCAGGACTAGGAATGACCCCCATCATGTTAATACTGGCACTACCTGAGAAGGTAGGATTAGAGTTGCAATATCAATTGGTCTTCCTCCTAAATAAATCTTATGTTTTTCCTTCTCTAATGATCCTATCACATCTTTATTTTCTTCTTGAATCTATGGATATGTTAATCATTCCGTTAGGATGAAGTACATGTGAGAATCTACTTCACTAGCAATCCAAGCTATGAGTAATTGAGACGATTTCATATTGTTCAATATCTACATATGTAACATTCATGTGTAATCATTTCATCTGAAGCTTTGTGATTGCTTGCGCTTAATAATATATCTTTGTAACTGTAATACCCATACTACTTCTCATTTAACCCAACCTCCACTATCTCTAAAACTCCACCTTAAAATAGAAAACAATTCTAAAGTGTGCATATATGAACAAATCATAATAAGACCATGAGAACATACAATCTGTAGAAAGTAACTCAAACAAGGAGTGAGCTAAACCATTTTTGGCACAAGCTCAAGGCTCTGAGGCCTCTACTAAAGGCTTGGAGGACTTTGTTTTTAATGCTAGGCTATGGTCTCATGCCAGCACTATTATAAGTGCCATTGTTGGTTACAGGTAAAATGTGCTGCACTGCTGCTCATTGCTGGACAACTTGGGGTGGTCTGTGAATAGTTGTGATTTCAGAGTAATCTTGGGTTGATGTAGTTGGTGTGGTGACTGGGACCCAGGTTTTCTGATGGGAGGCAATTCCTTGTCTCAGCAGTTTCGTGGTGGATGGGCCTCCAATGGTGGAAGACTATCCTAGAACAAGCAATCAAAGATATTGGTAAATATTTATTGCTGATATTGCAGTAAAATCTAAGAAATTTCTCTGCTTACCAAGTCTGCCATGCACAAGTTTGCATCCATACAAGGGTGACTCTCAGTTGGACTGGTTGTAACTTGTAGCAGGCTTAACAAACAGAATAACAATTGTTAATAACAGTTTGAAAGGATGGAGAAAAGCGTTTGAGGGAGTAAACTGAAATGACTTTTTAAGTTTTCATTGAAAGGGCTGTTAGTACCATGAAAAAGAATGCACCTGATGTTCCTGGATATAATGGTTTAAGAGAAACAAAAATTTATTTGCAAATATATCATATTATTATGTTGTCAGTGCAAAATTTTGTGTTCTGACTTAGCTGTTAAGATGGAGTCAAGGCAGTGGTGATATTTTGAGTGCATCCATTTTATCTTTTAGGATTATGTGGGCATATGATTGTAGTCGGATTCAAACCCCACTGGGACCCATCTCAACCCATGCGAATGTGGTAAACATGGTAGATCATACGTTGAGCGAGATCAAGAATTGCTCAATTTTCTTTTATATAGCTGCATATGGTCTCATGTCTATTTTACTTTTCAACTGATATTTTTTGTTGACAAAGAAATGTATATTGGCTCTCTGTGTACAGTCACATACATTATCAGGGCAACCTAAAAGGCACCTCTTAACTACTGGATGGAGTGTGTTTGCGAGCACTAAACGTCTCGTTGCTGGTGATTCTGTCCTTTTCATAAGGTTGGTTTATATATCTGTCTACATGATTTAGTTTTTTTATATAATTCATATTCTATAACTTTCACGTGTTTCCTTCTTCAACCCATCATATACATATCCTTAGAGATGAAAAGTCTCAACTTCTTTTGGTCATAAGACGATCTAACAGACAGCAAACTGCTCTTTCATCTTCAGTCTTGTCTACTGATAGCATGCATATTGGTGTTCTTGATGCTGCTGCTCATGCATCAACAAATAATAGCCCATTTACGATATTTTACAACCCAAGGTAACCAACTAACCATGCGTTCTTGAATCTACATACAACTTCAATTGTTGACTTTTAATGACTTGGTGTTGTTCTAAACAGAGCAAGTCCTTCAGAGTTTGTAATTCCTCTAGCAAAGTACAACAAAGCCATGTATGCACAAGTATCTCTAGGCATGCGATTTCGAATGATGTTTGAGACTGAAGAATCAGGAGTTAGGAGAAATATGGGAACAACCACTGGTATCTGTGATCTAGATCCTGTACGATGGAAAAGTTCACAGTGGCGCAATCTTTAGGTGGGTGTCTTGTAGTTGTAGCATGTGCAAAATTATTTTAGCATGTACCTCAAACTGTGGCCTTAAGTTGGAGTGTAAGCAAATAGAACTACAGCGGGTATCATTTTGTCAATGTATCTTTTTTCTACCAGTTAGGTAGCACACAAATCTGAATGTTTTATGACAAATGTATAGTTGAACATATAGTGATATATCTTAAGAAAAAAAGATTTACAATATCTAAGTATCCATTTTAATATGACAGCTTTTATAATGCATAAAAATTCTTTACATACTGTCTTAAGATTTAGCATAAATTTGGAATGCTAACCAATAGAACATTTTTTGCTATCTAATCAAGCATACTTAAAAAGGGGAAGAGGTAGGTCTAAACTGACTTGGGGAGAACTTATAAGAAGAGATTTTAGAATCTTTACATCTGCATGAGATGAGATCATAAACGATAACAGAGCTAAATAGAAACAAATATCAATGTGTCCAACCCCAGATGATGATAGTGATGAATGAATGAATAAAACAAAATCTAAGTCATTCTATGTGCATTCATATTCTATCATATATAGTAACACAATTGAAATTTGAAAATTATGTGATAGTTTTTGATCCAATGGTTTCTTTGTAAAATTATTTCTTAAAGTTGTCATTAGATGTGATATATTTTTGGTCACATATGAATAAACCATGTGTATATAGTCCATCTTCCTTTTTCATTTCCACCATTTAATAGTCATTGCCATATCCATTTTGAATGGCTATGGTGACAGTTTCGTATATGTACTTGAATCTATAATTTGAGAATACATATATGGTAAATGTGATTACTGATCTTATAATTGACCAATTATATCAATACCTAAAATAAACTTGAGTCAACCATTTTGGCAGAAAATGATGAGCTACCACCCTCTTTTCTATGATGGTTTGTGGGGATGATTTTATATAACCACATTAATACACTAGTGCCATTTAGAATGATGTAAATACTGCATGGAATGAGTAAAAAATTGATAGACCTAGGATTATGACCAAAAAACGATGCAATTATAGTTTTTTAACACTGCATTCATACCATTTTGAAAGCATATGATGGATAATAAGGTAGTCTCATTACTTTTTTATTTTATATTAGATAGATAATTAGTTAGTCTATAAACCCACAGTATGCCAAAGTTTTGAAGTAGTTGAAAAACCACTAGAGGGGGGTGAATAGGGTTTTATAGATATTTTAAAGTATTTTTATCTCAAACAACCAACCACAAAAATATTGGACAAGGGGACAAGGATTTAGAGTGGTTCCAGCCTTAGCAAATACTAAGGCAGTCAATCCACTACCCGGTTGCTTACCCAACCAAGATTTTGAAAGAATTAAATTTTATTACCTCACAAGGATATTACATAAAATTACAATTCTTTCACCAAACCCTTTGAACAACCTTCACCTAGAAGTAGTTGCACCAACCTTGAAGCAGCCTTCTTGAAGTAACTCCAAGCTCCCCCTTGAAGTAGCCTTCCTCTTGAGTAGCTTCCCGTTGCAACAACCTTCTTGAATTAGTTCGAAGTCCACCTTCTCCACCGAGAAGAACCTTCTCCAATCCACAGCCTCCAACCCTAGGAGTAGCAAGGAGAATAAAAAAGATAAAAGGAACAAGAAGGAAAAATAGAAATTACAATACCACTTGTAGCTCAAGGTTCGATTTCCTATATCAAGCATTTTAATCTCCTAACCAATGTATATAGAAGTGTAAGTGAGGTGCATAGGAGATGCTAGCCTATAGGACACGAATTTAGAGCAAGGGAATGAGTAGCCAATGCTAGTGTTGCTTAATTGCTCAAAATAGATTGCCAATTGCAAGTGTAATCTCAAGTATAATACAAGTGTATGTGAGTGAGTTTATGTGTCCTAAGGCATGTCCTATTTATAGAAATGACCTACAAGTTCTTAAGGACATTCTAGACACTTTATAGAGGGTTCTTAGTGCTTAACTAGCCGTTAGGTAACCATTAGTTGCTTTTACAACTGCTAGTTAATTAAATCTGAAAAGTGCAGACAGAACTCATCTCGGTCGACAATTTGTCGATCGAGAGTCCTTCTCGGTCGAAGATTTGTCGACCGAGGGACGTCCTGGAGCAAGTGTTTACAACATTCATTTCCAACTCCCAACTACCTTGTCTGCTGAGTCTAACGGCTACTTGGGTCAATCTTGATCGAGGAATTTGTCGACCGAGAGTGTCTCGGTCGAGGAGTTTTTCGACCGAGAATGACCTTGTTTCAATGTTTTAAACTAAGTACTAAGTGTGTGTATGAGTGTGCAGATGTGACACTATTTTAGGGGATGACCTATCTAAGTGTTGTGATTGGCTAGGGAAGATCTAACGCTTGATTTACATGATGTCTAAGTACTTGTACATTATATATTTGTACAAGTTTTACAATTGATAACATTCATGAAATTAAAGCAATTTAGCATATAGATCTTCCAAATATTTGTCATGCACTTTATTTCTGCAACACTCAAGTAGCACGTTAGATCGACAAGAATGAAATGTTTGTCATCATCGAAACAAAGGGATTATACTAATGTCAATTTAGCCAACAATCTCCCCCTTTTTGAAGATGACAAACATTTCCTAAATATAAAATAAGGGAATATAAATCATATGAGTTTCATACCTGAAGTTTACCTTTTGTAGCCATTCTTGTTTTGCGAGTGTGTACTGGCTGATATATTATGAAACTCATTTTATTATATGTTTTTGATTTTATATTATTTCTCCCGCTTTGTCATTTCAAAAGGATATCCAAGATAATCATTTAGTATGACTTTTTATTCCTCCCCCTTAATTTGATAATTAGATGCTCCCCCTTAATAAGATATTTAGTTTTAAAAGCAAGGGATGCAAACCACTTTTTGTCAAATTTAGCCACAATTTATTTCTCAATCATTTGCAAAGGATGTCAAGCCTTGAAATGATATGAGATTCTCTTAAGTTCATGGCATATGTGTATTGATTTCTCATCCATTTTTCAAGGGATGTTAAGCCCTAAAAAAATGACATGAGAATCCTTTAAGCTTATAGTAGAATGTATGTATCTCTAACCAAATACATGGGATGTGAATCCCAAATTTGTTTAGAGAATTCCATTAAGAGCAAGATATATGTCATATTCATGAATACTGTAAATTTCTTGTTTTTCATAACCAAAACTACTTTTAAGGATACTAAGGTCATAACAAGCTTCAAATGATGTTTACAAATTTTTGTAAGCTTCTTAATCTTATAATCAAGATAGTTTGTGTGAGCTCCCCCTTAATGTTATAGTCAAGATAATTTAAGGATTCTAAGGTCACAATCAATATTAGATCATAATAAGTTGACCTTTTATGCACTAAAAATTTTGTTTTCAATGTACTAAGATTGATTGCAGTAAAATGATGTACAAATAAGCATTTTGTCAAGCTTATTTTAGATCGACCTTGACTTCGACCATAGCGCCCCTTGGTCAAACCTGATTTCAACCAAGAGGCAATTTCTGCAGGTTTCCAATTTGAACACTTATATGTGAAGTATAATTTCTGCAGAATTTTAATTTAAAATGCATTTGTGCCATGAAGTTTTACTGTTTATGCAAAATGGCATCTTCACATGAGCTGAATCACAATGATAAAAAACAATATCCATTCATGGTTTGTATATATGGATCAAAGTTGATTTTAGACAAACCAATGAAACACAATGATCATGGCATAATAGAACAGTAGAAGTATATCCACAATGCAATGATCAAGATAGAAGCATATAAATACAGTGATTATGATTATTTTAAACTAAGATTTCAATACACATGTTTCTTATATAGATAGACCAAGAGATACTTAGGATAAACCATATGGATTATGATAAAACAATAACTTTCTTGATTAAACTAACATGGTTTATAATTTTCAATTTTAAACCAATTTGATGATAATTCAAAAGAATCTCATTCATGGTTCATGAATTTTCAATAAGACAGACTATGTAAATGAACATGCTTAACAAACTTTTTCAATCAATGAATAAGGTTTGTTCAAAATCAGTCTTCATATAACATTTTTGCAATATATTTAAGGATTTTATATTCATAATGTTATACCTTAATTCATGATGCAAAAAAAATCAATATGTCTTGCTTCAAAGATGGTCTCCAAGATTTATTCTTGATTTTCATATTAAATCAATCATTAATAACAAATTGATAGAAAACTGGATTAATTTAAAAATAGGTTCAGTAGAACTTGATTTGGTCGAACTATTTGTCGACCGAATTTATCTCGGTCGACGTTTTCTCGACCGAGAAAGCTGTTGTTTGTACAGTTTTTATCAGTTTTGTTTCAAACTTGAGAACAGTAACCTTATCGGTCGATTGTTTCTCGACCGACAGTGTTCTCAGTCAAACAGTTTCTCAACCGAGAAAATTTTTGTATTGTTTCAGAATTGTTTTCAGTAATTGTTTCCAAGTAAATCAAGAATATGAAAGTTAAAGCTGGATTGTGTTGAGATATGACATTTGTATATCAAGAATTAGTTTAGGTCAAATCTCAACTAGTCAAATTCAAACTTATAAGTTTTAGGAACCCAAGCTAGATCATCATTCTTTTTCTTGTATGGGCATGAAAAAGAGTAGTTTCCAAGACACAAGCAATAATGACAACTAATAGAGTCAATCTCATTTCTCTTTCTAGGAGTTGAATTATTCTTGGGTACATACATGGATTGATTCTTTAGCACCTGTGTCCTTCTACAACTAGGTTTTTGATAAGATTTTCCCTTAGTCTTATAACCTAGTCCTCTTCTTCCAATTTGACGATAAGAATCATTTAAGATATTATCAAGAATATTATTGTTACTCAAGCTACTTACTTTTTGTTGTAACTTCATAATCTCATCTAATTTCTTCTTGATATCTAATTTTTCTTGATCTAGATTAGATAACAAAGAATCTCTTTCTTTCACAATAATATCATAATCTAGATGTGTACACAAAACAGGTTGTTTTTGAAGATCATTTACTTGAGTTTGCAAGTTTAACTTTTCGAGGGAAAGAAGATTGCAATTTGCTTCTATAGATTTCAGCTTAACATCATAATCTTCAATTTCAGATGTGAGAGCAAGAAGTTTAGCATTTAACTCATCATTTACTTTATTTGATTTCTTAAATTTCTTCTTGCACTCAATATATTTCTCATGTGTATCTTGAAGACTGGCGATTAGATCTTCTTTTGGTAGATCAAAAAGACTTACCTCGTCTTCTTCTTCTTCATTTGTTGTAGCAATAAGACATTCTACTTCTTCTTTTCCATCATCACTATCATCACTTGAATCATTCCATGCAGCTTTATATGCTCTTTCTTTCTTTTTGTGAGATGATTTCTTTCCTTTCTTGAGTTTTGGACAATCACCTTTCATGTGTCCCTTTTTGCCACATTCAAAGCACCTGGAAGAAGAAACACTAGAAGTTTTGTTAGTTTTAAAACTTTTATATTGCTTACCATTTACAATGAGAGTTTCTTCTTCACTTGTGTGATGAATAATCTTGGTTGATGTTTTGAGTGCAATGTCCTTATTTTTCCCTTGTTGAAGTTCACGTTCTCGTCTTTCTTCCTCTTCTAAAGTTGCCTCATGTGCTTCTAGGTTGCCAACAAGTTGTTCCATCCTTAGCCGGGTGAGATCATTTGCTTCTTCAATAGCAGTCACCTTGGGCTTGTATTTGGGAGGAAGAGACCTAAGGATTTTTGATACTTGATCTTCTTCAGCGATTACTTTGCCTAAGGCATTCAAGCCATTTACAATAGAAGAGAATTTTGCATACATTTCACTAATAGTTTCATTTTGATCCATACGGAATTATTCAAATTTCTGTTTAAGTATTCTGATTTTAGAATTCTTAACTGGCACAGTTCCTTCATATGTTATAGAAAGTCTATGCCAAATTTTATAAGTCATTTCACAATTTGATATTCTATTAAACTCACCAACTGAAATTGAACAATAAAGTATACTTACAGCCTTTGCATTCATTTGGGCAGACTTTACCGTATTAGCATCCCAAGCTTCATACTCCGTTTGAGGAAGTTCATAAGGAGTAGACACCATCCTCCATAAATCCCAACTGATCCCTTAAAAATAAAATTGCATCCTCCTCTTCCAGTAGGTGTAGTTAGTACCATCAAATGCTGGAGGCCTAGCCACAAGCGTTCCTTCCAAATTGAGGTTGTTGAGCAACCCGTCACCCATTCTTCAAGACTCGATTAGAGCTCCTTGAAGCCTACTCTGATACCAATTGAAAAACCACTAGAGGGGGTGTGAATAGGGTTTTATAGATATTTTAAAGTATTTTTGTCTCAAACAACCAACCACAAAAATATTGGAGAAGGGGACAAGGATTTAGAGTGGTTCCAACCTTAGCAAATACTAAGGCAGTCAATCCACTACCCGGTTGCTTACCCAACCGGGATTTTGAAAGAATTAAATTTTATTACCTCGCAAGGATATTACATAAAATTACAATTCTTTCACCAAACCCTTCGAACAGCCTTCACCTAGAAGTAGTTGCACCAACCTTGAAGCAGCCTTCTTGAAGTAACTCCAAGCTCCCCCTTGAAGTAGCCTTCCTCTTGAAGTAGCTTCTCATTGCAACAACCTTCTTGAAGTAGTCTGAAGTCCACCTTCTCCATTGAGAAGAACCTTCTCCAATCCGCAGCCTCCAACCCTAGGAGTAGCAAGGAGAATACAAAAGATAAAAGGAACAAGAAGGAAAAATAGAAATTACAATACCACTTGTAGCTCAAGGCTTGATTTCCTATATCAAGCATTTTGATCTCCTAACCAATGTATATAGAAGTGTAAGTGATGTGGATAGGATATGCAAGCCTATAGGACACGAATTTAGAGCAAGGGAATGAGTAGCCAATGCTAGTGTTGCTCAATTGCTCAAAATAGATTGCCAATTGCAAGTGTAATCTCAAGTATAGCACAAGTGTATGTGAGTGAGTTTAGGTGTCCTAAGGCATGTCCTATTTATAGAAATGACCGACAAGTGCTTAAGGACGTTCTAGACACTTTCTAGAGGGTTCTTAGTGCTTAACTAGCCGTTAGGTAACCATTAGTTGCTTTAACAACTGCTAGTTAATTAAATCTGAAAAGTGCAGACAGAACTCATCTTAGTCGACAATTTGTCGATCGAGAGTCCTTCTCGGTCAAAGATTTTTCGACCGAGGGACGTCTTGGAGCAAGTGTTTACAACGTTCATTTCCAACTCCCAACTACCTTGTCTGCTAAGTCTAACAGCTACTTGGGTCAATCTCGGTCGAGGAATTTGTCGACCGAGAGTGTCTCGGTCGAGGAGTTTGTCGACCGAGAATGACCCTATTTCAACATTTTAAACTAAGTACTAAGTGTGTGTATGAGTGTGCAGATGTGACACTGTTTTTGGGGATGACCTATCTAAGTGTTGTGATTGTCTAGGGAAGATCTAACGCTTGATTTACATGATGTCTAAGTACTTGTACATTATATATTTGTACAAGTTTTACAATTGATTACATTCATGAAATTAAAGCAATTTAGCATATAGATCTTCCAAATATTTGTCATCCACTTTATTTCTGCAACACTCAAGTAGCACGTAAGATCGACAAGAATGAAATGTTTGTCATCATCAAAACAAAGGGATTATACTAATGTCAATTTAGCCAACAGTAGTGATAATTAACACACCCTACAATTTTTTGTTTGCAGGATTTTTAAAATTTAGAATGGTTTTTAATCAATCATATGAGAATCCCATACTAGTTATGTAAGGTGAAATGCATGTATCAGGATCTTCCATGTCCATATATCCCCATTATAATGTCATAATGTCCCGTCCAAAAATTCTAAAACCCATTGAACATCTATTTAGATTGTTTTTTAAAATGCATTTTGATAATTGTTGCAGTTCAGTAAGATGGACGTGTTACCTACCCAACAATATACTTTTGAATTTCTCATCAGAATTCATTTTGTTCCTATTGATTTATCCTCAGTGTCAACATGGCCTGTCAAGCTTATAATTGAGTCCCTAAAGATATCTGCATCTTCATTAGAGGGAACCATATCAATATGATATATAGTTAGAACCATTTTAAGAGAAAAACAATCCAACATCTTCAGAAGCTCCATGGTATAGGCACTTTGTCTGTTTCTTTCTGGCTCTATTTTAGTATGTTGTGTAGCATTTGCAGACTATGTAAGAGAACTCAGGAAAATGTAATAGAACTCATCCAGGAAAGAGTCTCAATCCCTAGAATGAAGGAAACTTGAGGAGTATGTTAAACTAATTTAAAACAAGACTATATATCAAACACCATATAACTTGAAATGGATATTTTTGGCATATGAATGCCAGTACAATGGAACATGAATACAACCTATAACGCAATTACCACATGTAGATACCAACCTCGTAGCATAATCTCTTTTATTCTGGTCATCAAATGAAATAGGAGTTTCAAGTATGCAACATCATCAGTGAGAAAAGAGCATGTCACAAATGTGAGACAAATAAGACACTCTAATGGTATATACAATATACCACGTACATACCACTATGTACACAAACACGTTAGAGTATATTTATAATTTGACAAGCAAGACAAAACAAGTAAAACTAAGACATGTGCATATCCATTCTATGATAGCTACAAACACAATATTCATGTGATTCCTCTTGTAAAGTTGCAAAATAATCAAGATGGAGACACCATACTCTGACATATTTTAAGATTTCCTTGTTGAGAGATTTTCCCTCTTGTTCTCCATGGAGACGACTATTATGCTGAATTATATTAGAGTCCAGTTCAACTGTGATGGGGTCAATGTGGTATCCAGAGTGGCTGCTGGCTCCATAGGGTGAGGGCATGTGATGTATAAATTCAGATTTTGGTCTTATATGATTATCATAGCTAGGTTTGTGTTTATTTAGATTTTAAAATGAAGAGGCTTTGTATAACTTTACAAGACATGGAATTTTGACATGGCTGGTACAAATGAATTAGAAATCTGAATTTTTTTCATGTATGAATTTATTGCCAACTTAATGAGCTTTCTTTTGGTTCTATTCATTGCTAGCTGAATGTCTTCTATGATTTAATATATATGATCTCGATGGACATGCGTAGCATTGGTGTTGTCGATGTTGACAATAACCATGAAGACCCACAACTCTGTGCCTCGCTTGCAAGTGACATCTACAAGCACTTACAGTTAGCTGAGGTTGGCCATTTTCATAAAATTTTAGTGTTCGCACGTTTTAATTCCTACTGTGATCTTTTCTTTCATGGGGATGTTCTTTCCTACTGTTATTATTCTGTTCTGGTTGCTCCCCTTTTGTGATGGTTGTTTATGGTTCTGCTTAGAGGATGCAATTTCCATCTTGATAGCCATGGTATCTGTTCGATGTTTATGGCTGGTTGATAAATTGTTGCCTCTATGTTGCTCCCCTCTCACTCTTGGAGTGATGGTCGAGCTTTTGTGATGGTTGTAGTCTGTCATGTGCTATGATGATCAGCTGTTGGCCTGGTCTTCTGGTTTATGTCTTCTTCTCACTAGTCATGATTCTTTGGTTGAGTGGATGGAGTCTCCCTATTCTATATCTTTATGGGTTGGCTTTGTTCTTCTGTTTCTGCTGTTGTGTTCCTTCTCATTCTTGGGGAAGCTCCTTCTTTCTGCTTTTATTTCTATCTGAGTGCTCCCTTTTTGTGTTGGTTGTTAGTGGTTTGTTTGGACCTGGAAGATATAGTTGTTACCTTGATAGTTATGGTCTCTATTTGATGCTCATGGCTGGGTGCTGAGTTGTTGGCTCTATGTTGCTTTGGTGTTCCCCTCTCACTCTTGGAGTGATGGTCGAGTTGGGTTTTGATGGTTGGGTTTTGGGTCATCAGTGCTCTGTTCTATTGAGGTAGCTTTTTGTTGCTGCTCCCCTCTCACTCTTGGAGTGATGGTCGAGCTTCTGTGATGGATGTAGGCTGTCTTGGGCTATGATGTTTCGTTTGTTGGCCTAGTCTTCTGGTTTATGTCTTCTTTTCTCTGGTGATGATTCGTTGGTTGAGTGGATGAACTCTTCCTATGCTATATGTTTGTGGGTTGGTTTTGTTCTTCTGTTATGCTGCTGTGATCCTTTTCCTTCTTGGGGATATCCCTTCTTGCTGTTGGTTGTTAGTGGTTTGTTTGGACCTGGAGGATGTAGCTGTGATAGTTATGGTCTATTTTCGATGCTTATGGCTGGTTGCTGAGTTGTTTGTCTCTATGCTACTTATGTTGCTCCCCTCTCACTCTTGAAGTGATGGTCGAGAATGGGTTTTGATGTATGGGTCTTGGGTCTTCAGTGTTCTATTGAGTTAGCTTTTTGTCCCTTTCTCTTAAGAGCCTGATGATAGTGTTTCTCTTATTCTTCCTCCCCTCTCACGTATGGTGGTGGTTGAGTTAGCTTCCTTTCTTTCTGGGTTTTCTCAGGACTGAGCTCATAGATACTATACTTTGATGTAAAGATAGTTTTGTTTTTCTAGTTGGTTCTCCGTCTGAGAACCAACCAGCACTATATACTCTTACAAAAAAATGAAACACATGCAAGCATACCCCTTTAATTTGAAATGTGTTGTACCAAATGGAACAATGCTAAGGGCTAGTTTGGTTGCATGCAGATGCAGCCCAGACCGTGGCTTGTAAAATAGGAAATTCAATTCGTTGATATAAAACTAAACTAGTTTCGTTTGGTTCAACGTCGACAGAACTCATTCACTTGAAGTGTTTTTGTTTGGTGTTGTGTGGTTCGTAAACGTGAGTCAACACACGTGTGGGGCCACTACAAACTTTTCTCATCGCATGGCAATAATTTTCTCAGCGGCCGTAGCCCGAGCCAAACTAGTGGCCGTGGAAAGTGAACCGTGCTGGAATTAGGCGCAGTTGCTTCCCCCACTTTTATGCATGTCTGTGGATGATGCAGTGAGTTCCTTTTCACACCGTGGGGTGGAACCGCATCAAACCAAATGCATGGAAAAGCAAATCACGCTCAGTTGCAACTGCACCAGTTGGTTTTCAGTCCAACCAAACTAGCCCTAAGTTAACTAGGAGGACCTTTTGCCAAATTCGACCTTAACTTGGTAACATGATCATACTTCAGTATTCATAAGCCTGTAAACTCTGGATATTTTTTAGCAACATTCTGTTGAGATTAGAGGGTCATGTTTATTATTTTTGCAAGGAGCTGAATGGCAACTGAATATCTAGTTTGATACATCCCATGCTTGGAAATTTTATTGAGCTTTTTGACTTGTATGCTAAGAACATGATATATCCTTTATAATTATGTATTATGAAACAATGTTGAACATACTTGCAACTTTTTTTCACGAATGCTGCTAGCAACCATCTCGAGGGTCCGATTCCAGAAAAACTAGAGTTTTTATTGTTATGAACGAAATTCCATGTGAATAAACTTAACGGATTAAGCAGTTTTAGGTTGTCAAACTCGTCTCCTATTTCTTGTTCAAAACTCTTACCATTCTCTCCTGAGATACTTTTTCTTTCAGCAAGTTTCATCTGAAATTGAGCTTCCATGTGGGCATATACCTTTTCAAGTTCCTTCTCAGTCTCATTCTTGGATTGCTTCAACATTGCCAATTTTGCATTTCTAGAAGCATTGACAGTCTATTGTGCCTCTTGCTCAATGGCTATCAATTTCTAAATGCCACCTTGACATTTATTAGCTTCCATCAAGAACTAAGATCACATAGATTTTGAGGTCGCACAACTTGTGTGCTCCACTCCTATGTAGTTCATATTATTAAAAACCATTGGATCTGGTCTAGTTACTAAATCCATTTCAACTTATTAAGAATCATTGTACACTCTGATAGATGAAATATGGAATCTATGACATTGACCTCTAAAAGTCAGCAGGATCATCGTGATAAAAGAGGCTACAAAACACTCCTATATCGATTGGCCTAACTGCAATCATGGTTTCTCTCCTTGTTGGGCTTCATATTGAGCCAAAAATTATAATTGAAGAGGGAAGCATTCCATTGATTTTTCATTGGTGCTCACAGGTATGGCCATCAATATTTTGCTTTATCTTCCTCTCATATTTCTATTTGGTCTAGAATTGATCAAATCTCATGTACCTTTTGTTAAAAATCGTTAACATTGGATGTTCCAGTTTTATATATCTCATTTTAACTATTATGTACCACATTCCATGTCTGAATTTGAGCTCTCAAAGTTTTGTCTTGTGTATGTACAACAAAAAACAACACTGTCATATTCTTCTCATTCTTACGGTGCTTATTCTAACTCAAGATTTTTCCTCCCAAGATGAATTCTTCCCGGTCTGAACTGTATATATCTTATCTAGTATAGCAATTTATTTCTTCTCTATATTGTAAAGCTTGGTATGAGTGGCAAGCTTCCACATTAGCTAATGATGTAATGGGGGGAGAGTGTCATTTACTCTTATCATGAAATGGAGAAAGTGTTCACAGCTGTATGAAACCAGATACAACCGTGCTACTATCAGTAATAATAAAAGCCACAAGGGGTCAACTACTACCCAATGGTTTGAACATGGACCATCCCTATAAAAGCCTCACAACAAGAGAGATACAACCACAATAATTAAGTCCTCATATTCTCCTTCTTTTGAATGGCTCACATGATATCCTTTTATATTGTATCTATAATTAGCTTGGCTAGAAATTCAGTTCTTTGATACTGTGATATGATAATGGTTATATCTGAAGCTAAAGCTCGAGTCTGATCTATGACATCTCTCTATTGAGCATGGTTGTGTGATGACCTCTAAAAATGGTAATAATTCTAAGGGGCCGTTCAACTCCGGTTTTCATAAGTTCTGGTATTTGCATGCAGGAGCCATGCTGAATTTTCAGACCACTGCAACCCCAGTAGAAAATTTATATTGTCTGGACAACCGATTGGCATGGCCACCTCCCTAAAATCATTCTTTCTAAATACAATCATGCATGGTGTGCTTTAGAAGCTCGTCTAATCTAATGATACAAATACTAGATGAAATGTTGAGTTGCAATTGAACAGTTAATCTAAATTGATGATCCTTTATAAAATACCTGTACTTGAGATGATGGGGGCCAAACAGCCCCTAAAGGTATGCTCAATACTAATTTTATGCTTAGGTACATGTGTAGGTGCTAATCTATATGACATCTTATTTATATGATCAAATTAAGCTATCCTCATCATTAATAATTCTGTTTTGTTCATCAGGGTAGTGATGTAAGCTATTCAAAGGGGAGGGTGTTTGGAAGAGGCTACTCTAGTTGTTATGACAAACAACTCTGGTGGGAACATCTTGTACTGGGAGTAGGGACATGGAAATGGATGGGTATAAGGGGACAACCCTAACATAGTTGGTAATGGGATATAGATGATGATCATGACAAAGATGGATATACCAAGAAGTCCATGACAGAGGTTAAATGAGCTGACCATCGAACATAACTCAACAACAACAATCTGAGAAGACTCATACACGGACAACATGAGTAACATAGTCCAAGAAACTTAGTGCCTTACTTATCCAAATTAGGATGCATCTCAGTGAAGGCCAACCAGCAGTAGAAATAGAGTACAACCTACAGTGGATGGCATGAAGTTAGTGGCAGCTCTCCTCATTGACCAAGTAGGAGATGAAGAAAGTCAATGCTTTTCTCCACTGTAAATCATATTTAGAATTTGTTGTTTTCTATTCTATATAATGAGGTGAATTTGACTTTCACAATTCTCTCCATTTCCATTATTTGATTCATGATTGGGTTTCCTTACGCGGTGACTAGGGGTGCATGTGGGTCACTGAGATGTTATATAATGACTGTAACACAATATGTCTTTGTAATATTTTTCCCACAAATAGTTGTTGCAACTATTATCTTTTTCTTCAGATTGATGCTAAACCAGTCTCATCACTCATACATATTGTTTATTTAATCAATATGTAGATGGTGACCTTGAAAAAGCAAACTGGTTTGGGGACCACACCTGCTCCGACATCAACTATTGTTTCAGATGCTACAAATTTTGTTCTGATCTGACTACCACATTGCCACAACAGTTGTTGGTAAACAATGATGTCATTATAACTCATATATATCTATGTTTTGTATCAATTTTAATATGTATAACTTTTAGCAAGGCAACTTGATCATTTGCTATGATCTTTTTCACAGGTTAGGTTATTTGATGCCAAGAATGATTGTAGAGAAGGCCTTCGTATCACATCTTCATCCTAAACAAAATAACCCATTGCATAACCTTGATTGGAGTATCATAAACTGGTGTTCATGCACATGTGAAAGGTAAACAATGCAATAATTTCATTGGTTTGTTCCAGTACACGTCATTTTCTCAAAATTAGTGTCATATTCTCTTACTTTCACCCACATAACACAAATTATGTTATTGTAGGTTAAATTATAGTTGGTTGCCATATCTCTTGTACAGGAACAACAACCACAACAAAAGGAAGAAAGGACAAAGGAATTATCCAATATATAATCTCAGATTCACAAAATATGCGCTAAGATATATGGAAACCTCAAACTTGGGGACCGGGTGGAACTGCTAGTTGTTGATGAGAATGATTTGTATTTCAAGAATCTTCATGAATATCAATATCAACTACAGGAGCTTCTTATGCCAATCAGAAGCAGAGCACGAAGCAGTTCTCTATTTTCAATCAAAAAGAGCAATACCTTAGCAGTCTTTTTCTTCTTATGAGTTTATCAATGGTATCATATTCGTTGACGATACAAGTGGCAAAACTAATATAAAAGAAAAATCAAGACAAAAGAAGATGTACATGATCATGTAGCATATAGAGTCTGTAGTGGATAGATGTAGTCAGAAGAAGATATTGTATACATGTGTCTTTTTTCCATGCATAATGTAAAACAGGGGCCAGGTTAATGTCCTCCCCATGTGTACTCATTGTTAAAATATAAATAAAAGTATCATTGGTGACATTGTAAGCACAACTCGATCTTGAATAACATTCATTTGTTTTCTTATTGAAAACCACTCTATATTGGCAAGCAACTGACTGGATACATAATGTCTCTCACTACATATGTATGTATAGTACATGGTGTCTTTCACTACACACTAGCTATAATTACATGTGTAGCAAGTGCTAATTTTTTCTATACATGAACTACAAATACAAATTGTAACCAATGCCATCTCTCCCTACATATCATAGGTACAAATTGAATTGTAGTCATACATTTGGCTACAATTGAAACTACATGTTTATGTGTAAGGACATTGTTACCTACAATTAGGGTTACATATGAATTTGTAACGAGAGGAATAACTAACTACAACTTTAAAAAATGTAGCCTAAACAATTATCTACACGGGTATTAGCTATGTATTATAAATGTAAGGATAAATGTAGCCAAAGCTTTTAGCTACAAATTTTGGGGTTTTCGCTACAATTTTTTTTTGTAGTTAAAGACCATATTTTTCATAGTGAGTATGCATTTGTTTAATTGATGGAGAAATTGTAGAATCTATGACTCTAGTTTTTGAAGGAGGTTCATGTAGATTTGATATCTTCCTTGTCCTAAAAGAAAACATTGCATGTTTAGCATAGAAAATTAGTGCATTTGAATTCACGGCTCAGATTTTTGTTCCACAAAGTTTATAAGAACCATACATGCTTTATGGATGAAATTTTAAGGTGGTGATTGGTTGAATCTTGGAAAAAGCATAACTGTAAACTTTAGGCATGTATTGTTATTTACTAGAGACAAGGCAAAACCCCTAGTAAATGGTAATAGTGTTATGTATTTGACTGGAATGTATGATGTATCTAATTACAATACCTATTGTTAGTGATAAGTACTAGTGTTCGACCTCTTATCTAATCTTCCTTTAAGCTTCACTTCACCAAATTTTTCCTTCACTATTCCTGATTCGATAATTCCATTTATTTTTAATTTTGGTTTCTACCAAAATCATTGACGATCGCCACCTCCCAAACATCTTTAATACTTTTTATAATGGCCTCTCTAATTTTGATCCACTAGATGTGTACTACAATCCTCTCTTGCTTCTATACATGTCATACTCCTAATTTTGCATTTAGCAACAAAAGAAACTCAAGAAAAGTGTGTTTTTGGGTTATAAGTCAAGACTTGAACCTAGATACAATGAATCATGAAAGGTGAGTGTTTGAGGATTTGAGTATTGAATGGTGAAGCAATAAACTTGTGTAGGCTCTGAAATAAGAAATAGGTTGATTTTCGTTCATATTGATAGCATCATTCTTGCATAGGGGTTAAATATTAATATATACAAATATGCTAATGTATGAAGCTACAGTTATTGTCTTTCAGCTCATTCTATCTATTTTTTGTTGAGTTTATCAACTTGACTGGTTAGGCCAACTTTGTATTTTTCTTGGGGAAATCCTTACTAGACTTGTTTGAAGATAAAATATTATCTTAACGAAGGTTTTTGGGAACCATTGTTTAGAATTTATAGGTTCTTGACGAAGATAAATAAATAAATATACACATACATATATATATATACATACATACATATATATAGAGAGAGAGAGAGAGAAATTGGACAATTCTATATAATCATTCAATATTTGAGCTTATTTGAAAATTTAATAATATGAATATAAGAGACCATAAGAGTAACCATGCATATAAATGGCACTTTAATCATATGAGCATAAGAGACCATAAGAGTAATAATGCTAATTTTTATTTACTAAAGGGTATCTGCATAACCCATCGTGATCTTCTGGTAGGAGGGCATCCAGTACAATCAGAATCACAATAGGCAGAGAGTTGTATGGAGTCAGTAGACGAAATGAACAATCCTCAAGTCAAAGTTTCTTTGTAATATCGCAATATCCATTTTACCAAGGAGAAGTGTGCACTTGTAGCTAAGGCTATGAACTAGAAGGTAGTGATAATCTCATAGGTAATATCAGGTCTTGTGATTGTTAAATACTACATACATCCAACCAATTTACTATATAAAGTAGGATCAATGAAGGGCTCACCCGAAGAAAACTTATTGGTGATGTTGTTGGCTTGCAATCTGACATCTTGAGCCTAAGTTAGGCATCAACTATATACTTGTCTTGATACATTAGAAAATCAGTGGTTGTTCTATGTAGTTGGATTCCCAGGAAATAATGAACATAACCAAGATCTTTAGACTAAAAGTGTAGCTTAGATTAGACATGAATGCATTCAGAAATCCCACATTATTTCCGGTGAAGATTATATCATCTACATACGAAAGGATGTATAGAGTTCCATATCATTCCCAATAATAAAAAGGAAAGGATCTAAAGTTCAAGAGACAAAGGCAAAAGAAAACAAGAAATCACTCAGCTTATTGAACCAGGCATGTGGTGCTTGCTTTAATCCATATAGAGCTTTGTGTAATTTACAAACATGTGATGGATATGCTTCAATTATAAAGCTGAGAGGTTGTTCTATATATACACACTCATCGAGACCACCATTCAGAAAAGCATTACAAATTCAATCTCCCTTAATTTCCATCCCAAAGTAGCAGCTAAGGTGAGAATTGATAGTAGGTGCCTTAACCACAAGAGAGAAAGTTTCATTGTAATAAACCCCTTCCTCCTGGGTATATCCCCAAGATACTAGTCTAGCTTTAAGTCTTCTAGATTGCCATCAACATGCAATTCAGTCTTAAACACCCATTTCGAGCCAACCACATTCTGATCCAGAGGTCTGCATACCAAAGATTAAGTATTATTTTGATTTAAAGCTTGAAGTTCTTGCTCGATGGGTGTTTTCCATCACTCATGTTTAAGAGAAGTTTTAACAGTCTTATTTAGAAGAGAAGTGGTGCTTGTAAGTAGAGAGTATTTAGGATTGGGTTTATTAATGCCAACTTTAGCACGAGTAATCATGGGCTAGATAGAAGACATATGTTTGGATGATGAAGAGTCAAGATTAGTCATAGAAGTAGTAGGACTAGGGTGATGCTTTCTCCTATTACTATGTTTAGGGATGACGACAATTCCATGGCCATTGGAAGTACTATCATTGCCCTACTATGGATGATACCACACCATTAATGGACTTCATAGATATTCCAGACATGCAGGATGGTTGGACCAAGGCAGATAACATGGCAACTACACAACACTATAATTACTCAAAACAAGATTATTACGGAATTGATTGTCTACAACAATTCAAAATCTACAGCAATATAGGGGTCTTCTAGGAGATTCTTTCATTTCTATATCAACAGATTCTTTAATGAACAAACTAGCCACAGATGATTTCCTTCAACATAAACACTACCAACCAGACTCAATCAGTGAACCAATGTCTCGTTGCCTTAGTTCCCTAGAAGGTATGCCATTAATCAGAATTGATAACTGATCATGTATAAATTGATATACACCAAAACCAGGGCAAGAACGATTTCGAATCAAGGTAATGATTATTCTATTCACTTCTCTGGGAAGAACGATTTCGAAGGAGAAAGACAAAAGTGGGTAGTTATCAGGTGGAAGCATGTGATCCGATGAGTGTTCCGTCCAAGCAGAGAGAAGTTTGTTGAAGGAGGAAGATAAAGGCCCCATCACAATCCCTTGGCAGAGGCAATAGGCTCCAGTGATGCAGCTTCAACCCTCAGTGCCACCGGAGTATCTTGACGATAGCACCCTTGACAACCCTCAGTGCCGTAGACGTATCTCGACGGCAATGCGGAGCAGCACGAGGAGTGGGGGGATGCAGAGGGCATGATGAAATAGGGCACACACATAGAAGTTTCAGTTTTGTTATTTGGATAGCCAATATAAACACTGGCCATGGAGGGAAATGTATTACATGATGGTGGGAAATTCGTAAAAAGCTAATTTTCATGGCATTAGGAGTGAATAATGAAGTTTTGACAGATTAGTGCCCCTAAAAAATATCTATTTATGTTAGAAACATGCTTGAGGGATTCACTCTTGTATTTGAGGGATGAGTCCTCACAAATAGGATTGAGTATTCACAATTCTTGGTTCCTCATAAATGTTCTTGAATTATAACCCAATCTTTGTAGTGATGTGTGGCATACATGTGTGAAGGGGTGTCTTCTAGAGGGTTTTGAGAGGTTTTAGGAGAGTGATAAATAGTTATGGAGAGTTAGATAGTTTGGTCTTTGACAACAAAAATTAATAGTACGATTGATAGTTAGTAGTAGGAGCAATGGGGTGATTCGACTCCTATACAAAGAGAAAAGTGGAAGAGGGGAATGGAGAGTGAGAGAGAGTAAAAACCTAATTTTCTATAGGGATAAAATAGAAGAGAACAAAATTTAGGAGGGAAGTAATGGATGGAAGGGAGGGACTAAGAAAGGAAGTGATAAGGGAAGTGATGTGGGAGAGTAGGGAAGTGAGGATGGAATTAATGGGGTATAGGAGGGAAGTAAAAAGGAAAGTAATGGGGAGATGAGGGAAGTGATCTTTCCTCATTCTCTAACCCCACTTGTTTCTATGCTATGATGCCTCATTTTTTAGTCTCAACATCTTATCTCTAAGATACCACATCTTGTTTTATAGTCTGAATGCCTCGTTTTGAAGCTATAATGCCTTAATTATAAGATATCATTCCTCATTTTGTAGTCCCATTGTCTCATACCTGCAATACCTGCCTCAACTTTAACCTATTATGCCTCATTTTGAAGTTCCAGAGCCTTATATCTATGCTACGACACCCTGTACCTAAGCTATAGTGCCTCATTTTGTAGAACCAACACTTCATTTTATATGTTGTAGTGCCTCAATTTTAGTCATATCACCTTGTTTCTTATTTATATCACTTCATTTTGTAGTCTCAGTGCCTATTTAATTCTAAACTATGATGCTTCATTTGTAACCTACAATGCCTCATCTCTATGCTATGAAGTCTTGTGTGTAACATATGGCTCTCATTTTGTAGTCTAAACATCTCATTACTAATATGTGACATCGTTTTTAATTTATAACACCTCATTTTATAGTCTAAACGCATCATTTATACGTGATAGGATCTCATTTTGTAGCCATAGTGCCTTATTTTTCTAAGGTACACTAATTCATTTTTCTAAGCTATAGTTCCTCATTCTTAAAATATAACACCTTATCTTTGAGATACCACACTTTGATTCTATACAGTGTCTCATTTATGTGCTACAATGCCTCATTTTTATGATGTGGTGCCTCATTTATAAAGGATGTTTAGGGAGATGACCTATGAGGAGCAGTGGAGGAGACTATATAGTATTTGAGGAATTAAAATTATATAAATGAAAATGTTACAGCTTGACAATGAGATAGACATGAGAACTACACATGAGCATTGGGGGCATTAGAAAAGGTTCGAGGGTGGAATCCAAGGAGGTCATTCTAGGTGTGCACCAAAGGAACACTCCACACATCAACAACGACAACCACACCCAACACATTTTGAAACATAATCCTTTCTTATAAAAATTCATGTCATAAAAAGAGTAACAAAATATAGATGGACGTCAACACACTACCAATCCTCCTTTATTGGGGACCTTCTACATTTATAGAAGATCTATGAAACATAGGAAGAATAAAACATACCAATTCAGGATAAAATTAAATCAATATTAAGATAATATCCATATATTGAATCACTTCACTAAATAGAGAGAAAGATCTTTTTAAATATCAAAATGAAGGTTTGATACTTAGATAGAAAAACACCAAATTAAAAAGGGAGCAATCACAATATGGCATTGGCTAAACTTCATGCAAGTTTATGAACTGGATGTTAGAGATTCTCTTTTTAAAGTGTGTTTCTTTATATCATTCATAGTACATACTTTATAGTTTATTTGCAGTTGAACTTAATCAAAAAAAGTTATTTTTTCATAAATATTTCATTGCATTTAGGAAAAGATCAAATTTCACAACAACAAGTTTGGAGAACATCAAGGATAAATCTTTGTGGTTTAGTTACCAAATAAACCAATTCCTCAAATAGAAGAGAATCATGAATAAGTTCTAGGATAACGGGGAAGCCACCCCTTAGAACAAGGCTCAACAATGACTATAGTAAATAACATATGTATATACTCAATGCCAATCTACTACTAAGTAGAGATAGTCTCTTCACTCCTCATTTGGTCCTCAAGATCTGATCCAACAAATATGAGTTGTGAAATATATCTCTATCCTTAAATTGTATCATTGTGTGGCTTATGTGGCTTCCACATCACAAATAATCGCTCAAATACATGCATCGATTGTTTGAGAAAACAATGTCATCATATAAATTTTGAATATTAAAATGATTGTTGGGAAATATGGAGACAAAGATGGAAACATAAATGAAAATTTTACATCCATATTTCCTAACTAATAGATCGAATAAACAACAATCATTTTTGGAAATAGGGTGCAAGATATAACTTGTCCTAGATCAAGTCTAGTGACTATACTTGTACGGAGATGTGGTTCCTTCTTAAGAAACACATAGACAAAGGTCGATAGTGTCCTCCTGGTATAGTAACCACAAATGGCGGTTGATGGTGTCCTCTTAGCGTAGTAGCAATGACTACTACGCCTTTATGTAGTCCACACAGACCACCAAGAACTCCACATCGTGCTTCATGAGCCGTCGAGAAAGAGAAACTTGTTTGTTTGTCAATACACTAACATTGACTTCCTTCTCCCTTATTGTCTCTTCCTTTCTTGGATAATACTGATCATGCTCTCACATTACCATAATTGTGAGAAGACGTGTGTCTTGAGTACCTTGGACACCCCCTCCTTATATAGGAGTGGATGGTCTAGGGTATCATAATTCCCTAGGATACGAAAGGTTACCTTTCTTTACTAGATGGTGGTTGAGCCCAAGCAGTCAATTGACTAGACTATCCAATCGATTGATTAGCTTGGTCAGTAGAGAAATAACATTGGTTTTTAATTTGATGATTAATGGACGTCATTACACCTATTATTAATCATTTGACTCGGTAAAACTAGACTTTGAAATCTTTTAATGGACTAGTTAAATTGGTCAGTTTGAATCAGATACAATCTAGTTGGTCGACTGAAGATTCTAGTCAATCAACTGGACTCCATTTGGTTGACTAGACACTTTAGTTGGTTGACTTATAACTACTATTATTCAGATTGATTAGCTAAACACTTTAGTAATAAACTTAAATCTTGTCCATTAGTAAGCTCCTTTCCCAATGCATCCTATGTGTGTGACCTATAGGTCCTAAATTATGTTGGCACTGAATGTCCTTAACCAGCTTATGACATCATAAGAAATGATCAGTGTTTAGCAACACATCATTGCTACCCAAGTAATTGAAAAGTTAGAGAACAACTTTAACCTAAATTTGTGATCAGTGTTACCATGATTATATAGTTTCTTTGTATCTGATATCCAGATTCAATATGATGCATGGAATCATCATCCTCTCAACATTCAATCTATGTTTCTTGAACTAGAGTAGACTATTTGAGATTCATGTGATGTTGTATATCACATATTGACTCACATGAGTATGTCTATACCTTTGTCAGTTTCAATTATCATGTGGCCAAGATATCAACTCCGGTAGGAGGGACAAATCCCAACTACATGACTCACAATAAAACCCCATGTGTCACAACATACCCGAGCACCACCATTATGGAAACCCTTATTCAAGGTTATATCTGATGGCATCAAAGTTCACCAAACAACAAGTGATGAGTTTAGCAACTTTAGGTCTAAGTACCACAACCACCACTATCACTTTGAGAGCTAATTCTTACTACCATTCCATACTTTCCGTATATCACTCTCCATGTGGGTTTGCCCAGTGCATTGTTCTCTAACAAGTACCTTGGAGTTTGAATTGATATCCAATATTATGACTAATGAAACTTTGTTATGCACATTCTAGTCATAGGTATTATTGTTGTCTATTATTATTCTACTATAATATCTTACTAGAAACATAATAAGGATGTATGTACTCTTATTATACATATGATCTCATTGTTTGAGTCCTTAATGAAGACATATGTCATCAAGTAACATCATTCTTTAGACATATATTATGTTGGTGTCATCATATCATGACTGAGACAAACATAACAACTGGAATTACCATTAGTTTTATCAAATCAAGTACAAGATTCCCCAATACAATCATCATATCATTGGCTATCTAGGCATACATACCAATGGACTTCCACTTGCACTTTGAGCCAATCACCCATGAATCAAATTCCATATAATCTTAACATGACCATCATGTTTTTGCTTTGCAAGTACTCTGTCAGTGGGTTAGTAACATTTGCTTCTAGCCAGTAGCTTGCAAATTTTCACATCTCCTTGATGTGAGATCTCTCATATGAGATGGAAATGTCACAATATTCTATATGAGTTCCTTAGCCTATCCAATAGATTTATTATTTTCATAGTATATCTAGTATGTAATGAATGGTTGGAACCACTCCAAGTTCATCCAACGAACTTCTTGATCCATATAGTATCCTCTGATGTTCTAAAAATAGCAAGTCAGACTCTATTGTAGAATCAACAACTAACTCTTGTTTGGAATTTTTCTAGCTTACAGTTCTATTCTAAGGCCAAACAAAAAATTAGATTGTAACCAATAATCATCATTCTCAGTTTGAAAACTTGCATTGATGTAACCTTGTACACCCAACCATTCCTTATCACCATAAACAGGAAACTGACCCTCAATGCTTTTGAACTACTTAAGGATCTTCTTTATGGTAGTCTAGTGACCTTGACTGGGATCTTACTAATATGTGCTTGTCATACCTAAAACGTATGAGGCAACGAGACGAGTACATACCATTACATACATGATAGATCTAATTGGGGATGCATATGGTGTCTTAATCATGTGTTCCCCTTCTTCACAAGGACTAGGATACTAGAATCTAGGGAAAGTAATTCCGTAGGACATGGGAAAATATCCTATGTTTGAGTCATGCATGTTGAACCTTTTCAGCACCTTATCAATATATGTACTCAGTCTTAGGCCAAGAATCCTTCTAGATCTATCTCTTTAGATCTTAATTCCTAAGATATTGAATGTTTCACCAAAATTTTTGTAGAGAAGGTACTTCCCAGTCATTTCTTTACCATATGTAGGGTAGGCATGTCATTCCCCATCAATATGAGGGGTACAATTATGTTCCAACTAACCTTCTTGTAATCACATGATTCATATTCACTTTGACTAAAGCCAAACTCTTTGATTTCCTACTCAAGTCAAAGATTCTAGCTCTGAGATGCTTGCTTCAATCCATAGATTGACTTTTGTAGCTTATAGAACTTTTAATAGTCATAATAAGCTACAATGGCAAGCATGATCTTGATGGATTGATCCATGGTAACAAGTGAAAAGATTTCATCATGTTCAACACCTTGAACTTGTATAAAACCATTTGCAACCAATATACCTTAATAGGTTTGTACATTATCATCTGTGGCAGTCTTGCTTTTCACCCTATGGGTTTTATCCCTTTAGTTGGATCCACCAAGGTCCTTACCTTGTTGGTGTGCATGGAGTCCATCTCAGATCTCATGGCCTCATGCCATCTCTCAGAATTTGGTCCCTCAATAGCTTCTAGGTAGGTTGTTGGCTCATCATATATGACCAACTCATCACCTTCTTGAGTCACAAGATATCCAAATCTCTCTAGCTCAAGGCATGTCCTACTAGATCTACAAGGTTCATGTGTTACTTGAGTAACTTGAGATTTCATAATGGTTTGTAACTCTCTTTGATCCTTTTGTACCTCTATAGGTTCAATGTTTTCTTGTTGGCCTCAAACTTCCTCAAGTTTTTCTCTTCTCCCATAGATTCCTTTGGAAATAAATTCCTATTCTATTCCCTAGAAACAACTACTTTGTTGTTAGACGGGTTACACAAGTAGTATCCCTTGGTTTCCAAGGGATATAAAACAAAATCATTTTTATCTGATCTGGGACCTTTTAGCAAAAAAAATTCTCACATAAGCTTCCCATCCCCGAATCTTCATAAAAGACATATTGGGACACTTCCCATTCCATATTTCATATGGTTCTTTCAAACCAATTCGGATGGTACACATTCTAGTGTAAAGCATGTCCCAAAAAGGAATTCAGAAGATCAACTAGACTTATTCATGATCACACCATGTACAATAGGGTACAATTCCTTCTTTCTAATACATCATTTTGTTTCAGGAGGAGTCCATTGTAATACAATACCAAGGTCTCACAGAAGGTCCTCAAACTCTTGGTTTAAGTATTCTTCACATCGATCGAATCAAAGTTCTCTAATACTAGTAACCACATCTAGCATTTATTCTAAGAGGTCCACATACTTCAATATGTATGAGTCCCAATAGATCACCTATTCTCTCACTATTTTAAATAAACAGTTGTTTTGTCATATTATGCAATAAACAAGAGTTGTGTGTCTTTATAGGTTCAAAACCAAAAGATTCTTGATAACCATCTTTATGGAGTATGAAAATGTGTTTATCATTTATGTGTCCTAGATGACAATGACATTGGTATGTTCTCTTTGAGTCATCGAGCCATCTAATATCTATGTTATCTACACTTATCTCTAGAACTAATGAGTATAGATCATGAAACATTAGGCCACTTCCACAAAAGATCTTATCTTTAAAATAGAACATTAATCATTCATCATATGAAATTCAAATTGACTCTTTTCTAAACAAGATACAAAAATGATGTTTCTATTGATGTTAAGTACATAATAGCAATTCTCTAATTCTACTACAAGCCTATTGAAATAAATGATAGGTTCTAACTACATTGGTAGAAACTCTTGCTCTGTGCTGTTCCACCTTATCTTGCTTACTTCTACTCAGAACATGCACTTTTAACATATGTGAGATCCTCATTCGTTATCCAATACCTAAGATGATGAAGTAGACCTATTTATCTCAACGTGTATAATTGAAGTGAAGATCTCCAACTCCTTCTTCTTCCTGAGTTCCTTTATGTAAAGAGGGCAATCCCTTTTCCAGTTCCTAGATTGGTGACAGTAGTGGCAATTCCCTTCCTTACTCACTCCTCCCTTTTCTTTAAGTGTAGAATGCTTTGATTTTTGACTGGACTTAGAACTCATCTTGGCCTTACCTTTTCCCTTGGACTTCCCCATTCCTTTTTTGATCATCATCAAAGATCTAGTATTGTCCTTCTTCATTCGTGTCTTGATAGTTCTCAACATGCCAAGAAATCCAGACAGTGGTTTAGAAAAATTATTCATGTTATAATTCATGAGAAATTAGATATATGATTCAAGCAACAATCGCATAATCATTTATGTGCCTAACTCTTGGCCTAGAGGAAATCCAAGTCCCTCTAAGTTTTCTACGTACCCAATAAACTTGAGCACATGGGGCCCTACTGAATCCCCCTCTACCATATTGCACTGAAATAGTGCTTTTGAGAAATCATATCTCTATTTCCTATCATGATCATGGTACATCTTCTTAATATGTGTCATCATCTTGAGAATGTTCATATTTGTTATCATGTCATTGCAACTCATAGTTCGTAGAGTATAGCATCAGGAATTTGATGTCTATGGCATCATCAGAGTGCTTCTTATGAGCATCTCTTTCTACCTTAGGCGCATTGGGAGTGGGTTCTTTTGGCTCTAGTGTTTCTAAGACATAGAGTTTGTGCTCATGAGTCAGAATGATTCTCAAATTCCTAAACCAATCATGAACGTTGGTTCCATTCAGTTTGTCCTTCTCAAGGATATATAACAAAAAAAGTGTTGGTGGTTTCCATTTGCTTATACTAATAGAAAATTTTCATTGTCAAAACAATTTTGATTTGATTTGAAAATATTGACGATATTAGTTAGAAATTCAATTGATTATCACTCATTAATAGTCCTCACCATCAATTCATAAGATTGCAACATACAATCCTCTAGTGACCCAAGATCCAAAATGCATTGAGTTACTACCCAATGAACATTGACGTCAATAATCAATGATTATGGTAGGTAATATTTGCCAATAACATCTAATACAATTCTTGGATAGATTACATGCACAACTCTCTTTTTTATATTCCATATGTATTCTTCTAGGTTCATAATCCCATTAAGGTCACCTAGTTAAGCCTGACCCAAAAGGAAACATGATATGAATGCACCCAACTTTAGCAGACCTACATAACTATGATCATACTTCCATGAGATGGATGATGCACCATACTTTGGTGTAGCCACTCTTGATTGATCAAGATTTTCATGTGTGTTGTGTTGGAAAGCATCTAAGACTTAAACTTTATTTAAGTATTTTATTTATAAATATATATATATATATATACATATTGACTGGATGGACTCCTCCAGTCAGTCGCTTGGCACTGTGGTTAGCTGGCTCCTCTGGTCATGTAGTCGATCTACTTGACTTCCATTCGGTTAACTCGCCTGTTCAGAACCCCTTCTCTTGATAAATGGAAACTAATTCTATCCCTATCTACTTATTACATTGTTTAAATACTTTAAGTTACATTGGAGGGGAGCATAGGGGGTTAAGCATTAATTACATTTGGATAAGAAAGAGGAATACTCACTATGTAGACTGAATTTATAAAGTAGGAACTAAACCATCTAATGACATAAGCATCCAAGGGGCATTATCCATAACCATGCATACATTCACCATGAAATCTCATTTTAGGTCCACACATATGAGTTTCATATATATAATATCATATAATTAGACAATTTATGAGACATTCCTCAAAGTATGTGGTATTTATTTGGATATGCACGGTAACCATTTAAATATCACATTGTTTGTAACAAAATAAATGATAGAATGAAATATGATCATACTAATTTAAATCATGATACACTTTAAATTGACGTGGATCTAACACCACTAATGGGAAATATGGAAACTGAGATGGCATTGGATATGAAAAATTTCTTCCATATTTCCTAACTAGTAGATCACATCAACAATGATGTATTAGGAAAGAGGGTGCAAGATATACCTTATTCTTGAGTAAGTCAAGTGACTATCCTTGCATAGAGATATGCTTCCTTATTAAGTAGCACACGGATGGTGGTTAACATCATCCTCTTAGTGTAGTAAACATGGATGGTGGTTGATGGTTGATGAATGCATATATATCACTTTTTATCGCAAACACTTTAAGTCATTTATTTAGGATTTCATGTCCCTTTTTCATCATTTTTATGATCTCAATGCAATTTCCTTTCCTTTCTCTCTTTAAATAGATTTTTTTATCATGTTGTAGGTTGTATGTATTTTGGCACTCCTTCAACCTTGGTCCAAGAATGACTTCATTCCCTCAGGAAATATGAGGAATAAAAGGTTAATTTCAACCCTTTAAAAGGCTAGTCGATCGACTTATCCCCTCTGATCGATTGACTCGGTAGCAAAAAGGAAAAAATGAAATTCAACAATCAGTCAACTGACCACTCTAGTCACTAGAATCAACCCTGTGAAAGAAGGTGAGTTTGCATGACTGAACTGGTCGAGTGGCCTCAAACTGGTCGACTGGATTCTCTTAGCAACTAGTGAAACATACAACTTTCCAAGCTCAAGAAGCGCACATCATTCAATCCGGTCAACCGAATAGCAACCCCAATCAATTGAATGGTGCATCAATCATGGAATCTTCCATCCATCAATAGGCCCCATTTTAGTGCTCTTAGGGTACTTCCTCTATTATAAAATAAATGGGGGAGTGCTCAAACTCATTATCATCCCCCCTATTATCATAGAACTCTATCTTAGAGAATAAGAGCCATGATTGGAGAAAAGTATTCTACAATTGTTTTCCCCAACATGATTTCTCTTCTCCTAACCCTTTTTCTTTATTCTATGGGTAATATGATGTAGTATTTCCATTGTCGAGACATGGGTACTAGCCCCATGATCTCCATAACTCATCTTATTAAAATATAATATCCTAAAAGATGATAAAAGATGTGTTTTTATCCATTTAAATAATGTGGAATAGGATCCGATCAATTGTACTCCATGAATGTTATGATTTTTATGATTTTCAATGATATGACCTTTAATTGTGACCCAGAACATTGGATAGAACTCATGTGTTCCTTGGATGAGACCACATACATAAACATGTTAGAACGATTGAACCAAGACCTTCAGGACACCGAGACCATCAATTTGTGGATAGTTTGATCCATGAATCTGATTCCCTAAACAAAATATATCCATGAACATAATCTAAAATTTTTCTAAAAGAAATTAAAAGTGTCTAAGATAACTATAGGGTTCATGGTGGTAAAAGTTGGACTTATAGAAATTCCATTTAATTGAATTAGTCTTGATTGATTTCTATCTCCTTGATTTAGTTCTCTTTTGTTCTTATTTTTTCCTTTCTCCTTAGTTTAATTTAT
The DNA here is from genome assembly GCA_963693085.1 of Alisma plantago-aquatica. Classification (NCBI taxonomy): domain Eukaryota; kingdom Viridiplantae; phylum Streptophyta; class Magnoliopsida; order Alismatales; family Alismataceae; genus Alisma; species Alisma plantago-aquatica. Next base: position 692,819,745 of record OY856413.1, read on the forward strand.
CTTAATAAACTTAGTCTTTACTTCTTGTTTAGTCTTTTCTTTGATAAATTAGTTTCAATTCTGTAGGTTTACTTTCGCATTCTTGATCAATCACTTCTCTTAAAATTGGCTTTAAACATTGTTCATCGCATTAGATTTGAATTAACTCCTGACACATCGTTTCTAGGGACCAATACCTTCTATGTTATATCTGTTCAATTTTTTACAAAGCCATAAAAGGTTAAACTCCAGGGACTATTTATTAGTTCATTTTTTTACAGCGCGGGGACACATCAAATTTTGGTGTCGTTGTCGAAGATGGAAAATATAGTTAATTTTTGAACCCAATCACTTTGAACAATTAGGACCTTTTTATTTTTTTATATATTTCCTACCAAAACCCCTTTCTGGTAGTTTACTCCTCCTCCTATCGAGTTTCCATTATGGTAATATTGCTTTTTTGCAAAACTTCACGTGCTTTTTTTATATTTATATTCAATCTTATCCTCATGAATCTTCCAATTTTCTGTCCCTTTTCCCACATTTATTCACGGTACATGTGATGCTCCCAAGGAATTAACAATATACCGTTTGATACTAAAATTGATAGAACTTTTCAGCATCTGAAGTGCACCAAACAAATTAGAATGGATGAAGAAGAATATATTCAAAGAAAAATAGGGGAGGCCCAATCACCGAGAGAGCAACTATAGAGCTAAATCAGATGCGGCCACATTTGTCACTTTGGAAGCCCAAAACACCACCCAATAAGGAGTAGAGTAGTAGAAATAAATCTAGGATTTCTAGATCCCTTTTCCCACCCAAGAACTACATCCTTTCGTACCTCATTTTATTACTGTTCCTCAATTTAAATCAGTATACACTGGATTACTATGCTCCAAGCAAGCACATTTTTTGGGAGGATTAGAAAAAACTATCAAGACCATCTCAAGCGTTTCGCTTATTTGTGTTCCCTATTCAAGGTTTTGGCATTTTTTGGTGATGCCCTCAAAACGGCTACTTATATACTCACTGACTTATCTCATCAGTTCCTGGTATAATGCCATGGAAGGCGACTACATCACCATTTGGAAGCCCCTCCAATCTAAATTTCTTGAAAAATATTACCCCCCATCCCTTACTTTTCAAATCTAGGAGCAGACTACACAATTTAAAATGTCCCCTGAAGAAACGTTGGACAAAGCATGGGAATGGTTCAAAGAACTAATTTGTTATTGCCTACATCACATTATTTCCCCAATGTAGTTAATCGAGACATTTTTAAAGAGGTGACAACTAGGATACTAAAGTCCTCCTTAAGACTTCCTTGGGAGGAAATTTCATGTTTTGAAACTTTGATAGTGCATGGGATGTTGTATAAAGAAGCATTGAGACCCAAGCCCAATCTCATAGAGGGAAAGGGAGAGTACTCAAGATCACTAAGGCCGAAGATAGATCTGAGTTTAAGTCGGTTGTTTAAAGCCTCGAGTGATTGATTTAAAACAAGACTGGTTGGAATCTTTACTTCTTAGTTCCATGGGATTGTGACCCCCTCAACAATCTCAATACCTTCCACAACATGTGAATGCTATTGTATTCCTTTGCAATATTTTCCATTGTCTATGATCATTCCACTCAATAGTGCCAATTGCTTTATAAGATCCCCATGCAACCTAGAGATGGACAACAAATGGAGGACCTCAACTTCATTCATAGCATTCTTGGTCAAGCTTATTACAGTTCCAATCAATCCAGGAACCTACTGGTTTTGGATATGGAAACCCAGTCAGTGCATAAAACTCAATTCAACAATGACTGCCTAAAATGAACTACTAAGATCATCCACCGCCTAGTTTTTAGTATAGTAATAATAAAAACCTCTGATACTAAAATAAATATCAGCGAAATTACCAAAATCGTGAGTAGCAACTTCGAAACCTTAACTAGGCTCCACAGTTGTAGCAACCTGCACCCACTCCTGATCCTACTTCTATTACTGACAAATAGTTCATGGAGTAAAAGCAACTAATTTTATCCTAGATGGAATCTCTCAAAGCGACTGACTCTCAGGTTACGCAACTCATTATCAACCAACGTCCTCCTGCAAGAGCCTTTGTTGGGCAACTAAAAAAATCCTAAACATTATGAGAAATTCTACATATTGTGTTCACCTTATTAAGGATGCCTCAAGAAGATGAGATTGGGCACTAGATTCATGAAGTTTTTAGATACCATGAAGAAACTTCATGTTGACATTCCCTTTTTGGATGCACTTTAAGATATGTCATCATGATCTAAGTATATTAAGTTGTTGTTGACCAAATAGTGTAGAACCAAAGAATACGAGACTATCAAGCTTGCAAGAACCACATCCGACATCCTTCTTAAAAAATGCCTAAGAAGCAGAAAGAACATGACTCCTTCAAGATTGGGTGTTATTTAGGCGATAATATATGTCAAAAGGGGCTTGCAGACGTAGGCGCCAACATCTCAATTATGCCATATAATCTATACAAGAGACTAGGATTTGTAGATATGTTTCCCACATCAATGATGCTAAAATTGGTAGATTCTTCTATGACTAAGCCAATGGGCATCATTGAGGGTGTCCCAATCAAGGTTGGCTAGGAAACCTATGTTTCTTGTGATTTTTTCATTATGGATATTAAAGAGGATCTTTGTTATCCCCTTATCTTTGGATGACCATTTCTGGCTACTACCCACACTTCAATCGATGTCAAGGTAGGCACCATACTCCCACATCTTGGAAGACAAACAATAGAATTCAGAGTATGTAAAAGTATGAGAAAACCAATCTTTAGGAAGAGGTCTATCTGCTCGACTAGATGGACAAGCTCTCCCAGCTTTGACATGAGGGGGTATTTCTGAATTCCCCTTACAAACCTGATTACGTCTAATTTCAACAATAACTAGATTTGCTAGTTTTGAGCCCATCATGGAACTTTTGAGGAAATCAAGGACCTTAAAATGGTATATATCCTAGAAGAGATGACTGCAACTCTCAAAACTCTTAAGAAGAAACCCCTTCTAGAAGGACTCAAATATGTCTTCCTTGATGACAAAGAAACTTTCCCTATCATCATCAATTATGACCTTACAGCTGAGCAAGAGATAAACTTACGACTGAATTAAAGAAAGGAATGGCTGCTCTAGGTTACAAGATGAAAGACCTAATAGGGGTTAGTCAAATCATCTGCATGCACAAAAACCACATGGTTGAGGGATACAAACCTTCAAGAGACCCTCAATGTAAGGTGAGTCCCAACATGAAGGAGTCGTCCGACTCAAGGTAATCAAGCTTCTTAATGTTGGGATCATATATCTGATAACCGATTCACCTTGGGTAAGTTCCATCCAAGTGGTTCCTAAGAAGGGTTGTACTACTATAATCAAGAATGAAAATGATGAACTCATTCCCACCTACACTATTACTGGGTATAGAATGTGCATCAACTACCATAAGTAGAACAAGTCCATCAAAAAGAATCACTTCCCTCTTCCCTTTCATAATTCTATGTTGGATTACCTTGCTCGACAGGAATACTTTTGCTACTTAGACATATATTTGGGATTCTATCCAATCCTTATCCTTCCCAATGACTGAGAAAAACAACATTCATTTTTCCTTTTAGCACCTACTCTTTTATAAGGATGTCATTCGGCCTTTGCTATGCCCCTACCACCTTTCAACAGTACATGGTCTCGATCATGCTGGCTTGACTAAGACAGACATGAAAGTGTTTATGGATGACTTCTTCATCTAGGAAGACTCTTTTGAATCATGCTTGTATCATCTTTCTCTTGTACTAAAAAAGTGTAAGGAGTCACCTAGGAAAAGTTCCACTTAATGGTTATGGAGGGTATTGTCCTTGGCTATAGGGTGAGAAATAGAGGTATTGAAGACGACCACACTAAGACTGAAGCCATCACCAAGCTCCCTCCTCCCACCTCCATTTGAGACATTCATGCCTTGTTAGGGTAGGTTGGCTTTTACCATCGATTTATCCAAGATTTCTCGAAAATTGTTAAACTCTTACGAACCTCCTATAGAAAAATGAAATCTTCACCTCTAATCTAGACTGCATAACACATGTTAACAACATGAAAACAACTCTTACCACTGCTCCCATCATTTGAGCTACTGATTGGTCACTTACTTTTAAAGTCATGTGCAATTCTAATGACTATGTTATCATAGCTATCCTTGACCAGAGGGTTGATAAGAATCATCACCTTATCTACTACGCCTCAAAGACCCTCAATGATTCACAAAGAAACTACACCACCTCCAAAAAGGAGACATTGGAAATTTTCACATTTTGGATAAATTTCACTCATGCTCGGTGGGATCTAAAGTGATTGTCTACACATGCTACGCTGCCATCCAGTATTTGATGACCAAAAAAATGTCAAGCCTAGACTCATTACGTAGGTGCGACTACTCCAAGAGTTTGATCTAGAAATTTGCAACAAGAAGTGTAACACCTCAGCTTATGATATATAATATAACTGAGTAGAAGCTTTCATCGTAAAGGGGGATGTCACATTTAGGAAATCATAGCAAATAAACACATAATCCACCATTGGGATTCATACATTATTCTTTGAATAGGAAACTATAATTGTGTTCTATAACATGTCTAAACATGGATAACTATTCATAAACATAAACATGTCTAAATAATTGGATAGCCTAGTATGGATGGTACCCTACCAGTTAGATCTTGAAGGTCTTATAGTTATTGCATGCTCCACTTGAGTCCTTACTTGCTCCAATTCTTGGGGAATGCGTCCCCAGCCATGCAAAGGGGAAAAACAACACATTAGTAAACAATAATGGCAGTTAGAATATGAGAAAAGTAAATATACTTGACATGTAAGAAAAATTGACATGAATTAACTATAAGTATTATTGAATCATTATTGACATGAAAAATTGAACAGTATATGTATGCATCCCTATATAATGCCCCCTGAGGAGCACATGATTGGTAGGAAAGCCCTTGATGCTAGGAAAGCCCATAACGACCCCTTAGGGTCCATGATTTGAGAGCATATAAAGACTAGTTCAATTCCAATTAACTTGAACATTAACATTAACATGATTCTTGAACTTAACATGATGGAATTTCTCCCTATTAACATGATCCTTTAATATGATGGTATTTCTCTCTCTTAAACATAATCATGAAATACATGAGTCATTAATCATTATGAACATTATAATCATAAGACACAACATATAACAATCATCAAGCAGTAATATAGCAATCATGATTAAAACATTAGACTTGAAATTATAATGTGTACTTTATACTTAACATGCAAACAACCATAATTACTTGTTCTTATTAGCGTGACCCACTTACCTTGGAGTAAAGATAATCCTAATATAGCCTCTCTGATCCTTGAGTCAAATCTTGGTCAGGTATTCCCTTGACTTGATTAGGCTCTAAGCACCTATTCATAAACATCATTAATAAATACCTTGGATTGATCTTAGGTTGAATTAGGGTGAAATTAGGGTTTGAGTGCATTAGGACTAATCTCACTAATCAAAATCATTAAATTAGGAAAACTAGGTTAACTTAGATCATATTAATTATATATAACACATAGTTAGGGTTTTATGTGTCCAAATAGGGTTTCTAATAAAACATCAAAATAGGAATTCAAATCATGGCTTGAAAACTTTAAAATTGGATCCCTCTTGAAATACCCTTTCCAATGACTATTTATTTGTATTTTTCTGAGCATCCTGTGATTTACTATGAATTTTCAAAAACTGACCAATGAGAATTTAGTAAAACCATAGCGTGACACTGATTTGAGTCAAAAATAAACCTAATGTAAGTAAACCATGAAATGACCAAAAAACCTTACGCGCACATTACATATAATCAATTAGGCGAGGGCAAAGTTTTCATTTCGTCATAACAAATAATTTGTGGCTGATGAAACAAAAGCACGCATGAAATCTCAAAAAAGCCCTAACTTGTTAAACCATCTGATTAGAGAAGCGTGGGTATATGGTCGTTTGTTTACCTGGCTTCTTCTACTTGCATACATGGTGAGAGCAGAACTTAGAGATTGGTTCCTCGATCGAAGATTGTGATTCCCAAACAACCAAACAAAAGGGAAGGCACAAAGCACTTCCTCATGCACAGACGAGCTCAAAGAGCCAAAGCTCAACCCCTGGGGCACACTGTGACCTTAGAACTAACTAGAGGAACCTGAGAAATAGGGAAGGGAAAATCATGATCAAAAATACTGAAAATAAGGAGATAAGCCTCAACTAGGGTCTTCAAAACACTCACGGAGGCAAGGCAAGTGTTGTCGCGGGCGGAGGGCCATTAGAGCATTGTGGTGACTAGTATCGACAAGGCATCACACAGTTGCTATAGGATATGGGGACTCAGAGCAATCCAAGGTTAACTAATAGTTTTAAAATAATTGAGGGAGGCCAAGGAAGCTCATTGAGTCCTTAATTTCACAAGGGACATAGGAGACAACTATGGAGGAATCAAGTTCACCAAAACTATAGGTCTAGTAGGGCAGGGTGGCTCAAAGCATTCAAGGTGAAATCAACTGAGGAGGAGAGATTGGTTGTGACCGATAGGGATTTTGGGCACCTTATATAGGGGTGTGAAGCATCGAGTTGGCTTCTATGAAGTATCAGTGGACAGGGGTGATGTCCTACTTTGGGCATTTTGTTCTCAAGGCAAGAGGGAGAACAAGTTATAGCTTGTTTGAAACATCATAGGAAGATAAAACTAGTAAAAAAGAAATCTCATTAAATGGTTGAGTATTAATGGAGAACTAGATCGGATGAGGTGGACCTATGAAACGGTGGCTAACCCATGGACTATGTGGAGGTAGTTGACGACTCTAGAGTCATCAGATCATGAGGTGATTAAAATAGGGTCGTCCCATCGGTGCATGAAAAAGGAAATCAAAACTATAACACGCTACAAGATAAAGGACCGAAACTTTAGGAAATTTAAGGCATTCAATGTAAATTTGATTAATGTTTTAATAGCCATATTCAAACCTTTATAAATTCGAATTGGAGGGTCAAACATGGCCCAAATGACTTCAAATTTGAACCACGGGTTAATTTGAAGGTCTAGAATATTGCTAGACAACTAGATTTCATTTTTGTACACATTATGTTCCATAACTTCTATATTGATTATTAACCTTAACTAAATTCTATTTAAATGGTGAGATAATTTGAAAAGGCTTTTCTTGAGTCAACATTCGAGATATACCCTATTTAGTCATTTAAGAGTCACATGGTCACCTCTTTAACCTCTTCCTATGTTTTATTGCTCTCTTGGAGGAGAGAGAAAAGAAAATAGGAGTAAATGAGTTAATTGATACGCTTAATGCACATTTGAAAGTGAAATATGAAATTGTGTCTTATTTTATTTTTTCTTTTCCCATTTTCATATATGAATTACCATTATTGGTCTTTTTGCATTTACCCCCTCAACTATTTATCCCTTAGGAAAATTCCCATTCTAAGTTTTAAACTTGCTTTGAAACATTAGGGTGTGACAAGAAGAGTTTTGAAAATGTCATTGTGGATCATCTCCGTCGTCTTAGGTGCCAGCCTGACGTTGGCATCCCCATAGAAAATTCCTTGCTAGATGAATAGATGCTCAAATTAGAAATTCAGTTCCCCTGGTTTTCCAATTCCATGAGTTATCTGGCTACTGGTATCTTGCATTTTGAATATAAGGGACATGCGTAGAGAAAATTTTCCATGATGTTAAAAACTTCTACTGGGATGTGACAACCACTATCAAACTGACACCCAAATCACATAGTATTTATGCAAAATAACCATTAGTAATGGATTAACAAAAATCACTAAAAATAAAACTATTTTACAAAGAGATCCCTTGCCAAGAAACTCTTAAAGAAAGAACCAAAGCAATATATACATCATGGTTAACATTGTACATATATTGTACCATCTCATCTCGAGGATATCATATACCAGTTGCTTTGCCGAAACATATACATAAGCAACATAAAACCTTGAGGTATACAAGCCAAAATCTTAGATCCTTTATAAAACCATTACGTACTAACTCCCAAGGACTTGAGAGTACAGAGATGACACATAAGACTTCTATCTACAAGACACGACAGACAACACACTCAACCTGAGCTATTACTATTGTTCATGTTGTTGTTGTCCTCCCTCTACAGTACGGTCTCTACCTCTTTGTCCATGCCCACCTAAAAATGTTGGGACCAACGAGGTGAGACAAAAGTCCTAGCGAGAGATATAACTCTCCACCAACAATATTATTATCATAGGTGAACAATATAAAACTGAGAAGATGATCTTTTATATTAATAATCAAGATTAATCACTATTTATGAGAAGAACAGAGCAATATCATCTTTTAAAGCAATGCAACTATCTATGATAGAGAAATAAATCATCTATTCACTTTATAAGGAATACAAATAACACATATAACATCTATCCATTTAAGATGTACAAAATTAATGCAACATCATCCAATGTTTTCATATTCAATCCTTAAGAAAATACACTGCACGACTGATTACACTTATTTAAAATCACACTTATGCCCTGAGGAGACGAGGTATACCACTCATGCTCCAACTGACCATGGCTGTGTAAAGCATCGGTACCATACAAGGTCAAAGGAAGAGACAACTTCCAAGACCTCACCTGTCTCGATCAGTACGAGACCACTAGTAGTGACATCATGTGTCAAACTACAAATAGCTTGCCAGGGTATAGTGGAATCTTCGCTATAGAATTATAGTTGCAGAATGCACTCTCTTCAGGGAGACCACACAGCAATCCCTGATATATTAATATTGAGTCATGGCATATAGCCATACTCTTATGATGATGAGGGAGACCACACAACAATCCCTATTTGGACATAAGGATATTTTTGCCCATTACCCCCACATATTCAAAAATTTGCTCTCCAAGTTAAAATTGTTTCACCATTCAGCAAATTCTGACACTGAATGGATCTATGGCCAGGACAACTACATGATAAGGTTCTACTTGATTAATTAGGTGCATTACAGTATCTTTTAGCATCAACTAAGTTACAAGTATGAATTATAATAGATTCTACAAAGAAAGGTGTAATACATTTATCAAGTACTTTCATAATCTTTGGAACACATTGAATGTATAACACTCGGGATCTCAGTCCCTTATCACATTAATGGGGATTCTCATCCCTTAACGTTATCATCATCATGATTGCTAGATCTAGGTATTCAAACCTTTAGTTCATCATTGAACATTGTCACCTTTTATCAGGTAACTATTACCTCTAGGTCCTCAGACCCAGGTATACATTATACTTATTGCGCAAGTATTTCACGTCTCACAAGGCCCATTTAATCTATATCATGTGAAACATCATAGCTCATACATGTCTACGCTCATCATCTCATGATACCTGCATAGTTAGTATTTCATGATAAAAACAATATCAAGTACATATCATCACCATGCAATACAAGAAATACAACCTTCCCATTATTAGGGTTAGGGTTTCCATTTTTATCCAATTAGGGTTTCAAGTTCATATTATCAAGAATCAAAACCCTAATTCATAGAACCACACATATTAGGAGCATACATTGATATCATAAGTATTTAATCATACTTGTTTATTCTCATCATTTATCATTAAATGAGTATCACACAAAGTATGAGTTTCTCTCTCATCCTCACTAGGATATTGATTACATCATACTTTATTAAGTTGGCTCAACCCTTTTCTCAAGGTACACTGGCCTACACTTATTAAAATGCATTAAACTCTTTACATCTTAATGTATGATTGACTTAACACACTTCATGTGTTACTCAATCAAGTATATCATATTTGAGAAGCTTACCTCCATATTGGTTTTGAGGTGCTTCCACCATATCGGGCTAGAGGTTTATGCTTACTACCATATCGGGCTAGAGGTGTGTGCTTACTACCATATCGTCCAAGAGGTGTGTTCATACCACCATATCATCCAAGAGGTGTGTGCTTACCACCATATCGTCCAAGAGGTGTGTGCTTATCACCATATCGTCCAAGAGGTGTGTGCTTATCACCATATCATCTAAGAGGTGTGTGCTTATCACCATATCATCCAAGAGGTGTGTTCTTATCACCATATTGTCCAAGAGGTGTGTGTGTGTCACATATATCGGGTTACTCAAGTGTTGGGTTTTGCATATCGGGTTAGACCCCTATGCTCATACATTTTCAAACCTTCAAAGTATCAACCTACCATGAGTTGAGTGATAGCCTAGACAATTGGTTAGTCCTTTTTCAACCAACACAAATGTACAAAATGATAGGGGTGTGGGGTTCCAAGGTATAACTGATTTCATATCACCATATTGGGGTTCATTACCATATCGGGTTAGAGGTGCTTCAACCCGATATTGGTTTGTGCCATGATGATGTCATCATCATCAAGCTCTAGAGTTTCGTCCCTTACTATTCTAGTTCATGGACAACAATCCTATGCAACTATTAAAACTCATAGAATCATCAATCATTCAAGAAAAATCAAAATTGAAAGTAGATCAACAAGTATAGAAATATTGAAGGTGAATAACAACATGATTGGGTTCAAGTTATATAACCTGCCTCAAGAAAAACTTCAAAGATCCAAGATCCAAAGCTTCACATTCCCAAGGCTGAAAATGAACTTATCAAAGATCCAAGACTTGTTCATAACTCCTCTATATACAAAGAATCACCATGGATAAGAACTTGGTGAAGAAGAAAAGAAAGGAAGAATCACAACCCAAGATTCATGCTTCAACCAAGATTGAAGATGACCATGGCTTCACCTTAAGCTTAAGGATCGAGATCCTCCTTGATCCTCAACTACTATGCATGATATCTAAGAGAAAGAGAGTTGTAGGATTCAAAAAGCTTCACTAGTAGGTGAAAGGAGTGGTATATATAATTGAGGCTCATGAGAGAGAGTGTATAAGAGGTGTCATCACCTTATGCTACTAGGTGACACATGTCCATGCATGGGTTGACATGTGTCCATGCATGAACACATATTTATCTTGACATGAAAAACTCTTGGGGATAATCTAGGGATAAGATTTCGACCATTAGTTATCTTGTTGAACAAGATATTTCAACAATGGGATTAAAATATACACCTAAAGGAATATGCACTCACCCACACATAGTGCGTTACATGGGAGGATGAAGGAAAAGCGGGACATTTTGGTAAAAAAACTAGTTGTAAGACAAAAAGTCAGATGTCTGTTGGAAAAAGAAACTAGATAAAATAGATTGCTACAGTTATGCTTCACTTAGTGATAAAAGTCGACCGTATGAGCATACTTTTCTGCACTTGTTGTTATGTTAGCTTTGAGAGAGGGGTGGGGGTATAGATACCCTAGGGAGAATTTGTTACAACCCCAATTTTTGGGTTCATTTGGAGAGAAATGTAATTTCTCATATTAAATATATTGGAACAAATAATGATACAATTTTTTTTGAATAAATGAATTTCATTTACAATAGCCTTGATGGTTGGTTGTGGACTTTATTGGCTATTGGGCCCAATAATAAGGAAAAGACAAAAGGAACTCCATTACTAATAAGAAATGGAGAAAAGAAAATGTAGAAACCACTAGAAGGAAAATGAATTAAATCCAAAGGGGGATTTCGTGCCTCTTGGGTTATTAAGAAAGAAATTGAAAACAATGATAAAATGTGGGAAATAAGTGGAAAGAGGTATAATTGAGTTATCCTTGGGGATTTTCGTATCCAAAGGATTCCTAATGTTAAAAGGAATATCAATGAGGAAAATAAAAGAGAAATAAAGAGAAAACCTCAAAAATAGATATTTTAATAAGAAATAAACAAGATAATGTGAAATAATGGGTATAGATGCATCTAGAAGGATAATGAGTACCCAATAAAAAGGAATTTCGAAATATTAGAGTTTGTTGAGGTCCAAGGAACTCCAATGGAGGAAAAGAAAGAGAAAATACCAATAAAGCAAAATAAGAGAGTAATGTAATACATTATTAATGAATTTGGGTGGCATTGCTAAAGAGGTCGTATTTTCTACTTAAGGAAAATATATTTTCGTGGCCATTGAATTAAAAGGCAAGGAGAGTAAGTGAGAGGATTTTCGAATTCCTAAATATCCAAATAATAAAGAATATCAAAAGATAATTAAGAGAGGAATCTTGCTTCCTAATGAAAGAATTGGATTCCTATTGGGAAAAAGTCTTGTATCCTTGTGGATGAACACGATAGGGTGTGGATACACTCCCCTATATAAGGGGTAGATCCTCTGGGTCCATTTCAAAAAGGATCCCACGCACCCCTCTCTTTCTTTCTTCTTCTTCTTCATCTTCTTTGGCAAAACCCTAACCTTGAGGGTATAGCTCTAACCTTAGAGCCACGAGGGCCATGGCGTCGTCATGATGGAGGCATGGCGTTCCTTGACATCCAGTGAATGATCGAGCAACGTCGTGTTTCTCCTGCCTATGTGCAGCATCGCCAGCGGACTGCAGCAAGGCTGCGTTTTGCAGGCCCAAGCGCCCACACCCCCGGCCACCTGGGGCACCAGCCGAAGAATGGGCAGGTGCGGGTGAGGGCGTCGGAGGTGAGGGGGCCCTCCCTGATGGCCGATGAGGTCAGGGGGGAGGAGGAGGAGATGCACCCTCGACCGTTAGGGCGGCAGCAAGCAGCTGTCACGAGGTAGAAGAAGAAGATGTCGATTGGATGATTTTGCCCCTCTACGGGCTGAAGGGGTACTTACTTAACCGAGGGCGGATCTGACAATTTGTTGTGTTTCCAAATAGCTGCAAAGCAATGTTGCATGATAAAGGCTACATGGTGTCTCCCTATTGGCCCAAGTAAGGTTTTATTACAAAAATCATATCTCCTTAATAGTAGCTCGGATGAATATGCATAAAATATGAAATTTGCTCAGAAAAACAAGGGGAATCCATTAAAAATATAATTGAAGCCTGGTTCTAATTGAAATTCGAAAAGTAATGGAAGTTATCAACTTTAATACTTTAATGATTAAGAAACCCTATTTTGAGATGATTAATGTGATTAGCAGGGTTTAATGGATGATTAAAGTTGATATTAACTTGTTAATTGTAAAAAGGTACATTAAGCACAAATAGGATGAACTTTGCACATAATTAGTTTAATTTAAAGTTTCTTGTGCATAAATATGCTTTAATAGGCCTTGAAACCCTAATATTGGTAAATGCGACTCTTAATGGTTTTAATTATTCAAAATCATGAATAAAGCTAAGATTTGATGATTCTAAGTTAGTTTGAGTTAAACAAAATTGCATATCATAGGAACCCCAAATACTCATACTTCACTGTTGGCATCCATGAACTGTACTTCATAAATATTTTATTCATTGTATTGGGATTTACGCAAAGTGTATGTAAATATGTATACCTATGAATAGGCACTCGACATGTTTATTTAGGGAAATTCTCTTTATGACTAAAAGCTATACTAAAACTAGAGAAAATACACTTAAATTTGAAAATTAAATAGCCATGATGGTTTAACGGTTATGGTTTCATGTCATACTTGTTAAGACGTGACTCGGGGCAGAAGCTTTTTAAGCGAGTAAGCATTGGCCTATACCATTCCCAATTTGCTGGCTTATGTCATTGTTTAGCATGAACAAGATCACAATAGTTATATTAGAGTCGGTCAGTTTATCATTGGAATCTTAAGTTGTTTATGTTGTCTTATTTTTGCATTTGAATGTTTATTTTGATATTATAGTTCAAACTTTGCATTTAGTGTAAGAATGTTTGATTTAATTTGATTACAAGTATTCAGATGTAGCCAATGCCTAAAAACTAAAACTTTCATGAATTATCACCGTATGACATTGCATATGCTTTGTTTCTCAATAAGTCCGACAAGGACTGATCAGCCAAATTAGATGATGCTCTCTCGGCATACAAAACCGCTTATAAGACGTCGATGGGCACCACACCTTACCGCTTGATATATGGAAAAACTTGCCACCTGCCCTTTAAGTTGGAGCATAAAGCGTTCTGGGCGATCAAGCGACTCAATATGGACCCGACGCTAGCTCGGAAGAAAAGATTTCTTCAGCTTCAAGAGCTTGAGGAGCTGAGGCTTCATTCTTATGAAAACGCGAGGATATACAAACTAAGAACCAAAATATGGCATGATGCCTACTTGAGGAAGAAGGATGTCAACGAAGGTGATAAGGTTTTATTATTTAAATCTTCTATCTGTCTTTTTCTAGGAAAATTGCAGAGTAGATGGTCTGGCCCATTCATTGTGGCAAAGACATATCCGCCCGGGATGATGGAGCTCTTTGATAAAGAAGATCCGACAAAAAATTTTCCAGTCAACGGCATGGTTGTATAGGCGGCCAGGCGTCCAGGCGTTCCAGGGGGCACCCAGACAGCCTAGGCACCCAGGCGGACGCCCAGGCGTTTCCAGACGTTTTGATAGATTTTTTATTTTATCAAATATAGGTAAAATTTCTAAAAACAATACCAGCCTCACACATATAAATATACATGATAAATATGCAATCAATGTGCTACCAAATTACCAATAGTGGAAGAAAGCAACAAAAGCATTAGATATGGATTGAATTGTGAAAATTTTACCTAAACAAAATTCATATAGAAATCAGAAAGCTAAACATGTATAATGTTTGTAGCAAAAATAGAATGTAGATGAGCATCATAATCTCAATAAACTATAGAGAAACAAAATAACTCATAGCTAACATAAGTTCAAGAAAAATCAGAGATATGACTATATCACTCATCATCGCTGAGATCTGCATCATCATCACTATCATCATCTAATTCAAAACCTTCCTCTGCTTGTTCCTCCTCAGTTTCATCATCGTCATCAAACTCATCTAATTCCTCAAGTGAAACCTCACTACGAACTTTTTTTCTCTTGGATTACAATACCCTTTGTTGTCTTTGCATGTGGCCGTTTGGTCTTTGAGAGTTTTGTAGCTTTTCTCTTCCGTTTGTAGACAACCTTTGCTTTTCCCTTGTCATCAACCTTGGGCTAGGATGCTTCCCTTTGAGGCCTAGCAACTTCTTCAGATGCTCCCATGGCCTCGTCTACAAGTTTCCAAGTGAGACCATCATGATCAGGCACTGTAGCGGCATCGAGAATCCCTGTCATCCACTCACTAGTCCACTGCACATCATCAAGTGCAATGCCATCAAAATCACTTTCAGCATTCGTATCCCTCATCTTCTGAAAGCGCTCCTCCAATCTACAGTTGTATTGAATGAAGACAAGTTTATCCAGCCTCTTGCTCAACAACCGATTTCTTCGCTTTGTGTGTATCTACATTAAAAAGGTTATGAATCATAATATTATTACAAAAGTGCAAAAATTTATTTACTAACCAGTAACACTTACAAACTCAAATGAACTCCAGTTTTGCTCACAACTAGAGGAGGTGAAACACAGGCTCAAGAATCGCAGAGCCAACTTCTTTAAGGCTGAATTCCCTACACCGTATAGCTCCCACCAAGCCACTATAAAATATGAAGATATTATAATCAATTATACTAATGTTATAATCTATATCTATTATATATCAACAATTATGTTATATGTAAATAGATATAGTGTCTTACATGGTGACATGGTACTCCTATGGCGTAGAGCAGCTGGGTTCCTGAACAAGCCATGATTGTTTGTGTAAGCATCAACATCAAAAGCTACTTGATCAATTAAAGATAAATCTTCAACTGTCTTCAGGAAGCAATTCATGAAAGCTGCTGGAGCTATGTCAATGGTTTCTTCTGTTAATTCACCTTCTTTCACAGAACGAAACCACTCATTGGGATTGAGGAAGTAAGTTGCATCGTGCAATACTGATACCATCTGATCTTGGTATCGTTTTTTAATAATGGACACAACAGGACCATACTTTCTCTCATCCTGTCCTAAATTCAACTGAATGTTGTCAACTGCGGTTTGCATAGCTCTGCTTATGTATCCCATACATGGCTTGGAATCAGAATCAACTAGCCTCAACAATTGCACAAGTTGCGTCGTGGCCCTCAGATAGCTATCCACCGCCTCGTAGAACTTATGTGATAACGCAGTCCTCGCAACCTTATCCCCAGAATTTGATTTAGCCCATTTACTTGTTGTCCACAAATCAGATAGAAACAAGGTGCCCAAGGCATTCCTAGCATTATGTATGCTTTGAAGTGTCAGAAAAGCTGTGGCAAAATGAGTGATTAAGAATCTAGTCAACTCCTTCCCATCTGAAATTTGGAGATAAGCATGGTGTAGCGTTGTGTGAAGGTAAATGTAAGATGTCAGCTTTCTAGCTTTGCTTATTACTCCTGCATACTGCGGCAATGCTGCAATGTCCTCCAACATCAGATCTATACAATGAGCGGCACATGGTGTCCAGAATAGATGCAGCCACTTTGCCTCCAACATCTCGCAAGCTAGCTTAAAATTTGAGGCATTGTCAGTTACAACCTGCGTAACATAACTAGGCCCAATCTTCTCAATGGCCTCATCCAGCAGTTTGAAAAGGAATTCACTTGTATGGTTATGTGAAGATACATCAACAAAATACATGAAAAAGGTTCCATGAGGTGAATTAACTAAAAAGTTTATTAGACTTCTTCCTCGCCGGTCTGACCATCCATCAGACATCAGTGTGCATCCATACTTCTTCCACGCCTGTACATGTCCATCCCGCAAGTTTCCGGTCTTCTCGTATTGAGCATCTAACAGACGTGTCCTGAGAGCTTGATACTTTGGAGGTTTGAAACCTCTCCCAACCTGAACAGCCGCCTCAAATGCAATTTCATATTGACTGTAGTTGGCAGCATTGAAAGGTAGACCAGCCTGGTAGAACCACAACGCTATCTCCTCATCAGCTCTAGCTTGGGCTTCTTTCTTGTACGCAGAGTCAACATAGTTTTGCTCTTTTCCTGCCTTCCTCAACGCAATCACCTCACGAGGAAGAGGTGACACATATGCATCCATGGGGCCTCGATCATTAACCCATGACGTCTTACCAAACATTACAGACCTAGCACTTGTTTTGGGTGTAGAAGCACCTGGTTTTTGCGAAGCAATAGTAAAATCCTCCTGTTCACCATCAGGTTCCCCACGAGGAAACAAGTGCAGCTCGGCATCTAGGGGTTTAGACTTCTTCCTATTCGCCTCCATGTAGTCCAGTATCTCTTTTCTGATAGCAGCTGTAGTGTTGTTGCACTTGATCACGTTTGAACCTTTCCATGTAAGATGGCCCTTAACCCTCTTGATCCCTCCATTACATATATGGCCACATAGACCACATTGGACCCTGTTCTTATCACTCGGATTAGGCCAAAAAGAGTACTGCCACCCAGGATCATTGGATTTTGCTTTCCTATTTGGATCCTTCACTAAAACAGAGTAGTGATTTGGGTCTACATTGCTGCTCCCAGTGGGAATAGTACTCCCTATCACTTGCTCGTCAGACATCCTAAAATTAAATAAAAAAATCACAGTTGAATAACAAATATAAGTTGATCATTAATGCAAACCAATAGATAAATAAATATAATTTTTTAGATGATTAAATATTTGTTAAATAAGATAACAAACTTACAAATCAGTAAACGAATATATATAAAACAATAGATGATTAAATATTTTCTTAATCAGTAAATAAAGAGATACAAATCAGTAAATGAATATATATAAAACAAAAGATGATTAAATATTTTCTTAATCAGTAAATAAAGAGATACAAATCAGTAAACGAATATATATATAACAATAGATGATTAAATATTTTCTTAATCAGTAAATAAAGAGATACAAATCAGTAAACGAATATATATAAAACAAAAGATGATTCAATATTTTCTTAATCAGTAAATAAAGAGATACAAATCAGTAAACGAATATATATAAAACAATAGATGATTAAATATTTTCTTAATCAGTAAATAAAGAGATACAAATCAGTAAACGAATATATATAAAACAAAAGATCATTAAATATTTTCTTAATCAGTAAATAAAGAGATACAAATCAGTAAACGATTATATGTAAAACAATTGATGATTAAATATTTTCTAAATCAGTAAATAAAGAGATACAAATCAGTAAACGAAAATATATAAAACAAAAGATCATTAAATATTTTCTAAATGAGTAAATAAAATGATACCGATCACTAATTCATATAAGTTGATCAATAATGCAAACTAATAGATTTATACATACAAATCAGTAAACGAATACATATAAAACAATATATGATTAATATTTTCTAAATCAGTCACTATTACAGTACTTGCAAGAGTTTAATCCTTAAAATGTAAATTACTGATTTTGAAGCAGTGCAAGTAATACAAATCAATAAATTAAATTTTAAAAACTGAATCACTAAGTTTTGCATTACTTAAATTTTTTAAGTTAAAAGTATTACATACATACACAATTATACATGGGCTTTTAGCCTTTTACTTAGCAATTAGCATCACTTATTTGCCATCTATAGAGTATAGATTCTATAAACAATAATTAATTGTTGTATTAAACTTACATTTACAGGTTCAATGTTCAAACAGATTACAGCCATACAACAGGTTCAAAGTTCTATGCATACTAACAGGTACATGCGTATAAAAAAAAGAAACATCCAGTTCAAGATGGCGAGAAACAGGGGATGACGCCAAGTTAATGGTATTGCTTACCTACTTGGATAGTCGGATTGTCATTTTTGCCGAGATAGCCGAAATGTGGCACAACCGTCAGCAGTCAGCACCGACCTGGAGCAGTGGCTACTAGCTATTAGGCAGCAGGGACTGGATGAGGAGGGGGAGAAAACAGAGGGAGAAGGACATCTTGCGTCTTCCCTGTTGTCCTGTACAATGAAAATAAAAATAAAAACAGAAGACGCAGAGAGGAGAAGATGAAGGGGAGGGGGGAGGGTGCCGCAAATGACTGGATGAGAGGGGAGGGAAGGGGAGAGAATACATACCTGAGCGGCCGCCGGTGGAAGACGCACACAGTGGGTGGGCGGCCCAGCAGGTTCTTTGCGTCGGCAGCTGGTTGTCGCACACAGCAGGGGCGTCAGTCGTTAGTCCCGGCTTGCCTAGCAGGAGAGGAGAACGGGAGTGGAGAGGGGAGGGAAAGATAGAGGAGGGGAGGCGGAGGGGAGTGGAAAAGAGCCAAAGACGAGACCCTGCGTTCCAAGGTTGGCCGGCAGAAGTCAGAGCGTCGGACTTGCCCGGCAAGCCTTGTCGCGCGCGCGGAAACAGGGCAGCGGCAGTTGCTTTTTGTTAATTTGTTGGGCAACGTCGGGAACTGAAAAGGCCTCTCATCTAATTCCTTTAGTTAGGGTTATATTTATAGATTTTTATCAATCTTCCCAGTACTCCTTTCTAAAAGTGTATCTTTCCTAGTACTCCTTTTCTTTTCTTTTTTGATCGGAACAGCCTGTTGGGCTTGCAACGTTTTTTTTACTAATATTTTTTTTGTTGGGCTTGCAACATTTTTGTTTAAATACAATTGGGCCACAATGGGACTCACGCCTGGGCGGAGCGCCTGGCCCACCTAGTCAGCCGCCTGGACGCCTAGCCCGCCTGGACTGCAGCATGTAACGTTGGGCGCCTGGATTGAGGCGAGGCATGGGCCGCCTAGGCGCGCCTAGGCGCCGCCTGGGCGCCCGCCTGTACAACTCAGGTCAATGGACACAGAGTCAAAAGGTTCTATGAAGACGAAGCTTTTGTTAGAAGATCCGAGATACCCCTGCAGGATGCTGAAGTTGCACCCACTGGAGAAGTATAACAGGCTGAGAAGAGGTCGAGCTGGCGACAGAAACCACAACGCTCCTCGGGAGGTATCTCGAGTTTTACTTTCGTAGAATAGGATGTTATTTCCTTTCCTAGAAAAAGAACATTACAACCACTGTCATTGCAATAAGGCCCGAGTCTGTGCACGCGCCACGTGGGCAGACTCTCTCGTTTTATGGGCCACCAACTTAGTTTTTATCGCCTTAGTGAGTAATACTATCTGAGGCTGAACGTTTACTCTTAGGCCAATGATGTTTTCCCCATCAAGTGCTTTCTAGTTTTAGTTTTTCCATCCTTGTTTTACTTTAGTTTTAGACCTTATGATGCCATATCAGACATGCATGATGGTGCCCTTTCCTCGCTTCTTGCTCTGTGCGGCAGTCCTTGTGTCGCATAAATTGAATCACCCTGCTCGTTTTCACCCCTATCGGGCGGCACCCTCGACTCTTTGAGTGGTGTATCGGGAAAAGTGCACGCCAGCCTTACCATGCGTTCGAACGCCTCGGGCTGCCCTATCGCCCAGACCTCATCGTCCAGCGCGCCCGCACATGGCAAAGGTTGAAAAACCCTATCGGGTTGGCATACCGCGCGACGCGATGCGTATCTACTCATATCGGGCAAAAAGGGTGTACCGGGTAAAGCATATCGCCTGACACGCCTTTGCCGCACGACACGCGTGTTGCGCAACACAAGCGTACATGAAGACAAATCGCTCCCCATGAAGCGACGAATTAGACTGATTTTACCGTGTCTCGAAAGACGATTCACCTTATCGCGCGACACATGTCCTTGTTATGCCCGTTTTACCCCGCTCACGATAGCTATATATAGTAACTTGAGTTTAATCGTGTCGGGCACTGAAGTTACCACTTCACCTGCTCACGTATCGTACAACCTTCGCCAATTTTTGCTCCCGTGTTGGCCATTTCCTCCTGACTTTAGTGTCGCACACCGACGGTCCTTTGCCCGATACGAGTATAAAATCGATACACCCTATCGCATAGTTCTATCGCCCAAGTTGTATCGCGCAGACCGTATTGGCCGATTCGTATCGCGCGACACCTTCTATTGTCAGGTCCGTGTCGGGCGAAACCTTTTGCCTTGTATCGAGTTTTGCCTATCGCGCGATACGCATGCCTAAGCGATACGACTGCAAAAGACCCATATCGGGCAGGAACCACCAGCTCACAACAAAGATCCTATCGCCTGTTTGTTTTACAA
The DNA here is from genome assembly GCA_963693085.1 of Alisma plantago-aquatica. NCBI lineage: Eukaryota > Viridiplantae > Streptophyta > Magnoliopsida > Alismatales > Alismataceae > Alisma > Alisma plantago-aquatica. The sequence goes on from OY856413.1 coordinate 692,840,853, forward strand.
AGAGTTTGACTCATTTCGGGTGACACGATTAACCGCGCGTTGATTAATCATGTTTTTAGCCTTGTCGCGCAACACCCCTAACCCACGGCACCCATATCGGGCAGGGCCTGTTTTAAAGAAGCAACCTGATATCGGGTTGTCCTGTCGCCCAGACCCTATCGGGCGACAAGATGTGTTTTTACCATTGCCCGATACCGACTTCCTGCTATCGGGTATTCTTGTATCGCACGACAGTATTTTAATGCAGGCTTCACCCGATATCGGTTTTCCTCGTATCTCTTATCTTGTATCGGGCAACACGCTTGCTTTAGCCCGCTACCCGATATCGGGTGAAATAGTTTGATTCACCAAATTCTTTTTTTTATGACTTACCCTCTTTTGCAGAGATGGCCCGCACCAAACAAATTGTGGTCCAGGTCGACGAGCAAGGCCGAAGGATCAACCTCGAGGCCACAAACGAAGCCACCACAACAGGGCTGAACCACCCAAACCCCGATACGGTGGGGCCATCTGAGGCCGAGAAACGGCCCAGAACGGAAGCAACTCCGACCCCGGCAAGAAACTCAAAAACGGCGGCCGAACCAGAGCCCTTGGATCACTCACCGGGCCGGTTCGCGCCAAGAGATGAAGAGCACCGGAGGCGGCACGCAGAGCTGGCAACGAAGGTCTACCGACCAACCCGGTTCTGCCATCAACCGTCCTTCCAACAGATCGGCATCTGCGACAGACTAGCCAATGTCTTAGAAGCTGCCGGACTGCGGAAGATCTACTTCTGCTACACTGCCTCTTACACCAAACTCACGAAAGAGTTCATGTCGTCCCTTCACCGGGTCAAGAATACACCAGAAGAAGCCAAAAGATTTGACGGAGTAGACAGATTACATGGGCGCCTCTACAACGTTGATCATGATATCTCTGAGAGATTGCTCAACGAGATCTTCTCCTCCAGCGAAGTCGAGAGGGAGCTTCTGAACAACGGTGTTAGGATCACCGAAGGCGACGGTTTCAACCCAGTCGCACTCTGGGGGAGGCTAATCAGCGAGTCATCATTCAAGCCGGGAAGCAAGGTGGCGGCGGTGCATTCCTGTTTCTGGAGGATAATCCACAAAGTCGTGGTGAGCCTGCTCTTCAGCAAGTACAAGACTAGCAATCTGTACACTGAAGAGCTCCACCTCATATGGTACATGATGGAGGGCCGCACGATCAACCTGGGGCGGTTCCTGCTCAACATGCTACATCCAATAAAGGATGCCACCAAGGAGTACAATATGGGAGGGCTCGTCAACCTAATCGTGACAGGGCTGGGATACCCTAAAGAGCCGCGTAGCTTGCCAACGAGGGCAGCCACTACTTCTACAAATTTGTGAGGACAGATATACTCCTGCCCCTCCCACTCTACGTCAACTACGATGTAGAGAAGTTGGTCTTCACCACAGCGGAGATTGAAGCTGTGACTGTTGAAGCCTTATACGCCGCCACCAGAAGAGTACAAGAAAGGGCGGAGGCCACAGGAAGGCAAATCTCTCTCGACGCTCGGCGAGACAAATCATCGGTGGTCGCATACCCGACTTGCCTGTCACTGCCACGGCCGAGCCGTCCACCACCGCCATGCAACCAGTAGTAGCCGCTGCTGCTGCCACCGAATCAGCCGCGACTACCACAACAACGCCCGCCGCGACTGCTGAAGAAATAGCGACGATCGTGGAGGTCGTCGACACCACCAGGGCAGCAGATACGGTCATAGCCCCGAGGCCGCTGCGGTAGAAGTAGCCGCAGCTCCTGAAACCACAGTCGTGCCGGCAATGACAGAGGCAACGGTGCAGCCAGATTGCAGTGACGAGGCGTTCACCAACCTCCTGGAAGCGGAGCTCGGGGCTGTTCAGCCGACGCCACCGCCATCTACACCAGTGATCGCCATGGAGGAAGATGCTGAGAGTCGGATACAAGAGCAACATCCGCCTACTCCGCGCCCTTCTGCGCTACCCCGAGCTGACGAGGCGGAGGCAGCCACAAAGATGCCAACGCCTTGCCCTGAAGCCACGCCCTCGCGAACACTTCAGGTGGACTCGACCCCGATCGATGACACACAATCTTCGGGCCGAGTTTCACACGGGAGGAGCGCTACACAAAGCCGAAGCCGATCGGCTGCAGCCCCCACATCACTAGGCAGATCTTCGGCTTGGAGTTTGACAACTTGCGGGAGGTAACAAGCAACCACACAGCTACATTTTCTTCCCTAACCCGCAAGTTCCAGGTTTTTCCAGAGGAGGCTAAACGAGTAGGAGCGCCAACTCCTGACCCTAGTTGGCCTGCCTGACCAACTAGAGGTGCTAAACAATACGATGCAAACGGCGCTTCAATGCCAAGACGCCATCGAAGAAAGGTTTAACCGAAGGGACGACCACCACCGCTTGAGGCGTCCCAGGAGATCACCATCGCCACTCGATTCCAGCTCTCAACCTTTGTCTTTGGCGTCCTCCTGTGGATCGTCGTCGTCTTCCTCTTCCAGCGGGCCCTCCACAACGCCCAAGGAAGAGACGACAAACAAAACTATTGACGAGGCTCCAGCAGGACAAGAGAGCGCCCACAACATCGATACAACCACTCCCATACCCTCCTAGACCAAGCTGAAGATGAAGACATATCTATCAGCCTAGCGGAGGGTTCTTCTGAAGAATCTGAGGGAGAAGGGGGTGATTTATACTTCTCGATCGACAGCCATCCCCCCAGGGTAAAGACTTTGACGGCTGATGCATTCTCGGCGCCGTCGGAGATTCCCTCTTTTGAGATGGCCGACTTCGATAAACGCGCCATCGGCTAGCTGACAATCCGGGACCAAAAACTGCTGAACATGGTCCCGAGGCCGTCGTCTGGAGCGACGGGTACTTCTCGGTACGACGCGGAGCGCTCAAAGAAATGTTCCGCTCACCATCCATCGTAGGGAAGGTACTCTTAACAGTCTTGGAGGGTGCAATGATCGAGAGCATCACCTTCAGGACATGCCGACTACCATACTACATCGTCACCCCAGCCTTGGCGAGAAGAATCATGGCAGGGGCGTACGAGGCGAAACAGGTGGCCAACATGCTCCAGCACATCGAAAAGCATAATCCAATCCTGGTGTTGGCCCCCGAGAAGAATAGAAGACACTGGTTCCTCTGTGTGGCGGACCTCCGGAACCACGATGTCACGCTCCTCAGTTGTTGCAATGCGGAGGTCCCATGCACAGGACAGAGCTTCGTATGCCTTGAAGACAAGCGTCTTCGACTTCTTCCACTCCATCTTCACCGCATCATCAATCAAGGAGTCCGACGCCACAACGTCGTTTGGAACTTCTTCTCACTAGGAGACTTCCCCATCTAAGAAGAGTCGGGAAGCGGGAATAGCGTCTTCATTGTCCTACGCGCAATGGAGCTGGTGAACATCTTCAGCTACATAAGGTAGCTCCAAAGACAAAAATTCTATCAGCTAAGAAGCATGTACGCACTTTTGCTGATCAAGGACACGCGCTACTTCTGGGACACAGATTTACCGGAGGAGCTGTTGGACACAGACCAAGAAACTGAATCTTCCCATCCTGGCAACCCTTCAAGAGAAGAAGTCTAGGAAGCCGCTGACAGCTACGAGATAGGCAAGCAGATTGAAATCATGTGAGATGTACTCATCAATTAAGGCTCCGTTTCGCCTGCCGTTTCTGAATCGTTGATCAGCAACTTTGACCATTCCACGTGCGCTTCTCTGTTACAGGAACAGGTCAATGAAATCCTCTTTAGACTTGCTGATTCTATTCTCGTAGATGTCATCTATGAAACAGATAATGTAATAGTCCCCCTCGATGACCTACGGGACTTAGTCAAGGTAGGAGGATTTCTAGCACTGACGGTGGTGTCATCTTACATCTCGATCTTACAGAAGAAGTTTGAACACACCTACATCGCCCACCCGATGCTGTTCAACGATCTCTGCCTAGCTGATGAGACAGGAGCGAGCCGACTATTCCTACAACAGATACAGACGAGCATGCCGCGCATCATCTTCTTTCCAATGCTGCATGACAACCATTGGACGCTCTTGATGATGTACACTCACCCGCGCGCCGCTTTCTTCTACATTAGCTCCGACGCCAACACTGACTACCTAGCGAAGTGTACATTACACTGTTGACATCCCTCGAGCGTTTAGCAAGAAAATTCTACATCGAGGTGACGACGCTGATCCAGCCGTACCTGGGAGACCCGGAGGCCAACTGGCACGAGCTATAATTCTACCACCGCAGTCCACAACAAGATCCTCAATCAAATGACTGCGACATCTTTGTGCTGCAATGGATCTATTGGTGCTAAAACAAATGCCAGAAAAGCTCCACCACATCAACTATCACAGCAAATGAAGAGAGTATGTGATGGAGCTTTTATCAGATGAATTCGTACACACCAGCTAAACCCTCACTGATCTATGACTATCTCCTTATCTATCTCACAACTCTGGGATAGAGTGTGTGGTAAGTTTTGGGGGGGATACACCATAGTATCAGTGAGGGAGGTACTCAAAATTTTCCCCTTTTGCCCTTCTTCTTTTTCTTATAATACCCTGTGTACATATACATACATGATTGATACAAAGCAATATATTTTCAACTTCTTGCTTCTCAAAAATTGTACAAAGACACTTTATAGTAAATACTTGGTACAACTTCTTCCAGTTTGTTCTCTCCGTGTCTAAGGCGGTGCACATTTCTGTTATGCTCTTTTCGAAAATGCAGTCTTAAACGACAAAAGACTACAACTTTTCTACGCCAATGTTGAAAAATAATCTCACAACAACTAAGAGATATGCATGTGAAGGAAAAAGCTGCCCAAACAGCAAACTCACTTTTCCCCTACCCATAATGTCAATCCAAACAACAAACTCACTTTTCCCCTACCCATCAAAAACCCCAAAGAGAAAAGAAAGCCTTATGAGAAGTGAGTAAAAGTATGAGAGTTGTGCCTATGAAAAAAAATCCCACACTTGTCTTTCCAAAAGTACCCATCTTTAGGCATGGTAGATCCGGGGTAGTAGTACGTAGGATGTGAAATCACTGCTCTAAAGCCAACTTGCTTGGACTGCAGGGACCACTTGCCCGCTAACGGACCTGTACTTGGATGGACCAATGGGAAGCGAGAAAAATCCAAAAAGCCTTAAGCCTACCTAAAAATCCAACTTTCTATTCCCAAGCTGTTTGGTGTGAAAGCTAACTTCGAAGTCATGCACAAAAGTCTCGCCATAGCTGAAGAGAATTTTTTTGCTTAAATAAGGTAGGAAAAATAAAGTCAATTGCTTGTAGTCAGACGTAATTTTCTAAGACATCTCAAAAACTTGCTTAAACCCCTTGTCCGAAGACTACGTTTGGGTTTTGAGAAGTATCGCGAACAAAAAGTTTTAAAATAAGTACAGATTGATTAAGGACAATCAAAATGCTAAGTTTGGGGGAGTTGATAACATCCATTTTATAGCTGTTAAAGCCTATATTTCACTATCAAAACTGCCTCCAAACCTATCTTCCTCCCCGTTTTATCTTATTATTTGCTTAGAAATAACCCACACTATGATCCTAACAATATTTCCTATCTTTTGCAGAGTTTCCCTCATTGTTCCACCCAAAAGAATGCTAATGGGCCAGTCCCGGCCCATCCGCAGCAAGCAAGCTACCCCGACCCATCCACAACAAGCAAGCTACCCACCCTCCTACCAACGAGTGACGCGCCCCTTTACCTATCGAGGTTGCTGCCCGATATGACGGCAACCCGACACGGGTGCGTCACGCGGGGAGACTCTGACGAGCGACACGCTATTTACCCGACATGGAGCCTTGCCGCCATGACTCATCAACTCAATGACGTCTATTGCGCGACAAGGCCACCCTTCAGAACAGCAGCCTGCCAGAGCCTTTACCCGACACAATCAAGCGTGATCTACTCGCAACCCGACACGCCATGGCCTTCGTCAAGACGTATTGAGCGACAGATGTGTCAGCCTTCCCCAAAGCCAAGTGGATGAAGCAGACAGAGGACACGTGTCCCAACGAGGACCGCAACCCTTACCAGTCGTCGCCTATAAATAGCAGCTACAAGACTTCGATGGGACGGATCGGTACCCAAAGAGCTAACTTCGAGAGCAAAAAGGAGCTAGTGCTCCGATTTCCCAGGCGTACTGGGCGATACTAGGTGAGCACACCCCCAACCCGAGAGGGGCGGGAGGAGTTCACTTAGAACCCATCCCAGTAGCCGCAGCAACACGATACAACCGTCGAGGCCACCTCCGTGTGTCGGGTTCTTAGCTGGGCCTCAACCCAAGAGGACTCGCCCTTCTACCCCGATACAAGAAACCCGAGAGCCTAAGTGAACGCTAACCCGACACATGTCCTAGCCGCAGCAGCGGCGGTGGGCGGCGGGTGGCGGGGCGTGCGGCTCCCGGGTGGTGGCAGGAAGAGAGAAAGGGAAGGGAGGGAGGGGAAGAAGGAGAGGCGGCGGCGCCCGGATCTAGATCTGCTCTGGTACCATGTTAAACAGTAGATTGGGATAGCGTAGGGTTACACAATGTGTGTACCCTGATATATATACTAGTGGAACAATTACATGTAGGTCCAAATGGAAAAAAAAATAACAGGACAATAAGTAAATACATATATTAACAATTATGTTAGGGATTTACAAACCTTGTCTTTATCTATCTTGATTTCTTGTAATTCCAAATTTGTATGCCTTAATTTTTCTTATCGATTTAAACAATGGATGTTATAGTACAAAACATTGATATAAAAATGTTTTCTACACCTTCATTTTATAATTTCTGTGGTGTCTATTATTTACATTGCTCTTAATCCCTATCTTTCCTTGTTAAATTCTGTAAAACCTTACCAGTTAATTTTGATTTTTCTTATGCATGTATATTTATGAATGGATACACATACATAGATGCACATATATAGTACATAGTTGGGATTGAGGCTTAGATATGTATGTAAAAAGTGGAGGGTAACTACAAAAAATGGATGTTAAGAAGGTTCCATGTATCCGATTCCAACATGGTTGAGATTGAGGCTTAGATGATGACGATGACAATGCATATTTCTATTATACATACACACATGCATGGATACACATACATAGACACACATATATAATACACATACACACATATATATACATATAAATATGTACATATATGTATGCCATTATTTGTTTGAGAAAGCCTGATACATATTTTGACGCTTACGCCTCACCTCGCTGAGACAAAAATGCCTCGTTACACTGCATGCACTCGAAAACCTTGCCTTCATCTCATCTTTTCCCTCTACTCATCTTCCTCTATTGTCCCCCTCATGCCAACCAAGAAAAAGATTATGAGAGTGGTTGTGGTTGAAAATCATAAACATTGGTGAGGTAATAGATATGTATGCAAGTCAATGTACTACATGACTCGATTAGACACGTTTAGATAGGAAAATAATTAAATTTTTATACGACCTGAAAGGTGCGATACAGAGCCCTCCGGTTGTGGATTAGATCAGAATAAAATTCGATCAAGGATCTGATTAGCATTAGGCATGAAGCATCGGGGAGAGGCTTTGGAGGAGGCTGGAGGGAAGTAGCATGTTGGCATTGAATGGTTTGAAATTGGTAGTAGCAATGCAATTCTCGATAAAGGCCTCGACGTCAGGGTCCTTGACCTTGTTGAGAGCGAGAAGAGGCATTTCTTAATATAGATTTTGTGGGGGACTTCCGTTTTAGACTTGCAGTTAGGCCATCTCAAGTGTGAATTATGCACTTGTCGAAGGAGTAAACATCCACGAGCTCATCATATTTCTCGTCGTAAACCTATGGGGTAATGAAGTCATCCGTTCTGACGACGTCGTGGGCGCGATCGGGCCTCATTGTGGTGATGAAGCCCAGTTCACCGATCTCGAGCTCTCTGATTGCCATTGATGAAGACATTGCTGGGGTTGTGGTCCTGATGTAAGATCCTGAGTGCGTGCAATGTCGGGAATCTTGTGTTGTTGTTGTTGGTCCTCAGGATTGGTTGGCTTGCAGTGACTAATACCTTGCAATTAGTTTGACTTATCTTTATACCTTCTTTCACAATTACATTTTAAATGCACTCCTTAATGCAAAGTATCATGCATTCAGAGATTCTTTTGTAGTAATTCTTACGGTTCTCATTATTGGTTGAAAATTATACAAAACAATAGAAAAAGGCTTGTGGTGCACTAAAATGAGAGAGTTGAGAATTTTAGTTTGCAATTTTCATGACTCATCAACATTATAAGTAGTTAAACAGAGATGCCCATATTTTGTGGTAGAAGACCATGTTAAGTTGGGTATTCAATTTAAAACCAATTTGCATTGAGTGAAGGGACCAAACACCATATAAACCCAAGATTATCACCTAACTTAGTTGTGTGGGACTATTCTCACAAGTTCCCTTGTGTACAACCGCTCTTCTGTGCTTGTACATGTTTCTATTTAGTAGTGTGTCATGTCCTAATAGTTTGTTTGTTGGATTTCCAATACCATGTGTAAGTTTGGGTATTCAACTCAAAACCAATTAGCAATCAGTGAATGCATCACACCTTATAAGCCCAAGGATTAACCTGCAAACTCAGCGGTGTGGGACTATTCTCACATGGCCCTTACATGAAATACTCTTGTGTGCTTGCACATGTTTTGGGTAGGGTTTGGATGTCCTCGCATTTATTATGTGGATTCCACTCTGATACCATGCGTAAAGTGTGGGTATTCAACTCGAAACCGAGTGGCAATGAGTGAAAGAACCACGCATCGTATAAGCCCAAGGATCATCCCCAAACTCAGCGACGTGGGACTATTCTCACATCCAGACTCACATGAAATTACTCTCGTGTGGTTGCACATGTTTCTATTTGTAAGGGTGTGGATGTCCTCATACTTGCTTTGTGCGGTCCATTCTGATACCATGTTGAAGTGTGGGTATTCAACTCAACATCATTTGGCAAAGAGTGAAGGGATCACACTGTTTAAGCCTAAGGATCTTCCTCAAAACTCAGTGGTACATGACTATTTACACATACCACAAATAAGAAGTGATAAAAGTTCTACCATGAACTGAAGCTATAGAGTGTTTGAGCAATTTTTTCTTGTGGTGATGTAATTTCATGAAACTGGTCCTAGTTATGTTTCTAGTAATATGCTTATCATCAATGTTCAGGTATTTAAGTATGCTATGAACACCTTCACATCAAACAGAGATGTAAGGCAGATTGTGGTTCATGTTATATTTCAGTGTATTTAAAAGCGTTTCAGGCGGCCGCTTAAGCGGCCAGGACCCTCAGCCGCTTAATCCAACCCCTAATCGCCCGCTTAACAGGTTTGAAGAAAATCACCCGCTTTTTGCCCGCTTCACCCGCTTTTTTCCCGCTTTTTGCCCGCTTTTATTTTAAATACTACTGGAAGCATGTAACATTAATTTCCTTGCTACTTTCAGTGATTACTGATTGGTACTACTGGTTAGTATCTGCAATTACTGATCTGCTGGCTGATTTTAGTGATTAGAAATATTGATTAGTAGTAAAGTATTGATTATTACTTAGTTAATTACTGATTTGCTGATCAGATATGTATAAAAGTTCCTTAGAAATATATTTTTTATATACACATAATGTAATATTGTATAAAAATATATAAAATTTAGGCACCCGCTTTTCAAAAACTGCTCGCTTAATCGCCCGCCTACCGCTTAATCGGTTACAGGGTGTTGTCTGCACGCCTCCCGCTTCCCGCTTTCTAATACACTGTTATATTTTCACAAAAAATAATTGATAAATCTGATTTTTTCTAAGCTCTAATTCATAGTAAAAAATGCATTTGTTTCAAACCGATAAGAGTAAGAATATAACAGTTGTCATCAAATTCAAGATGCCTTTTTTTGAGGTCCCATGAGTATTTGATCCCAGTGCATTATCTTCCACACAATCTTCACATTTAGCTTCCCATTTCTCATTCTTGTCATTTTATGGGGCAAATATGTTCCAAATATAAAAACTATACCTTGTTTTAATACAAGTAGGGAGTTGGTTTTTGTTGATCCAAATCTTCTGTCGGTTGAGAAGATGAAGGCACATCTATAGGTAAAGATTCATGCTGAGGTATATTTGGATTCATATGTCATGAACCAACATTATATTCAAGACCCAAGTTTGCAGGTGTACTATTAGGCGTTGACGTTAACTACATTTATTTGATAAACCAAGAAACTTTATCTAGAGCAAATATCCTCATAAAAATAAACAATATAAAATGAATTTGAATGACTAATTTGCAATTTTTTTTAGAACAACATTCTCACAACACAATATATCAAAAATCTCATCCATATTCCACTAAATTTATTTAGATTAACATTCATAACAAATTATATAATAGAACATTAAATCCATGTTCTAGCTATTAATAACACGGTGCATATATATTATAGAAAATAAGTAACAAATACTTATTTACACATATAACACAGTGCATATATATATCATAAGCACCAAGCATGTTACCTAAGAATTTGACACCATCCGTTCAAGGACTTGGTGAACAAATTTGTCACATGATCTTCTGACCAAACATGTACAAGTTTGATCTGTTCATCTTTGTTTTCACGAATGAAGTGGTCGTGGACTTCTATGTGTTTTCATTACTCGTGGAAGAGGACATTTGAAATGATATGAGCAATAGCTTGGTTGTAGTAATGTAGTTCCATTGCTTCAGACTGATAGTGTCCAAGTTCTTCTAGTGTTTTATGAGGAGGAGTTCACTGCTTACATGTGCCATAGCTCTATATTCAGATTCAGCACCGCAAGCCACTGTGTTTTGCTTTTCTAAGACAGAAGATTGCTCCCTACAAACGCTCAATTTCCTAAAATAGATTGACAATCAATCACAGAAACTACCCAATCTACATCAAAGAATCCCCACTTTCAAGTATCCATGTCTATAATACAATATTTACATGTCTGAAGTCCTTACGTATTGGACTCATATGACTGCCTCCATGCGTCTAGTGCATGGTTTGTCAATGAATTGACTGACCACATTGGTAGAAAACGATATAGGACGTGTAAACTTTACGATAACTACGTTTTCCAACTAATCTTCTATACGTCGATTAATCTCCAACTCCTCCCCCCCGGTCTCCATAAAACTTGACCTTTGGGTCCATTGGAGTGTTTGCAGGTTTTTCCCCTATCATGGCGGTTTCTTCAAGAAGATCAAGGTGTATATGCATCGTGATACAATAATTCCATCTTTGGACCGGGCCACCTCAATACTCGAGAAGTCTTTTTGGTATCCCAGATTCTTAGTTTGGAAGTTGCACGATATCATGTTTGACTAGTTCCACTGATTAAAACATTGTCAACATGGACATTAAGTAAGATAACTTTGGATGACTCTTGTTGATAAATAAACATAATTATCAATAATAGATTGCAAGAGACTAAACTCCTTAAGAGCTTGATTGAAGTTCTCTAACCAAGTATGGGGAGATTGGTGGAGACCTTAAACTGATTTATGTAGGTGATAGACAAGGTGAGACTCCCCCTAAGCAACAAACCTAGGAGGTCACTTTGTGACTCCTCATACAACTTTTTTATGGAGGGAGGCATTTTTATGTCATTATTGTTGGGTTTTATGGACAGAAACATGGACAAAAAAAGTAACAAAAATTTCCGTCCAAACCCACAAGCAGATCTCATCAACAATGATGTTTTCAGAAAAAGGGGCGCGGAGTATACCTTGTCATGAAGTAGATCCAATGATGTTCCTAGCATGGTGATGTGCATCACTTGCAACGGTGCACGAATGGTGGTTGAGGGCATCTTCCTAACACAAAATCACTTGGCCTGCGTCTCTACGTAGTCTCCACACGGACAACAGGATACTCGACGTCACGCTACCTGAGCCGACGGGAAGGAGAAATCTCTCTTGGCAATGTGCTAGCGTTGCTCTGCATCCTCTCTCTCCCTTGTGGGTAATGACGACTAGGGTTTCTCACGTGTCAAAACATGTCTATGGAACCCTTGCTGCCATGCTCCTTTAAATAGGGGAGGCATATAATAGGGTTTCTAAATAAGAAACAGAGGAATGAAAAACCACAAACTAGATTACGCGGCGCTGGCAAACCAATCGACGGGCTAGTCCAACCGATTTGCGATTCAGAATGTTCTAGAAATAATACCATTAGTCAGCTGATCGATTACTTATATTCAATTGATTAATCTATTAGTCGATTGACAATCATTCAATCGATCGACTGATGACTTTAGATGATCTTCTGGTAAGTCGATCGACTCATTACATGAGTCGACCGTATGACATCTAGTTTATCGACTAGACCTTTTAGAAGACCGTCTAGGTTTCTTGAAATCTTAGCATTGTTCAAATTGATTACCTAAACATTTTAGTAACCGATTTAACTTGTGTCAATTTAACTTGTGTCTAATTATACCCCTCTTCCCTGAGCATTCTAAAAATGTGACCCTATAGGTTCCATATTATGTTGGTAGTGATGTATGTTATGATGTTACGAATTAACAAGAATAAATGATCTCTAGCAACACGTCATTTCTATCCAAGTAATAAGATAAGTTGGAGAACAACTTCAACCTATGTGTGGCCGTGACTATATAATCCCTTTGTTTCTATTTTCGAAACTAAATCTGAGGCATAAAATCGTATCATCTTAATGTTCAATCTATGTTTCTTGATCATGAGTAGACTGTTGAGATACTCATGAACTCAATATATATATTGACTCACATGAGCATGCCCATACATTTCATAATTTCTCTTATTAAGTGGCCAAGATATCACTCCAATAGGAGGGACTAATTACCTTACACCATTCATAATAATCCACATGTGTCATGGTGCACCTAATCAATAATCTTGTGATAACCCTTATTCAAGGTCACGTTGAGTAGTGTTCAAGTACACTGAACAACATGTGATCATTGTAGCGAATTCAGGTCTAAAGGCCACAATCACCACTATCACCTTGAGATATGATTTTGATTTCCATTTTTGGCTTCCATGTATCACACTCAAAATGGGTTTGTCTGGTACACTTCTTCACTAACCGGTACATATGTGTTTGACTTGATATCAAATATCATGGCTAATGGAATGTTATCATCAGTTGACACATATTAGTCTTGATGTATTATTGTTGTCCTAAATTCCACAATAATATCCGACTAGGGACTTAGACAAGAATGAATACTCTTAGCATGCACATGATATCTTGTTCATGTCCTCAACTAAAATCACTTGTCATTGAGTCATACACTCTTAGGACATTATTGTATTCAATCATTATCTCATTTTGAAGCAAACATAATAAATGGAAATGCCTTTATTATTTATTAATCAAATCAAGTACAAAGTATTTGATTACAACCATCATATGACTGACTCTCATGGAATAAACACCAACAATTATGGCCAGGAAAAGTGTGCGATCAAGGAAAGATAAACCCAAAATCACATGTCATTGAGTCATACACTCTTAGGCCATTATTATGTCCAATCATTATCTCATACTGAAGCAAACATATTAAATGGAAATGCCTTTATTATTAATCAAATTAAGTACAAAGTATATGATTACAATCATCATATGACTAGCTCTTAGGTCATATACACCAACAATTATGACCAAGAAAAGCGTGCAACCAAGGGAAGAGAAATATGAATGGATGTCGCATTGACCACTAGGGAAATTTTCTTTAGATAGTCTTCCCCGCATACTTGAGTATAGCCCTCAACAACTAGTCGAGCCTTCACACGATCAATGGATCCGCTTGGTCCCCACATTCACTTAAGAAAATCAACGTTGCCTAAAAATATCTTTGTGAACATGTGTAGGAACACGACTCTATGTATGCTTCTAATGGAGAGCTATCATCTGATATTTAACAGCTTGTTTCCAACCTAGATGACTGATAACAACAAATACAAAATTAGGTAAGAAAATGCAGGATAAGGATGAGATAAAGGTTCTATCTGAGGGAGATAAACAAATGTAAGAAGCAAAAATGGAGATTGGATGAGATGTGCACAGCCATTTTTAAAGTGTAATGAGCAAACCAAGGAGGTATATGTTCCCATGGAAACTCTAGGATGATGATTGAAGGAGGGTTGATACTTATGTTTTCAGCCACAGGTTCCACAATAAGAAACTCCTTTGCCCTGTATGTAGACCTACATGATGGAGGACATTTTGATTGAAGAGAGTTAGATGACAATGAGGGTGTTTGAGGAGGTACTTTATGGACAAAATTAGAGACCTATAGAAAGATGACAAGAAAATATTATTCTTTTGTCCCAAAGCATCTAGGGTGCCTCCAATAAATGGAGTGTCCTCAAAGTAGGTTATATTAGTAGACGCAAATAACCCTATTTTTAGGACTGTGGCACATGTATCCTTTATGAGTTCTATAGTAAGAAGGATATATCTAATAGCTTGGGGATTGAGTTTATCGGGAGAAACCCTAACATTGTAAACAAAACCAACATAACCAAACTTCAAAGGAGGAAAAATGTATATAATATATTTGGATATAAGACTTTGGAAGGAGCCATGATTATTCAAGGTGGAGGATCTCATGCGATTGATGAGGTAAGTGGTTGTGAGGACAATGTCACCCCAAAATTCTTTGAGAAGTTTCATATGAAGAACAGTTTTGGTAGTTCCACAATATCAATTCTTTCCTTTAACTACCCCATTTTTTAGTTGTATGGGAACCATAGTTGTCAAGGCGGTGGTCAGGATTAGCTAGGCATCTAGATGCATGGTCTATTTTTATATTTCCGCATTTTATATAAACTATAATATGTATTACATATATAAGGCATTTTATGTGTGTATCTAATGATCTACACCCTAAATAGTCATGTGAGAGTGAAGTAGAAGCCTAAATATGCAAGAAAAGCACTTATACATGTCAATTACATGTTAAAATGGCATCATACAAAATAAAAGAAGTCTAGAAAAAAATCTATCCAACCCCTCTAGGCGGTCGTCCAACCGGTCCTCGGCGCTTGCCTAGGTGTCTTGTTTCCATTTTAGTTAAGTGGCATCCTAGCCCCCTCGCATAGCCACCTAGGAGGATACATCAACAACTATGACAGGGGCATGAAGTTTAGTGAATCACACCTTTGGTGGAGAAAAATTGGTTAAGAGCATGGCGAAAATAGCCTTTTGCATTGTCTATGAGAAGAATCCATATTCATCAAGAAAACCGACTTTCAATTTCATTATAAAAAACTTTGGACATAGATAAAATTTTGATCTATCTTTCATCAAATACAACCGTGTAACATGAGAGAAACTATTAATAAAGGAAATAAATACTTAAAGGTCAAATGTCTAAGAAAATTGTGAATGTTATGAGGAGTTGCTGCCAATCACGCTATGGGGCCTTGATCGAGAGAGTAAAGACTTGCATGTTTATAAGTCCCACGACCAATCACCTTCTACGTCGGGGTTAACAGTCACATAAGCTTGAAGAGAGTGGGGTTAAAGGCTAATGGAGACTAGATTATAGAACTTGGAATAAATAAGGTAGATGTCAAGGTAAGGTTTGGCCGTGGTTTGATGGTTCCATTGATCGGATAGTGACTGCAAATCCATCAACGGTAGTGACTTAGGATGATGATAATATGTTGGTGAATATGTTGGATATAAGATTGGCTGTACCTATAATGTTATTATTGTTCCACAGTCAAGAACCCAAGATGACGAACCTATATAAGAAGGATTAGAAATGTAGACATTATAATCACCAGTGCGTTGAGCGAAAAAGCAACAAATGACGAGGCTTGTTCGGAAGCTCTAGAATGATGGAACCGATTGTATTCTTCATCCATCAATTGTATATGTTGAATGTCATATTCAAGATCTTTGTCATTTAATGCAACATTAGCAATGGAGGACTAGTTGAAAAACCATAAATCTCATAACAAGTTTCCTTGTAATGTTCTTTCTTTCCATAGTCTTGATGGCTTCATCCAACAATAGATCAACCTTGGCGACCTCCTCACCTCTTCATCCGGTCTACGTGTAGAGGACTAGTCTGAGTGGTCATGGTAGAGACTAGGATAAGATTGTCAATATTAATGCACATGGTTTGCTTAAAAAGGCATGCAATATCCGATTTATATGCTTCAATAAAACATCAGAGTTTGAGAGAATCCATCTAAATACTCTATATTCTTGTTTAAGACCTGTAAGAAACTTTGATGACAACTTCCAGATCTCTTTGCTCGAAGAGTCTCTTGTGGTCCACAAACAGAGGAAGGTATGGAGGTTGTTAATATATTTATTTATTTGTTTATTTTGTAATCTCTTTAGTGTCGTGTCTTTTGTCCCATATTGGTGAACTCGATGTTTACTAACTCCTACCCTATATAAGGAGGGTGTCTATGCTTGTACTAGTTTTCTGAATAATACAAACCTATGCTCTTCACATGGTATCATAGCATTTTGATCCTCCCTAATTTCTCTCCACATTCTTCCCCACCTCTCCACCTAACTGTCACCTTTTCCCTTTCCTCTCTACCTAGCCACTGCTTTCTCCCAACCAGCTGCCACCAACCAACCCCTCCGCTATATCCTCCTCTCCATGCCAACGTTGCATCCTTCCCCAGCCACCTATCACCCCATCGACCTCCATCCAAGATCCCTGCCACCCACCGCTATACCACCTACCTACTTATCTCCTCCTGACCACGCGCTCTGCCATACCCATTGACCTCCAACCACCTTGCACCCTATCGACCTCCTGCCATATCCATCGACCAACCCCATCGAACCCCAACCCCTCCCAATCGACCACCCTCCAATCGACCCCCCTCCCCCCAATTTGACCCCCATCGACCCCACCCATCACCTAGAAAGCTGCCACCATCATCCGCCAACAAGCCTCCAGTAATCCCATGTTCTCCACCATTCCTCTTCTCCAAACCAACCTACACACCCCTTGATCTCCTATAAACTACTGTTGGAAGCACCACCCTGATTGTACTCAGTCTAATACCAACTTCTTCTTGGTTCCTCTTAAAAATTCGGGAGCGACTTGCTCCCTCCTATCAACCTTCGTCGCACGTCAGTCTAAATTGACGATGCAACATTAGTTTATTAATCAATTCAATATGAATGCCCATTACTTGGGTCTCCGAACTATTCAATTGATTACTTGTGATGCTTCACGCCCTTCTGAACTAAGAACTTGATTGGATTGATCTAGAATTGATTCCATCATGGCCTCTAATGATCACTTAATAACTCTGTGTGTGACAATAGTAAAATTGGATGGGTTTCAATTATTGTACGTGGTCTGCTTCCTTTGAGTTGTACGTCAAGGCCCAAGGCCCGATACTCTCATCTTATAAATAAAGGACATGTTACTCCTCCCTAGATTTCTGACGAGAAAACTACGTAGGCCTATGACCTGTGGGTCAAAGATGACTCTGGAGTGATGACCTAGATGGTCAACAGTGCCGAACCAAAAATAAGCCAATCTCTCTTCTGGATTAAAACCGTAAAAGCCATGTGGGATCAGTTATCACATGTTTACTCTCACCAAGAAAATCCTAAAAAGGTGTTTGAAATCTTGAAAAATATGGCTAAAAAGGAATTCTATAGTGACACCTCTGTTGAGGATTATTATAATCGATGTTGTGCTTTGTGGGATGAATTTGAAGTATACCATTCCCAGACTTCTGATATTACTGAAATTCAAAGACAACGGAATGGACTTCAGTTAGTAAAGTTCCTTGTTGGATTACCTTCCTCTTTTGCAGGAGTTGTGGATCAAATCCTGTCTAGTTATCCACTCCATAAGCTACGTGATGTCCTAAAAAGCGTCCAACGACTTCCATATGTCTCTTTTTCTCCCTCTAGTTCCTTCATGGGACACAAATTTCTTATATTCGTGGATGTCACCTTCTTTAAAGGAACTCTATTCTTTGAAGAAACAAATGGCTCTTGAACTTGAGGGGTCTCTCCAAAATCCTATGATCATTGAAGTCTCTATGTCTAGTCAAGAGGTGCTCTCTACTCATGAGGTTCTCACTTCATCTGTCCTCTTCTATCATGTCCAAGAAGCCTCCCATCACACACGTCAACACACATTACAAGAAGCTAGGTACTATGGAATAGGTAGCAGGCGATGCATGTAACAACCCTCCTTCAATCACCAATCAAATTGGAGGTCTCATCGAGGTGGACAATTCTCTCAATCTACCTATTATGCTCCTAAAAGAAAAATAGTCATGTACATTCCATTCTATTTCTAACTTGGTCTCATATCACTTTTTATCTTTATTATTAGTATATAGACTTTCCTATTTTTTTACTTAGTCTATTTTTCTCTTTTCTTTGTTATTCCTATGTCTTGTTTTATCCCACATGGGTTATAACTAAACCATGTGTCTTTCTCTTGTCTTATAAAAGAGAACCATGTACTCTATTTTTAATCATCTCAATAATAAGACAATTAGCCACAACTTCTAGATGGTATCAAAGCCTCCCGATCCTCCCTAACCCTAATCCTTCTTTCCCTCCCATCTACCCTAGCCTCCACCCTTCCCTTTTCCTCCCTGCTGCGCCGCACAGCAGCCGCTGCCGCCGCCACCCTTGGTCTGCCGCCGCCGCCTTGCACCCTCCCTGGTGCCGCCTCCACCACAACAGGCCCATCCCTACCTTTCTCCCTCACCGCCCACCCCTTCTCTTCCTCTCTTCTCCACCGCAGCCCCCTCTTCTTCCTCCTTTTCCAGCAGCACCCTCTGCTGCCCGCCGCCACCATAGCCCCACCACCGCCTATTTCCGCCACCCCGAGCACCCACCCTATCCTCCCTTCTCCTCTTCCCATCTTCTCTACACCTTTGCTCACCATCTCGTCTGGCTAAAGGCTCCTTTTCTGGCCTCCGTTCAGTTTCCGACAACGCTATGTACAGCCCGGTCTTTTCCAGTTCTGGCACGTTGAAGGAGTAAATCTTTTTTTCGCCTCTGCCTGCCTACGCCTCATGGTGGAGTGATCTTTCCTCCATGTTGGTGTAGGTCCTGCTCTTCCTTTCTGCCCCGTGAGGGTCTTCTGAGGTCCATGATTGGATCTCCTACCTACTACTACTGCTAGTCCATGTGTTGGACTTCTACTGCTGCCCTCTGCTGACGCCTGCTGTTATCTGCGCCCGTGCTCCTGCTTGTTTCTACTTGATCCGATGACGACTTCAGATCTTCCTCGCACTCTCTGTGTTACTACGGTGAAGCTGGATAGTTCCAACTATCACCTATGGGCTGCCTCCTTTGAGTTGTATGTTAAATCTCAAGGTCGCTACTCTCATCTGACTACAAAGGGTCCGTCTCTTCCTGCTCATGATGCTGACGAGAAGACGAAACAAGCCTATGATCTCTGGTCCAAGGAGGACTATGGGGTCATGACATGGATGGTCAACAGCGCTGAAGCAAAGATCAGCCAGTCCCTTCTCCGTCTTCATACTGCCAAAGAAATGTGGGAGCAACTCTCCCATGTTTACTCGCACCAACAGAATCCTAAGAAGGTCTTTGAGATCTTCAAACAACTTGCCAAACTGGAGTATTCTACTACTGATTCGGTCGAGGATTACTACAACTCCTGCTGTGCCCTCTGGGATGAGTTCCAGGTGTATCATCCCCTTTCTACTGACATTGATGAACTTAATCGACAGCGGAACGAACTTATGTTAGTTCAGTTCCTCGCGGGCCTACCTGCTTCCTTTACTGGTGTTGTGGACCAGATTCTCTCCAGCGACCCTTTACCCACTCTCCGCGATGTACTCAAAAGGGTCCAGCGTCTACCTTCTGTGTCCCAGCCCGTGCCTGACTCTTCTGATGGTGCAACTCTCGTTGTCCGCTCTGGTGATTCCTTTCGTGGTCACGGTCGTGGCAGAGGTCATGGCTGCGGAGGATGTTTTTCTGCTCCTGGTCGTGGCTCTGGAACTGATCCTGTTGAGTCCCTCTACTGCACTCACTGCAAGTGCACCAACCATACTGAAGATCGTTGCTGGATCAAATATGGAAAACCTGACTGGGCCAATAAAGTGACTTCTGATCAGACTGATCCTGCTCCGCCGACAGCTGACTGGATCCGCTCGGAATTTGAAAAACTACTACAAGCTCGTCTGACGTCTTCTACTGAGGATTCAAATGCTGGTAGTGCCGCACTTCTGACTACGACTGGTAAAAACTCCTGGGTGATTGACTCTGGTGCGACTTCTCATATATCTGGCAATCCTGATTTATTCTCTAAACTGCACAAGACTTCTTTTATACCTCCTGTTACTTTAGCTGATGGTTCTAAATCACCTGTTACTGGCATTGGTGATATTTTCCCTACTGGTAGTCTGCCTCTGCGCTCCACGCTTTATGTCCTGAAATTTCCTATTAATTTACTCTCTGTCAGTAAAACTGTGAAGAGCCTTCGTTGCTCAATTACGTTTGATCCGGATGGTGTTTTGTTTCAGGATCTGCGCACGAGGATGACGATTGGTTCAGGCCATGAGGGACCGGATGTACTCTACTACTTGGACGAGCCAAAGACAGCTCCCTCTATGGCCTCTCCATTGTCCTCTTCCTCTGTGCCAGATCAAACACCTCCGCATGTATTTTCTGATCTTGATATTCCTATTAGTTTGCGGAAAGGGACAAGAACGTGCACTATGCATCCGATTGGGAATTTCTTCTCTACTGCTAATCTGGGTACTAATTTTGCTAACTTCACTGTGGCTCTTTCTGCTATAACTGTACCTAAAAATGCTACTCAGGCTCTTAGACATCCTGCATGGCGTCAGGCTATGGAAGAAGAAATGAAGGCCCTTACAGAACATAATACATGGGCTCTTGTTGATCCACCTGCTGACTGCTCTCCAGTTGGTTGCCGATGGGTCTTCACTGTCAAATACCAGCCAGACGGTACTGTTGAACGGCTTAAGGCGAGACTTGTGGCAAAGGGGTATACACAGACCTATGGAGTTGACTACTTCGAGACTTTTTCTCCAGTAGCGTGCCTGAACTCTGTGAGAATTCTGATTTCTGTTGCTATAAATTCTGAATGGCCTCTGTATCAGCTTGATGAAAAGAATGCTTTCCTGTATGGTGATCTTCATGAAAAAGTATACATGTCACACCCCCCCGGTTTTGTGTGTCAGGGGGAGTCCTCTAAAGTCTGCAGGCTGAAAAAGGCTATTTATGGCTTAAAACAGAGCCCTAGAGCTTGGTTTGACAAGCTCAGCAATATTCTTCAGAAATTTTCTTTCCGGCGCTCCCAGTCTGATCATTCTGTTTTTGTGAAAAATACTTCTGCGAATATTGTTATCCTTATTGTTTATGTTGACGACATTATTCTTTCCGGAAGTGATCTTGCTGGTATTCAGTCAACAAAGTGCTATCTGGAGAAACACTTTGTCACCAAGGATCTCGGCTCGCTACGGTATTTTCTTGGGATAGAGGTGTCCCGGTCTTCTTCTGGTCTCTGCTTATCTCAGCGGAAGTATGTTCTGGACCTCCTATCTGAAACTGGTCTTCTAGGTGCTAAACCTGCTAGCACACCTCTGGATCTAAACACCGACTGGGATGATGAGGATTCTCCTGCTTATCCTGACAATCAGCAGTATCGAAGAATGGTTGGCAAACTCATCTATCTTACTTTTACACAGGCTGATATTACTGCTGCGGTTGGGCTGGTTAGTCGCTACTTGGATAAACCTCAGCAATGCCATTGGGATGCTGTCTGCCATATTCTGAAATATCTGAAAAGTTCTCCTAGAAAAGGTCTGCTTTACAAGAAACATGGGCATTGCAAACTCCTTGGCTATTCTGACTCTGATTATGCTGGCAGCAAGGTTGACCGTCGCTCTACTTCTGGCTACTGTACCTTTGTGGGAGGTAACCTTGTCACTTGGCGAAGCAAGAAGCAATATGTAGTTGCTCACTCTAGTGCTGAAGCTGAGTATCGTGCCATGGCACACACTACCTGTGAACTGTTCTGGATTAGGAGCTTGCTGAAGGACTTTGGCGTTTCTGATTTGTCTCCTATTCTAAAGTATTGTGACAACAAAGCAGCTACCTTCATTGCTAGTAATCCTACCTTCCATGAGCGGACCAAGCACATTGAGGTGGATTGTCATTTCGTTCGTGAAGCTGTTCTATCGGGCCAAATCTCTACTCCCTGCATTCATACATCTGATCAGGTGGCTGACATCTTCACAAAGATTCTACCAAAGACGAGGTTCACTGCTATGACATCCAAGCTGGGCATGCTAGACATCTATGCTCCAGCTTGACGGGGAGTATTAGTATATAGACTTTCCTATTTTTTTACTTAGTCTATTTTTCTCTTTTCTTTGTTATTCCTATGTCTTGTTTTATCCCACATGGGTTATAACTAAACCATGTGTCTTTCTCTTGTCTTATAAAAGAGAACCCTGTACTCTATTTTTAATCTCTTGTCTTTCCTATTTTATTACTTAGACTCTACTACTTGGACGAGCCAAAGACAACTGCATATTTGACATCATCCGTGGCAGACATCCAGTGGCATTATAGATTGGGACATCCTTCTGTTGCAAAGTTAAAAGTCTATATACTAATATTTATCATATGTAGCCTTTACTCTTCTTTATCTGGCATTTTCATACCTAGTTCTTTATTTGTTGCTGTGAGCTATCCAAGATGGTGACGGTCTATAAAAGATGAGATGACAACTTTTCACCATAATCAAATGTGGAGTCTTGTTCCTACTCCTAATGGCAAAGTTAAAGTTGGAAGTCGATAGGTCTTCTCTGTGAAAGTAGGGCCTAGCAAATTGGTTGATCGCTTGAAGGCCCGCTTGATAACTAAGGGCTACAGTAAGGTATATGGAGTGGATTATCTAGAGACCTCCCTAGTAACCAAAATGTCCTCTACTCAGATATCTCTTTTGTTGGTTGCTCATTTCTCATGGCATGTATATCATCTAGATATCAAAAATGTTTTTCTTTAGGGTGATATATAATAAGAAATTTACATGGAGCAACTCTCAAGGTTCATTGCCCAGAGGGTCTAACCTTGTCTATAAGTTTCACAAATCCCTCTATGGTCTTAAGAAGACTCCGAGAGCTTGATTTGTCAATTTAAGTATTGCACTTTTGGAGTTTGGTCTTCTTTGATCTACAATTATCATTTAGTCTTATATCAAAAAAGGCCGCTTAGGAGTCGTTATTGTTATATCTTTGTTGATTATGTTGTCATCACGAGATTCAATCAACATGGAATTCAACTCAAGTAGTTTCTTCAAGGTTCTCTAGAACAACCTAGATATTTTTGTTAAAAGACAGGTCTAATATTCTTGACACTATCACATCTTTTTTTGCTCAGATAAAAACCCAGTTTGGTAAAACTATAAAAGTCTTTCGCACTGACAATGCCCTTGAGTTTATGCAAACATCAGTTACTCTTTTTTGTCAGAAATTGGGTACCATTCACTGAACCTCATGTGCTTGCACACCTTAACAAAATGGGGTCGCCGAACGCAAGAATAGACATCTTGAAGTTTCCCGCACTCTCCTGTTCCATTACCATGTCCCCCAATATTTTTGGCCAGAAGTTGTTTCCACTGCATGCTATCTCATTAACCGCATGCATTCTTCTGTACTTGGCAATCAAGTGCCATATCAAATTTTGTTTCCTGACGCTCCTCTTTTTACTGTACCTTAGATTTTCGGCAGTGCCTATTTTGTCAAAAATCTGTGCCCTGGCCTATCCAAAGTGGATCCACGTGCTATCAACTGTGTTTTCTTGGGGTACTCTAGGACACAAAAAGGGTATTGCTCTTATGATACGATTACTAAAAAGAGGATGGTTTCTGCTGATGTAGTCTTTTTTAAACATATGTCGTTCTATTCCTTGACTGGCTCTGCCCTGATATCTGATTTACTTGTGGATACACCTTTACCACTGATTGATGATGCTACTTTATCAGATACAAATACTTCTCCTGCTACTCCATTGAAGGTTTATCAACGAAGACCGAAGCTTCCAACTCCCTCCATGGCCCCTCCAAGTCCTCCATGCTCATGTGCAGATCCACCCCCACCTTCAACTAAAGCATTTTTTGAATTGGATATTCTTATAAGTTTACGCAAAGGCACTTAGACTTGCACTCAACATCCTATTGGGAATTTCTGCACTACTACTCACTTGGGATCTAATTTTGCAAACTTCACTTCTGCTCTTTCTGTTGTTTCCATTCCTAAAAGTGCTTCCCATGCTCTTCAGCATCCCGCATGGCGTCAATCCATGGAATATGAAATGCAGGCTCTCACTGAATGATATACTTGGGAGTTAGCTGATGCACCTGCTCATTGTTCCCCTGTTGGCTGTCGATGGATTTTTACGATCAAATATCATCTTGATGGGACTATTGAACGCCTCAAAGCTTGTCTTGTCGCTAAAGGCTACACTCAAACATATGGCGTGGATTAGTTTGAGACTTTCTCTCATGTCGCTTGCCTGAACTCGGTTCTTGTACTTATTTCTGTGGCAGTTAACTCTGATTGGCCTTTATTTCAGCTTGATGTCAAAAATGCTTTTCTATATGGCGACGTGAATGAGGATGTATACATGGAGCAGCCTCCCGGTTTTGTGCTTCAGGGGGAGTCATTTAAAGTCTATTGCCTGCGCAAAGCCATTTATGGCCTGAAGCAAAGTCCCATGCCTGGTTTGATAAGCTGAGCTCCATTCTTTAGAAGTTCCAGTTTTGTCGCTCTCAGTCTGATCCTTCTGTGTTTGTCAAGCAAAACTATTTTTGGTTTTGTTATCTTGATTGTCTACGTTGATGACATCATATTATCTGGTAGTGATCCTGTAGGAATCTAGGCCGCTAAAAGCTACTTGGAAGAACACTTTGTCACCAAATATTTAGGCACATTAAGACATTTTATTGGCATTGAAGTTTCTCGACCATCTTCTGGTCTATGCTTGTCTCAACATAAATATGTTCTAGATCTTCTATTTGAAATAGGTCTGCTTGGGGTTATACCTGCTAGTACTCCCTTGGATCCAAACACTAATTAGGATGACGAGAATTCTCCTTCTTACCCTGATCATCATCAGTATCGCTGCATGGTCGGGAAACTTATACATCTTACTGTCACTAGATTTGATATCACATCTGTTGTTGAATTGGTTAGCAGGTATCTAGATAAGCCCCAAAAGTGTCACTGGGACGTTGTCTGCCATATTCTGAAATATCTGAAAAGCTCTCCTAGAAAAGGCCTTCTTTAGAAGAAACATGGCACTGTAATCTTGTTGGTTATTCTAATTCTGACTATGCTAGAAGCAAGATAGATTGCAGATCTACTTCTAGATACTGCACATTTGTCGGAGATAACCTAGTTACCTTGCACAACAAGAAGTAAATAGTTGTTGCTCATTTTAGTGTTGAAGCAGAGTATCGAGCGATGACTCATACTACATGCGAATTCTTCTGGGTACACAACCTTCTAAAAGATTTTGGTATCTCTGCATCTACACCTATCCCCATGCACTGTGACAACAAAGCAGCCATCTTTATTGCCAACAATCCTACTTTTCATGAACGCACGAGGCACATTGAGGTTGACTGTCACTTTGTATGAGAAGATGTCTTATCTGGTCAGATTTCTACACCATATACACATACTTCATATCAAGTTGCAGATATCTTCACCAAAATTTTACCAAAGACCATATTCACTACTCTGATGGACAAGCTGGGCATGGTTGATATCTATGCTCCAGCTTGAGGGGGAGTATTAATATATATATTTTATTGTGTTAGTTTTCTTATTGTGTTATGGCTTTAGACTTCTCTTGTCTATTAGCCTCTTTTCTTATTGTGTTATGGTTTTATCCCTTTTAGTATTTTAGAAAACCAAGCCCCCTTTATACCCTCAAGTCAACCATGGAAGAAGACAGTTGTATGGAAATGAGCTCTTAGAGAATTGAAACCCTAGGGAAGCCCTAGGTCCGTCTTTAGCTTTAGGTTTTCAAAAAGCGACGTCCCTTGATGTCTCTTCATGCTTAGGAGTGTGGGGAGGTATATAAGAATAGAACCTATATCTAATGTACCAAAGTCATATAAGTTTTTTCTGGCTGTGTTCACGGTATGGGTGGACCGTATACGGTCCATAGTCAGATCGTAAAACCTGTTGTACCAACAATTAGGGTCCTGTTGGACCGTATACGATCTGGCACTGGCCTATAAATGTCCCAATTTTTGTTGCTTCCCTGATATAGTCCATGGGGACCACATACAATCTGATGGATGACAGTAAATGCATCAATTAGACATCAAGGATAGTTTCATGTATAATGATCGCATGAAGCACATGGAGGTTGACTGTCACTTTGTACGAGATGTTGTCTTATCTGCTCAAATTTCTACACCGTATACAATACTTTGGATCAAGTTGCAGATATCTTCACCAAAATTCTACCAAAGACCAGATTCACTACTTTGATGGATAAGTTAGGCATGATTGGTATTTATGTTCCAGCTAGAGGGGGAGTATTGGTATATATATTTTACTGTGTTATTTTTATTATTATGTTATGGCTTTAGACTTCTCTTGTCTATTACCCTCTTTTCTTATTATGTTATGGTTTTATCCCTTTTAGTATTTTAGAAAACCAAGCCCCTTTTATACCCTCAAGTCAACCATGGAAGAAGACGGTTGTATGGAAAGGAGCTCTTAGAGGCTTGAAACCCTAGGGAAGCCCTAGGTCCGTCTTTGGCTTTAGGTTTTCAAAAAGTGACGTCCCTTGATGTCTTTTCATGCTTAGAGCGTGGGGGAGGTATATAAGAATAGAACCTATATCCAATGTACCAAAGTCTTATAAGCTTTTTCCGGAAGTGTTAACGGTATGGGTGGGCCACATACGGTCCATAGTCGGATCGTAAAACTTTCTGTACCAGCAATTACGGTCCTGTTGGAGTGTATACAATCTGGCATTAGCACGTAAATGTCCCCATTGTTGCTGATTCCCTGATATAGTTCGGGGACCGCATACAATCTGATGGATAACAGTAAATGCATCAATTAGACATCAAGGATACTTTCATGTATAATGATCCCCTAGTGATTGATTGTATACATGAAACACCCGTTGAAAATGCTTCTCAGAAGGAGTGCTAAAGGGAGGTATACAAACTTCATGATGTCATGTATGGACTAAACAAAGCCACGCGCTTGGTTTGATATGCTCCCTCAATCCTTTGTGTCGTTGTCTTATCTAGATCACACTATAATCATTTTGTCTTTATTAAGAAAACTACTCCAGTGATAGTCACCTCGATTGTGGATGCTGATCATGGTCATAAAAAACCCGCCTTGAGGCTCTCGAGGCTTACGCCTCTTGGCAAGGCTATCCCAAATGCTCCTCGAGGCTTACGCCTTACAATGTCTGAGGCTCGCCTCAAAGCACTGAGGCTCTGAGGCTTAGCTGAGGCGCACACTTCAATTTTGAATGATGATGTCTTATGTTAACCACCAAATCGTCTACTTTTAAGTTTATTAAAAACACTTTCTTCAAAAAAATTAAAGTTCTTGTAGTTGATTGTTACTTTTCATTAATAAATATTTAATCATCATTTTCTGAGTAACATCTTTCAATTTTCATTGTTAAATTTCTCTTTGTTTGTTACCTTCTTATTCAATATGTCGGTGAATTTCATATCATTGTTAACTAAATTTGGTTCCTCGTTCCTACTAATTTGAAATTCTATCTCCTTCAGTTTATCTATTGACATCTTTTATTCTAGTAGTATAAAGAACTGATATCGTGTTTTTTTTACATATTTATTTTGGTATTCTGGTGGGTCTGTCTCTATTATCATTATTAAGTTTCTAAAATAATTTCTATTTCATATTTTTGTGCTCGTATATACATATTTTTGTTATAACACATTGATACACATAACCTATATATATATATATACATGTATAAATCAAAATTTTATGACTGCCTCATACATATTTTGAGGCTCACGCCTCAAATGGCTCGAGGCTTACGCCTCGCCTCACTGAGACAAAAAGCCTCGTTATGCCTCATGCAATTTTCAACCTTGAGGTTGATGATATTATCATTTTCAGTAGTGATAATGCATAAATCTCTGAAACAAGATCCTCTGTTACAACACTTTATCACAAAAGATCTAGGCAAACTCTGATATTTTCTTGGAATTGAGGTAACCCATAGTAGAACTGGGCTATCACTCTATCCCACTGGAAATACATTAATCTCTGGAACACTACCTCTACTACTCCTGAGGATTAATCTCAGTATACTAGGCAGGTCGGGGAACTACCATATTTTACAATCACCAAATACAATATTTCTTATGTCGTGGGAGTCCTTGTCAGTTCATGGATACTTCCACACAATGTCACTGGAATGTTGTCTACTATGTCTTATGGTATCTAAAACAGGCCATTAAAAACAAGGTTGTGCTACAGTCGTAATGGACACTTAAATATTGTTGGCTGGTCTGATGCAAATTATTAGGCTCTCTCTCTAATAGAAGATCTACCACTAGATATTGTGCCTTGTTGGAGACAATCTTGTTATGTGGTGGAGTAGGAAACATAATGTGGTGTAAAGATGCATTGCATTAGTGGAATATAGAGTAACAACCCACACCACATGTGAACTATATTGGTTAAATTTATTCTTTATGAATTTGGCGAGGATATTAGACACCTATACCATGTACTGTGACCTTTTATTGCTAGTAATCTTGTGTTCCATGAATATGCCGAACATATTGATGTTGACTGTCACTTTCTCCTTCATGTTTTTTATCGGGAAAAATTGTCACGCCTCTTCTGGATACATAAGAAAATATCTTGACCAAGCCCCTCGCTGGTAAAAGAATTTTTAAAATTGGAACAAGCTGGGCATGATGGGCAAACTATGCTCCAGTTTGAGGGGAAATGTAGAGAAATATGCATTTCTGCTGTATTCTGTTCCCTTCTTTATGTAACTATCTTTGTAGACCACTATGTATTCTTTAGTCTGTATTTTTCTTTCCCATTCTTCCCAAGTAATTATGAATAAGTCTGGTATCCTTCTCATTATTATCCATTCTTTCTCCGCATCCCTCAAAATTTTACACATGTAATGTTCACCCACAAGGCCTGACGAAAAAAGCACAACCATTTCTGGCAATGGACTGCGCTCTGTGGAACGCACCAATTCCTTTTCTGGAAAATGACAGGCCAGTATGTCCAAACAATTTGTAATAGATATTTGTGCGTGTCATCCTTGCGCAGGGGCCATGCTAATCTTCTCTGTATCGTTACAATTTTATCGAATGTCTCCAAAAAGATTGTTTATAGTATATATTGTTTCCCTGCTTTACTTATCATTGTTATTTATTTACTATAATTGAGCAACAAGTTGGTTTTAGATCAGAGAATACTTGGAGCAGAATCAAGGGAGTCTTCTTGTTTTGTTATGTTTTTGTCTAACCAAAATATATGGCTTGCATATGCTCAATGAAACAAATATGTTTCTATTTGAGAAAATATACAGTTTGCATTCCCTTTTCATTGCCTTCAATTCAACCATTCCCTCCGAACCTTGTCGTCATTCCAGTAGGTCACGGGCAACAATATATGACACATTACCCCAACATATGAGTTGATTGATCAATTGTTCTGAAAAGGTGAAGGTGCTAAATTGCTTTAGCATAGGCTCACAAAAATGTTGGAAATTTATATTGCCAATTTCATCAAATGCGTAAAAATATCACCTACTTAATTGAGAGCATTCCATCTTTGTCTTCTTTGGCATCCTAGATGAGATGTGTGATGCCCCGTCCATATTAAGTTGGCATCAAATGAAGTAACAGTGCAGTAAACTACTTAAAAATCATGATATAAGTGTCAATTCCATCTGGTACAACATCAGTAAATAATGAGGGAACTTTCCAGGCTCATATTTCTTTTGATAACAAAAGATTCAAAGGACAGCGGAGAGCCCACCATTAAGCTTGGCTCGTTAGGTATGCATCCAATAATAGCTGGAGGATGGATATCTTTCAAAATATTACGATCTGTTAGAGTTATTAGTTTATTACGTATATGGGCCCAAGTATAAATGGCTCATTAGGGTTTGAGTCCTTTTGTGTCCCCTCTCCTATATATAGGAGTGGGGTTTGTTCAAATAGAATCAACTCAATCTTATGATGAGAATTTACTAAAAGTAATTTATCGTAACAATTAATGAAGTAGTTCATTATATTTTCTTATACCATCTCACAATTATTAAATTTGTAAGGTATTTGCATATATTACGGTTAAACCTCCTTCATGAAGTTCTCAAACATCTTTTCTAGCCCATGTTTACAACACCATCATCAGTCAGAGCCAGTGAAGAATTCACTACTTATAATGTTTTCATTCAATTGCTTGCCATTTGGAAGATTTTGCTTATATGACTATCTTCCTATGTGCCCATATGCATTTGATAAAATATTACACGATCATCTTTAAACTTTTTGAAAATATACTTATTTGCCTGTTATGCTTATATGTAATGATCCAAAACACTTAGCATAGAGCATCTTTTTATGCTTTTATGATCACTCTACTAGATTATGTAATATATATGTCAGTGTCACATCTTTGCCTGAGATATTTCACAGTAGCGTGATTATACATGATTTTCATTTATCTCTTAACAATATCATTCCATTTCTTTCAGGTCCAAGAAGAACAGTTGCCAACCAGTAACCAACCTTTGTTCTAGCCACTTGTATCTCGTATATGTGAAACCACATTTTACCATGCATTAATCTTGGTCGCCTATTCTTTTCAGTAAATGTATACTTGCTTGTTGATGTCTCATTGTAGTTAATATAGTAGTCCTATACAGTGTGATTCTATATCTCTCCACTATTTTCGTTTATAGCTTTTCCGCATATGTATTTCTGGTAATACTTATCTACCTTGGTTCTATGTTTTCTTTTATTATCAGTATGTGTCAGGTCCGAAAACACGATGCATTAATAGGTAAGAAACGACATTTTTTCACATCCCATTGACGTTGGAAAAAGTACATATTCTATTGTGTGAACGTTGCAATCATGGTAATAAAAAAAACCCCTTGAGGCTCTCGAGGCTTACGCCTCTTGGCAAGGCTAATCCCAAATGCGCCTCGAGGCTTACGCCTCAGTGTCCTGGACTGAGGCTTACGCCTTACAATGTCTGAGGCCCGCCTCAAAGCACTGAGGCTCTGAGGCTTAGCTGAGGCGCACACCTCAATTTTGAATGATGATGTCTTATGTTAACCACCAAATCGTCTACTTTTAAGTTTATTAAAAACACTTTCTTCAAAAAAATTAAAGTTCTTGTAGTTGATTGTTACTTTTCATTAATAAACATTTAATCATCATTTTCTGAGTAACATCTTTCAATTTTCGTTGTTAAATTTCTCTTTGTTTGTTACCTTCTTATTCACTATGTCGGTGAATTTCATATCATTGTTAACTAAATTTGGTTCCTCGTTCCTACTAATTTGAAATTCTATCTCCTTCAGTTTATCTATTGACATCTTTTATTCTAGTAGTATAAAGAATTGATATATTATTTTTTTTTACATATTTATTTTGGTATTCTGGTGGGTCTGTCTCTATTATCATTATTAAGTTTCGAAAATAATTTCTATTTCATATTGTTGTGCTCGTATATACATATTTTTGTTATAACACATTGATACACATAACCTATATATATATATATATATATATATATATATGTAAATACATGTATAAATCAATTTTTTATGACCGCATCATACATATTTTGAGGCTCACGCCTCAAATGGCTCGAGGCTTACGCCTCGCCTCACTGAGACAAAAATGCCTCGTTACGCCTCACACATTTTTCAACCTTGATGCTGATGATATTATCATATTCGGTAGTGATAATGCATAAATCTCTGAAACAAGATCCTCTGTTACAACACTTTATCACAAAAGATCTAGGCAAACTCTGATATTTTCATGGAATTGAGGTAACCCATAGTAGAACTGGGCTATCACTCTATCCCACTGGAAATACATTAATCTCTAGAACACTACCTCTACTACTTCTGAGGATTAATCTCAATATACTAGGCAGGTCGGGGAACTACCATATTTTACAATCACCAAATACAATATTTCTTATGTCGTGGGAGTCCTTGTCAGTTCATGGATACTTCCACACAATGTCACTGGAATGTTGTCTACTATGTCTTATGGTATCTAAAACAGGCTTCTAAAAACAAGCTTGTGCTACAGTCATAATGGACACTTAAATATTGTTGGCTGGTCTGATGCAAATTATTAGGCTCTCTCTCTAATAGAAGATCTACCACTAGATATTGTGCCTTGTTGGAGACAATCTTGTTATGTGGTGGAGTAGGAAACATAATGTGGTGTAAAGATGCATTGCATTAGTGGAATATAGAGTAACAACCCACACCACATGTGAACTATATTGGTTAAATTTATTCTTTATGAATTTGGCGAGGATATTAGACACCTATACCATGTACTGTGACCCTTTATTGCTAGTAATCTTGTGTTCCATGAATATGCCAAACATATTGATGCTGACTGTCACTTTCTCCTTCATGTGTTTTATCGGGAAAAATTGTCACGCCTCTTCTAGATACATAAGAAAATATCTTGACCAAGCCCCTCGCTGGTAAAATAATTTTTAAAATTGGAACAAGCTGGGCATGATGGGCAATCTATGCTCCAGTTTGAGGGGAAATGTAGAGAAATATGCATTTCTGTTGTATTCTGTTCCTTTCTTTATGTAACTATCTTTGTAGACCACTATGTATTCTTTAGTCTGTATTTTGCTTTCCCATTCTTCCCAAGTAATTATGAATAAGTCCGGTATCCTTCTCATTATTATACATTCTTTCTCCGCATCCCTCAAAAGTTTACACATGTAATGTTCACCTACAAGGCCTGACGAAAAAAGCACAACCATTTCTGGCAATGGACTGCGTTCTGTGGAACGCACCAATTCCTTTTCTGGAAAATGACAGGCCAGTATGTCTAAACAATTTGTAAGAGATATTTGTGTGCCATCCTTGCGCAGGGGCCATGCTAATCTTCTCTATATCGTTCCAATTTTATCGAATGTCTCCGAAAAGATTGTTTATAATAGATATTGTTTCCCTGCTTTACTTATCATTGTTATTTATTTACTATAATTGAGAAGCAGGTTGGTTTTAGATCAGAGAATAGTTGGAGAAGAATCAAGGGAGTCTTATGGTTTTGTTATGTTTTTGTCTAACCAAAATATATGGCTTGCATACGCTCAATGAAAAAAATATGTTTCTATTTGAGAAAATATACAGTTTGCATTCCCTTTTCATTGCCTTCAATTCAACCATTCCCTCCGAACCTTGTCGTCATTCCAGTAGGTCACGGGCAACAATATATGACACATTACCCCAACATATGAGTTGATTGATCAATTGTTCTGAAAAGGTGAAGGTGCTAAATTGCTTTAGCATAGGCTCACAAAAATGTTGGAAATTTATATTGCCAATTTCATCAAATGCGTAAAAATATCAACTACTTAATTGAGAGCATTCCATCTTTGTCTTCTTTGGCATCCTAGATGAGATGTGTGATGCCCCGTCCATATTAAGTTGGCATCAATTGAAGTAACAGTGCAGTAAACTACTTAAAAATCGTGATATAAGTGTCAATTCCGTCCGGTACAACATCAATAAATAATGAGGGAACTTTCCAGGCTCATATTTCTTTTGATAACAAAAGATTCAAAGGACAGCGGAGAGCCCCCCATTAAGCTTGGTTTGATAGGTATGCATCCAATAATAGCTGGAAGATGGATATCTTTTAAAATATTACAACCTGTTAGAGTTATTAGTTTATTATGTATATGGGCCCAAGTATAAATGGCTCATTAGGGTTTGAGTCCTTTTGTGTGCTTTCTCCTATACATAGGAGTGGGGTTTGTTCAAATAGAATCAACTCAATCTTATGGTGAGAAATTACTAAAAGTAATTTATCGTAACAATCAGTGAATTAAAAAATGGCTGCCTGGCCGCTTAAGCGGGCAACAAAGCCCATCCGCCTAATATCACCCTTAAGCGCCCGCTTGAGCGGGTTTTAAAAAAATGCCCGCTTTTTGCCCCCTTTTTTCCCGCTTTTTAAAAAAAATGCTGCTGTAAGAATGTAATGTTAATTAATTATATAATCCAAGTAGTATTGAGTATAATATATGAAGCTTGTATACATTAAATGTTCTATGATATACCTAGTCCTACTTTAGAGTGCAAACTTTGTATGTAAGCTGTATATAATAGGGTAATGCTGTAATATATCCAAGTAAATATCATATTACTCTATTATACTTCTAATGGTTTTACTGATTTTACTGATATTCTTGCAGATTTCGTTCATTAGTAATTGATACTACTGGTTAGTATACTGATTTCCTTATAAATATATTTTTTTATATACACATACATGTAATTTTGTATATAAATATATAACTTTTTAAGCATCTGTTTTTTCAAAAATCGCCCGCCTGCCGCTTAATCGGCTACAAGATCCCGTCCGCACGCCTCCCGCTTCCCGCTTTTTTAAAACATTGGTAACAATTAATGAAGTAGTTCATTATATTTTCTTATACCATCTCACAATTATTAAATTTGTAAGGTTTTTTTTTGCATATATTATGGTTAAACTTCCTTCATGAAGTTCTCAAACATCTTTTCAAGCCCATGTTTACAACACCATCATCGAGCCACTGAAGAATTCACTACTTATAATGTTTTCATTCAATTGCTTGCCATTTGGAAGATTTTGCTTATATGACTATCTTCCTATGTGCCCATATGCATTTGATATAATATTACACGATCATCTTTAAACTTTTTGAAAATATACTTATTTGCCTGTTATGCTTATATGTAATGATCCAAAATACATAGCATAGAGCATCTTTTTATGCTTTTATGATCACTCTACTAGATTATGTAATATATATGTCAGTGTCACATCTTTGCCTGAGCTATTTCACAGTAGTGTGATTATACATGATTTTCATTTATCTCTTAACAATATCATTCCATTTCTTTCAGGTCCAAGAAGAACAGTTGCCAACTAGTAACCAACCTTTGTTCTAGCCACTTGTATCTCGTATATGTGAAACCACATTTTACCATGCATTAATCTTGGTCGCCTATTCTTTTCAGTAAATGTATACTTGCTTGTTGATGTCTCATTGTAGTTAATAAAGTAGTCCTATACAGTGTGATTTTATATCTCTGCACTATTTTCGTTTATAGCTTTTCCGCATATGTATTTCTGGTAATACTTATCTACCTTGGTTCTATGTTTTCTTTTATTATCAGTATGTGTCAGGTCCGAAAACACGATGCATTAATAGGTAAGAAACGACATTTTTTCACATCCCATTGACGTTGGAAAAAGTACATATTCTATTGTGTGAACGTTGCAATGATGGTAATAAACCCCCCCCCCCCCTTGAGGCTATCGAGGCATACGCCTCTTGGCAAGGCTAATCCCAAATGCGCCTCGAGGCTTACGCCTCAGTGTCCTGGACTGAGGCTTACACCTTACAATGTCTGAGGCCCGCCTCAAAGCACTGAGCATCTGAGGCTTAGCTGAGGCGCACGCCTCAATTTTGAATGATGATGTCGTATGTTAACCACCAAATTGTCTACTTTTAAGTTTATTAAAAACACTTTCTTCAAAAAAATTAAAGTTCTTGTAGTTGATTGTTACATATCATTAATAAACATTTAATCATCATTTTCTGAGTAACATCTTTCAATTTTCATTGTTAAATTTCTCTTTGTTTGTTACCTTCTTATTCACTATGTCGGTGAATTTCATATCATTGTTAACTAAATTTGGTTCCTCGTTCCTACTAATTTAAAATTCTATCTCCTTCAGTTTATCTATTGACATCTTTTATTCTAGTAGTATAAAGAATTGATATCTTGTTTTTTTTACATATTTATTTTGATATTCTGGTGGGTCTATCTATATTATCATTATTAAGTTTCTAAAATAATTTCTATTTCATATTGTTGTGCTCGTATATACATATTTTTGTTATAACACATTGATACACAACCTATATATATATATATATATATATATATATATATATATATATATATATATATATATATATTAAATTTTTATGACCGCCTCATACATATTTTGAGGCTCACGCCTCAAATGGTTCGAGGTTTACGCCTCGCCTCACTGAGACAAAAATGCCTCGTTACGCCTCGCGCATTTTTCAACCTTGGTTGCAATGTTGTTCAGTCTCCAGTTTCAGTTCATTCCAGGATAAATTACAAGATCGGATTTCATAAAAAAGAAAGCTACAAAGCCACTTCTTTCATATACTCTTACTTGCAGGTATGCATACTACAGCTTCTGGCAATCGTGTTGGTTGTATTCATTATCCATATCTCGTCGGGTACTGGCCGAATCACTGATTAAAGCCGTGATACAAAAAATGAAGACCTTAAAACCCTAAGCTACTTGCACTCCGTCGATATAGGTGCTTGGAGATGAAAAGAAATACATATATTTTAGTGGAACTAGAAAAGGAGCTATTACTGCCCAACAGAACTCTGGTTGGCTGTGAAACCATTAGACAATAGCATTGAAGTGGTGATGAGCCTCTCACTTAAGTGGCTACCAAGTCGAGGTGCAACGTTTGTTTTGCTGTGTCTTGTCTGAAGGGTTAATCTGATTTGTGGATTTTGCAGAACTTTCCATGTAATTGGCACACGGCTGGAAGTCCAGGGTTCTATTTCTATATACTATATTTATACATTTTTCCTGTATATTCTGGACGGAAGTCAAAATATAATTATCAATTTAAGATATTCACTTGCCATGTATCAAAACTCATCAGATTGTGCAATTTGGAAAGTTTGCTGATATTGTCATCTTAGTTTACTTGAATTTGTTGGCTTGTGTGTTATATTTTATCCGGTAGGACCAAAAGCGCGAGCGTGCACCAAACCAATAGTCGATGTGATATGAGCTAGATATAGGTGAGACGATAATTTCAGCATTGCTGTAATTATATGGCAAATGGATATACACGACATCCCTAACCTAAATTCTTACACCCATTTGCTGGGATAGAGATTACGAAGTAGGAACTGGAAAGCACTGTGTGAATCATGATCACAGAAGACAAGAGACCCCAAAAAGAGTTATGCTGTATGGCCAGAATTGACACTTAGTTTCGTGGATGTTTAGTCCTTAGTTTTGTTCTTACGCATACACGGACAAATAAGTTCCGATTTGGGTGCCACTTCTGGTCCACACATCTCCACCCCCCCCCACCCCCCCCCCCCCCCCCCCCCCCAAAAAAAAAAAAAAAAAAACTAACCAACAAGTGGAACAAAGAGAACAACCATGGTGGCATATAGATTACGTGGTTTGCAAGCTGCTTGTCCGCGTCTGCAGTAGCCTTTCTTTCACTGTTCTGGAGCGCAAAAAGTGTAGTATATATTAGCGCACATATGTTGCCTTCTGTAATTATACTACTTAAATGGGAAAGGATTTAGATCAGTGGTTCTTCTAGCCAACCGTTCATGGCTAAACAGCCCATCACAACATTCATCTTGACACCATTCATGGTCAGAACAGCCCCCATTATAGATAAACGCGACATCGCCTTTGTAGCACCAATTTATTTCGTTGTCACTCTCGCCCTGGGTAGGTGATGTTGCCATGCATGCTCGTGACACCCATGTAGATGATTGTTCGGGCGAAGGTTATCCTTGTGACAACTACATCACAAGCGGCCGCCCATCTCAATAAGAAAAGCATCAAAACTAATGTCACAATCGGGGCACTAGTGAGGACGATTTCGCTAGTGAAGCATTATAATAACATATTCACATCTTTTCAAACAATGGTGGCAATAAAAATATTAAAAAAAATTGCGTTTCTAAATTTTGATTACCATAATGTAAACTTTTTTAAAAAATAAATGACTGAAGTATCACTTTTGTGTAGCAATGTGTCTCTGTAAGAGACATTGTTAGTGTTAACACGTCCATCTAGGTGACACATTGCCCTTTTTTATAGGCAAGTCACCGGCTAGGGCTCATTGCTCCTTGTAAGACCAACACATTCATAATGGAGGCACATTGCTCTTACTTTTTGATTTATTATAATACAATGTCCCAATTTTGTTATTATATTTATTGAGTATTTTAACAACCCCAATAATCTATAAGAAATATATATTAAATATTGATACCTAGAATTAGTTAATAAAAATAAAATATAGTAGCTTATGAATGCATGGTCTTGCTATATATAAATAATAATGAGTAAAATTGATAGATATAATACTATAATATAAACATTAAGTCAATGCATATGAAAGGTAAATGCTTAAAATAAAAATAAGAAATGACATGTAAAATATATAATAAATTAACATAAAAAATGTGTACAACAATAACATAATAAATAAATGAATAGAACTGTATGACATATATGATTTTAAAATACAATGCATATTTGACATTGTTTTTTTTTATATAAGTAATATTTTCTTAAATGATACATACAGAAATATGAATACAAGTATGCAAAATGAATACATACAAGAACATATAATGTAATAACCATGTATTGAATTATCGCTTGAGAAAATATAGCAGAATATTCTAATCGAATATAACAAGCACATAATAAAAATCAATATGTATACTCATGTAACAACATTGTAGGTAACAATTTATTACACACAATTTAAAACAAAAGAACATATATCTAGTATCATTATATTTATATACAAATATTATACTACCTCAAAATATGTATTGTTATTCATATTTAAAAATGATGAAAAATAATGAATTTTTCTTTATTATGATAATTAGGATTGTTAAGGAACCAACAAATGTAATATAAGATATAAATATAAAATGTCATGCTGTCATAGTAAAAATATATTTTAAGAGCAATGTGTCTCCACTCAGGATATGATGGTCCCACATGGGACAACATGTCTCTGTCGGTGACACATTGCCTCTTAAGGGCAATGCATCATATGTGAGGAGGCATTGACCCTGAAGGAGAAATGTGTCTCCCAAGGGAAGACACTTCTATACAAATATGACATTTAGGTAATAATTTTTCAAAAGATGACATATTAGTAGAATGACATTTGATATTTTGGCCAAGATGGTCCCTCTGAATCAGGTCATCACTATCTTTGGATGTTGCAATCTTTATACCAACAATTATCACAATCAAGATGTGATTTGTGGAATCTTCATACTAGCAACCAATGTCACAACTTGCATTACAACTAGGGTGCAAGTTCCAACCCACTAGTTGGACTATATTTGTTAAAAGCATCACATCCAATATGAGTTTTGGAGCTAGTGACATACCTTGAGTTGTTTTTTGAGAACCCTCACATTCAGGACTGGACTAAAAACCAACTTCTCAATAGGTAACACACAATGTGAGAATGATAGAAAATCCAAAAGTCTACTCATTTGATCCATGTGGGGACATTGACACAAAAACATTATTGAGACTGGACATACTTAAGATCTTTACATATCTCCATTTTCTCCCATGCGACCACTTTGGTCAATATATTATAAGATTTTTATCTTTAAACATCTTCTTGTTGGCAATATCATAGAGGCAATGATATCTTACAACAATTTGATTCAACCACTAGCAGTGTATTATGCTTGATATCAAATGATATCTTACAACAATTTGATTCACACGTGGGGGTCACCACTGCTTCCACCCATTTGGAGACATAGTCACAACAACAAGGATGCATTGATTGCCCGAAGACAAAGAGAAATACCCCATATAATCAATCCCCCACGCATTAAAGGTTTTTTTATTTCTATCCAGTCCGAAATAGGCATGTCATTTCTCCTGGAGATGTTTCCTTTCCTTTCGCATTCATTACATTCCTTAAGATAGGCATGGGCATCCTTAAATAGTGTAGTCCAGTAGAATCCTAATTGTAGAACTTTTGTTAATGTTCTATCCTCGCCAAGATGCCCGCCATATGATGAAGAATGGTATTCATGTAGGATCTTGGGGACTTCTTTTTCTCGAATGCATTTTCTGTACAAATTGTCTGCACATCTTGTGAACAGGAGTGGGTCATCCCCGTAATAAATTTTCAAATCTAAAAACAACTTTTTTTTGTTATAGGTGATATCAGGTGGCAATTGTTGACAAGATAAATAGTTAATAAATATAAAAAAATCATGGCAGGTGGGGTTCAACAAACTTTGGCATCATGAGGGCTTCATTGGTGTAATTATCATCAATAGGTAATAGATCCTTTTCAGTGACTATGATCCTCAACAAGTGTTTAGCAACCACATTTTCTATTCCCTTCTTGTCTATGATTTCATGATGAAATTCTTGCAATAGTACACCCCACCTTAATAGTCTGGGCTTGGTGTCCTTTTTTATGCATCAATTTTTTGATGGCACCATGATCGTTGACACCTTGACTTTTGATCCTATCAGATAGGATCTGAATTTGTCAAAGGTGATACTATTTCTAGCATCTCCTTTTCAGTAGTGGTGTAATGGACCTAGACATCCTTTATAAGAAAGTTGGAAAGGGGATTTGTGATCTTAGATAAGTCCTTGATAAACCTTTTGTAATATCCAACATGTCCCAAAAAGCTTCTTACCCCAATCACTGATTTTGGAGGTGGTAGTTCAGTTACTTCCTCTATTTTTCCAAGGTCGACCTCGATTCCCTTTTCAAAAATGTTATGTCTGAGAATAATGCCTTCTTGTACCATGAGGTAGCATTCTTCCCCATTTATAACCAATTGCCTCTCCTCTACTTGAGATAAGTTCTTTAGACATTTGCCGAAATCAAATCCATACAACGAAAAGTCATCCATGAAAACCTCCATTATATCCTCCAAGAA
Organism: Alisma plantago-aquatica; assembly: GCA_963693085.1. Taxonomy (NCBI): domain Eukaryota; kingdom Viridiplantae; phylum Streptophyta; class Magnoliopsida; order Alismatales; family Alismataceae; genus Alisma; species Alisma plantago-aquatica. The sequence goes on from OY856413.1 coordinate 692,881,965, forward strand.
GTATGCAAAGACACAAATTATGCACCTCTAAAACATTACAGGTGTGTTGCAAAAAACAAATGACATTCGTGGATGGCATAAGTTCCATAGATGCAGGTGAAAGTGGTCTTCTCCTGATCATCAGGGTGGATAGGCACTTGGTAGAATCCTGAATATCCCATCTAGGAAGGTAGAAATATGAGTGGTGTGTTGGTATGTATTCCCAGAGAGCCAAGCATATGATGATTGTAATGGCATAACTTGTAAATAATTTGATTACTAATAAAGACAGTCTTCCAATTTATTCTATTTTATTCAGTTATGAGATATTGATATAACATAATAAATGTTTAAAGAATGATATTACTCAATGACGTATATCTTTGGGTTGATGACCTGAACAAATGAGATCATTCATATGCTAAGAGAATATACATTCTTTCTATGTCCCTATTCAGATGTTATTGTGGAAGTTTGATAGACAATAATAGCACATAACACTAAAGTGTGTGTTGGTTGATGATAGAATCTCATATGTCATGATATGTTATATTAAACCAAACACATAGATACTTGTTAGAGAACAAAGTATCACACATACCCACCATAAGAGTGACACATGGAAACCATTACATGGTAATCAAAATCATTTCTCATATTTTTTGTTGTGAATGTGGTTCATAGACCTAAAATCACTACACTCATCACATGTCGTTCAATGTATTTTGACATCATCCACCATGACCTTGAATAAGGGTTGTCATAAAGGTGATGATCAGATGCACTATGACATATGGAGATGACTATGAGTGATATAGATGGGATTTATCCCTCCTACATGAGTATGATATCTTGACCACTTGATTAGCGAGACTGAGAAATGCATGGGCATCCACATATGAGTCAATATGTGATATTGAGCTTACACATATCTCAGAAAATCTACTCTAGTTCAAGGAACATAGATATAAATAATGAGGAGGAGGATGATTCCATGTCTAGAGTTCAATCTAGATATCAGTGACAAAGGAACTATACAAACACTACTAACACTGAACACATATTGTAGTTTGAATTTATTCTCCAACTTTCCATTTACTTGAGTAGCAATGATGTATTGCTAGATACTGCTCTTTACTTGTGATGACATAAACTAGTTATGGACATTCACTACCAATGTAACTTGGAACCTATAGGGTCACACATATAGGATGTAATGGGAATATGATTTTTTTATGAATGATGTTTAGCTTGATTACTAAAGTATTTAGATATTCAATTTAAACAAAAATTGACTGAATGGACTTTGAACCGACCATTCAAGTGTTGAACCGGTCGATCGAAGTTTCAGGTTGATTGGAGATTGCATTGTCTGAATTCTGGATGAACCAGGGCATGAACCGATTGGTTCACTGAGTGAACCGATTGGTTCACTGAGTGAACCGATCGGCTCAAGGTTGTCAAATGACCAGTTCATGGATCAATTTGATTGCATCAAGGATTAGTGTTGATGCCATGTTGTACATTAATCAAATTATAATTGCCAATACAATTGTGATTGGGAAACATGACGAAACGACCAGTTCAAGGGTTGAACCGATCAGCTTGCATGCCAACCGATCACTTCACATGTGAACCCGTCATTTTTCCACTCATAGGTTGTGAAAATTCATGAAATTCCAGTCCCTTCCACTTTCGCAAAGACTAGGAACCTTGACCCTAACCCTCCTATAAATAGAGGGGTATTGGGGGCTTCTCAGACACAACATCAATTGCCTCCGACAATTTTTGTCTTCTTTGGTTGTGGTAATTGAGAGAACCCGAGCAAGTCCTATCTAAAAATGGAGGGATAGCAAGGGAGAATAATTGTGGGAGACCAAGTTGGTGCTAGTACACCAACTTGAAGGGACAACTCCTTTCTGTTTGTTCTTCTAGAATAATAGGAGTTCTACGTGGTCCATGTGGACCACTCTAGAGGCAAGGAGCTTTTCCCCCTAGGAGGACAACATCAAGTTGTTGTTTGTGGTGATCAACTAAGAGATGATGCAGACATTGTTCAAGTGAAACTTGAAGAAAGGTGCATACTACAATAAGGAGATTGTCATGGGACTTGCTCGAGGACCATGTATATGCTTGAAACTGTCCTTTCCCATTATACAGTTTTTGACGTGATCTATGTTATAAGGGGAATATGACAGTTAAATTTTTGTTTCCTCTTCCTGATCTACCGCCATATTTTCCAACAGTGGTATTAGAGCCATGTCAATTTACTATATTTTGGGATAATTGATATGATTGGATTTTTGATTTTTCATTTATTTATTGCATAAGATGTGAATACCTAAACTGATTAATGTGCATATCTGATTAAGTACCACGTGCAATCCCAAACTAATATATATATATATATATATATATATATATAGAGAGAGAGAGAGAGAGAGAGAGATTCAGGCTAGAATACACTCGAGTGTACAGATCACGCCGTACACCCCAATGGTGTTTGCCTATCTAGACCATGTTTTTCCAAAATCTAATCCATTGATCTTCATGGTTACAATAATAATAGGTTACATACAAAATTTGAACTTATTTGGATGGGTGTAAGTCACTCATCTAAAGACAACAAAATTGACGCACAAAACTAATTTGAAATACATGATTTTTGCCTCCTTTAGATGCATGACCTATAAGTGTCCAAATGAGATAAAATTTATTATATAGTATGTTTTTATGATAATTAATAAGTTCAACAGTTTAAATTTTTCAAAAATTTATTGCATCTTCAAAAATGACTGAGGTGTACAGTGCCTCCGGTACACTCGAGTGTACACTAGCCTGACTCATATATATATATATATATATATATATATATATATATATATATATATATATATATATATATATATATATATATATATATATATATATATATATATATATATATATATATGCAATTTACACATGTCTCCCTAAAATCTAGTTGGTAGATGTGTAGCGTGTTTATGGCCAATAACTCTAAATATATGTTCGTGGTTTTTGTATTTATTCATATTTCATCTCAGTTTGCATATCAAGCCTCTACATTATCTTATAATTGTAAAAGAATTATTATCTCCTACCTTGGTTCCCGTGGAATGTAACTCGAGGTTTTTATTCTTTTTACATTGACGAAGACAGGCTACATGTTTCAAAAGACGAGTCGATCGAATGGAGAGCCAAGGAGGACAAATGATAGGAGGTTTTGAGCCGATCGACTGGAGAGGATCCAAAATATGATGGATCAGAGACCAGGCGATCAAGAGATGACCAACTGACTGGCCAGGAGGTGAGCTGATCGGTTTAAGGGTTGAACTGATCAACCCAGATTGGAAAGCACATATCTTCTTCAACAACAAGTTTCTACATGAGATGTAACCCTAGGTGGTGGTAATTCCTTGTGGCTCCAAGGAATTACAATAGTATGGCCATAAACATTGCTTATGTTTTATTGCATGTTTTTGTTTGTGGGATATAGCATGTATACAATATGTACTATAAGTATGTGTAGTGATTGGATATGTATATTTATTTATAAATACAAACTCCTTTAATAACATATTAAATATAAGATGCTTTCCATTAGCAACACACATAAAAAGCTTGATCAACTATGTGTGGGCATACCAAGCGTGGTGTGATCTCCATCTCGTCAAAGTGTGATGATAGTTATCTGGGCCTGCCAAGCGAGGTGCATTTATATTGTGTTGGCTTTTAGTTCAGACTAAAGTGGGTACCCTTAATGAGATTAAGAACCTAGAAGAATGCATATGACTATGGAAAAGAGTTGCACGTATCATGTTTCAATGAATTACATAAGATGCAATTGGTAAAAGTTGCCTACCTCAATAATTAGTATGGATGTTGGCGTTGGTCGGGTAATTTCAATTGTTTTGGATCTTATCTCACTAGAAGGTTGTACGTTGTAATCTTCCGAATCAATATGTGATGGCTTTCAATTTAAATAAAATAGTGGGGGTGATAATTAATTAAAGGCCTAATTAAATTTTGTTAAATATCATTCAAATCAAGTCTAGTCAAAAGTGTTTTGACAAAATGCAATTTTCTCTTGCATAATCAAATGACAAATAAATCATCATTGCAGTCAATCCTTGAGAAGGACAAACTTAACTGGACAAATGTCCATGACTAGTTTTGGACTTTGAGAAGGGTTCCTAATGATGAGTATAAGCTCTATGTCCTAGAAACACCAGTGCCAAAAATACCTACTCCTAGTGCTCCAAGGGCTAAGGTGAATGCTTACTAGAAGCATGCCAATGATGCCTTGGACATAAAACACCATATTCTAAGAAGCATGAACTATGAGTTTCATGAGTAGTGTGAAGACATGGGGATGCTTGAGATAGTAAAACATCTTAAGAACATGAAGCATAATCATACAAAGCAAGAAAGGTACAATGTCTCAGAGACACTCTTTGAGTGTAAGATGACAAAGGGAGACTCAATAGAGATCCATGTGCTCAAAATGATTATACATGTGGAAAATATAGAAGAACTGTGATTCTCTTTGTACCATGAGTTGGTCAGGGATATGATTCTGCAATCATTGCTTAAATCATATAGCCATTTTATTGAGTGTAACCACTTGAATAATATGGCCAGAACGTTGTCAAATTTTCTTCGCATGCAGATTAATGTCGAAACAAGAATGGAGAAGGAAAAATCCATGATAATAATCAGTGAAGCAAAGTCTAAGGATGAAATAAAGGCCATGAAGAGTTCTGAGGCTAAGAATAAGTCCAGATCTTCAACACTCAAGATAAGGAAAAAGAAAAGTACAAGAGGAATCTATCCTTTGCACTTAAACACATTCAAGAAGAAGAAGAATATGGGGATACATATCTCCACTTTAGGTATATACATTATTGAGATAAACTTATCTACTTCTTCATCTTGGGTACTAGATATCGGATGTAGATCTCATATATGCTCGAATATGCATGATCTTAAAAGAAGTAGGCCTTTAAGAAAGGGCGATGTCAAACTACAAGTTGAAAATAGAGCAAGAGTTGCTGCCATTGTAGTTGGAACCTATAATCTATCTCTTCCCAGTGGGCTTGTAATAGAGTTAATGAACTTATATTACCTAATATAAATAGAAATATCATTTCTATATCTTGTATGGACAATGATGGATATGGATTTCATATCAAGAATGGTCGATGTTCTATTTATAAAGATGAGATATTTTATGGCAGTGCCCAATGTCTTATGGTCTTTATTTTCTAGATCTAAATACATATATTTATAATGTGAAAACCAAAAGAATAAAACTCAAACAAAACATATCTTTGGCATTTTCATCTAGGGCACATAAATGAAACTCCAAAAAGATGGTTATCTGGACACTTTTTATTTTGAATCAATAGAGACATGTGAATCTTATTTGTTGTAAAAGATGACCAAGACTCCTTTCACTGGTAACAATGAGAGGGCTAGCAATTTATTATGACTCATACATATTGATGTATGCGGACCTTTTAGAAAAATTACTAGAGGTGAGTATCAATACTTCATTACCTTCATTGATGGCTTCAGTAGGTATGGTTATGTTAATATGATGAAACATAAGTTAGAAACCATTGAAAAGTTCAAGGATTTCATGAATGAAGTACATAACCAACTTGGAAAAAATATTAAGGCACTTATTTTGATCGAGGTGGAGAATACTTAAGCCAAGAGTTTGAGGAACTTCTGTGAGATAGTGGTATTGTATCACAAGGGACACCACCTGTAACACCAAAACATAATGGTGTATCATAAAGAAGGAATGGTACATTGCTAGATATGATGTGATCAATGATGAGTTTAGCTCCACTTTCGACTACCTTCTGGGGTTTTTCTATTGAAACCACCGTGTTTACACTATACCGTGTAGCATCTAAATCAGTTCAAAAGACACCATATGAGATATGGTATGGGAAGTGTCTCAATGTCTCTTATGAAGATTTGGGGTTGTGAAGCTTATGTGAGAAATTAGTTTACCAAATAGATTGGACCCAAATCTGATAAATGTTATTTTTTTGGATATCCTAAGGAAACCAAAGGATATTAATTTTTCTTCCCATCTGACAGTAAAGTGTTTGTTGTCAGAGATACTACATTCCTAGAAAAGAATTTATTTCCAAAGGAATCAGTGGGAGGAAAGTAGAAGTCGAAGAGGTTCGAGACTGACAAGAAAACATTGAACCAGTCACAAGTCATTATGGAATCTCAAATTCCTCAAGCAACACTAAAACCTCATAGATCTAGTAGGACACACCTTGAACCTAAAAGTTTTGATTATCTTGTGACTCAAGAAGGAAAGGAGTTGGTTATAGATGTGAGCCAACAACATATCTAGAAGCTACTAGGGGACTAGAGTCTAAGAAATGGCTTGAGGTCATGAGATCTAAGATGGAATCCATGTACACCAACAAGGTATGGACCTTGGTGGATCCACCTAAAGGAGTAAAACCTATAGGGTGGAAATCGATCTTCAAGAAGAAGACCGACATGGATGGTAAAGTACAAATCTATAAGGGCAGATTGGTTGATAAGGGTTTCAGACAAGTTCAAGGTGTTGACTATGACGAAACCTTTTCTTCATTTTCCATGGTTAAGTCCATTAGGATCATGCTTGCCATTGCAGTTTACCGTGACTATGAGATTTGGCAGATGGATGTTAAAACTGCATTCCTCAATGGGAATCTTCTTGAGGACGTTACATGACACAACCTGAGGGTTTTATAAATCCAAAGGGTGCAAATAAAGTGTATAATCTACAAAGGTCAATTTATGGATTGAATCAAGCATCGTGGAGCCAGAATCTTTGATTTGACACAACAGTCGAAGAGTTTGTCTTTTGTCAAAATGAAGATCAACCTTGTGTATACAAAAAGGTTAGTGGCAACATGATTGTATTCCTCATATTGTATGTATATGACATACTATTGATGGGGAATGACATCCCTACTTTACATAAAGTAAAGACATGGCTTGGAGATACATTCTCAATGAAGGCCTTAGGCAAAGCATCCTACATCTTAGTAAGTAAGATCTATAGATATAGATCTAGAAGGATTTTTGGACTAAGTCGAATCACATACAATGAAAAAGTGTTGAAGAGGTTCAACATGGAGGACTCAAAGAGAGGAAACTTTCCCATGTCTCATGGGGATGCCATCTCTAGAGTTGAATGCCCCAGCTCTGGTGAAGAAAGGGCACACATGAGGACTCCATATGCATCTGCAATTGGATCCATCATATACACAATGTTATGTACTAATCATGATGTCTCATATAACTTGAGCATAACAATTAGATATCAATTAGATCCATGTGATTCTCACTGTACAACCATGAAGAACATCCTTAAGTACTTGAGAAGAACTAAGGATCAGTTTCTAGTCTATGGAGAAGAGAAAGATTTGGTGTTCAAGGTTACATTGATGCAAGCTTCCAAACTGACAAAGATGATTATTGGTCATAATCAAGATTTGTGTTTTGCCTCAACAATGGAGCTGTGAGTAGGAAGAGTTTCAAGAAAGAGACAATTGATGATTATACAATAGAGGTTGAGTATATTCCTACATCAGATGCAACAAAGGAGGTTGTTTGGATCAAGAAGTTCATCTTACAACTTGGGGTGGTTCCAAGCATCACCGATGTAATTGAGCTATATTGTGACAATAATGGAGGTATTTCACAAGCTAAGGAACCCATATTTCATCATCCTTCCAAGCATATACAAAGGCGGTTCCATCTCATACAAGATATTGCACAGTAAAGAGATGTGAAGATTTGTAGAGTACCAACTGAGAACAATGTGGCTAACCCTTGACAAAAGTACTTTAACTACAGAAGTATGAAGGTCATGTTAGATCAATTAGGATTAAGTTCATGGGTGATTGGCTCCAAGTGCAAGTGGGAGTATGTTGGTATGTATGTCCAGAGGGCCAATCATTTGATGATTGTAATGTCATAACTTGTAAATGATTTAATTATTAATAAAGGCAATCTTCCAATGTATTCAGTTTTATTCAGTTATGAGATAATGATGATATTACTCAATGGCATATGTCTTTGGGTTGATGACCTAAACAATGAGATCACACAAATTCTAAGAGTATAGACATTATTTCTATGTCCCTAGTCAGATGTTATTGTAGAAGGCAGATAGACAACAACAATACATAACACTACAGTGTGTATTGGTTGATGATAGAATCTCATCAGTCATGATATGTGATATAAAACCAAACACATATATACTTGTTAGAGACTAGTGTATCAAACAAACCAACAATGAGAGTGACACATGGAAACCATTACATTGTATTCATAATCATCTCTCATAGTATTGGTGGTGATTGTAGTTCTTAGACCTAAAATTACTACACTATCACATGTTGTTCAGTGTACTTTGACATCATCCACTGTGAACTTGAATTAGGGTTTCTATAAAGGTGATGATCGGATACACTGTGACACATCAGGATGACTATGAGTGATGTAGATGAGATTTGTGCATCCTATAGGAGTATGATATCATGGCCACTTGATTAGCGAGATCGAAAAATGCATGGCCATGCACATGTGAGTCAATATGTGATATTGAGCTTACATATATCTCAGACTGTCTGCTCTAGTTCAAGGAACAAAGATTGAATGTTGAAAAGGGATAATGATTCCATTCCTTGAGTTAAATTTGGATATCAGTGACAAAGGCACTATACAAACATTGTAACACCAATCACAGATTGTATCACTGCAACTTTCCATTTATTTGGGTAGAAATGATGTATCGCTAGATACTGCTCTTTGCTTATCATGTCATAAACTAGTTATGGACATTCACTGCCAATGTAACTTGGAACTTATAGGGTCACACATATAAGATACACTTGGAATAGGAGTTTGTTCAATAATGATGTTTAGATTGATTACTAAAGTGTTTAGGTATTCAATTTAAACAACAATTGACTAACTGGACTTTGAACTGACCGGTTTAAGTGTTGAACCAATCAATTGGCGTTTTAGGTTGATTGGAAATTTCTTTGGCTGAATTCTGGATGAACCAGGGCATGAACCGACCAGTTCACGAAGTGAATCAATCTGCTCAAGGTCGTCAAATGACTGACTCATATGATGAACTGCCGAGTTCATGGATCAATTCAATTGCATCAATGATTCGTGCTGATGTCATGTTGTGCATTAATCAAATTAAAATTCCCAATACAATTTTGATTGGGAAACATGATTAAGCGACTATTTCAAAGGTCGAACCGATTGGCTCGCATGTCAACTGATCGGTTTATAGTTCACTTGGAACTGATCATTTTACCACTCGTAGGTTGTGAAAATTAATGAAATCCTAGTCCCTTCCACTCCTCCATAGATTGGGAACCCTGACTTAAATAGAGGGGTACTGGGGGCTTCTTAGATACAACATCAATTGCCTCTTACAATTATTGTCTTCTCTAGTTGTGTTAACTGAGAGAACCCAAACAAGTCCCACCCAATAAAGGGAGGGTTAACAAGGGAGAACAATTGTGGGAGAGCAAGTTGGCTCTAGTACAACAATATGAAGGGATAACTCCTTGTCTGTTCTTCTAGAATGATAGGAGTTCTGGGTGGTCCGTCTGGACTACTCTAGAGATGAGAAGATTTTCCCGCTAGGAGGACAACATCAAACTGTTGTTTATTATGATCAACCAAGAGCTGCTACAAATGTTGTTTGAGTGAGAATGGAAGAAAGGTGCATACTACAATGAGGAGATTGCCACTGGACTTGCTCTAGGACCATGTATATCCTCAAAATCATCCTTTCTATTATATAGTTATTGATGCAATATGCTATTATAAGGGGAATATGGCAGCTAAATTTTTGTTTTCGTTGCCTACTCTACCGCCATATATCCCTACATGGTGGGCCAATTGCTCTAGAACTTTATTAATGAATGGTAGAGGAAAGTGGTCTTTCCTAGTGACCAAATTGAGCTTTCTATTATCTATGCACACCCACCATTCAGTCATTGTTAGTGTGGCCACTTCATCTCCTTTTACACCATTCACGATGGTCATTCCTCCCTTTTGGGTACTACATGTACCAGGCTTACCCAATTACTATCACTAATTGGTATATAATCCCTACATCACACAACTTTATCACCTCTTTGTTGACTACCTCCCTCAACATCTGATTCAGTTTTCTTTGAGTTTGGGCCATTGGCTTGGCCATTTCTTCTAGATTTATTCTATGCATACAAACTATTAGGATCAAAACCTTGATGTCTTCCACTATTTACCCTATAAATTTCCTTTGTATTTTTGGTTCTTTCAACAACTTCTTTTTTTTTCATTATTCAAGGAAGAGTTTATGATCATAAGTTTCCTTCCCTCATCATCTAGAAATTCTTACTTCAATCCTTCAGGTTATTGTTTCAATTTTGGTTTTGGCTTTCGTGCCTCCTAATCTTCCTATGTTTGTTTTAGCAAAGCGTACTTTGCAATTTTTCTGGGTTCTTCTCCATCATCACTATATTCTTCTTCCGATTGGTTCAAATCGGCCAATATTTCTACGACTTCAGGATCTTCAATACTTGGACAAGGGTTGTTAAGGGATCACATGAGATGATCAACCATGATGTTATCTTCTTGTACCTCCTCACAAAAATTGATTGTAACTATCCATGAAGTAGAATGACTAAAAAAGAGAAGGTTCTCTCATAGCATGTAACGTCTTAGAATTTGAGGCCTCACATAAAATGATACTAAAAGGAATGGTTGGACTATCCATGTCACCAAGGTGCACCTCCTTTTCAGGGAGCCCATCATTAAATAACTATGAGGTTAAGTGTGCTCATCTCAGAGTAGTACTAGGATGGGTGACTAGTCAGGAAGTTTTTCCTAACTTGCGCGTGAGTGAGGACAAAGTGCACAGTTAAGGATAGTGGTGGTATATGGGGCCAGTTGTCATTCCTGAAACTCTACTAGAGCCTTGGGCAGTGGGCCTAGACATTACAAATGGTATCAGAGCCAATTCTCCTCCAGTAGGTGGGCCCACATGGGCATGTTGCATGCCAGTCTGAAGTCATGTGGTCCGAGCAAGTTGGAAAGGGCTAATCCACTGAGACGGGATGGAGCCACCCTTGCACTGGTAAGCGTGGATAGGATTTGGGTGTCCATGGGCTTTTTAGGTCTGCACTAAAATGAGGAAACAATTATGAAGCGGTATAGTTGAGCCTTGTAGGGGACGTCGAGAGTTTAAGTGGGTGAGATTGTAACATCCCAAGATTTGAGGCCTCATATAACATGATATTAAAAGGAATGATTGGATAGTTAGTCTAGTGGTGGTCTGTGGGGACAATCGTCATTCCTAAAACTCTACTAGAGCCTTAGGAAATGGGTTCATGTGTTACATAACATCTTGAACATGGAAGTCAATATGATTACTGAAATAGTTATTATTCTGACTTTAACATCAATTAATGCTCTCCCTATGGAGAGGAATGGTCTCCCAAAGATCATAGGGCATGTTGGGTCTTCTAATGTATCAATCACTCCAATATCACAAGGGATAAAGAATTGTCCTACATGGATAGGGACATCTTCCACAATTGCAAAGGGCTTTGTGAAAGCATGGTCATCCAGTTGAATCCTCATTCCAATCTTTACCATATCTATGAGTCCCAACCTTTGGGAAAGAGTTAGGGGCATGAGAATGATACTTGCTCCCAAGTCTGCAAGTCCCTCTCTTACCTCATTGTCTCTAACACTGAAAGGAATTGTGAATTCTCCTAGACCCTTCTTCTACATGGGCAAGTTGTCTTGAACAAAGGCGTTGGACATTTTGACTATCCTCACTTTTTTTATGTGATCTCCCTACCTTCTCTTTGTAAACAGATCTTTGAAGAACTTTTTGTAGGTGGGCATCTCCTCAATAGCATCCAAGAATGGTACATCAAGGTGCAGTTTTTTTACTGATTCCTCAATAGCGTAGGTGGTCATCTCCTCAATAGTGTCCAAAAATGTTGAAACTAGGGTGGTCTAGTCTCTTGAAATTTGCATAAGAGACATTCTCAGTATCATCTTTGTCTCCATATTATTCTGGCTGAGTGTATATATAGTTGTCGATATCATTGTCTCCCTCACCACAGGTGACACACTTCATCAATTTCTCGACCTGGCCTTTTCCTTTGCCTCTGGTGTCCTTCAACTTCTTAACATCCAAGGCAATCTTCTAGACATGAGCTATTACAGTCTCTAGGGATTTAGATTCAAAAGTAGGGACTTCGAATGTTTCCTTCTTGGTTGAACCCCTATCACCACTACTATAGTCTAGACCTGCTTGCAGAGAAACCATGTTATCAATGATTTTTGTGGTCTTCTTTGGGTTTTGTCCAAGGAAGTCACTTCCTACAGTGACATTCAACAAAGTCCTTTCAGTAGAATGTGGTCACCAAAAATCATTTTTTTGTAGTGGTAGTGATAACAATGTCTCTGGTATTCTTGGAATCTTTCCTAAGATTCATAGAGATTCTCTCCAGGCTTCTGCATGAACCCATTAATCTTATGCATGTTCCTTAGAGTCCTCTCAATCAGGTAGAACTTCATGAAGAATGCATCTATAGTGGTGCCCACCCATTGATGGTCTTGTCAGGTAGAGCAAGGTACCATGACAATGCTTTGTCTCCCATGGAGAAGTTGAACCCTTTAAGGTATATCACCTCTTGTGGCACCCTTTTCATCTTGATTGTGTCACATATGTTTTTAAAGGTGACTAGGTGATGGTAAGGATTCTCATCTCAGGAATTGTCTTCAAAGGTTTTGTTCTGAATCATGGCAATTACAAGAGGCTTCAGTTTGAAATTTGGAGCATCAAGTCTTGGGATGATGATGGGGCAGCTTTATTCTTTGGCCCTGGTAGTGGAGAGATCATAGAGAGAAGGGCCTCCATTGTCACCATCATCATCCTTTTTATGGAGGTCATTGTTGTCCTTGTTCTCGTGGTTGTTCCTCCCATTCCTCCTTGTTCTGGGATGACGACTTTCATCATGACATTGTTTTTCACTCTCTCATCTTGAGGTGGTGGAATGACATGAGGTGGGTTTTTAGGTCCTACTTCGTCAGAGTGGTATTCCTCATACTCAGATTTCGGCTCTGGATGAGGTTGTTCCATGAGTTGTGGTTGCCAGCTGTTTGGCATCCACCCCTACAAGGAGGCATGTTGATGCAAGTGTAAGTTGTATTCGCTATCTGCTTCTTTCCAAGCTACCTAAAATAGATCGCACAGTAAAGTTAGAAATTAGATAGGTAAGATGAAGTATTTGAGATAGTTAGTGGATCAGATCTAGTGCAACCAAGTATATTGCTAGACTTGAGGCATGTATGGTGAGTAGGTTCTGGTTCTTAACAGTACGAGTTGCTTTGTCCCCAACAATAGAGCCCAAAATTTGACCAGACTAAATTGCATGTCCAAAAAGGAGCGGATCTAGAGTAGTCAGACTCTTAAATTTATAACCCGACACTCAGACCCCCACAACTATTATACAGGATCCAATGTAGTAAATTGGGGTTGATCCACAGAGACAAGGAGTGATAAGTGCTAAGAACGTAGGATCTTGGCTTAGTTACACCAATCAAAGAGGGTAGATTAAGTTTGGTGTCCCTTAAGGAACGATGTTACTTCAACCAATCAAAGCATCTAACTACTCACACCATGAGTAGTCTAAGCCTGAATCTACATCTAATATTGTTATTATCTGGATAATCCTTAATCTAATACTTCAATCTGATAGAAATGACTTAACTACTTTTGATACTAAATATATGACAACTAAGCCTGAAGGATTAGGGAAAGGATCTGAACTAAATATGAGAATACAAAGTATATGAGAGTTCTTAAGTATCAAATATCTAAAAGAGTGTGATTTTTGACAAGGTAACTCAATTTCTATAAAATCTCATTAAATCTGATCTCAATACATTCATATGAACTTAAATCTTAAATCTTAAAGTAGAAATCATATAGAGTCTCATCTCGGCAACTTAATCATGACTTAATGTCTCATAATCATAAACTCGTGTTATAATATATTCTAATCCTAATAGTACCTTTACCTTAGAAATTGGGCCATGGTCTACCATGTGCAACATCCATTTTACCACATAACTTAACTTTTAAGCACTAATCTTTCTAAGAAATCTATTTCACTTCTAAACTCTTAGATCTCTACATATATATAAGAAACCTTGATGACATGTTCCTACTTGAATTCTTAGCACACAATTACATCTATAAATGAGGGGAATCTTAACAACATGTTCTACTTGAAATCTTAATACATTCTTATCCCACATTATCATGTATGACTATCTTGGTTGCATATCTTATCTTGTAGTCATATTCATCAATATGAATCATTACTAATAGTTCTTATAGAAACATAATTATCTAGTTTTCTCATGAACCTGGTTCATGAGTCTCTATCGTTCATATAAATCTTAGTAACATATCTCTTCTCGAGATATTAGGCACATGTAAGGAAATAGCCATGAATGTATGAAAATCTTACTTGCATATCTTAACATAAAATCTTAGAACAGTGGATCTCATAAAGTATGAAGTCTTATGAAAATATGCTGAGTTTGATAAATATGAATACTCATGGGCATGAACCACTTACTTGTATCAGAGAAAATAAAATCTTCATCTTGGATTCCTCTAGTTGGGTCTAAATCCTGAAAAGACACTTCCAGTCATTAAATCCCATCTGAATCAATATATCCTTTCTCATACATCCCACCACTATAATGTAATTAACTTCTAGGGTTTATCCTTAATACACACATGTAAATCTCAAATATCCTTCTACTCACATCATCATTTCTAAATCATATCCTACACAATCTTATGGCATGCATGCATGCATACCCAATACATCATATATGATCAACAAAATCTCTAAATCATGATATATCATTACATCATACCTATTAAGCTTGTGGTGTAATGCCTGCTTGAAGTTTAATGATGAGGTTCACACCTATAACATTGATTTAACAAAGCACCATCAGATATGCACATACTTCATATATCTAACTTTTCCTAAATAAAATTACCTTATCTAGGTATTTTCCAGAGTTTGAAATCTCCTTCAGGATGTTCTTCATATCTCTATCTTTCCAACAAGCCCTTATATGCTTCATTCTGACAATCAGATCAATATCTATGAATTCCTAAAGTTTCTTAACAAATAAAGAGTTGGTCATTTATATTACCTTTTATTTCCTCCACCTTTCAGGCTAAATGGGCCTCGATCGAGATTGGAGGCCCAACAAGGAGGGACCCGGACCTCTCCCTCTCCTTCGCACAAGTGGGCGTGAATTAGGGATTGTGTCCCCTATTTCTCTACCAAAACAGAGTGTTGCCTCCTAACCTCCTCTCCAGTGAACTTCGGCCAACCAGGACTGTTCTGGCCATCGTCTTTGGGCCATGCCATTGCCGCAACAACCATTCACGGTGGGGTGTGCACAAACACAAAACCCAGACATGAATCAGTGGAGACCTCACCCACATGGCATGGCCTTGCCTCCCCTATTTCTGCAGCAAGAACAAGGTAGACCGCCCAGGTCTACTCGATTTTCCTATATGCAAGTTTCACACTGCCTGGGAAGCTGCTTGGCGCCTCAGATCACGGCGGGAACAACATCAATGTCTGAGACTTTCTCCTCTTGCTTCCTGAGGAGGATGCAGATCTGGAGAGGGCTGGGGTGTCAATCGCCGCCACTCTCCTCTTCTTCCCCTTTCTTCTCTATGTTTTCTTATTATACTAGTCCCTCTCATCTGCTCCAAGACCTATGAAACTTCCTCCTTCACAGAGCCAACACCTAAGGGGCCGTTTGGCCCCCTTCATCCCAAGTACCAGGATTCATATACAGCGGCGGGCTTCTGATCTATAATCCGTGAGGGCTCCGACAGATAAAACGGCTTGTCCCGGGAGCAGCAGGTAGCCACGCAAAAACCCTGATCCATAACGTGGCAGCTAGCTCAGGCATTCTTTCTCACTGCCGCCGGAAATGGTGGGACTCGGAATCTCACTTTTTTGTGAGCTAAAAGTACTGGACCAAATACCGATTAGTATAATGACTACTAATCTGGCATACAATTTGCATATGAATGCCAATATTTAGAATGGTGGGGGCCAAACGGCCCCTAAGGGTTTTATAGGCCCTTTCTTCTGGGTTTCGTAATGAGACCGGACTCAACCCAAAATATGATGATTTCCCTATTTCTGTATGATCGCGGGGCCTTCCTCCTATATCTGTGCTCTTCGCAGAATTGGCCTAATTCAAATGAACCAAAGGGTTGTTCATAAACCAACGGTTCTACTTTCTATTTTCTTGGTTCACTGCTTAAGAGGCATTAAAATGTTGCTTTTCTTATATAATTTCTACAGGCTACTGATTTATCTAGACTGGTCCCAAAATTTGACCAACACCTCATATAACTATCATCTTTTGTATCAAATTATCACGACATAACTCACTTCCTAGACTACACCAATATAGTGTGTGCTATTTCACTTGTCCCATTATCTAGATCAACAAATTGAATCATCAAAATTGTGTCACCTCTTATATGCCATTGAGAACACCTACTTAGTCCTAAATTTCATTGCTACTTACATTGGAGAGCCTAATATAGAAAAAGCCTAAGGTACTCTTTAGTATGTTATGTAATCCACTGATAGTTAGAATGTCCTCAAATTCTAGAAAAAACTCATTATGACCATATTAATCAACCTTCAATTTTTGTATTATCTTTCTAGCATCCCAGGATGATCAATTCACCAAAAAGTCCTTGGGTTCTAGATACATATAACTGGACTCTAATACACAATGAAACATGTAAAATTTGACTCACTAGTCTTGTTCTCACATAACTAGTTTTTCTTAGTAGTACTTTCATTCACAAAGATACTTAACAATATTTTGGACTGTGACAATACTACCCACCTTATTGGGAATTTCGTCCTCAAAATTCAATTAGTCTACCCACCTTAGGGTTTTACACATTATGCATACAATTATCTCTAATATTTTCTAACTGCCTCATTAGCATGTGCATGGTGAAAATTTATCATGGTTATCATCATCAAGCGTATATGTGCATGTACTACTAATGAATTTTGAGATCTAAACTATACATTGACCATCCATCGTAGCAAGGACTCTAGATTGCCTCTTCTCTATGGTTGCGTTAGGGTTCTGGTTCACTTAAAACTAACTCACTTATTGATGCCAAAATATCTACCCTTTATATACATGCTTGGTCTTACTATGTGTATGATTAGGTTTATGTGACTATATGTCTCAAACTTTTAATGCCAACACTTGTGCTCTTTGTCGCCTTTGGATACATGCCAGCCGGTCATATATTCATAGGTGACATGTCATATCACACTTATCTTGGCACTTCCTCGCACACATGTCCCATACCACATGCACTTGAGAGGACAAGACAAGTATGATTATGCACATAACATTCTCTCTACAAAACCCCATAAGTCTGTGTCCCATACCACAAACATGTGGGAAAAAGATAGAGAATGTTATATACAACTATAGTGTTAACATAAAAAGTATAAAACATCTAGGCACATAACCCTAATCCTTATCTAAACTTTTGTCTCCTATTTAAAGCTCTACTTCGATTTTTAATATCTTTCACTTACCACTTCTATACACATGGCTACTAGTTACCTTTCTAAATTGGTACCCTACTCTAACTTAAGTTCTTATGGTGTGATCTTAAGTAAGAACATGAGAACTCATCTGGTGGCCAACTATAATGTTGCTCTAATACCATATTGTAACACCCTCCCTAAGCACACACATGTACATAGTGGAAGCAACACTGAGTTATCCATAACTCGTGCACTTAAGGGGGTATTACATAAAACTGGCATTCATAACAACAATATAATCAATCACACAGGCTGAAGTATTAAAATAGACTCATGATGTTATATAAGTTTACCATGTAATAACATCTATGTTCCTGTTGTAAGAACAATCATGAGAATATTTTAATACTTCAGCCTACGTGATTGATTATATTGTTGTTATGAATGCCAGTTTTACGTAATACCCCCTTGAGTGCACGAGTTATGGATAACTCGGTGTTTCTTCCACTATGTACATGTGTGTGCTTAGGTAGGGTGTTACCGTAATACACCAATAGTGACCATGAATGACCAAGGCTGATGCACTTTTCCTTCGAATATGAATCTGGTGGGGGCATGGAGGATTGACGACTACCTAAATGTGGTATTATTATTGGTCTCTTAGATCTAAGTCCACTTCTTGGGATATTCAATGCAAATCAAGGAAAGGGGGAGGAGATAAGGTGGTTACATCAAAGTTTGCTAAAACAACTAGATTTGCCTAGATAGAAGTTGAATGATAATATGATGGTAAAACAAGCACTCTAGTATACACAAAATTGGAGGCTATCACTCTATCATCCTAAAATGGTTTTTCAGATATAGACATTCTCAATATTCCTCCTTACTTTGTGATGCCATATTTCATCCTTTTAGATCTACCGGTGTAATTGCAGTGTATCATGCTTAATTTTCTCAGACCATATCCCCTAGCGCACAATCATGGGAATCCTTCAAGGTTTACTTCCCTCACTGTTTGTGTAATGACAATTGAACTTTTGTCTCTATCTTTGTCACCATAATGGAATAAAAACTTTACAAAAGAAACACTACCTTGGTTTTGACAAGAGAAGTTCATCCTTCTTACAAGAATCATTGAAAATACATGAAAATATTTAGTGAAAAGTAGAGAAACTTCCTAAAATAAACCAAAAACATCTAAATGAATATATTGGGGAAGTTTTGACTTCACAGTTAATTGCACTTACATAAATATTCTTATTTATTATAAAATTGACATGAATCAATATAATAAATGTTTTGTTCTTTCTACGAGAAATCACCATGCCCTATGAAAAATCTATAAGACTTTCATGGTCATACGACCTAGAATTTTTTGTTAATGGATCCATTCGATAGTCATAAAAAAATGTATGAACTAAGAACTTTGAAGTGAATCGTGTAAAATTTGAAACATAATTTCCCTTGTACCACATTCATAAACCCCTATTTATCATGTTTCAATTGTTTCCCAAACACCTAATGATAGCATTCCTTGGGTGCAAAGGACTATAAATTTAACTTAGTCACACATTATGAGCATTATAAGCATACATAGAATTACTATACAATCAAAGTCCATGATGATGTAGATGTCTCCATCTTCATCCATCTTCACCCATCAAAGTCATCCAACTTTATATTTGTGAGAGATTTTTGTTGAAAGCAACTTGACAAGTATTTTTGGTACTTACCACTCACTCAAAAATTGTCGTCCCCCACACGATGGCACTACTTTTAGACTACTAAAACCGCATCATGCTCATATTTTTCATCTAAAATGCTATATTAATGTTATTTCATATTTTTTCTTATGTAGTTAGACATCTATTATTTATATTCTATATCTTGAAAATCCTTTGCAAACTCATGACTTACCAGAATTGTAAAGTTCTAGAGGAATGAATGTAGCTAATGGTTCTAAAATCTTGAAGTGGTCAAAACACCATATTGAAAAATGAAAGTAATAATAACATAAAAATAAAATAAATCAAACCATGAGAAAAGGATATGTGATTTAAATTTAATATCTTAATCCACCGACAATGCCTTGCATGACTAGGCTTCAAAAAAGTCTTTATTGATCACCAACGGTTGCAAGGTAATGCAATGATATCAATATATATTTTATGTTATAAAAGGATGAGTAAAAGAATGTGATCCTTTCCTTTTTATACATAAACTAGGGTATCTAAATTATAAATACAAGACCTTGATACTACTTGTGGGATAGATCATATAGAGAGCAATCATAAAAATAATATAAATCCAGATGTGATCCCAAAAAATGAATAGTTGGTACAACGAGAACAACCAAAGTGATGAAAAGATTATATGTGGTTCTTAAAGTTATATATTCATGTAGACAATATACTTCCTTTCATTATCTTGGTGTAAAAGAGTGAAATCACCCCTTTACTAAAAATTTGAAATATAAAACCTCCATTCCCAAATACATCATTCTCCCTTTAGGGTATACATCAAGATAATCTGATTTGAAGCACAAGAAATTAGGGTTTCAAGAAAAGAGAATTAGATTCAATTAAGCATCATTAGGGAAAATTAGGTTAAGGCATAAAATTTCCCAATTAAGGTGTTAGATGCACATACTTCTTCCTTAGAGTCCTAGAAACCACTTTTATAAACTTGTAAATGAGATCAGGGCCCACTTGTCCTAATAGCATAATCATGTTCATGTATTAGCACTATATTCACTCATTAAAGGCTTAAAACCCCAAAGTTACTCAATTTTCCTACAAACAATTGATTTAGATCCCAAAATCATCACCATTGATCTAGTTAGGTTCTCATGATTAAGAAAACATATAATTTTGTATATTTTATATTTATGAAGATTAAAGTGTATTTTTGGTGATTTTTAAATAACTAAATCATTTTATAGAAAATGACCTTCAACAAAACTCAAAACCAAATCACAAAATTATTTTTATAAGAAAGCTTACATTTTTTCAATTCCAAAACATATTTTACTTTAATTTTTGGACCACTAGAGAAAAAGATATGATTTTTGCAAATTGAACCAATCAGAAAAAGACACGTCAGCAAATCCATTGCGCGAGAGAGAGGGAGAGGGATGGCCCACTGAAATGGCCCAATCCAGAGTGGCCATGCATGTGGTTAGCGACCAAGTCAACCTCATCATAGAAAGGAAAACAAACACCAATGACCAAAATACCCAAGCACAAAACCAAAGAA
The DNA here is from genome assembly GCA_963693085.1 of Alisma plantago-aquatica. Lineage (NCBI taxonomy): Eukaryota > Viridiplantae > Streptophyta > Magnoliopsida > Alismatales > Alismataceae > Alisma > Alisma plantago-aquatica. The sequence goes on from OY856413.1 coordinate 692,902,931, forward strand.
AAGAAGAGAGGACGAGGGGGTAAATTGGGGATTTCATGTGGGGGAATCATCCCCTTCACCCTTCCATCATGCAGCCGACTGTAGCTCTAGTGGTTTGGGAAAAAATTGTAGAAGCCACCAAACAACGAAGAAAGGGTATGAAAATAGAGAGAATCGCTCAGGGAACATACCTCATGAAGCAATTCGAAGGTTGACACTACTATAAGCCATGTAGAGGAGCCGCAAACCATAAACAAAGAATTGAGATTTCAATGTCTGTGTGAGGAATTTGGAGAAAATTAACAAGAGAGGATAACAACACGAGTGCTTGTGGAGGTTGGGAAACCAATTTAGATGAGGGTACATGGAACATGGAAGAGGGAGGTGGTCGTGGTGGCTTGTTGCCCACGAATTGGGGGTTTCCCATATTCACGGCCAAATGATGCAAGTAAGACATCATTATGTGCGGAATCTTCTCCCAAACTCGTAGCACCAAAAATCTTGAAGAAAGGTGGAGAAATGAGTGAGAAAACTCAAATTTAAGATCACCCAAAACTAGCATACTGTTGTGTGTGAATCTGAGGTAGGAGATACACTGCTATCGTCTAATCTGCCATCCAACGGCTGAGGATCCACACATGAGTTTAAAGGGTGTGACATTAAAGTCATTTCCCAATTGATTTCGAATAAAGTTCTATTTAAATTATTTGACTTTTTTTCTTTCCTTATTTGAGGGTGCAAACAACCTCCAAAATTAATAAAATTTGATACCCAACCTACTTTGGACATGAGGAATCCAAATATACAGTTAATTTTCCTTTTGAAGACTTTTACTATTTTATTTAAGTAAATATTATTTTCTCTTTCCTCATGTATTAATGACTCTAGGATTCTCTAAAAATAATGAAACTTCACCCATAAGTCATATTAAGTATGTTGGATATGAATTTGCTATTATTTCCATTTATTGGTGTTGCTTATTATTTTAATTATTGATTTGAAGGTTTTGTACACTTTCTCTCTCCTAAATTTATCTTCTCATCAAATATTTTCTAAATTAGATGAAAATTCACCCAAAGGTCTATTTTAACATGTAGAACACGAATTTGGTATTATTTTATTTTTTTTGAAGACTTTTGTTATGTTATTTAATACATTTAAATTTTATCACTAATATTTAATATTTTTGGTCTTTAAATGATTTTCTCTCTCCTGAATAAAATAAAATATTTAACATTGACCAAATTAGATGCAAATTCACACATAGACTCATTTTGACATGTAGATAACGAATTTGAGGTTTATTTCCACTTTTGAAGTTTTTTAATAATTTATTTAATGATTTGGAGAAAAATTCATATTTTACAATTCATATTAATGCAAAGATAATTATTAATTTTCCAAAATTTTGAAACTTGTCATTCAAGCAACTTTAACTCAAGAAAAATGAATCTAAAGTTATCTTTAACCAATTAGTCTTCCTTTTATGAATTTTAGCCCACTATCTAATATTACCGCTATTTCTCATATTAAATAATTCCATATCACATTAACATGTTTAAAGCATTATTATTGATTCCTTTTTCTCTTCCTTGCTCCATAAGGCTAAATAATGATCTAGAACAAATTCTTCTATCATTATCTCACATATGTGGTAAAATTGCATATTAGACCCTTACTAAAAATATTTACTGAGGTATTTGTGCATAAACCCATATGTTGGAAATAATAATGAACAAATGTTCACCAAACCACTACTATTTCCAAAAATTGAACATAAAGGAAAAAAGGATAGAAATAAAAGGAAAAGATGGGAAAGAGGGCCAAAAGACAAAATGTCCATGATTCATAAAGTTACATCACTCCACCCCTTAAAGAGGATTTCATCCCCAAAATCACTAGCAAGAAGGGAAGGGTGAGTGTGCAAAATATCATCCCAAAATTTCAAGTTCCTCCAACCAAAAACTTTCACCAACATATACTTCACATGAAACTCATCATAGGTCAGGTTATCAAGGATCACATAGCGTTCTACTCATAAGATTTCTTTTATGAAATTTAACATTATTAACATTTTGGCTCATTAGCATTATATGTATTAGGGTATCACATTATCATTATTATTCTTTTAATTATGTCATGTCATATTCACTTGTTTGCCAAAAGGAGTTATATTTCCTTATTATGCATGATATATATATATATGTATATATATGTATATATATACATATATATATATACATATATACACACATATATATATATTATTCATCTTATTTAGGATTTTAGTACAATCATAGGTTACTCAATTATCTCAATCTCTTTTAATATACTTTATCATTTACCTAGATAATTTAGATTTAAACTTTATTAACATCATGTTATCACCATATTAAGTATAACATATTATTTTGCATGAAATAAGACATTTTATCCTATTTGTTATTAAGTCTACTATTAATCAAATTATGTTACATTAATTACTTTTATCTATATTAAACATCTAAATATTATCACATTGTTGTATTACCTTTCTTACTCACATTAATGTCATCATTAATCACTTTCTTATATTTATTCACTTCTTATTATTGATTATGCACTTTTATGTGAATCCAATTACTCATTAACCATATATGAGTCATTATATGTATTTTAGTGAACAAGGTAAAACATATTACTTAATGAATTGTTTCACATATCAAGTTATGATTAGGTGATTAATTAGGTGTGTATTAGAGAACAAGGTGATATGCATTTCATATCGATAACTTGTTTAATCTATGATTAGGTGATTATATAATATTAATGTGTATCAAAGTATGTTATCTGATTATGACACCTAATGTCACTAATGTATCATGAATGTCATTAAGGATTTATATGTTAAGGTTAGATGATTACATCTTAGGGTTTAGGTCAACATGATCATTATTTTTACATATAACTTCTTAGAATGTATTAAGTCCAAGATTAGGTTACAATTATCTTACTCCCCATATCAATAGGGTTTATTGATTCATGACATTGTAAACATCATGTGTATCCATAATTATTATTAATATGTGAGGGACTCATATTATGTGCATTGGATATCCATTAGGGTTAAATCATATACATTATTCCCCAAATGATCATTATATGTTCATTAATATATAAACAAGCAGGTTAGGGTTACCACTATTACATGTTTGGTCAAAACTGAGGATCCAAACATACTAACCTCCTATCCATGGAGTTAGGGTTTCTAAAGATAGATAGATATCTAGATTTCATAGGGCTCCATCCCCTTAAAGAGGATTTCGTCCTCGAAATCTAACCAACCAACCTCATCAAACTAACTATACTCCACCCCTTAAAGGGTTAGGGTTAAAGGATGTGTCTACTACACCATGTACAAGATCCATCACACTTCCAATGTGCACTCTGATAGCTTACCAAACTTCAAGGTCTAGGTTCTAAGGTTAGGTTGACCAAACATGTGATCCAAAGGGATATAAGGGAACTATATTGGGTATCCATTCTCAAACAAGTCATTACACCTGAAAAACTAGGTCATCACTTAAGGTTCACAAGACATCCAACAAAGATGGCTGAGGTTACTATTGCCTAAAAGTAAACTATTTCAGACAATCCATATCAGCTCAGGCTAGGACAATATCATATGGATCTAGGAGTCCTCATAAACCAAGCTAGTGGCACAGAGGAAAAATATTTCCAGCCCCCAAAACCTTATCCTTTCTAGACACCTTTGCTTTAACTTCATGCCCTATTAGTGGCCTAAAGACAAACCTAACAACATCAAGATACCATGGTTAATTTTGCAAATTTTGAGTTTTAAGTATTTTAGCTTTATACATCATGATGCTAATGTAGAACTATAGGATCCTAGATCAACCTTTCATCATCTATAGATCAACTCTAGGGCAAACATGTCACCTAAAGAGGAACTATATAAGACATGTATTCTAATTTGGGAGACAAAATTGTAAAAGTCTGATTCTAACTACCATGGGCTCTGATACCATTTTGTTAAAGAGTGAAATCACCACTTTACTAAAAACTTGAAATATAAAACCTACATTCCCAACATACTCAAAGGTGTGTTGAAAATGGGTGTAAAATTTTCACATCTTTATTTATATGGTATATAAAAGACCAACAAGTAATGCAGCAGAATAAAGATTACTGACTATATCCAATTTCATATAAAAGATTACAAAAATACATCATTCTCCCTTTAGGGTATACATCAAGATATACAAACAGGATCTAGATAGAGGTAAGTCTAACTACTACAATCTTGTCTCGAAACAACATCTCCATCAGCTACGTCTAAGCCAAAGATATGTTCTCCTTATCTTATCCATTACCTTGCTCAGCACCTGGGTGGTTGGGAAGGCACCCAACAAAAGGGAAGGGGAAGAAAAGTATGTGTCACAAAAGTAGTCTAGGATAACTAGATAAGTAAAGTAAATAAAAACAGGAGAGGGTTCATCTTTAGATAAAGATAACAAGAGTATGAGGCTATATTCAAAAGAGACTTGCCATTAACAATTATATTAAAAAGTATTTGCATGTAAGATAATTATGTCTACCTAACTAAGTAGGGTTGAGGCACCTACTGGACCTATAACCTATAGGTGAGGGGAGAATAAGACATTCCTAGTCTCCTACACAATAATATGGGGAGAATAAAATATTCCCCAGGGCAATTAAATGCATGTCCTCTGTGGGTGGTTGTACATAAGTACCGCTACTTTAAATTAAATAAAATATAAATCTATGTGCTAGAAAAGTAGTCATGGAAAGAGTAATCAGAATATTCAATAAGCATGGTAGTGGGGTGTATGACCCAAACAATATGAAGCAGTAACCTAATTTGAGGCACAAGAAATTAGGGTTTCAAGAAAAGAGAATTAGATTCAATTAAGCCTCATTAGGGAAAATTAGGTTAAGGCATAAAATTTCCCAACTAAGGTGTTAGATGAACATACCTCTTCCTTAGAGTCCTAGAAACTAATTTTCAAAACCTTTAAATGAGATCAGGGCCCACTTGTCCTAATAGCATAATCATGATAATGTATTAGCATTATATTCACTCATTAAAGGCTTAAAACACCAAAGTTACTAACTTTTCTTAAAAATCATTGATTTGAATCCTAAAATCATCACTATTGATCTAGTTAGGTTCTCCTGATTAAGAAAACATATAATTTTGTATATTTTAGAGTTATAAAGATTAAAGTGTATTTTTGGTGATTTTAAGTAATTAAATCATTTTATAGAAATCACCTTTGACAAAACTCAAAACCAAACCACAAAATTATTTTTATCAGAAAGCTTACATTTTTTCAATTCCAAAACATATTTTACTTTATTTTTGGAACACTAGAGAAAAAGATATGATTTTTTGTGAATTGAACCAATAAGAAAAAGACGTCAGCAAATCCATTGTGTGAGAGAGAGAAGAAAGAGCTAGCCTGCTGACATGGCCCAATTCGGAGCGGCCATGTCGTGTGGTCAGTGACCAAGGAAACCTCATCATAGAAAATGAAAACAATCTTCAATGACCAAAATACCCAAGCGTAGAACCAAAGAAAAGAGGAGAGGACGAGGGGGTACATCAGGGATTTCATGTTAGGGAAGCACCCCTTCACCTGTCCAGCCATGGCTACATGAAGCAGCCGATTGTAGCTCGGGTGGTTTGGGTAAAAATTGTAGAAGCCACCTATCAATGAAGAAAGGGTACATAAACTGAGAGAATCGCTCAGGGAACTTACCTCCCGAAGCAATTCGAAGGTTGGCACTACTATAAGCCGTGTAGAGGTGCCACAAACCAGAAACAAAGAACTGAGATTTCAACATCCGTATAAGGAATTGGGAGCAAATTAATAAGAGAGGAGAACAACACGAGTGCTTGTGGAGGTTGGGATAACCAATTTATATAGATGAGGGTACATGGAACTGGAAGAGGGAGGTGGCCGTGGTGGCTTGTTGTCCACAAATTGGGGATTTCTCATATTCTTGACCAAATGATGCAAGTAAGGCATCATTATGTGCGGAATCCTCTCCCAAACTAGAAGCACCAAAAATCTCGAAGAAAGGTGGAGAAACGAGCGAGAAAACTCGATTTTAAGATCACAAAAAATTGGTTAACTGTTGCGCGTGAACCTGAGGTAGGAGATACACTACTGCCATCTGATCCGCCATCCAAAGACTAAGGATCCACGCGTGAGATTAAAGGGGTGTGACATTAAATTCATTTCCCAATCGATTTCGAATAAAGTTCTATTTAAATTATTTAATTTTTTTTCTCTCCTTATTAGAGAGTGCAAACGACCTCCAAAATTAATAAAATCTAATACACTACCTATTTTAGACATGAGGAATTCGAATATACAATAAGATTTTCCTTTTGAGGACTTTTATTATTTTATTTAAGTAAATCTTATTTTTACTTTCCTCATGCATCAATGACTCAAGGGTTCTCCAAAAATAATGAAACTTCACTCTTAAGCCATATTAAGTCTTTTGGATATGAATTTACTATTATTTCCATTTATTGGAGTTGCTTATTATTTTAATTAGTAATTTGTAGGTTTTGCACACTTTCTCTCTCCGAAATTTACCTTCTCATCAAATATTTTCCAAATTGGATGAAAATTCACCCAAAGGTCTATTTTAATATGTAGAACATGAATTTGGCATTATTATTTTTTTAATAGTTTGATTATTTTATTTAATACATTTAAATTTTATCATTTATTACATCCTTTTAATTAATTAATTAGTGGCATATAGAAACTTTATAAAAAATATAAAACTTGGGCTATAAGCAATACTAAATGTGAGGAAGAAGATTTTGATATTATTAAATTTTTTTCTAAATATATTTATATATATTATTTTTGATCTTTAAATCATTTTCTCTCTCCTGAATAAAATAAAATATTTAACATTGACCAAATTAGATGCAAATTACACATAGACTCATTTTGACATGTAGATTACTAATTTGAGGTTATTTCCACTTTTGAAGTCATTTAATAATTTATTTACTGATTTAGAGAAAAACTCATATTTTCTAATTCATATTAATGCAAAGATAGTTATTAATTTTCCAAAAAATTGAAACTTGTCATTCAAGCAAACTATAACTCAAGGAAAACGAATCTAAAGTTATATTTATCCAATTAGTCTTCTTTTTATGAATTTTAGCCCATTATCCAATATTACTGCTATTTCTCATATTAAATAATTCCATATCATATTAAGATGTTTAAAGCATTATTATTCATTCCTTTTTCTCTTCCTTACTCCCTAAGGCTAAGGAATGATCTAGAATGAATTATTTTATCATTATCTCACATATGTTGTAAATGTTCATATTAGACCCTTATTAAAAAATATTTATTGAGGTATTTGTGGATAAACCCATATGTTGGAAATAATAATGAAAAAATGTTCACCAAACCACTATTATTTCTAAAAATTGAACATAAAGGCCAAAAAGGATACAAATGAAAGGAAAAGATGGGAAAGAGGGCCAAAAGGCAAAATGTCAAGGATTCAGAATGTTACAGCACTCAGCCCCTTAAAGAGGATTTCATCCCAGAAATCACAAGCAAGGAGGGAAGGGTGAGTGTGCAAACATGTCATCACAAAATTTTAGGTTGTTCCTGCAAACAAAAACTTCCACCAACATATACTTCACATGAAACTCATCATAGGTCAGGTTCTCAAGGATCACATAGGGTTATACTAATAAGATTTCTTTTATGAGATTTAACATTATTAACATTTTGGCTCATTAGCATTATATGTATTAGGATATCACATTATCATTATTATTCTTTTAATTATGTCATTTCATATTCACTTGGTAGCCAAAATGAGTTATATTTCCTTATTATGCATGAAATATATATATATATATATATATATATATATATATATATATATTTCATCTTATTTTGGATTTTAGCACAATTATAGGTTACTCAATTATCTCAATCTCTTTTAATATACTTTATCATTATCCTTGATAATTTAGGTGTAAACTTTATTAACATCATGTTATCACCATATTAAGTTATAACAAATTATTTTGCATGAAATAAGTCATTTTATCCAATTTGTTATTAAGTATACTATTAATAAAATTATGTTACATTAATTACTTTTATCTATATTAAAAATCTATATATTATCACATTGTCGTATTACCTTTCTTACTCACATTAATGTCATCATTAATCACTTTATCATATTTATTCACTTCTTATTATTGATTATGCACTTTTATGTGAATCCAATTACTCATTAACCATATATGAGTCATTATATGTATTTTAGTGAACAAGGTAAACATATTACGTATTAATGAATTGTTTCACATATCAAGTTATGATTAGGTGATTAATTAGGTGTGTATTAGAGAACAAGGTGATATGCATTTCATATCGATAACTTGATTAATATATGATTAGGTGATTATATAATATTAATGTGTATCAAAGTATGTTATCTGATATGACACCTAATGTCACTAATGTAATGTCATTAAGGATGTATATGTTAAGGTTAGATGATTACATCTTAGGGTTTAGGTCAACATGATTATTATTTTAACATATAACTTCTTAGAATGTATTAAGTCCAAGATTAGGTTACAATTCTCTTACTCACCTTATCAAAAGGGTTGATTGATTCATGACATTGTTAACATAATGTGTATCCATAATTATTATTAATATGTGAGTGACTCATATTATGTGCATTGGATATCCATTAGGGTTAGAGCATATAAATTATTCCTCAGATGATCATTATATGTTCATTAATTTATAAACAAGTAGTTTAGGGTTACCACTATTACAAGTTTGGTCAAAACTGAGGATCCAAGCATACCAACATCCTATTCATGGAGTTAGAGTTTCTAAAGATACATAGATATTGAGATGTCATAGGGCTCCATCCCCTTAAAGAGGATTTCGTCCTCAAAATCTAACCAACCAACCTCATCAAACTAACTATACTCCACCCCTTAAAGGGTTAGGGTTAAAGGATGTGTTTACTACACCATGTACAAGATCCATCACACTTCCACTGTGCACTCTGATAGCTTACCAAACTTCAAGGTCTAGGTTCTAAGGCTAGGTTGACCAAACATGTGATCCAAAGAGACATAAGGGAACTATATTGGGTATCCATTCTCAAACAAGTCATTACACCTGAAAAACTATGTCATCACTTAAGGTCCACAAGACATCCAACAAAGATGGATGAGGTAACTAATGCCTAAAAGCAAACTATTTTAGACAATCCATATCATCTCAGGCCAGGTCGGTATCTTATGGATCTGGGAGTCCTTGTAAACCAAGCTAATGGCACGGAGGAAAATATTTCTAGCCCCCAAAACTTGTTCCTTTCTAGACACATTTGCTTCAACTTCATGCCCTAATAGAAGCCTAAAGGCAAACCTAACAACATCAAGTTACCATGGTTAATTTTGCATATTTTAGTTATAAGTATTTTAGGTTTATACATTATGATGCTAATGTAGAACTATATGATCCTAAATCAACCTTTCATCATCTATATATCAACTCTAGGATAAACATGTCACCTAAAGGGGAACTATGTAAGACATGGATTTTAATTAGGGAGACAAAATTGAAATAGTTAGATTCGGACTACCATGAGCTCTTATACTATGTTGTAAAAGAGTGAAATCACCCCTTTACTAAAAATTTGAAATATCAAACCTCCTTTCCCAAAATACTCAAAGATATGTTGAAAATAGGTGTAAAATTTTTAGATATTTATTTATATGGTATACAAAAGACCAACAAGTAATGAAGAGGAATAAAGAACTATATTCAATTTCATATAAAAGATTACAAAAATAAATCATTCTCCCTTTAGGGTATACATCAAGATATACAAACATGATTTAGATAGAGGGAAGTCTAACTACTACAATCTTGTCTCCAAGCAACATCTCAACCAGCCAGGTCCAAGCCAAAGCTATGTTCTCCTTGTCTTATCCATTACCTTGCTCAGCACCTCAGTGGTTGGGAAGGCACCCAACAAAAGAAAAAGGGAAGAAAAGTATATGTCACAAAACTAGTCTAGGATAACAATATAAGTAAAGTAAATCAAAAAAATCTAGGGTTCATCATAAGATGAAGATAACAAGAGTATGAGGCTATATTCAAAAGAGACTTTCCATTAACAATTATATTAAAAAGGATTTGCATGTAAAATAATTATGTCTACCTAACTAAGCAGGGTTGAGGCACCTACTAGACCTCTAACCTATAGGTGATGGGAAAATAAGACATTTCCAGTCACCTACACAATAATATGTGGAGAATAAAATATTCCTCAGGGTGATTAAATACAAGTCCTCTGTGGGTGGTTGTACATAAATACTGCTACTTTAAATTAAATAGAACATAAATATACATGATAGAAAAGAATTCATTGTAAGAGTAATCAAAATATTCAATAATCATTACAGTGGGGTATGGGACCTAAACAATATGAAACAATAATCTGATTTGAGGCACAAGAAATTAGGGTTTCAAGAAATGAGAATTAGATTCAATTAAGCCTCATTAGGGAAAATTAGGTTAAGGCATAAAATTTTACAACTAAGGTGTTAGATGCACATACCTGTTCCTTAGAGTCCTAGAAACCACTTTTCAAAACCTTTAAACGACATCAGGGTCCACTTGTCCTAATAGCATAATCATGTTCATGTATTAGCAGTATATTCACTCATTAAAGGCTTAAAATCCCAAAGTTACTAACTTTTCCGACAAACCATCAATTTCAATCTTGAAATTATCACCATTGATCTAGTTAGGTTCTCTTGATTAAAAAAATATTATTTTGTATACTTTGGAGTTATGAAGATTAAAGTGTATTTTTGGTGATTTTTAAGTAATTAAATCATTTTATAGAAAATTACCTTAAAAACTCAAAACCAAACCACGAAATTATTTTTATTAAAAATCTTACATTTTTCCTATTCCAAAATATATTTTACTTTAATTTTTGGACCAGTAGAGGAAAAGATATGATTTTTGCAAATTGAACCAATCATCAAATGACACATCAACAAATCCATTGCGTGAGAGAGAGAAGAGAGAGAGAGGGAGAGGGTTGGCCCGCTGACATGGCCCAATCTCAAGTGGCCATGTCGTGTGGTCAATAGCCAAGTCAACCTCATCATATAAAAGGAAAACAAACTCCAATGATCAAAATACCCAAACGTGGAACCAAAGAAAAGAAGAGGGGACGAGGGGGTAAATTGGGGATTTCATGTGGGGGAATCATCCCCTTCACCCGTCCAGCCATGGCTGTGTGAAGCAATTGACTGTAGATCTGGTGGTTTGGGAAAAAATGTAGAAGCCACCAAACAACAAATAAAGGGTATGAAAATGGAGAAAATTGCTCAGGGAACTTACCTCACGAAGCAATTCGAAGGTTGACACTACTATAAGCCGTGTACAGGAGCCGCAAACCAGAAACAAAGAACTGAGATTTCAATGTCTGTGTGAGGAATTGGGAGCAAATTAACAACAGAGGAGAACAACACGAGTGCTTGCGGAGGTTGGGATAACCAATTTATATAGATGAGGGTACATGGAACATGGAAGAGGGAGGTTGCCGTGGTGGATTGTTGTCTACAAATTGGGAGTTTCCCATATTCTTGACCAAATGATGCAAGTAAGGCATCATTGTGTGTGGAATTTTCTCCCAAACTCGTAGCACCAAAAATCTCGAAGAAAGGTGGAGAAACGAGCGAGAAAACTCGATTTTAACATCACCAAAAATTGGCGCATTGTTGTGTGTGAACCCGGGGTGGGAGTTACACTGTTGTTGTCTGATTTGTCATCCAACAACTGAGGATCCACACACGAGATTATAGGGGTGTGACATTAAATTCATTTCCCAATCGATTTTGACTAAAGTTCTATTTAAATTATTTAACTTTCTTTCTTTCCTTATTTGAGGGTGCAAACGACCTCCAAAAATTAATAAAATTTAATACCCAACCTATTTTGGACATGTGGAATCGGAATATGCAATTAGATTTGCCTTTTGAAGACTTCTGTCATTTTATTTAAGTAAATCTTATTTTCACTTTCCTCGTGCATTAATGACTTTAGGATTCTGTAAAAATAATGAAACTTCACCCATAAGTCATATTAAGTATGTTGGATACGAATTTGCTACTATTTCCATTTGTTGGTGTTGTTTATTATTTTAATTAGTGATTTGAAGGTTTTGCACACTTTCTCTCTCCTAAATTTATCTTCTCATCAAATATTTTCCAAAATGGATGAAAATTTACCCAAAGGTCTATTTTAACATGTAGAACACGAATTTGGCATTATTTTATTTTTTGAATGCTTTTATTATTTTATTTAATACATTTGAATTTTATCACTTATTTCATCCTTTTAATTAATTAGAGGCATCTAGAAACTTTCTAAAAATGTAAAACTTGGCCTATAAGCAATACTAAATGTGAGGAACACATTTATTTTTTTCAGCACATATTTACTATTTTTGGTCTTTAAATCATTTTCTCTCTCCTGGATAAAATAAAATATTTAACATTGACCAAATTAGATGAAAATTCACACAAAGACTCATTTTGACATGTAGATTACGACGAATTTGAGGTTTATTTCCACTTTTGAAGTCATTTAATAATTTATTTAATGATTTGGAGAAAAACTCATATTTTCCTATTCATATTAATGCAAAGGTAATTATCAATTTTCCAAAATTGTGAAACTTATCATTCAAGCAAACTTTAACTCAAGGAAAATGAATCTAAAGTTATATGTAACCAATTAGTCTTCCTTTTATGAATTTTAGCCCATTATCCAGTATTACCACTATTTCTCATATTAAATAATTCCATATCACATTAACATGTTTAAAGCATTATTATTCATTCATTTTTCTCTTCCTTGCTCCATAAGGCTAAGGAATGATCTAGAATGAATTATTTTATCATTATCTCACATATGTGGTAAATTTGCATATTAGACCCTTATTAAAAATATTTACGGAGGTATTTGTGCATAAACACATATGTTGGAAATAATAATGAATAAATGTTCACCAAACCACTACTATTTCCACAAATTGATCATAAAGTCCAAAAAGGATAGAAATGAAAGGAAAAGATGGGAAAGAGGGCCAAAAGGCAAAATGTCTAGGATTCGATATGTTACACTTGGTGTATATGAGTTGAAACACACTATTGCAGTATGGTGATTACATAAATTTCCCCTTTCATTCATAGGATTATAGGAAAACAACATAAAAATATAACAATATACTCAAATTGGAAAGGATTCTAGAAAATTTTCTGACTTCGATGACTACTTCATTTGAAACAACCCATTAAAACGTTCATCCTGACCCCTTTTGTGATGAGACTAGTCCCCATGATAAACAAATATGTCATAATATCTTCAGTTTTAGTCTCAATCTTTGTGACTTCTATCCTCACTAGGTGACATTACAAACTATCCTTATAAGATTCAAATTTAATGAACGGTTAGCTCTTATTTAATCTAAATATGGTAAATTTTGAATAGTATAACAATATTCACTATCTTATTTTTAAACATATTGCAATCTACATCTTATAAATTATGGTAACTTCTCACCTTTGGTTGGATCATAAGAATCATTTCAATGGGAAATATTTTCCAACTGGGCTTTGGAAATTTCCATTAGAATAAATCAACTTGATCATTTTCATATTGAATTTACTCGTATACATTATCGATACAAGACCTTATCTGTAATACCACCTTTGGGACATGTCAGATAGAGAACACCACAAAAGCTTTGTGTAAATGAGAATCATAAAAATAAAATAAATCCAGATGTGAACACAAAATGAACCAATAGATGGAAAAATGATAATAACCAAAGTGATTAAAAGGTTGTATGTGGTTCCTAAAGTTTTTTTTAATATATATATTTAGACACATGTATAGCATATACTTTCTTTCATTATCTTGGTGTATATGATTTGAAAATCTCTATTGGTATATGGTGATTACATCAATTTCCCCTTTAATTCATAGGGTTATAGGAAAAAAACATAAAAAGATAACAACATACTCAAATTGGAAAGGATTCTAGAAAATCATCTCACCAAGATGACTATTTGGCTGAAAGAATCCATCAAAACATTCATCTTGATCTCTTTTGTAATGATAATAGCCCCCGCGATATGCAAACATGTCATCTTTATCTTGAATTTCATCCTTTTTTATTATCCTCTCTCTATGTGGCATTACAAATCATCCTTATAAGATTCACCCAATAAAGCATTTGAAGCATGATGGTCCTCATGACAACATCATGTCTAACAATCTTTCAATATCATGAACATTAGCACCAAGACTACCATTGTGACCTAAATGATGGTTTTCACAAAGATTCATCTGACATGATGAAGAATCATAATGACATGTATTCAGAAAAAGATAACCATGTGAACAAAGTTAGACCTCTATTTATGGTTGCAAAAAGTATTGTCCTGAACAAAGTTAGACCTCTATTTATGGATGCAAAAAGCATTGTCTTGACATATTTCATGACCAATATACATTTCATCCTAGCCTCCATAAGATCAAACTCCATCAAAAATAACCTCATAATAAGGATGTAATTAATGAACCACTTTAAAACAAACATTACATATAAGATTCATTTGGAATGACTAACATACCTAAAGACATATAATCAGCTTTTGGAGTGGCACTTGAAGTAAGAATTTGAGTCCTAAATGGATGCCACATGAGTCATGAGATACAAAACTCAACATCATCATTCCTATCAATGTTTACCATTAGTGATTTTTTTGTCAATAAACCAATCCAACCTAAAGGGTTTTGCTTCCTATTATGTAAAAATGTTGGAACTTGGATTGGTTTGGGGCTAAAAAGAGTTTAGAGTTTGATTTGATCAAAGCTTGAATGTACTCAATAACTTATTACACCTAATTACCTAGTGACATTGTTATAGATGCACATTATACTCAATCACCAAACTCATCTCGTTTTTGTTGTTAGTATATTTAATGAACCCACATATGACACTGATCATAAATTTAGAAAGGTCCTTTATGGGGCATTCTTGTCAATTTTGAATCCCTATTGTTTGTTAAGACACAGTGGGTATATATTAGAAGAGATTCCTTAATTTATATACTTAATGTAGTATGTGGGGAAAACGTAATCATTATCATCATCAACTAAGCCTCATACCCAACTATGTTGGGGTTGGCTGTGTGGGGAAAACATAATATTCAACTATATTACGATTTAATCTGATAAGAGTCATATTCATGTTTAGGATGTATATTAAGTATTCTCTAGAAGAATGAAGACTCTATTTTCATGTGTTCATTTCCATTTCAATATAACATGTTCAATAAGATTTATATGCTTTCCACCTAAAAACAATATACTTAAAAAGAAATCTAAGGTGTTTTTACTTCACTAATACACAACTAAAGTGCATCATCATTTTAAGAACTGGGATCTAGGGGATTATATCAGGAGTGGGACCCGTTAGGGGATCCTCTCACTACTAAATAAAATAATAGTCATCATCCATAACAAACACACACCAATTTTTTTCATGGATTTTTAATTTTTATTTTATCTCAATAAAATGATGATTGTAAAGACCAAATTATAGAAGTAGAATATAAGATATTAACAATTTATAATTTACAAGATATATGATATATGATAATATCCTACTTGGGATTACATAAAAGTAACAACTTCAAGATCTAATAAGATAGATATACAAGCAATTTCAAGTCTATTATCTAAGAGTAAACTCCACTAAGCCAAGTCCAGGTTGTCATGTCAGGTCCTCCATGTCCTTCACCTAAGGGGTTGGACACGTACCCCCCAAAAGAAGACAAGTGGAAGTTGTCAACACAACAATGTTGGTATGTGCATATAAATAAGGATTGATCAACATTATTGAAAAAGGACAAAAATAAAATATTTAAGGCTTCAAAAAAATAGGGATAATGAATATCCAAATGGATATTAAAGAGAAACAATATAAGGTAACAAAATATGTACTTTCCATATAACAATATATCACCACATGCCATAGAAGGACAATCAAATAAATTTGGGCACACAACCCATCATTAATAATAATCAATCTTCATGCATGTGAGATAAAAATAACACTAGTGAAATATAAATAAACTATGGTGGTTAGGGAACATAACCCAAAACCTGGTAGAGAATGACAGATAACCAAACTCCCAAATATATAAAGGTGGCCACATAACCCGGGTATGAGGCACATAACCTCCATCCTAAAAATACAACATGGGAACATAACTTAAGAAAACCATAGTATTTATACAGATCTAGGTTTAGTAATCAACATGAATGTAATGATGTAGAGGAAAGTGAAACTTTAGTAATATTATAGTGCCAAGGAAGTATCCACCACAAAAATAAATCATAGAGAATGTCGACTAAAAAAGCAAAAAAAAGTTCATCTCTACAATTTAGATTCATAATGAGACCAAAAAACGCATCACTTAAAAATTAGTGTTTCTTTCAAAAATAAAATAAAGAGTTCAACTTTAGAGTCCAAAAAGAAATATAGATAGTTCAAGACTTTCAGGGACTCAAGTTCATAATATTAGACCCAAATATGTCATCAAGACATGAAAGAGAAAATTTAGTACCAAAATACCTCAAAGAGACTCAAGAGATAGAAAAATTAGATAAACGATTCAATAGAGGATTCAAGGCATGCAACATACTTCAAATTGAGTTTAGAAACATTTGTGGTGTAATGTCCTAGGTCTTGAGGCCTCGAATAAAATGATCTGAAAAGGAAAAATTGGACTACAAATATCACCAAGGTGCACCTACTTTTCATGAATCCCATCACTAAGAACTCCAACATTAAGTGTGCTTAGCTTGTAGTAGTACTAGGATTGATTACCAGTCAAGAAGTTGCATATGGCTTGTGTGTGAGTGAGGACAAAGCATGTATCTAAGGATAGTGGTGGTCTATCGAGCTAGTCATCATTCTTGAAACACTACTAGAGCCTTGGGCAATGGGCCGAGCTTTAAAATGGTATCAGAGCCAAAACCCCTCCAGTAGGTAGGGCCCATATGGGAATATGGCATGCCAGTCTTGAGTCATGCGGTTCACGCATGTGGGAAAAGGTTGTCCATGGTGATGTAGCCACCCTTGCACTAGTATTCCATTATCAGGAACTGAGTATACATGATCCATTCTGGGTCTAGACTGAAATGGTGAATGATTATGAGGCCTTTTATTTGAGCCTTGACAAGGATGTCAAGAGTTTAAGTGGAGGGGATTTTAACATCCTAACTTTTGAGGCCTCAGATAATTGATCTTAAAAGGAATGATTAGACTACCCGTATCACCAAGGCACACCTCCTTTTCAAGGAGCCCATTACTAAGAACTCCAAAGTTGAGTGTGCTCAACTTGGATTTGTACTAGGATGGGTGACCAGTCAGGATGTTTATCCCAACTTCTATGTGAGTGAGGAAAAAGCACATAGTTAAGGGTAATGGTGGTCTATGGGGCCAGTTGTCAGTCTTGTAACTCTACTAGACCCTTGGAAAGTGGGAATTTTTTTTACACATGTCCAATCCTAGATCCATATCATGGCCATAAGCAATCTAATAAACACATATGTGAAATTTGGGTCAAATCATTAATTAACGTGTATTTCGTGAACCCTAAAATGTCAATTTTAATCAAATTAGATTTAGGTGATGAAAAACATACCAATGGGTAGATATTATTTTTTAAATTCCATATACATATATGTGTATATATAATATATTTATATACTTCTAACTTACCAATGAATTACTATAAATTGTATAAGATAATTCAAATTACTGATATATGTGAATAAATCATTAGCTAACTACAAAAATGCCCCTAGATCACGTGTAGCTTTACAGAATCACAAAAGGGAATGTTAGACATAAATCAAGGATCAAACCTCATGTGACTAAACCAAGATCATCGAGCAAAAAGACAATGAAGACCATGCACAAATGATGGAAATCAGATTTGATACAAGGGCAAGACTAAGAAATCTCAATTAGTGATTTTCTTAGTTGTTGACCTCACAAAACAAAAAAACTACAACAACTCATATTGCATGTAAAAACTCAGTATTCATTAGAGATCAAAACAAAAAAAATCGAAATTTGGTCCCTTCATCCCTCTCAAACTCAGTGATCCCTTATATATACTAAGCTTAATTGAAGAAGCTCACACGGTCCCCATGCCATTGTAATAGGAATAAAAGGTGGTTAGGAAGAAAGGTCAGAAGATCCCAAGGAAAACCAACAATGAGCCAGAGTTCAACCAGAATCAACTGTGAGTCATCTTCATAGGGAAGAATCCCCAAGTTGTAAATACCTGAAACACCAGGTCATGACCTTCACACTTTTGTGAAATCGAGTAACAAGGGAAAATTTTGAAAAGATGTAAGACAACATATGAATGAATAAGGTAATAGCATGGATGGCTCCAAAGAATCAAGTAAAAGACATCATAAATCTTACTGTGGTCTGACAATGAGGATCATCAGAGGAAGATGGGGTTGTGGCAACACACACGTCTTAAACCCAATTGAAGATGAAGAAGGGTATAGTATGAGTTGGCGTTGGGTTATGGGTGGCTAGATAAATATAGGAGGGGTTATGAAAGATTTATAGGTCACCAGAAGGAGAGACTGAGATCTATAATTGGGTGCTTCCAAGTTTTAGAAAACAAAGGTTCATTATAGGCATGGGTAGATGTGTAATCACACAAAATACTATTGAATGAAAAACCATGAAGTTTCATGATTGGGAGAGGGAGAGATCTTCAGAGGAACACTCAACTAGTTAGATGCATCTGTCTAAGACATGAGGTAGGAGATGAGATATGAGATGTTAGATCTTGATCTAATGTCCAGAACTCATATGCATATCAAAATAAGGAAAACCTAGGGAAAATCATTAAATGTATTGTAAACTTTAGCAAAAATGCATTAAATCATTTCCTTGTCCATTTGAGGATCTATTAGACATCCAATTGAGATAAATTTTTATCCTAATGTACATTTATCAAAATACTCTGGACTTGAATGTTTGATTTTTCTCAAGCAAAAAAGAAACACAAATTATTCTAATTTGTACTAACAACATGTATTTCCTCACCCTAATAGCATTACTTTATTCCTTAACTCCTTTCTTGGTCAAGCGACCCAATCTCCTAGAATCATGAAACATAAAATTTCAACATTCTCTACTAAAGCAAATTCCATAACTTATTTCTATTTCAAGGCATTGTAAGTAAACAAAACTTGACATCCCTTGTCTATTTGACTTGGGATCTTTTTATTCATAGATTGCAGTTACATTGATTGCATTATTTCATAATGCACTTTGACATCTTTATATCGGTACTCCCCTAATAAATTTATGAGGGGTATGGAAGAATTTTGAAAGGGGGGTGATTATGCCACCCCTGACTTGGGGTTTGGCGTATAATGATTTTTCTTGAGATGAAGGGTGGAAGGGAGGCTGGTCTTGTGTTGCTCACCTTTTTTTAGGGTGTGTCATTGTATTAGTTTGACTTTTCCTATCACGGCATTATACAAAATATATGATAAGCTACTCAATAGTTCAAAATAAAAAAATGTATTTTATTTTATCAATTCAATAAAGTTTGACAACTTTTCCAAGGAGTAATACTAAGTTGAATTCATAGGTGACACAGTGAGTTCTAATCATGGTAATTCATAAAGTGATTTGTAAAGAAGATTTACTACATTCAAGGAAGGCATATATTGGTACAAAACGTCTATACATATGGACAACTAGGTAAAGGTCAATGATAAAAGGAGGATTTTTTAAAAATTGTTTGAAAGAAAAAAAAAGCTATATAACAAAATGGAGATTGTAAAAATTGTAAGATAGAGTGGGTGGAAGGAGTGCGTACCACCCACCTCCACCCCAGACTTAAAGTTTTGCTTGTCTCAGGAAAAACTTTTATCTGAGATGGAGGAAAGAAAAAGAGCAAGGATCACCAGGGAGACTCGGTAGCTCAAAGAATGTCCAATTGCATGGAATGTGTATGAGGGTTGGGACCTTGATTGATGGAGCTTCATAGTGAACCAGATGTTGGGGTGGTTGTGGAGTCTCGATGGGGCATTCATATATCCTTTCACCCTACAGTCCCTCCAATAGGATCCAAAGATATTCCTTCAATGGTAAAGGAAGTGTTGGTGATGAATGTGGATTGGGGGAGATTGGCAGGTGTCCAAAGGCTAACACATATAGTACAAAATCGGGAGGAGGGTTGAGCTCTGGTTTCATAATATTGCTCTGCATATAGGAGAATTGGTGCTGACATGAAAGGAACAAAGGGATTAAAATCAGCACACAAATATTTTTGCTCTTGTCAAAAATGATGCAATCAATATTGAGATTACTAGGCTTCATTATTGATATAGCACGTATCTCTAGTTCCTCTATGCAAGATATTCCCAAGGGTTCAGGAGGGATAAGGATGGGGATATCATCCTTAGAAACAACAAAAGGGGGTACGTGGACTTTTTCAAAGAGTGGTGTCTCCCCTTCTAGACCAGTCATATGTGAAATAGGAATTGTCTATGATAGAGTGTGAGGAATCGTTTCTTTATTAGGGGGAGGTGGCTAATTATCTAGTAGATTAAACCAAAGGTGATTTGTCAGTAATGATGTTTGGATCATTATAAATGATGGGAGGAATTGTAGGATATTAAACATAAGGTTGACTCTCAAGATGCAACTTTACTCTAGTAGTAAAGCCTCTAGCTAAAAGGTCGAAATACCAACATCTTCATCGTAGCAAGACTGCCACTCATTTTGGTTAGGACTATCTCAATGGGGTCCGACATACATGACATAAACATGGGATAATGATTGTCATCATAGGGAAGAACCATCTTAGGATGCTCTAACTTCTCGGGGGGTCTTTGACCTTGTAGTCACCAGAGATGGGGTGAAAAACCTAATTCTCCAGCATCAGCAAGCGATCTTAGGGTAGGAAACTCTAGGTCAAGTGGGGAAGAATTAGTGTTGGGAAACTATTCAAGGGATGCAATAAATGTTTGAGACACATTTCCTAGAGGTAAAATGATACAAGGATGTGAGAACTAAAAGGCAGAGGAGAATATGGGATAAATGGTCAAGATGCGGATAGGACTTGGATACCACAAAACCCCAACATGTTAATGGTTGATCGATTTAGAAAAATATAAACAAGATTCAAGAGAAAGAATCATGACAAGAAGAGGAAAGGGGATATAGATATTCAAGAAAAAAAATCTGAGAAAATAGGTGATGTAATGTGTTCTAGGCAAAAGGAAAGGAGTCAAAGGTGGGAGACAACCTCCACGCCCTCCGATCCAAAATCAACGGCTAGGAAGGAGCCCTACATTAGCAAGGTCTGAGTTTTCTATAAAAGAACATTGTGAAAACAACAAAATCATGAACTTTATGGAAAAGCAGATGCATTGATTAAATAGTTAAAATATTAGGCATTTAAATCCAATTGGGGAACAAAACAATGTTCAATTAGTACTAAATTTCACATCTATGTTGATAAAGACATGCATAATCTGAATTTTCCACTACTTTCTCCTTATGAATTCGTCTAAAATTTTGTTTAAATTTTTTAGCCTTATCTTATATTTTCTTTCCTCAATGAAATTTGGGTATCTATGATTATTCATGTAATCTCTAACTTGGAACCTAAGATAAATGTGTACCAAGGAATATGATTTTGGAGTTATATTTTGGTTTTGGGTTTCATATATGAGTTCTAATATAATTAGGGTTTAGGGTCCTTATCTTCATATTTATTATAATATTACATTATTGTCATCAACTTTCATTAAATTGAGTCATGTTAACTTCATATCTTTAAAAAGGTTTATCCTATGAATTAGTTTTTTTTGTCAACTACCCATTAAGTCCATAAATATCAACATGAACTTATACAATGGCACATTATTATTGTCCATTTACTTGAATACTTCATTTGTTATTATATTTTGTATATTAAGAACAATATAACCCTCATTAGACATATTTTAGTCATTATGTATGAATTATTGAATAGAGAAGAATATATGACTTATTATAAGGGATTATTTACATATTAACCATAATTAAGTTTGTTAGGTCTTTTATGCTTATTAAGATATATTATGTTATTATGACACCTAATGATGATGTTGAATCATATAAGTTACCAAACATTGGTAGGTCAAGTTTGACAACTACAGACTAGGGTTTAGGTCCTATATATACATTATATCATCATATGAGGGTTTATAGATCCAGTGCAAAATTATACTTACATGTAAGCTTATCTAGGGTTTATACTTGAGTTACTCATTATATTTGCTATCAATGTTCCTTGGGGTACAAACAAGTGTATTCAAGACTTTCATGAATGAAGTAGAGAAGCAACTT
This sequence comes from Alisma plantago-aquatica, assembly GCA_963693085.1. Taxonomy (NCBI): domain Eukaryota; kingdom Viridiplantae; phylum Streptophyta; class Magnoliopsida; order Alismatales; family Alismataceae; genus Alisma; species Alisma plantago-aquatica. The sequence continues at coordinate 692,925,515 of OY856413.1, forward strand.
GGTAAGAGTATTAAAGCACTCCGTTCAGATTGAGGTGGTGAATACTTAAACCAAGAGTTTGAGGACCTTCTGAGAGACCATGGTATTGTATCACAATGGACTCCACCTGGTACACCACAACATAATGGTGTGTCAGAAAGAAGGAATCAAACATTATTAGACATGGTATGATCAATGATGAGTTTATTCAAACTTCCAATATCGTTCTAGGGATATGCTCTTGAAACCGCAGTGTTTACACTTAACCGTGTACCTTCCAAATCGGTTCAAAAGATACCATATGAGATATGGAATGGGAATCATCCCAATTTGTCTATGTTAAAGATTTGGGGATATAAAGCTTATGTTATGAGACAATTTCTTGAAAAGCTTGGACCCAAATCTGAAAATTGCTATTTTGTTGGATACCCCAAGGAAATTTGGGGATACTACTACACACCAACTGAAAATAAAGTGTTTGTTTCTACGGCTGTTGTATTTCTTGAAAAGGAATTTATTTCAAAAGGAATCAGTGGGAGGAATGTAGATCTCAAAGAAGTTCAAGATCAAGAAGAAAGCAGAGAACCTGAGGAGGTACATAAGGAACATGAAGACTCACAAACTGTTGTGGAATTTCAAGTTCCAAATGTGACACAAGAACCTCGTAGGTCTAGTAGGACACGACTTGAGCCTGAGAGATTTGGATTTCTCATGACTCAAGATAGTGACAAATTGGGCATAGAAGATGAGCCAACTTCCTATCTAGAAGCTACTAAGGGACCAGAATCTGAGAAATGGCTCAAATGCATGAGATCAGAGATGGAATCCATGTACACCAACAAGGTATGGACCTTGGTGGATCCACCCGAAGGGGTAAAACCCATAGGGTGCAAGTGTGTCTTCAAGAAGAAGATTGACATGGATGGAAATGTTCAAACCTATAAAGGTAGATTGGTTGTGAAAGGATTCCATCAAATTCAAGGTGTTGATTATGACGAGACCTTCTCACCAGTTGCCATGGTTAAATCCATCAGGATCATGCTTGCCATTGTAGCTTATCATGACTATGAGATTTTGTAGATGGTTGTTAAAAAAGCATTCCTTAATGGGAATTTACTCGAGGATGTGTACATGACACAACCTGAGGGTTTTATCAATCTGAAGGAATCCAATAAAGTTTGTAAGCTACAAAGGTCAATCTATGGATTGAAGCAAGCATCTCGAAGCTGGAATCTACATTTTGACAAAGTAGTCAAAACGTTTGGCTTTAGTCAAAATGAAGATGAACCTTGTGTTTACAAAAGGGTTAGTGGGAGCACAGTCGTATTTCTTATATTGTATGTAGATGACATACTATTGATGGGAAATGACATCCCTACTCTTCAAATAGTAAAAGGTTGGCTAGGGAAGACCTTCTTAATGAAGGATTTAGGCGAAGCATCCTATATACTAGGAATCAAGATCTATAGAGATAGAGCTAGAAGGCTTCTAGGCCTAAGCCAGAGAACATACATTGACCATGTGCTAAAGAGGTTTACCATGGAGGGTTATAAGAGAGGTAACTTGCTCATGTCCCATGGGGTTATGATCTCTAAAGCCCAATGTCCTGGTTCATGTGATGAACAAATGCACATGAGTAAGATTCCATATGCATCAGCAATTGGATCTATCATGTACACAATGTTATGTACTCATCCTGATGTGTCGTATGCTTTGAGCATAATGAGCCGGTATCAGTCAGATCCTGGTGAATGTCACTGGACAACCGTAAAGAATGTCCTAAAGTACTTGAGAAGGACTAAGGATCAATTCTCGGTATACGGTGGTGAGGAAGATCTCATGGTAAAGGGTTACACTGATGCTAGCTTCCAAACTGACAAAGATGACTACAAATTGCAATCTGGATTTGTGTTTTTCCTGAACAATAGATCTATGAGCTGGATGAGTTATAAGCAAGAGACAGTTGTGGATTCTACAACAGAGATTGAATATATTTCCGCATCTAATGTTGTAAAGTAAGCTATGTGGATCAAGAAGTTCATTTCTGAACTTCGAGTGGTTCCAAGCGCTAGTGATGCAATTGAGTTGTTTTGTGACAACAACAGATCAATTGCATAGGCTAAAGAACTAAGTTCGCACCAATGTTCCAAATATATTATATGGTGGTTCCATCTCATACGAGATATCATACAGTGAGGAGATGTGAATATTTGTAGAGTACCTACAAAAAACAACGTGGCTGACCCGCTCACAAAAGCACTTTCATAGCAGAAACATGACAGACATGTTTGATCACTTGGATTGGGATTTATGAGTGATTGGGTATAAGTCCAAGTGGGAATCTATTGGTATGTATTCCCATAGAGACTATCATTTGATGATTTTAATGGGATACTATGTAAATGATTTGTAATGTTACATTGATCATATCAATAAAGGCAAGTTTCCAATCTATATGTGTGTGTTTTATATTGTGAGATGACCATAAAACTTATAGATGTCTATAGAATAATATACTCTCAATGACATATGTCTTTGGGTTGATGACCTGAACAGTGAGATCATATGTATGCTAAGAGTATGTATTCTTGTTTTGTCCCTAATCGATTGTTATTGTGGAAATATCCATAGACATCAATAACACATAAGATTAGAATGTATGTTGGTTGATAGAAGAATCGCATTATCCATGATATGGAGATATCAAACCATATACATAAATACTTGTTAGAGAATAATGTATCAGATAGACCCACCTTGAGAGTGACACATGGATACCATGATTGGTAATTACAGTCACATCTCATAATGATGGTGGTGATTATGGTTCTTAGACCTGAAGTCACTACACTTATCACATGTCGTTTGGTGTACTTTGATATCTTCCACCATGGTCTTGAATAAGGATTGCCATAAAGATGGTGCTTGGGTGCATTGTGACACATGGGGATGATTGTGAGTGATGTAGATGGAATTTGTCCTTCCTATAGAAGTTTGATATTTCAGACACTTGATAAGCGAGACTGAGAAATGCATGGCCATGCTGATGTGAGTCAATATGTGATATTGAGCTTACATATATCTCAAATAGTCTACTCTAGTTCAAGGAACATGGATTGAACGTTGAAAAGGATAACAGTTTCATGATTCGAGTTCAATCTGGATATCAGCAACAAAGGAAGTATTTCTAGATACTTCTCCAATTACTTGGGTGGCAATGAAGTATTGCTAGATACCGATCATTGTTTGTGAAATCATAATATCATTATAGATATCACTGCCAACGTAATTTGGAGCCTACCGGGTCACACACATAGGATGTGTTGGAATAGGAGTATAATTGTGGATTTGATTGGAATTGCTCTGAATCACATTGATCATTAAAATGTTTATGTAATCGATTAGAATAATATTGGAGTGACTGGTTCTAAGTGCAAGTGGGAGTCTGTTAGTATATATTCCCATAGAGCCATCCCGAGCAATTGCATGGAGTCATATATTAATTAATCAATTAATATGATTATTTGGTTAATTAATTAATTTCATAATATTCTATTTTAATCCATGAGCATTTTATTTGATACAATGTTTCTATTTACCGATGGGTTTAGGAAACCCTACTTCCTTCCATATCCTATTTAAAGGGGCTTGACGGACGATATCTATATAAGATATTGAGAGAGGCTTTTTAGTTTACACTCACATACATAAATGCTAGTCGTCATCATCCTCAAGAGAGAAAGGAGAGCACTATGACGCTAGCACGTCGCCACACAGAGGCGACTCCTTTCCACCAGCTTAAGAAGCATGACGTGGAATTCTAGTCCATCTGCGTGGATGAAGTAGAGATGTAGACGCTGAGACACCTACATTCGGAGGATGTCAACGACTATCCATATGCGCTACAAGTGGCGTACATCACCGCACAAAAGGAGCGCCGTCAGATCTTCCTGCAATGACTCAGTGAATGGGAGAGAAGTTCCATCTTTGTAGGTTAGTAGCATTGCAGATCATTATGCATGGAACATCTCCAGACTTACTCCACGATAAGGTATATCCCACAAACACTCTTTCCGAATACGCTGTTGTCGATGAGATCCTATTTCGGGTTGCGTGGATTTTTTTTGTTGCTTCTGTCGCACATGTTTTCTCCTTGAAACCCAACATTTTAATCCCACAACCTATGTTTCCCCCTTTTTGTTATTAAATAAGGCATGTTTAGGGTTTAATGGTGACTCTTTCTAGGTCACAACTCGATGGATATACATATGGTTGGTTTAAGGTGTTTACTTATGTAAATAACCAATGGTTTTACCGTTTCAACATCCAATGGTTCTAGGTGATGTTGTTGTATGGTGATATGGGTTGAATGATGTTGGAACCAATGGAGGTTTGACCTTAATAAGGTAGTCTTACCTTTTCCCTCATATGAATAGAATGGATAATGACCATATTGTGTTGATCTGTAACCCTTCTGGGATATAGCTTGTTACACTTAATCCTAATGAACTCAGGTGATGGTGATTAACTATGATCAACCTTCCTTAGTAGAATAATAGAATAATGGAGTCTCTCTTATTGTGATGGTGCTCTGGTATACTATAACCTAATGGTTACATCTTGAGATATGTGTGGATCCATACTTGAGAATAGTATGGAATGTGAGGATGAAGTTGTATGTTATGCATATAAGATTGTATGGGGATGTTATGGATTAAGGTTTGTGAATGAATGTTGAATTGTAACTTCAATCTAACTTACCTTGCTAAACCTAACCATAATGCAAGTATAGAATGATGGTTAATCATGTTATCTTTCTTTGAATGATTAATATAGTGATGGAATATCCTTCATAATGAATGATTGAAACTCTAATGCGTTAACTAGTGGTCATCATAGCTTTATGATTTATGCTTTCATATACTAAACTAGTACACTATAAGTATGATGATGACCAATCATATAGCTTCCTTGTATTTGATATAATAAAGGAAAGCTCTTAAATGTTAAGATAACCCTACAATGTTATTCTTTGAACATCTTTTAGCTCTTTAATGCAATATTATGCTAAGCATGTATATCTCATGTATGGTGATGTGTTGTTGAGCCTTGTTATAAGGCATAGAAGGATAATGATAAACTTGTAGGAAATCATATGATGGTCTTAATGACCTTTGGGCATTGTTGAGCCCTAGAGGTATAATTCTCTTATATTGACAAGGGTTGATACCATGTGATATTGTGATAAGGATTTGTAGCATGTGATAGTATGAATGGAAAATGAATATTACCATGTGATGATGATGTGATGATAAGTATAGTCTTTTGATTGACAGGTGAATAGTGTCATTTGATATTGAGATGAGAAATTATGTTTCATACATTTTATATTATATAGCAATGCTTGCTGCAGATGAATTAGGGTTTGTTTGTCCACTTGTTTGATGCAGCCTTAATTCACCCAATTAGAGATAACTAATCAAGTAAAACCCTAATCATGTAGTTCCCTATGTCAGATAACCATCTTCAGCGTTAGAACTTGTTGGATGGTGAAATGAGTGTTTCTAAGGGAAACTCGGAGCACATACTGTTGAGTATGTGGGGTGCTTGTCATCCTGACACCAAGTGTTTCGGGAAGATGGTTGTGGTCATACCTAGCCTACTTTTTGAGAATTATTTTGGTCGGGTCTCAATGATTATAACATGATGTCATTAGAGGACAACTGTAGTTGTACCTCAGTGATTGGATTTGAATACCCTGGATGCTAGCGTCATGACGTATACCAAGGTGGGATAGTTACAAGATTGTATGTTGTTGTTTTGCAGTTTAACAATATGTCACTATGGTGCAAACTCGTACTGACTGAGTATGGAGAACATCTTGGAGTCCGAATCTTCCTGACCAGGGTATCCAAACATTGAATTTTGGTAGTGTGCATTGTAATTGTGACATGTTCATCACTTAATCATCATTTCAATCATAATTCCTATTATTCCTATAGACTCAACTAACCTATGATCTGATACCACACTTGTAAGGACCCATCCCTTGATCAAACCCTAAGTGATCATGAGGACTCATCCCTAGACTAAAACCTAACTTAAAACTAACAACCATAAGCACTGAGTTGAATACAAATTATGATAAAACAATCTACTTCAAGATGTTCTTACAAAAAATTGTCACAAAATATGTAATGATCTTATATAAAATCATAATAGTTCCCATTTAAATCATCTCAAAGTAGATAAGGTATAAAGACCGACTAAAATCTATTCATTAACTACAAAAACTAGGTTTACAAGATGATCCATATCTATGAAGACACTCCAATATAAGATGTATATCTCAAGTTCAACTAGTAATCATAAAGAATCAACAAGGAAATAAACCCATCATATTTGATATAAAATACCCACCCATCACTCAGGAAAGTCACAGTACAAGGGCAATCTATACTCAAATATGTTATAATATGTAATAATTTGATCATTGTGTCCCTTATGTTGAGCTAGCATACCTAAAAACATTGTGGAAGAACCATGTGAGACTCTAAAAGAGTTTTGGCGACAGGATTAGTCCCACCTAGATATAAACATATACAGATAGATTTTAAGATGAACTACAAAATAATAGAGAGAAATCTATGGTTCATTTCAATTTCTAATTGTCCACATCACTTCGTAATTTAGTTCAAGGCATATTAATGACAAGAGTATAAGAAAATATATTATAACAATAATTGTCTCATAGTATTATCATATTGAATGCAACAAATATAGCATTACTTATAGTGATTTAGGTGATCCCTACAATTATGGAGAATTCATAAAGCTTAAAAAAACTTGCATATAATAAGAGCACAATGACAACATCCAATTTTATTTGCCAATACAATCCATTATAACATCCAACATTATTTGCCAATATAATCCTAGTCATATATACTAAATGGCTGAGTTACATGTTTTATTAAGCCCTAGGTAGTTTGAGACGTACCACTCAAACTACTAGATGACCGCTACAAAGTTGCAATCAACCTAGTATAAGATCTATGATGATAGGAATCCCAAGATCTCTTCCCCTCAGTCAGTATGAGTAACAACTGTAGTGGTGCATCGGTCCAGCTACTAAAATAGCCTAGTCCGCCCTAGGTACATAGGTCATGACACTAGAAACCAGGGTATACAACTCTCAAATATGAGTTACAAATGCAATCATTCTCAATCATATATAAACCAAGACACGGCCACAACTTTTCTCAAAATACCTTGAGGTTAGGATGATAGAGAAAACCCTCCCCGCACCTGCATGACTCAATGTATACGACTTCGATCTCCTTCTCACAGTATAGTTTTCTAACAAGAAACATGTTTCACAATCCAGATGGTCCTAACACTGAGATAGCTCTATGGTCACAAGGCACTACATGATTAGGGTTACACTTGATTAGTTAAGCATATTACTCATATTTAATTGCATTAAACAATTTACAAATAAGGCATAGAGATATAAATATAGAAAACTTAACTAAGTCTAACTACAAACTTAGATATAAGACACATCCACATATTCCAAATCACATAAAGTTGGATTTGTATTCCATCCTTGGCAATAACAAGGCCTCAATTCACCAATTATAAGGCACAACAAGGCCCAAAATATCATTAAGGTCAAATAGGAATAAGTACTAGAAGGATTCTCATATATATTTGGAATTTTGCACACATCCTCAAAAAATTGTAACCAAATAGAATCCAAATTTTTAGATTAAAATTCGTAAGGGTGTAAAAGTTATGATCAATTTATAGTATGGTACATGAATGTCAAAACTAAGCATCTGTCAGTCCTCCCTTGAGCCCCCCTCACCAGATGAGCTATATGGACTTATCAAGTCTATTTCAAACTAGATTCCAACAACATAACAATTAGTCAAATTCAATTTAGTGTTATATGATTAGTCTTTATTGTTAGGTGTGTCGCATATAATCTTCCTTCTAAAAACATTTAATTCAAAGGTATTCACATCACATCACATATATCCTCTAGGGCCTACATGATTATTTGCAGGGGCTTCTCAAAAAGAACAACTCAAAACATCAGTTCTTCTAAAAAGTTGTCCTCTTTGGTTCTGGTAGCCAAGAGATCCCAAGAAAGTGCTACCTGACTAGGGAGTCACATCAAGTGAAGGACAACTGTAGGATGACAACTGGTGGTGGGAGAGTGTGCCGATGACTAGTACATCGATAGAAGGGGATGACTCCTTCTAGTATCCTTTAGGACAGGACGACTAGAATTCTTGATGGTCTGTGTGGACTATCTGTAGAGGCGAGAGGTTTCTTCCGCTCAGGAGGATGACGGTCAACCGTAGTCCAGGTCAGGACCAAGAGCTGCACAGACACCATCCAAGACTAGGTGGTTGAAGACCGCACTAGCTGCAAGGTATTGTCACTGAGCAAGCGTCGAGATCAGGTACACCTTGTTAAACCATCTTTCCTATCTCATAGTCGTTGATGCGATCTGCTAGTTATGGTTTTGTGGTGAGAATGTTTTTATTTCCACTGCCTTTTCTGTCCTACAAAACCCAATATCTCATCTTCTTAAGGGCAAGTGTATCAACACACATGACCATAGAGAACTCCATACTAAGTATATGATAATATTTCTCATTTTCAACTAATTCATTTATATCCAATCATGGATTAAACTCTAACCATCAAACCCTACTATTATCCCAATGATGGTAGCCACATCATTACCTTCAGGGCGAAAGCCTAAAGACTTCAAGACTACTTCTAAATCTCGTATCCAAAATATATCATATAAGGTCACATTATTCACATTCTTATAATTATAGGATGATAAGAAAATAGAATCATAGATATTAATCTGAGATGGTGGGATATTCCATTTTTTTTGCATTTTTCAATTAAGGTTGCCCTCAATTACATACAATTCATGTTTGATTTGTAAACTCCCAAATCACTTCATGTTTACATCATAGTTATGATCCTATAATTAAAAGTTATGCATGTATCATTTGTTTTCAGATTTAGTTTTAACTTAACATGCATATAAGTATATTTAGAAGATATAAAATATCTCAAAAATATATGTCCAAGCACCCATTAGGGTACACAAATATCATGATGAGGTTCAAACCACCAATAGGCCATATCAATGACAAGTTTAGAAAGTAACTTCAAGATTAATTTGTTAAGGGTTGAATCATGTCTAAGAGTATACCACAACAAGGTCTTTGTATATAAACTGGTGGGAGTCAAACAAGGTTCATAACATCCTTCGAAGTACCCATTTAATGCACAAAATGTCATTTTTAGCGATGAAGAGGTTCAACATAATTAATTCTTCATTTTTACCACAAAAAGTATACTTATCTTAATATTACATACATGAAACACCATAAAAAGGTTCATGATTAAATTCTAAAGTATGAGCCAGTTATGGTTAAAATAAGATTAAGCACATACATGTCATTTTGGATTCTACATGAGCCACTTCTAGGTATATTATATATGTTCAATATGTTTTCAGAAGCATGAAAGTTGTCGAAATGTGATATATACATTTTAGATGATCTCCCATATATAAAAAAGATCAAATGATTTGTTTTCCATTATTATGGTATCCCAAAAGCTATAAATGAGTCATTTTGGGGCAAATCCACATATATTTTGAATTTTCAACCATATGGCCAAAAAAGAGAGTTATTAAAATTATGGATCAGAATTAGAACATAAAGACAAGCAAGAAGTTCTGAGATCCTTCCATAGGGACGCAAACCAATCTATAATAATCATACATGTAAGCATATAGAGCAAGATCTAGGTATGTAAGGTGAGATTTAAGCATTTCTTTATTAAATAGACTATGAATGCATGATTAAATCAAGGCAAGAGTAAGAAACCTGCCTGAAAAATGTGTAGGAAGGATCATACTATTCAAGGTCACGTGGATCATCCATCAAGTATCACCATCAACCTCTAAAGCTCCATCTAGGCTCCATCTATCTAGACCTAGTGTCACCTAGGTCAAAGAGCGAGAAAGGGTGGGATTGTTAGCTCTAAGAAGCTAAAACCATCATGGGTGACCATAGAATTTGGCTAAGAGGAAGAAGAAGTAAATACCAGTAATAAATAGAGAGAATGAAGAGATAATCTTACATGTTCAAGTCTAGAAACGAAGTCAACAAGCTTGGGATGTCCTGTGGAAGCTTGATCATCAATATGCATAGATATGCAAAGACATATAAGCATATACAAGCTCCTTACTCAACATGATGAGCCTCTATGGAAGACACCCATGATATCCACTCCAGAGAACCAAGAAATCATCATAAAAATTCATAGAAAGCCCTCCAAAGGTCCCAAAGAAGCTCATGTATGGAAGGTATAGGGAAAATCTTGGGCAAAAGAGGATAAAAGAGGGAGACTTAGTTGTTTGGAGCAAGAAACACAATGGAAATACATGGATCTCGGCCTGATGAAAAAGAATAATGAGAGAACAGAAATGGATACAAAGAGTAAGAAGTATCTTACATTATTTGAGTATGGGATGAGGTTATCTACCCAAGGATCATCCAAAAAGTCTTGATTCTTACACATGCATACACAAAAACATAGTTGGATGACTTTTCGCATGGCCATGGTTGTCCCTCTTCCTCCAAGCTCATTCCAAAAGGCTGCCAGGTCGCCAAAAGATTACATGAATATTAAGGGTTTGAATCCAAAGGTCCCATGCAAAACCATAGATAGAAACGACTTCTATACCCTTACCCCCCTTTTCTTTTAGCAAAAGGCTCCAAACAATTGTATATTCCACATCCTTGGTCTATGGTCACTCAAATAAGTTTCAAATGCTATGAAATTTCATATAAACATTCGTAAACATCTAGACACATATAATATGTAATAGATTTGGAGTCAAACTACAATTAAGGTGAAACTACAAACCAGTGTACACATGTGCATGTAATTACAAGATCAAGGTAAACATTATCCAATTGAAGTCTGATTAACATCATCTCTTAACCAATTGATTTTAAGGATCAAACATGTATGAGTATGAAGAAAAACACATTTTTGAATATTTTTCACATAATTTGTAATTAGATCCTCGTACTATATTTAATTAACAATTAAGTCCACAACTTGCAAGGAAACTTGGAACTATGACAATCAATGTATTAAACCAAATGAGAGATATCTCTTAATCAATTGATATAAGATATTAATAAAATGTAATTATCATAAATAATCAAGACTAGAGGAAGTGTGATGATATTGGCTATAACTTGTGGTTAAGTTCTTAGAAAGACCTAGGTCTATATCATTCATCAACCTTGAATACCATGACAATTTAATTGATGTTGATACCACAAAATTTTGCCTGATTGTTTTTGGATTGATGTTTATGAATGAATGATCACCCCTAAGGTCAAAATAGGAATCTAAACCCTAGCTTTGAAATGCTTTGGTTGTGACTTCGATGTTAAAACTTGACTCTTGATATTGAATAATGAAATTTTGACTCATGAACAATGATATTGATATTGATTGACTCCTATGATCACCCTATTTGGACCTAGAGATCACCATTGATGTATGATTAATGACTTTCATTGATTGCAAATCTCAAAATATTGGCATGATGATTATGTTAACTCACTCGATTTATGACTAAGGGATGAATCTCATGTGTGCTAGGGTGGGAACTTCCATCAACCTTAAACACAAAGCCACAAAATTGAAATTTGATGTACGTCTCAAATTGTTGAAATAAAAAATTTGAATCATGGATGTATAACCCCTCCTAGGCCAGTGAAGAAGTTAGAACCCTAAATGTTTGGACTGAAATCCATGATGTGCTCTTGATTCAAGAGCTATATTTTTTTGATCGAGAATGTGATATCTCCAAAATTATAATATATAGGATAACCTCTCCAAATTTGTGATTTTTGTTATGATCTCCCCAACTTGACCACCAACACGGGTATGCTTTGACCTTATTACTCGATTCTAAGATTCTGATATAGTGTTGGTATTAGAGGAATACCAAGATAATTGTAATGTGATAGTCCCAATCTCGACTAAATGATTGTGCTCATTTGGGGACAATATTTCTTTTAAGGTGGGGAGGATATGATAACCTAGATTTTTCCCCTCTACAAGTATGCACACCTTGACTCTACTTTATCCTAAATTCCCACTCTCATCTTAAATCTCATGATCTAACACATTTGATGCATATTAGGGCTCCTTTTGGCCTCTAATCATAGGTTGTGGCATTTGATTTCATGCATGACCTAGGTCCCTTACCAAAATGAATATATATTGTGTTTTCCTATTTTTGGACCCATTCTTGGACCCCCCCCCGACCATCAACATGTGCTAGTTGAGTGGGTGGTTCTCGCATGCATCCAATGGTCCAAATCTCATCTCAATCCAAGCTTGAATGTGGGAGTTATGGCCTTTCAAAGCTTGGACTTGAAAACCTATGTTTTCCCTCATTTCCCCCTGTGTGCTTTCCCTCTCATATACCCAGGGAACTTCCCAGACCCTTGGATCCAGCACCATGGATAATGGGAGGATATAGTGGTCGCGAGTCCCCTCCCCCCTAGGTCACCTCCTTCTTTGCAGTAGTAACCTTGGCAACAAAGCTTCCAACTAGCAGCCTCCCCCTCCTCTTTCCCTTCACCCTTTGTGATCCCATCAACCTTCCTTCCTCCCCTTGACCTACATAGGAAGATAATAAGGCACTAGGAGGTTAGGGTGAGGCAAAGGAGAATTTTCCTCCTTCGCCTTTTCCCACCCATGGGCGCTGGCCCTCAAAACCCTATAGACCTCCTGTTGTCTTTATTTAAACCCCATCTGCTCCACCAAAAAACCCTCTTCACTTCCCAAACTTTCTCTCTAGCTACTCACCTCACCTCCAGCCATGTCTCTCCTATTCTCGTATGCAGAGGGTTTGGAAACCCTAAGCATCGGGAGGGTGAAAACACCCAGAGTGTTGGATCGGGAAATTTCAGTGTGATTTGACCACCTCTCCCTAATGCCTTGTGTAACGAACCCGCTTCCTGGTAACCCCCAATCAAGGGAGACCAAGAGGTCAGAGGCGTTATCCCAAAATTTTAGGATCAATGGTTTGGCGATTTAATCAAGAATACTTATCAAATTCTACTAAAACTAAATTGGCAAGATGGAATAAAATGAAACTTTTGCATACCTTTTTTAAACAGGATCTACAACTTCTATCCACAAAAGAAATCCACCTATCTAATCCTCCTAGAAATATTTAGTCTTTATCTTCACAAATTTCATTTTACTATTTGTCCAATTTCATATTTGTACCTAAAACGTTGACAAACAAAACGTCGGTCAGTATATTGTTATACAGGTATGTGGGGACAAACACAACATCACAAATAGGTTCTAACAACCTAAATATAGCAAATAGTTGATTAACAATCCAAATTACATTTTCAATGTAACTTCTCAACTGCTTTTACCCTAAACCCTGAATTACCCTCTCTTAGGGTTTTGTCCTTGCAAGGGACATAAGGCCACCTTCTCCATACTGCGCTTGGTGCCTGGGGTCACCTCTCGAGGTGCCCAATGGTCTTCCCTCTGGGGTTTGACCAACTTAGACCTTCCCTCTGGGACTTGGTCTTGCATCATACATCAGGGTGGTATGTAGGTTCGAGAAGTACATTCATAATTAATTGTTATACACATAGTGACTTTAAGAGATTGCAAAATTGAACAAACAAACAGTTCAGGTTGCACATAAATTGAGAAACCTCGTGAAACACTGTGAATCATAAGGCAATTATTCATAAAGTAACCACATACATGTTCAGTAGATTCAACAAGCTAATAGTAAATCCAAGAAAGAAATTGTCCAAGCAGGCAGTTCAATCCACACAAGCAAGAATCCTAAAAAAGTACATATACTCTATTTACTATCCACTTTATCAAATTCTATCTTATTCAACTTGAACTCGCTTCCTAGGGTTTCCTACTTCTTTTTAAGGTTTCATTAGGGTTCATCTTTATCATTGTCACTATAAACCCTAAAATAGAAAAACTACTTACAAACCCTAACTAGATTGTTAAATCCTTCCTAACAGGCTTAGGATCAACTCACAATTGCATTCTTATAAGGTATCTCAAATTAACCATATTAATCACCTTTTACCCTAAATTAGGGTTTCTATATGCATTATCATAGATTCATGTGTGAAAACCCTAAAGCAAGTAAATTATTATCTAAATCAGATTCAACTCTTACTTTTCCTCTCAAAAGGTTACTATAACTTGAAATAACCTATTTAAGACCTTAAATCTGATTTCCAAACACAATTAGGGTTTAATCAAGGTTTAATGCATAATATGATCAACTTAAGTAACTTTTGGAATTAGAAACGAAATCAGGCTTTAATAACATTTTTAACAGGTTCCTCATGATTTTTGGATCAACTTTCATATATAAAGTTTTCGCATATGATCATCCTATTATTTTCTATGATTTTTACCATTTAAAACCATTCTGGCCAATCAGGGAACGCCACGCGTCCCTTTCGACTTTCTTAAGTCAAGCCAGGGGGGTCGGGTGTGATACAATCGGCTCACGCCACATCACCACCCAGGTCCCGCGAGTTTCTCACCTCGTCAGCGAGAAAATAAAACCAAAGGACACAAAAGCCCTTACCTATACTGAAGCATCGGGAGGGCAAACTGGTCAATTGATGTGGTGTCATCTTCAACCTCCACGTGCCCGCCTGCAGCGATCTGAGAGTCAACTCTCTAGTTGACTCTGGGCTTCTCTCACTCTGTGCGCAAGCTGCAAAAACTAGAAGCACCCTCTTGCTCCTCCAGACACGATGGCCAGGTCAATTGGTCGTCTCCTTCCTCCCACCACTGCGACGCTAGAGCTCTTCCTCTGGTGAAAGTTCTTTTGAGCAGGGGTCGAAGGTTGGGACACATTCGCAAGTTGATCACACCAAACAACTCACTGGCACCTCTCACGCTCTCAGAGTTAGTTTGTGGGATCACTGGTGTTGTGGGATGCCCCCTCCTTATATAGGAAGGGTTGACGAGAGATCCCCGTTTGGGGAAAACTCCATTTCACCTCAGGAGTCCACCAAAGCCAGGTTCGTTCAGTTCGGGAAGGTCTCCCGAATTCAATGGTTGCCTTTCCAAGTTCCCCCGTGCATCTAAGATCGAGAAAAGATCGAAGAAGGACATGACAGTGTCCCGCTCAGACTGGAGTCACAACGCTGCTCCAGCACCGTTGGGTCCCAAGATCCGCAATCCGGATCATGAGATCTAGGGCTCAGATCGCCCGGGTTGCCAATAAATGAAGATATTTGATTTATTCAAAGGATTAACCTTTCTCTTTTAGGAATTTTGTAAAATTTATAACTCCTTATTCCTTTATCCTTTTTCATTCAAAATTTAAAGGAAACCTTGGATCGATATTAACTACTCGTTTACCAAATTTGAGTCCCAAATTCCAAAGGAAAAGGGCATTATCTTCATGTGCAAGTTATCCTTTAATGAAGCTTATTTTAATTGGTATTTTCTCTTTCTTCTCCTATTATCTTTGCAACTTGGACTCCTTGGAACCCAAGAAATCCCCAAAAAAATATGAAATCCCTACTTGAAGGACAATTCATAACCTTCTAGATGCTTTTACTTCTTTCTTGTCTCCTTATATTAGTTATTTCTTTATTATTTGAATTTCTTTTTCCTTTTACTTCCTTTTTCTTGGTATTGGGCCCAATAGCCAATAAGGCCCACGAAATCAAACAAGCAAGGTGATTTATTAACAAAATCCACTCATTCAAATCAAATCAAACAATTACATGTTCATATATCTTTAAAAGGAGAAATTACATTTCAATACAAAACTAGGAAAAATGAGGTTATAACACCTTGACTTGCTCCTCCTATCTCTCCCTCATAGCCTCTCTCTCACTATGTTTGCCATGTAGGCACTCACTGGATAATGATAACACACCAATTTAAATCTTTAGAAAGAAATAGGCATGCTTGGTAGTAAACTTGCTAGGACCACTCTAGATCCCAATACAATTTAGGATGATGAATCTTCACCTCCTTATCCCGATAACCACCAATACATAATATTGGTTGGTAGACTGATCTATCTCACTGTCACTAGAGCTGACATTACTTCTGTTATTGGACTTTTCAGTGGGTATACGGATAAACTATGATAATGTCACTAGTATGTTGTCTGTCACATCCTTAAATTTCTAAAGAATTCTCTAGGAAAAGGATTTGTTAGAAAGTATTAGCCTATTTAGTCAATAAGTTAATTAGTCTATTATGCACATGGGCCTATTTTCCCTAGCCCATTAGGGTTTAGTCCGCTTCTTTTGAATTGCCTCCTCATCTATATATGTAGGACATGGGTGTACATATCAATACAACAACAACAACGATTATAGTGTCCCACACACTTGTCAACATGGTATTGGAGCGTGCTCTGGGAACCTAACCCTGGCCTCCATCTCCGCTTCCCTTTCCTCTTTGCACACGTTGTCGCTACAGATAGAAGATTGGGTGGTTGACATTTTCACAAAATTGCTTCCAAAGAGTTTCTTTAATACACTGGTGGACAAGATGGGCATGTTTGACATCTATACTCCAACTTGAGAGGGAGTATTCATATATATGCTTTATTCTTTATAATTATTATATGATTTAGACTTGACTTTGTCTTTAGCCTTTCTTTTATCCCATATCTACTAATACTATTTTCCACTAACTCTCTTATCTTGTAAAAGAGAGTGATTTGTATTTTTAGACACATCAAATAAAGATTATTGGACTTTATATACCTAATTAAAAATATTTTTTTTTACTTACACACATACATATGTATAGTTAAATATACATATTCATATATACATGCGTATATACTTTATAGACACACACAAATAGTCGTATATACATATATAAAATAGAAACAACAAGCTAAGTTTGGCTCAACTGATATGTAGGGTGGTCTACTAGACAAAATGTCACATTTCAATCCCATTGGGAATGTATTTAAGGGAAAAAATGCCTATATACACACCGGCAGGGGCTAAGCTTGCAATGATAGTTAACGCTAGCGGGCATGGTGTGGGGGTGACTTGCCACCACGTGCCCTGGTCATGTGGTCCTGGTCATGTGGCTTACTCTGTTGGGGTGTTAAAATGTGTGCTGACTATAGAGAACCACAATAAAGAAAATGGACGTGTTCGAGTGTGTGTCGACTATTGATGTGTTGGTTGATAATGTAGCCGCACATGGCCTACTTAGTTTCATGGATGAGTTCTCAGGTTACAACTAGTTTAAGATGGAACCATGAAACATGGAAAAGACTACATTCACTATGGAATGAGGGATCTTTTGCTCTTGTATCATGCCGTTTCTGTTAGACATTATATTAATGTTGTGTATCTACATGCTATGGTGATTTTATCTAATGACCTAAAGCCTAAAGAGATCGAGTGTACGTAGACGACATTATCGCCAAGTCAAAGCATGAAGAGGACAACATAGCTGCTTAGAAAAGCTTTGTAAATAGGTAAGGCAGTTTTGTTTTGAACTGAACTCGACAAAATGTACCTCTGTAGTCACCTCTAGAAATTTTCTTGGCTACATAATCAGTCAACAAGGTTTTAAAGTGGATCTGGGGAAGGCTTTGAACCATTGTCGACCTACCCGCTCTACGACCAGAAGAAAATTTGAAGCCGGCTTTGGAGACTCCAATACATCAGTCGTTTTGTTTCAAAGTTTATACCACCATGTGAACTCGTTTTAAGCTGCAAAAAAAGAACTGCAGCACATGTTGGAAAGATCAAAGCTGAGCTGCTTTCGACAAGCTCAAGAAGTACCTACTAATCCACCAATGCTCAAGCCGCTAGTCCCGGGATACCCTTCTGCACTATGTTTATATGTAAAAACATATCTATGGGTGTAGTCCTCACTCAAAAGGTCAACGGATTTATTGGTGTAATCCGCTAATGCTCAAGATGCTAGTGTCGGGATACCCTTTTGCACTATGTTTATGTGTAACAACAGATCTATGAGTGCTATATGTCAAAAAAGCATATACTTCGTAAAAATGCTTAGCTTTGGTTCATGCCATTTAGAAACTTTGCCACTAACTCATGTCATATCTAGTACAATTAGTGGTTTTCCACGATCCTCTGTAATATTTATGTGTCTGTGTGACTTTGGTGGTATGTTGTGCTAAATGTCAAGTATTATTGTTTAAATTTGACATTACTATGTTGAAATATTATAAAGTTGAGGCCATTGCAGTTTAGTGGTTGAGAACCCTATTGTACAAATGGACAAGTGACATTTTATTTTCCATATGAGGATCTCAATATGACAATCCAATTGAACCTGAAGCTTGAACATTATTCTTTAATGGTGTAGCCAATCAACACGACACAAGAGTCAACATCATCATCTTAGATCCTAAGGGGAATTCATGCCTATTGCTTGAAAGGTTGGAACTCGACACCACTAACAATGTGGCTGAATGTGAAGCATGTACTTTATGAAAGTGTGTCGTGTTTTTCTATATTTACAAAGGAGGAAACTCAATCCGATAAATAGGAGGTTGTACAAGAAAGCAAACTGAAAACCCTAATAGGCCTCTTTATACAAAGGCCCATGTTACAGAATAAAGGAAAGACTTAAACAGAATAACACAAAATAGTAAATGCAGTATTATACCTCAATACCCCCTCACTTTGAAGCATAGATGTTACAACCTCAATTTTGCATATGTTTTCATAATTGAATTGTAAAGATTTTGTGAATATGGATTTAATTGAAAAGGTTGTATGCTTTGCTTCAAAAGATAGATTTCTTTGCAAAACTCCCTTTTGATAGGAGTTTCATAATTTCTATTATTAGATTAATCCAATAATGGATATAAAAGAGAAGAAAATAAGAAAAGTCTAAATAAAAGGAAAAGATACAAGATAATGAATATTAAGCAAAGTATTTATAAAAATACATAGAAATCTCTGGAAAGTGGCATTAATGGCCACAATTGAATAAATTTCATTATATGTGATATCTAATGAAAGAAATAGGAAAGAGGAAAAAGGAAATGAAAAATAATGAGAAGTCCTTGAAAAGGAATCTTTTGATAAAGAAATAAGAAAGATAATGAAAAATAATGGATGTAGATGTATCTAGAAGGATAATAAGTATCCTTAAAAAGGAATTTCGACATATTAGGATTTCTTGGGGTCCAAGGAGTCCAAGATAGCAAGATAATGGTATGAGGAAAGAGAAAATAACCATTTAATGGATTTGATTTATGAGTAACTTGCCTATGAAGAAATAGTTCTTTTCTTTTAGAATTTCAGACTCAAACTTGACATACAAGTGGATAAAGGCAAGAGAGAGAAACCCTTAAAATTTGGTTGGAAATAGTGCACAATTTCTGATTTATGCAATTTGCAAATTTGCCTAAAGTGTGTTTATTAATGGCCTAAGAAATCGATGTCACGATTTAATTGGATAATCCTTCCAATTTCTTGATTTCAGGCTTTATATGAACCGTTGGATCACGATCCAACGATTAGGGATGTTTCCCTTTGGCGCGAGGAGTCTGCACCAGACAGATTTGAGATGATCCAAACTTGGATCATTGCGAGAAAAGGAAAGGGAGTTAGGAAGAGGGAAGATCACTGTTGGACTCAAGAGAGAAGTCTGGTGATGACCATCCCTACTTTGTAGGGGTTTGGTTGATGATCAGGAGAGTTCCCAATTCATCCGATCCCTACCCCCGACCCTATATATAGGGGAGGATGAGAGAGAGTACCCACATCTCCTTTTGCTACCCTAAACTCTGCGGTGGACCGAGAGGAGCATTTTTGTGCCCTCAATTCCACCTTCTACCCTGACATGCACCCCCATCTTCTTAGAGGACCTCGTTAGAGTCCGACGAGTAGGAGGTGGGCACAACAAGGTTGTGGCAAGCAATTAAGGTCATGGTCGAGTTCGAAGGAGGGAGGCAAAGCTCCCTAGACGATCGACGTGTTCGCAGGTGGTTAGAATCTCAGAGTCAACTACGAGGTTGATCGCGAGTTGATGTTCGCTCTGGCACGAGGAAGAAGATGACTGCCCTGTCATTTACCAAAATACCCCTCCGCCACCGTTGTTCGGGTAAGGGCTTTTCTGACTTTTGTTTCTTCCCAAACTGAGAGAGGCACGCGATCGTGGATCGTTGGATTCAGTGTGATCCAGCGAGTCATCGATCCAACTGTCAACATTTTTCTAGAAATAGCGCACAATTCAAGTTAATGACTTTTCTTGCAAAAATCATAACTACTGCTAGGAAACTCTAATGAATAAACTTTATATATGAAAGTTGATTAGAAAAATGCGAGGAATGCAATAAAAATATAATTAAAGCCTAATTCCTCTTGCAATTTGAAAAGTAGTGGAGGTTATCAACTTTAGTGCATTAATGATTAAGAAACCCTAATTTAAGATGATTAATGTATTGAGAAGGGTTATATGATGATTAAAGTTGATATTAACCTGTTGATTATAAAAATACACACTAGATCTAAAAGGATGAACTATATGCATAATTTGATTAATTTAGGGTTCCATGTACATAAATAAGCTATAATGGGCCTTGAAACCCTAATGTTAGTAATTATGTTTCTTAATGGCTTTAATTGGTCAAATTCATGTATAAAGCTGAGATTTGATGGTTTTAAGCTATTTTGAGTATAAAAGTTCCTAATTGTGGATGAACACCCTTACTTTAGTAATTAGGATTTTCTAGTAGATAAAGGTGGAATTAGTGATAAATAGAGTTCATATATGAATTGAACTATAATGAAATATGAGTTATCAATTTGAAAGAAATCCAAGATGATAATTAGGCTTAATGATCTTGACATGAGTTAAGAGGATAAAAATGGTGATTTTAGTATAAAAGAGAAATAATAGACTTTAATTGGGCTTATGATGTTGAAATTAGGGTTTGTGAACTAAGAGAGCATTAAATGTGATAAAAGTATTATGGAGGTTAAAACCCTAATAAAGCCCTAAAGTGGGCCTAGAAAGATGAGGGTGGAATGCAAGTCTATCTTGAGAATGTTTTGGATAAACTATAACACTTGGATGTATTGCATTAATTTCAGGATATTGTTGATTGCTTGTTTGATTGTTCTTTATCATTATTGCTTGGACATCAAGTTGCTCTGGATCAGGTATGTGGTTAATTAAGGTTAATCGCATTAGTTTCCCAAAGGTTTTTCAGATGGTTAATCACATTAAATGTAACCTATTAATTTGGATGTTCATACTTGCAAATCATAAAGTCACTATGATTATCACAATTATAATATAAGTGTGTATTCTCGCACCCATATGCCACCCTGATGGATGATGTAAAAATGTCAAGCCCAAGAGGGAAGACCCATGGGTACCATGAGTGGTGACCCCAGACACCAAGCTCGGGATTGAGAAGGTGGTCTTTGTTGCATGACTAATGGGAACCATGATAGGTGACCCCAGGCACCAAGCTCGGGATTGAGAAGGTGGCCTTAAGTCAATGGAAAAAGAGAAACCCTAAAGAGGGTATTCCAGGGTTAGGGCAAAAGCGGTGGAGAATGTCACATTGAAAGCATAACTTTGCTTGTTAATTAACTTGATTATGATATTTAGATTTTTAGCCATATTTGTGAAATTTTGGTTGTCACCACATACCGGCATATTCATTTATGCTGACCGACGTTTTGTTTGTCGGAATTTTAGGTACAACATTGAAAAGGACAAACAGTAAAGTGGCATATTCTGAAAATAAGAAATAAAGTGCAAGGAGGATTAGTTAGAATAGATTCTATATGTGGATAGAAGTTAGATATCCAAGTTTTAAAAAGGTATGTAAAATTTTATTTTATTACAACTTTTCAGTATAGTCTTGATAGAATTTAGTAATTATTATTGATTATTTGTCGAACATTTGATCGGGGAACTTGGGATAACGACTCTGACCTCTTGGTCTCCCTTAATTGGGGGTTACCGGGAGGTGGGGTCGTTACATTTGGTATCCGAGCACTGGTTCCTCATTTAATCTTTAGTAATTATTAAATTTTACAAATTACATAGAACTGAGGGAGTTATTAGAGGATTTTCTGAAAGACAGAGGTGTCTAGAAAAGGATCGCGTCCAGGGGGTGGCAAGATTTTCCTCCACACCGCTAGTCGGAATATGAGGACTCCCAGATCTATGTGACTGCTTGGCCAATGTCTTAGGATCTGACTCAAAATAAGATACCTTTAGGACTCTATCATCTATTTTCATCCCTTCTCAACCCTAATTCTATTAGGATTATAAGGTTTAGGGTTTTCTCTCTCTTCCTCACCCTCTTGAGGATAGGGTCTGCATGATAAGGTTAAGGAATTTTCCACCAAAATTAATAAAAATTATGTAAATAAGATGTCATGGACATAAGCTTAATAGTTTAAGCGTAAACTAAAGAATAGCGGCATGCTTAGGTTGTATGACATGTGTTGTCATGAGAGACCTGAGGTTAGACCCTCTGGTCAGGAGGATGAGTAGAGAGTGGGTCTTGGTGGCTGAGATCTCCATTAAAGATAGAGACCTGGCACATCCTCTGGGGATGATGTTAACCCTAACCCTAAGTGGTGGTTAGAGAGGGATGACATGATGAGTTAGATGTCATGGTAGACCATGTGTGTTGGTGGACATGTTTTTGGATGCCCATGACAATATGAGCCATGTGAGGTCGGTTGACCTAGTACCTTTGGCGACCCAACCTTGGGAAGGGTTGTGCATGTTAGGGTGAAGGATAACTCCTTTATTGATGAGGTTAGTGATGACCATATAGAAACCCTTATAGGTGTATATGATTTAGGATGAGGCATGTGCCTACGTGAGATGACACACCAATAGTGCTGGCAGTAGGTTGAGCCCTGGCCAGAAGAGTTTGTTGGATAGCTTATGAGCTGAGCATAAAGAGTTATGGTTAATCTGGAGCAAACATAGGTTTCTCTCATGTAGGTGTACGCTTGTGAGCTTGATCCACCTTAGAGAGAGAACCTCCAATAGTAAGGTTGTTGTAGGGTTAAGCTCTAGAGAGAGAGAGAGAGCAGGGCCTGAGATAGAAGGTTGGAAGTTTAGACTCCGGGCTAGGAGAAACCCTGAGAAGTTGAGGATGATGCAACCTAAGAGGATGGTTGCGGTTGCCTCATGCATGATCCCTGGAGGCTGATGGTATCTTGGTTGCCTTTAGAGAAACCAAACCCTAGAGAGAGGATGAGGCTGCTGGTACCTATGTGCCTACGGTATAGGTGTTTACCTTCTAAGGATAGGAAGAAGAGTTCCTTAGACCATGATGAGGCTTAGTACCAAAATGTGAGGCCTTATACCTAGTTGGTTGTCCTTGAGGAGGACTACACTCTAAGGTGTTATTCAAGTAAAATGATATTAGGATGTGCACGTTATACCTCGTACATGTTTGGTTCGTGGTTAGAAGGTTGAGCATGCAATTGGAGATCAAAAAAGTGAACCTAGGATCCCTAGACCTAAGAGGGGAAGTAGTAGTACCTGGTGCACCTGATGGTCATGATGAGATTTGAGTTTATATAGATTTGAGCATGGCACTCCTCATGTTTAGAGGAATGGGAAACCCCTTGGATTAAGGTGTATGTTTGATGAACCTCTCACATATAGGTTGGTGGCATATGATTGTCCTATATAAAGGAATAGAAACAAGTAGGACCTACCATGGAGACCTAGCATGGTTTAGTAGGTCGTCTGCTGGCTAGCTACGTGCCTTAGTAGCTTGATAGGACTAAGCATGCTCATGCAAACCCTAGATGTAAACCCTAGGACGTTTGTGACCTTTTTTGCTATCAAGAGATAGTTTCCTCCCATCCTGGGAGAGTACCCTTTTGTAGGGTATGAATCATCTTTTGTTTTGAGGAAACCCTAAGAGGTCTCATAGAATCTTGAGAAGCTAAGTGGAGAGTACATAGTATAAGAGTGAACCTGTAGACCCATAGATGATCATCTCTGAGTGCATGTGGATGTGTTACCATGGAGGCAACCAGTATGGGGCCTGACCAAGGTAGATAGGTCGCCATGACCCCTATGAAAGGACATAAGTCAGACCACGAATGCTGAGAGAGATGATGGAGACTTGGGTAAGGTTTCAAGTTGGATACATACTATGTTAGAATCCTAAGTCTATCCTAGGGCCAGGTGGGGGTAAGACCGATGGGAGTAGGAGTTGCCTAATTCCCTAGTTGCACGTGACCATAGGGTCGGGAGGTAACAACTATCATTGTCTGAGGACCATGGGTTGGGAGATTGACCACCTTCATGAACTCATGGTACCTAAGGGGTAAATGAGGAGGGCACTCTCTGATGCATAAGGGAAGAAGGATAACCCCAAAAGTGCTGGCACCCTATAGACCTAGAGGAGATGACCAAGGATGGTGTGATGACCCAAGTGGGTTTGAGACCACTTTTCCATGGAAGTAACCTTAACATCGAAATGTTCATGATGTTGAGACATGTGATGCACGTTTCAAATTAGATTGTAGGTGTACTGGCAATGTGGGATGTACCATCTCTACTCTTGGAATGGGAAGAACTCTATATTTGGACTGCAACCAAATGCTTATTTCCTCTTGTTATGGGAGTGAGAGATAGGACAGTATGCATGCCATACACCAAGGATAAAGATAATGTGAGTTGAAACGTTGCAATGAGGTATGAGGATGGAGATAATAACGTACCCTTGTGGAGTGTAAGATGTGTGGATGTTGTACAAACACTAAGAGAACTAAGGTAGTCATCTTATGAGGATGTTTTTATCATGAGCTATGTGGAATTTGCGAGTTATACAAGGTTGAGTTCGAAAACTAAGAGGATGAACTCAGAGTTTTCTTGATGAAGATAGACTTAGAGTTTGAGATAAGATAATAAGTGGAGTACATGGAGGTGTATGTCTTCAACATTACCTTACACATAAGGATGTGAGGTGGTAATGGATGCTTTGGTTGAGATGCAGTTGCCTAGTTTAGCTAGAGGCTAGAAGAGGTTGTTAGGTTAGCCCTCAATTTGAAAAAGGAGATATGTTTGGCTAACACTCAGATGTAACGAGATATGTTGATCAAGTTAGTAGTTGTTTGGTTAGCCAACCTGCCTTGATGCGATAAAAGGATGGTTGTAGAACCTCAGATGCACTTATCTGGAAAAGAAGGTGATGAAACCCCGACTAGAGTGATTTAGGGTTTCTGAGGAATCAATATTGAGGAATCATGACATATAAGAGATTAGGATTTTAAGTCACCATACACCATGGTACTACTAATATGGTAAGTTTCAGTAGTACTTTGGATGCCTAAGATGAAGTTTCATGTGTCTTGTCGCCATGCATGTCAGGAGGTGAAGGACGAACACCAGTAACCCAGTAAGTTGATACAAAGGATAAAAAGTCCTTGAGAGGGAATGGGAGTTCATCACTATGGATGTCGTGGTAAGTCTCCCCTGGACCAAGGAAGGTCAAGATGCAATATGGGTTATGGTAGATCGCCTTACCTAGATGACATAATCTAAGAGAAAGGGATAGTACTGTCGGGAGACAGATCTGGCTGAACTACAAGTAAGAGAGATGGTTCAACTGCACCAGGATGCAAGTTCAAAAGTTCTTGAATATGACTTAAAGATTCACTTCCATGCGGTGGAAGTAAGTACATGACGAACTCGATGTGAGTACAACTTATCACCCCTAACTAATGGTTAGTTTGGTCCAGACAAGAGGGTCTAATGAGAGCATGTGTGCACATTCAGGGTGATACATGGGGGCCAGTTCTTGCCCTATGAGAGATGTGATGATAACCACCATAGCTAGTATCGAGATGTAAAGAAGCTCTGTAAGGGAGGTTGTATCAGTCACCACTTCATTAAGATAATGTTGGTGAAGGGACCTCACGAAGGTAAAAAAAGGACCACAATGTGTTCAGATGAAGTCGCTTTGATCATGCAATGGCTGAGGAAGCCCAGGGGCGGCATGAGTCGTGAGCTGATGCAAAGTAGACTGACATGTAGTTCACTGTGGGAGAATATACGATGTGAAAATCCGACCCCTCTAAGCTACAACTGAGAAAGCTGAGTCCCTGATATATGGGTCCTTTTGAGATTGATTGATGGACACAGTTATGTTCAGTCTTACCCCTCAGGATAATGTGATGTGTTCCACGAGTCCGATCTAGAGCACTATGTGAGGTACCCAAGCCATGTGTTGAGCCATGAACCCAGTTAGCTTTGAGAGAAGCTGAAATGTCCTGAGTCACCTATGAGGGTACAAGGTACGAAGGTGAGAAAGAACTCAGATGCAAGAATATGAGATGATGAAGGTTCTTGGGAGGCACCATGGAGAGGGTAAAACTACATGGGAGCCATGATGGACATGAGGAAGTCTTATCCTATTTGTTTGTATGTTTGAGGGAATTTTGAGGGCATAATTCCTATAAGAGGGGAAGGATGTTACAACCTCAATTTTGCATATGTTTTCATAATTGAATTGTAAAGATTTTGTGAATATGGATTTAATTGAAAAGGTTGTATGCTTTTCTTCAAAAGATGGATTTCTTTGAAAAAATACCTTTTGATAGGAATTTCATAATTTCTATTATTAGAATAATCCAATAATGGATATAGAAGAGAAGAAAAGAAGAAAAGTCCAAATAAAAGGAAAAGATACAAGATAATGAGTATTAAGTAAAGTATTTATAAAAATACATAGAAATCTATGGAAAGTGGCATTAATGGCCACAATTGAATAAATTTCGTTATATGTGATATCTAATGAAAGAAATAGGAAAGAGGAAAAAGGAAATGAAAAATAATGAGAAATCCTTGAAAAAGAATCTCAAAATAAGAAAGATAATGAGAAATAACAGATGTAAATGCATCTAGAAGGATAATAAGCATCCTTAAAAAGGAATTTCGACATATTAGGATTTCTTGGGGTCCAAGGAGTCCAAGATAGCAAGATAATGGTTTGAGGAAAGAGAAAATAACCATTTAATGGATTTGATTAATGAGTAACTTGCCTATGAAGAAATCGTTCTTTTCTTTTGGAATTTTAGACTCAAACTTAACATACAAGTGGATAAAGGCAAGAGAGAGAAACCCTTAAAATTTGGTTGGAAAATAGTGCACGGTTTCCGAGTTATGCAATTTGCAAATTTGCCTAAAGTGTGCTATTAATGGCCTAAGAAATTGATGTCACGATTTAATTGGATAATCCTTCCAATTTCTTGATTTTGATCTTTATATGAACCGTTGGATTATGATCCAAAGATCAGGGATGTTTCCCTTTGGCGTGAGGAGTCTGCGCCAGGTAGACTTGAGATGATCCAAACTCGGATCATTGCGAGAAAAGGAAAGGGAGTTAGGAAGAGGGAAGATCACTGTTGGACTTAGGAGAGAAGTCCAGTGATGACCATCCCTACTTTGTAGGGGTTTGGTCGATGATCGGGAGAGTTCCCAATTCATCCAATCCCTGCCCCGACCCTATATATAGGGGAGGATGAGATAGAGTACCCGCATCTCCTTTTGCTACCCTAAAATCTACGGCAGATCGACAGGAGCATTTCTATGCCCTCAATTCCATCTTCTACCCTAACTTGCACCCCCATCTTCTTAGAGGACCTTGCCGGAGTCCGGCAAGTAGGAGGTGGGCACAATAAGGTTGTGGCAAGCAATTGAGGTCGTGGTCGAGTTTGGAGGAGGGAGGTGAAGCTCCCTAGACGATCAACACACTCACAAGTGGTTAGAATCTCAGAGTCAACTACCAGGTTGACTGCGGGTTGCTACTCACTCTGGCGCGAGGAAGAAGATGACTGCCTGGTCATTTACCAAAATACCCCTCCGCCATTGTTGTTTGGGTAAGGGCTTTTCTGACTTTCGTTTCTTGTCAAACCGGGAGAGGTGCGCGATCGTGGATCATTGGATCCAGTGTGATCCAGCAGATCATCGATCCAACAACCAACGTTTTTCTAGAAATAACAGATAATTCAAGTTAATGACTTTTCTTGCAAAAATCATAATTACTGCTAGGAAACTCTGATGAATAAACTTTATATATGAATGTTGATCATAAAAATGCGAGGAATTCAATAAAAATATAATTAAAGCCTAATTCCTCTTGAAATTAGAAAATTAGTGGAGGTTATCAACTTTAGTACATTAATGATTAAGAAACCCTAATTTAAGATGATTAATGTATTGAGAAGGGTTATATGGATGATTAAAGTTGATATTAACCTGTTGATTATAAAATGACACATTAGATCTAAAAGGATGAACTTTATGTGTAATTTGATTAATTTACGGTTCCATGTACATAAATAAGCTTTAATGGGCCTTGAAACCCTAATGTTAGTAATTATGTTTCTTAATGGTTTTAATTGGTCAAATTCATGTATAAAGCTGAGATTTGATGGTTTTAAGCTATTTTGAGTATAAAAGTTCCTAATTGTGGATGAACACCCTTAATTTAGTAATTAGGATTTTCTAGTAGATAAAGGTGGAATTAGTGATAAATAGAGTTCATATATGAATTGAACTATAATGAAATATGAGTTATCAATTTGAAAGAAATCCTAGATGATAATTAGGCTTAATGATCTTGACATGACTTAAGAGGATAAAAATGGTGATTTTAGTATAAAAGAGAAATAATAGACTTTAATTGGGCTTATGATGTTGAAATTAGCGTTTGTGAACTAAGAGAGCATTAAATGTGATAAAAGTATTATGGAGGTTAAAACCCTAATAAAGCCCTAAAGTGGGCCTAGAAAGCTGTGGGTGGAATGCAAGTCTATCTTGAGAATGTTTTGGATAAACTATAACACTTGGATGTATTGCATTAATTTCAGGATATTGTTGATTGCTTGTTTGATTGTTCTTTATCATTATTGCTTGGACATCAAGTTGCTCTGGATCAGGTATGTCGTTAATTAAGGTTAATCACATTAGTTTCCCAAAGGTTTTTTGGATGGTTAATCACATTGAATGCATCCTATCTGTTTGGATATTCATACTTGCAAATCATAAAGTCACTATGATTATCACAATTATAATATAAGTGTATATTCTGACATCTACATGCCACCCTAATGGATGATGCAAAAAGGTCAAGCCCATGAGGGAAGACCCATGGGTACCATGAGTGGTGACCCCAGACACCAAGCTCGGGATTGAGAAGGTGGTCTTTGTTGCATGACTAATGGGCACCATGAGAGGTGACCCTAGGCACCAAGCTCGGGATTGAGAAGGTGGCCTTAAGTCAATGGAAAAAGAGAAACCCTAAAGAGGGTATTCCAGGGTTAGGGCAAAAGCGGTGGAGAATATCACATTGAAAGCATAAATTGGCTTGTTAATTAACTTGATTGTGATATTTAGACTGTTAGCCATATTTGTGAAATTTTGGTTGTCCCCACATACCGGCATATTCATTTATGTTGACCGACGTTTTGTTTGTCGGCGTTTTAGGTACAACATTGAAAAGGACAAACAATAAAGTGGCATATTGTGAAAATAAGAAATAAAGTGAAAGGAGGATTAGTTAGAATAGATTCCATATGTGGATAGAAGTTAGATATCCAAGTTTTAAAAAGGTATGCAAAATTTTATTTTATTACAGCTTTTCAGTATAGTCTTGGTAGAATTTAGTAATTATTATTGATTATTTGTCGAACCTTTGATCTGGGAAATTGGGATAATGGCTCTGATCTCTTGGTCTCCCTTAATTGGGGGTTACCGGGAGGTGGGGTCATTATAATAGATGTCAATCATGCCCAACTTGTTGCACAGTTCCTCAACTCACTTTCTAGAGAGAGGCTTGGTGAATATATCAAGAGTTTGCTCATGTGATGGCAGGAAAGGAGTAGCAATCTTCTTATTCGGTACAACATCCCAAAGAAAATGACAACCGACCTCAATATGCTTGGTCCTCTCATGGAATACAAGATTGCAAGTAATGAAAGTAGCAACACAATTATCACAGTACATTGGAATAGCGAAGGTGATAGGGAACCCAAAGTCTATAAGAATATATTTAATCCATAATAGTTCACAAGTAGTATGTGCCATTGCATGACACTCAGATTCAACACTCAATCTGGCAACTACATTTTTTTCTTACTTCTCCAAGTAACCAGATTTATTCCTACGAAGGTGCAATAACCAGAAGTGGATCTCCTGTCAGACTTGCATCCTGCATAATTAGCACCAGAATATCCAATAACATCAAGGTGCCCATTTCTTTTATAAAATAACCCCGGTCCAAGTGCGTTCTTCAAGTATTCATGACATGACAGGAAGCCTCCCAATGACATTGTCGAGGGCAATCCATAAATTGACTAAGAACTCTTACAACAAAACATAAATCTGGTCTGGTAATGGTGAGATACAAAAGTTTGCCAACTAGTCACTTATAGCAACATTTATCTTCTAAGAGATGAGTGGACTCAGCCCATAGATCATGTGCCTGATCCATAGGTGAGCCAGTGGGTCGACAACCCAACATTCATGTTTCAGATAATAAGTCTAGAGTATACTTCCTTTGTGAGAGAGATACTTTATTTTTGCTATATGCTACTTCAATACCAAGAAAATACCAAAGACGTCCAAGGTCTCTAGTTACAAAGTGCTTCACAAGATATTTCATTGTATCAGCAATCATTGTGGTATCACTACCAGATATAATGATATCATCTACATATACAATAAGAATAATAATGCCAGAAGAGGTGGTTTTGATAAAAACACAATGATCACATTGAGACCTTGTGAAATCAAATTGATGCAGTATAAGAGAGAATTTGTCAAACCACGCAGGAGGACTCTGTTTAGGGCCATAAATAGCCTTCTTAAGAAGGCAAACTTTTCCAGAATACTCCCCCTCAATAATATAACCTGGAGGTTGGGACATATAGACAGTCTCCTGTAGGTCACCATATAGAAATGTATTTTTGACATCTAGTTGATGCAAGCGCCAGCCTTGATTGACAACGACAGAAATAAGAATACATATAGAATTAAGACGAGCAACTGGAAAAAAAGTTTCAAAATGATCAACTTCAGACTCCTGTGTGTACCCTTTGGCAACTATTCTAGCTTTTAATAAATCGTCCCATCTGGCAGATATTTAACAATATACACCCAACGACATCCAATAGGATTGCTTCCTGGAGGAAGATCTACAAGGACCCATGTCCCACGGGATCAAAGAGCATCCATCTCCTCATCCATAGCCTTTTTCCATCCAGGATGTAGAAGTGTTCTCCAAACATTCTTTGGAACAGAGATAGGAAATATTGCAATAGTAAATTTAGCCATGGAAGCATTGAGATGATCAGTAGAAACATGCTTATGGATACAATATTTTATACCCGATCGCTGTCCTTTCTGTAAGGAAATAGGCATTTCCAACTCAAAAATCTGAATAGAGTCAGTAAAATTAGCATTAACTGGTGGTGGACCATCAGTTTCTGAAGAAGTCGCAACAGGGGATACTTCAGGTAGAGGTCTTTTGTGCCGACGCTCATGCTTTCAGAACAGGGATATGACTAAAATAATTGTCACTTGGGTACATGTACCCATCTTCATTTATGATGGTTTCAAAACTCTACAAATCAATTTAACCTTATGGATGTGATGTATACAACTTTGATAACATGTGCATCAAAAATCACCTCTATTTGACATTCGTAGATCATCTAAATAAAGAAGATATATATTTTCTAATTGTTATAAAGTAAAAGAAGGCTATGTGATATGTTTGATAAGAGGAATCCCCCTCCTTTATATAGGAGAAGGGGGGAGCATACATACTTTAGACTAAACCCTAATGGGCCAAGACACACTTGTGCCAAACTCTTTAATACTAATCAATGGTAAGTTATAGAAATTGCAAAACTATTGGAGGAGATATTGTTATATCTCATGATATACATAAGTTATGGTTGTAATTTTTAACACATTCAATCTATATATCATATGGTTGGTTTGATTAATAGATTCCACATATGTCTTTTTAATATCAAATACACATAAGTTACATGTACTAGACTGTACATACTTCCTAACATGTATGTCATGTTACATAATCGGGTCAAGTGGTTCAACCAGATGGTTGAAACTAGGGATCCGAGACCTAGGAGCTTAGCTGGGTCGACCTTCGGTTCTGGTTTAAAAATATCAAAATTCTAGGATACCGCAAAACAAGTTAACATTTCTATTAGGAAAAGGTTGAACCTTGATTTCCTTACTGTGTGGGATTTCACTTTCCATGTGTTCTGAACCACAGATGAGTGATTTTTTGCTTCTATTTGTGACAAGCTCCAAACTTTTAGTTCAGTTGTTCATGACTTACTGGGTCCAACTATTCTACATAAAATCTTTGTTTTGCAAATATCTAAGCTATGAAATTGAAGTTGAGTAGATGGAAAACTTCAAACAATGATATCATCCAAAAAATTACAAAGGAAATGATTAAAAAATTAGACATATACTGGGATGACATTCATTTTCTGATGGCGGTTTCAGTTGTTTTCGGATCCTTGGTTTACAATGTACTTGATAAAATTCTATCATGGATTGATTCATAGGGTAGGAGCTTCAAAACAGGATGATAAGGTCAATGAGGCATGTGTTGGCTTGTTGATGGAATATGAAGAAAGAAGAAAATCTAATGATCATGCCTCTACTAAAGTACAATTCCTCTCATTCCCCAGATCTGAAAGTTGTAATAAAGCCCATTCATGGATTTAAATCCCATTCCTGAAGAGAGAAGAGTAAGGAGATCTATTACAATAGAGTGGGATGTGTATTTAGAGGAGATATCTTGATCAAGGATGAAGATTTTGATATTTTATCTTGGTGGAGGATTATCTGACATTGAGTGAAATATCCGGAGATATTTTGGATGTCCACACTTTATGGTTGCATCTGAATCTTCTTGCACCACCAGAGGTAGACTCATCAGCCCCTAGCCGCCTCTAGTGAAAGACTATACAAGCATTGATTTATCTCCAAAATCAGTACTATGTTTCTGGGGGTAAGAGAAAAAGTAGTTGTTACTTATGTTATTCAAAATTAGACACATGCTATTTTTTTATGTTATAAGATGTGAATATTTTTCAAAAAAAATTGGCTCATTCCTTGAAGACATTGATGATGATACTCTCGGTACAATAACCTCACTAGAATTTTCGAGTAACGATTGACTTAGTTTTTGAATAACTAGAGCTACAACCATGAAATGTTGCTTTTTCTATTCTATGATATAACATTATTCTTCATGTTTTAATTGGTTTCACTTCTTGATTCTGATTCCTGATGGGTATTTGGAACTTCATTATTGGTTTTTTCGGTTATGAAATTATGTTATGGCTTCTCGTGGACCCTTGGATATTTGGTGTTGATGGAAGTTCTCCTCTTGGAAGGTGGTATTGAGCTCTGTTTTGCATCTGATACTTGTACATCTAGTCTGTAGTTCAAAAGCAATAGTATATGATGTTGGTATTTGATTTCTATTCATTTTGCATAGTTGTATGTAACTCATTTAGTGTTTTTAACAATTGTTGTCTAATTCTTACCGTATGTCCTATCAGGCCTGCAATGAAAACAATCTGACTATTCACTTTATTTCTATACAAATAAGATGTATACTTTATTGGTTTAGATATTAACTGGAGTGCTATTCTTCAGATTAATTGGTTCAGATCTTAATAGTCCAGATCAAACACTATTTTTAGTTAGTTTGATAGCTTAATTGTTCAGATTATTGAGAGATACTACTGTATTTACCGTTTAAGTGTATTTTCATTTAAGTTCTTTCTTTAGTCTGTAACATGGGCATAGAATCAATCGTTCAAATTTATGCTCATTCTGTGGACAAGCTTGAGCATCTCACTAAACTACATCCCCCTAAATATGAAACAAATGACAAAAAGAAATTCAAATATAAGAAATGGCCAAAATGTGATTCTCAAGTCCTATCTTGGATTCTAAATAGTTGTGAATCCCATGTATCCACTAATCTCCTATTTATTGATATTGCCCAGGAAGCCTGGGACCATATTTCTCAATTTTATTCTAGTAAGGGAAATGCCTCCCGAGTTTTGAACTCTATAAACACCTACATTATCTAAGACTTGACAAAGCTACGTCATTTGCTTCACATTTTGATACCTTCAAAGGTATTTGGGGAGAACTCAAACTCCACCATCTATTATCTACTGATCTCAATAAACTACAAAAAGAACAAGATGAAGTCCAGTTATTCCAGTTCTTAGCATCCTTGCCCCCCAGCTATAAAGTTGTTCGTCTACCCATGTTGGATGATGTTTATCTTCATCTATCTTGCTTCGTGTCTTCTACTACCAAAGAAGAGTTTGTTGCCCTGGTTGTTGCTGGATGAGGATGTGGTGACTCTACGCGTGGATGAGACATAGGTCATAACAATAGTGCATAGGGCCTACTCCACCTCAGTCCTCTAGAAGAGGATCTTCTCCTCTTCAGTCTCGGTATTACAACTTCTGTAAATGGACTAATCATATTGAGGACAAATTCTGGAAGAAACATGGAAAGCCCAGATGGGCAAACCAAGTCTCCACTAATGAAGTTGATCAAGAGTCTCCTAGTGTTGCTACTCCTCATATGGTAACACTAAGTTCATCTGACCTTGATAATCTAATCAAAGTTGCATCTGCACTTACTACTACACCTCATGCAAACATTGCTCAACACTCAGGTGATCCTTCTTGTCTTCAAGCTTCTTTTTCGACAAAAGACAATTGGATTGTTGATTATGATGCCAGGGCCCATATGAATGGTAATAAACATATTTTTACTCATGTAAATAAATCTAAATATCATCCTCTAGTGTGTTTGATAGATGGATCTACTTCTCCAACCACTGAAATAGGGGATGTTAACAACAATCTCCTTAAATTTGTCCTATTTGTGCCCAAATTTCCTTTGAACTTGATGTTTGTTATGAAAATTACCAAATCTTTAAATTGTAGTGTAACCTCCTTTCCTTAGACTATCTCCTTGCATGATCTCAGGATGAAGAAGACGATTGGTGGGGGATATGAAGGTGGAGATGGTTTGTACCATCTACAGACCTTGTCAAATTTGCCTACTACTGCTCTTATGGTTCACTCTACATCTATGTACCAATGGCACCTGCGGCATGGTCACCCTTCATCTGATAAGTTGAAATCCTTATTTCCTAACTTGTCTTCTGAAAAAATTACATGTGAATCTTATCAACTTGGAAAACATCACTGCTCTGTGTATTATCCTCGTTGTGATAACATGAGTCCTAGTTTGTTTTATTTAATTCAGTCTGATATTTGGGGACCATGTCGTATTGGTAATCGTAATGATGTGCGATATTTTCTATCTTTTATTGATGATTGGTCTCATACCACTTGGCTTTATCTTTTAAAAGATCGCTCTAAAATTTAGATGTTTACTCTAAGTTCTTGAATGAAATGAAAACTCAATTTTTTTCTACTCATAAATTTGTCTACACTAATAATGCTTTTGAGTACGTACAACGTGGTTTTCAGAACATTTGTATCTCTAAAGGAATTATCCATCAAACCTCATGTGCCTATAGTCCACAGCAAAATGGTGTTACTGAAAGGAAAACAAACACCTTCCTAATGTTTCTCGAACTCTCATTGAAATGAAGGTTCCCAAATCATATTGGCCTGATACCATTTTGTTAGCCAACTACCTCATTAACTGCATGCCTTCTCTACCCACATGAACTTATTTTTGCCTTACCACTAAAAGTTTTTTGCTGCCTTTGTTTCATCCACAATCACCAACCTAGACTTGATAACCTGTCTCCACGAGCTATTCGTTGTTGTTTGCTTAGATACTCTCAAATACAAAAGGGGTTAAAGTGTTTTGATCATGTTTCATGTCAATTGTATGTTAGTGCGGATGTAACCTTTTTTGAAGATACTTCATTATTTTTTGAACCAAGACAACATGTGTCTTCTCCTAATGTACCTCTTTCTACCATCCAGTCCATCGATGAGTCTTCTACCCCTGTTCTGAAAGTCTATGAGTGGTGCAGCAAAAGACCTTTACCTGAAGTTTCCCCTGCTATGACCTCTTCAGATATGGATGATCCATTACCAGTTCATGGTAATTCTACTGACTCTAGTCAAGTTTCTGTGTTGGACATACCTATTGCCTTGTGGAAAGGACAATGATCTGGTGCAAAATATTGCATTTCTAAACATGTTTCTAAAAATCGTCTAAATGCCTCCATGGCTAAATTTTCTGTTGCAATGTCTGCTATATTTATTCCAAAGACTGTTCGAGAAGCACTTCTCCATCCTGGATGGAAGAAGGCTATGATGAGGATATGCATGCTCTTTGATCCCGTGGGACATGGGTCCTCGTT
Organism: Alisma plantago-aquatica; assembly: GCA_963693085.1. NCBI lineage: Eukaryota > Viridiplantae > Streptophyta > Magnoliopsida > Alismatales > Alismataceae > Alisma > Alisma plantago-aquatica. The sequence continues at coordinate 692,962,053 of OY856413.1, forward strand.
GATCTTCCTCTAGGAAGCAATCTTATTGGATGTCGTTGGGTATAATGTTAAATATTTGCTAGATGGAATGATTGAACGCTTAAAAGCTAGATTGTTTGCCAAAGGATATACAAAGGAATCTGGAGTTTATTATTTTGAAACTTTTTCCCCTATTGCCCGTCTTAATTTTTTGCGTGTTGTTAGTTCTGTTGATGTCAATCAAGGATGGCGTATGCATCAACTAGATGTCAAAAATGCCTTTCTATATGGTGACTTGTAGGAAACTGTCTACATGTTCCAACCTCCAGGTTATGTTATTAAGGGGGAGTATTCTAGGAAATTTTGTCTTCTTAATAAGGCTATTTATGGTCTTAAGTAGAGACCTCAAGCATGGTTTGACAAATTCTCTCTTATACTACAACAATTTGACTTTACAAGGTCTCAATGTGATCATTCTGTTTTTATCTAGACCACTACTTTTGGAATTATTATTCTTATTGTATATGTGGATGATATCATTAGATCTGCTAGTGCAGTGTTGTTTTGTATCCTGACTTTCATTATGGTATTATGCAAAAAAAAATTTCTACATGATGATCCTGCGTCTTTGCGTGCAAGGGATGGCAAGGTCTATGCTTTTTTCTATTACCTTGGCTTATGAAAAATCAATATATGCTGCGACATCTTGGTGTTGGAGTTTTTGATGTAGGAAATTCAAAAGCTCCTACTCTCCTTCCCTCCTTAGAAGTTGTTCCCAACTCAGATTTGGTTGTGCTCTTAAGAAAAGTTTATTTTTGTCTGAGATGGGTAGATTTCTTTAACCACCAAACAAGGGATCATTTTTGACTCGATAGGGGATTTACGAGACATGGATTCCAAATGTAAGAAACACTCATCAAAGGAAGTGGTGATCTTACACTTAGAAATGTTAGCAAGCCTATTTCTTCTGAAAGTAACCTTGTGTTGGAAGGCAAGATTGAGGAGAGGGTAAACATCGTCACTTAGGGCGTGTTTGTTTGAGCGGATATGCAAGCAGATGGGATTTTGTATCCCACTAGAACCTATAGTCCTACGTTTGGTTGCCAAAGATTTAAGGTGGGATGGCTGATCAATGACACTCATGTCTTATATGATCGGGATTCTTCAGTTCCACACGCCCCCAGGTATTTATCAGGACTCACCAGATTTGTGCTTTTCAAACACTGATCAAAACTTGTGATACCCTTGCGTGGAGTGATCTCCTCAAAATTTTGTTTTGGTGCAACACCTCTACCTTCCGCCGCCCATATTCAAGCCTTAGCGTCTACCTTGATCAACCTCCTACTACCTCATGGCGCATCTACCCTTCTACAACAACATTGTTTCTCTCTAACCACAGTGAGATCCCTTCGATGTTGCTTAAGTGCGCCAACTATCTTGTGACTCCAGTTCACGAATCTTCCCTGACTATTGTGTTTTGTGTGACATACACATCCACAACCAACCCCTACCATGATGTCTATCAGACCAACCGATCTGTAGAATAGATGCTTCATTTTCGTCCATTTTCATCCCTTGATCTTGATACGGGTACAACACCTCTATGCTTCTGATTTGAAATAAGAAGAGGGCCCCATGAAATCCTTAAGAAGTTTAAAATGGAAGAAGGGAGATAAACTCTGGTCAAGGTCCAAACATTGTGGATGTCGATGAAATCTTGTTCGAGCATGTTTTCTGGCTGGTCCAAGATGGGGACTTCCCTGCCATACTCGAGATGCAACTCCATGAGTTCATCTATTTCTACCCAAATTGGGACTTGAGAAAATCGACAGCCGTATCCAACAATCAAAGAAAAAGAAGGATTCGTAGTTGTGGTTGATACAGGCTCAGGTAGCCGATTTGGTGAAGTTCCCTTCATATGTGGTCTAGAAATGTTTAACAAGAGCCATTTCGGCAGACAAATCAGAGTGGTAGATTTACAAGTATCCGACGATCGAAGAAAAAGAAGGATCTATAGATGTGGTTGACATAGTCCTAGGTAGACAATTTGGTGAAGCTCCCTTCATACGTGGTCTGAAAATGTTTAATAAGATCTGATTTAGTAGAGAAACTAGAGCGGTAGATTTACAAAAATTGATCTACAAGCTTGTAGCTCCATTCTGATCACAATCAACCAATCCTATCCATGATTGTATCCAAACATGGGATTAGAAATCAAGATTTCATCCTCTCTCTATACCTACCCAAGAAATCCTTCTCTTCGTACCATACCAATACTATATTGTTAACCAAACATGGCATTAGACCTTCAAAGGAGTTTGGAGCACCAAATAACTAATTCAGCAAAGCACGTTCCTGCCACCTACATTTTAAACTTCCTGACTGAGGACTTTGCCATTGACAAAGTGTGTTATGCTAAGAATGTGGCATGATTCACTTTCAAGTCCTACCGGTCAAAGTTGGTTGATCAACTCTAGAGATATCCATTAGAAAGAATATCCACTAGAAAGTCTAGAACATGTGAAGGAATAACAGGTTTGAGTTAATAAATTTATAATAAGAAGTTCCTAGGTGTTAGTTTAAAGTTACACTTAATTAATGTGGAACTCAAACTGATATGGGATGTGCCTAAATAGAGTGAACAATGGAGAATGTAAGCACTACCTTTGTACTATTTCATTGACCATCTATAAACACAATTTCTTTGGAAGGCAATATTCTTTACGTTGTTTAATATGAGAAGCTCTCCTTTTGTATACCATTACCTGTTTGACCACAATTGTCTTGATTCCCTCAAGTGGCAACACCTTATCTTGTTGTTATGGCGACACTCTCTAGAAATAGGCTTTGGAGGGTGGAAAAGTGGAACTTCTATCTAGATGTGCTCCAACTTCTATGTAGAATGGCTCCAACATCCCCAATGTTTGACACCTCCTTCAGTGCTCTTGGCTCAATGTGTCCGCTATATGACATCTTCTCCAACTTGTCACCTCTAGACTATGCACTACCCTCACCCACGTCATCTTGAAGTGCTTCACATGTAACATTTGTAGAGATTCACAACACATATCTCGGATAACAACAACTTTTTGACTGGCCTATTGCATAGAAAAATCACGTATTATTCTTTCCCCTCCTCCCTCCCTTGCTCGCGTTTCGCGTGGCATTAGAAGTTGGAACAAATTAGTACAAAATCATCACATTCTTTGGCACTGCTCCTACAATTGACAACCATAGCTGACTTTGTTGTATGTTCCGCAACTCACGATGAGGATGGGTGGTCTCTTCCCATGCCAACAATTGTAATCCACTAGGCATCCGTGGCTGGATACTGAGATGAAGATTCTCACACATCACAATCTAAATAGAAAACAAAATGAATGTCATACAATGTAATAGTAACAAGTAGATGATACACAACACACTAGACTATGTAAACATGTCCTTCAACACTCATCTCCGAATGAGGGTGGATGATCCTACTTCTAATAGACTCACACTCCCTCAATCATGGCAATACTTGGTCTACGACTTTAATACAAGTTGGATCACCATCATTGGCAGTCTTCCATGTACTCTTCCACGCTGATGACCAAAATCGACTCTATTCTGTATGGGGTTAGAATACTTTCTTTAAAGAGATTGAACTTATGCATGAAAGGATCATGGAACTCAGCCCAATAGGAGATAACAACACCTATATGTAATTTCTTGATAAGAAAGCACACATCCCTACCCCTACCTCTGGCATTCTTGGGGACCCTTGATCTTTCATTATTCAATGGGTGAGCATTTCATTAAGCTCATACAACCTTACCTCAAATACCACCCCAAGGGAACAAACACTCCCAACATCACCACCATGAAAACCCTCACCATGGGATATATGAGGCTCATAGGTACAATGATTGTATGATGCTAACGACCATGATAAACAATCAACAATCATCGTTCACCAAATGAAGCAACAAGAGACGACCATGTCAAAACAACTATACAAAATCAAAATGTTGAAAACACCTTTCAACCAAGAATACCAGATGAACAAAATGTGTACATGTATTATTCTAACCTAAATATATAAACACTATTGAATAAAAATTAATCTTTCATCTTGTTCATACTCTATTTAATATAATAAATTCATCAAAATGGATCACAGTTTAAAACATGATGTGCCATAAAAGTTTTTTATTGATGTCACCAATGCTATAGGATAGGGCATAAATATTACAATTGTCGTTACCCAAAATTCCATTTTGCATGCAAAGGAAATGTCCACTTCTCTAAACTTTGCTTCTTTCATAGACATTCTACCTCCTCTTGCTTATCAGATTCCTCCTATGATCACAAAAAAACACACATGTTCATGTCTCCATCCATACTCCAGTGAGATTCTTCATGTACCCTTCATAGGTCATCATTCCAAACATACAATAAGCTCACATCATATGCCTGGTTCCAATAGCATACATTGTGATTATGCTACCAACTGTATATCATTTTTGCCCCTATGTAACATCTTCATGTAGTAGAGCCGACCCGAGTCTCCTTCACCAATAAAAAACATGCTCCCATGCATAACTGCAACATCAGCCCTTCACATTCCCCATACAGGAACACAACGACAACCACAAACCACCCTTATATCAGAAACTTCCTCAGACCTCTTCCCCCTCTTTCTCCTCTTTCCTTGAGAAATCCAAACCTCTACAGACTATCTACATTGCTTCCCCCCACATTTAATTTTTGCATTCCCAACCATGGTACAACATTTTGAAAACCACAACATAGATACTTTCATTGACCTACATGTTAACTCCATGAGGACCCTCAAGGTTCTCACTAGTTATAGCATCCTCATTAGCATAAAGAACAACCTTGATAACAACCAAGTGAATATTATGCATGTCACTTGGTTTTTATCCCTCCTCCTACCTAGTTACACCATCCTTAAACCTATGATCTTGTCCTCACATTGTTGATCTACTCTCTCTCCATTGGGACTAAACTAGACCATCTAGATGGTCTCTCTATCACCATCCTAGTGAAGAGATCTTTGTACAAGAACATATTACTAAATGTTCCCTTGATATAAGTGATGAACTAGCTAAATCTACTAGATCAAGATGGGATTCTATTTCTAACATATCACCACATCTATGTGTTGTTGGCATTTTCAAAAAAAATTGCTACAATGGTGGATGCTTATCTTCAATTCATTAGCACTGACGCTCTTTACCGCACAAACTACATCAAAGATTTTTGTGTCTTCTTTGTCACACTTGAAATTTGAATTCCCGGTACCCTGAAGATCTATTTAGGGGAGATCATTTACACCATTAAACCCTAGGGAGAATCCCCATGACATTCCATTAATTTTTTTGAACCTCACCAACCACCTCACTTCATGATTCAATCCTAAAAAATCACACAACCCATATACCATTGTAAATAGAAAAATTGTCCCTCCCAACAAAGGACATTTTTGGGTTAGAAAAGAAAAATCCAGCATACATATTTGCACTTTTAGTAAAACTAACTTACACCTCACCACCAACACAACACATAAATACCACATAAATGGCCACATATTTCTCCCCTCAGTTACTATATGAGAATTAACACAGACTTGAAGAACCACCCCATGCATATTGACAACCTTCTTGACACCACCCATACTTCTAAATCCAAACCTACCACTAAACACACCTCACCAAGTTTTAAAATTTGTGATATGGTGCAACTTCTAAAATCTAAAATCATTGGAGAGTTGAGCATAGACAACAATGATCCTCTTGCTCCTAAACATGGCAAACACCCTTGAACCATGCATGGACAACATGAAACTATCAAATGTATGTTGGATTTCCATAAGAAATGAAACTTATTTGTTGTAAATGAACCAGATAAAGACCCTAATACTTTCAATTTCAATGATAATCAAGTTTACCCTATCCTAGACAATATTCAAAATATCGTGTCATGAGAAAAAGATTTATATTTTAGCACTTTTCTAGTAGGATAGGTATTTCTTTTGACTCTATGCTTGATACAAATGTCACACTCTTTGAACTTGAAAAAAATCTAGGATGGCGTAGTTGCCATCCTACTTTTCTCGCAACATAACAACACATTGAACTTACCTTATGACTCCCCTTTACACTATTTTTCTCGATGTCATCATAATCATTACATCCTCAAATTTCTATGATATAGATATTGTTGATAGACGTCGACACATCCTTAGATTCATTCATGCTAATAAGATCAACCGTCGACACATCCTTAGATTCATTCACACTAATAACATCAGCCTCATTTCACTTCAAGAGAATAAAACACACCTCAATCCTTTTCAACTCCATACTATAGGTGATCCTTTCATCTTGTAATGGATCCAACACCATCTCTCAGCCTTAGTGATGTTATTATTCTATATGTTGACCATTTAGTAATATATATTGCATCACTATCCACTTGGAGAATATGGAAAACAACTTGACTTGGACTTTCACTATGGTTTATGGTGAACCAATTCAACAAAAGCAACATTCATTAATGAAATAGAAATCATTTAATCTATTCATGCACCCTCTCATGGGGTTATAGGAGATTATACTAACTTTACCCAGAGTATGTCCTCAAAGACTCTCATCTCGAATCACATCCTTACACTCTCACCATTGTTGTGGTAAAATATTTGACCAATTCATTCGAAATCACCACATGATTGATGTCTCAGCGTCAAATGTTGTATACACATGGAACCAAGGGGACCTATGTGCCAAGCTTGATTGCTTTCTGTGCACACAATCCTTTGTCTCACAATACCTTTGATCATGGGTATGTGCCACTAATAGTCTACATAAAAAAACTTCCCCACATCCTGAATACCAAAATAATACCATGAGGACCTAAATTGTTTCACTTTACAAGAATTTGGACCGCACACCCTAATTTTTGTAAAAAAAACATCAAAGAAAAATTAATCAACCTACCATATGATATTGAAAATGATTCACATATACACCAGAATCTCAAAAAATCAGGTAGAATATTAGAATATGGAAAAAACACCCTTTGGAACATCACTGAGGCACTCCAAGAAAAAATAGAACACCTTTTCTAAGCTTATAGTAATCCACAATCATGCCCAACACATATTCTTGTACTGGAAGAAGAATACGATGTGTAAGCAATGAGACAAACAAAATGAATCAATGAAGGAGAAAAAACATAAAATATTATCATAATATTTGCAACAACTAAATTATCCATTCTCACGGTATTAATATCAATAAGTTCTTTACCTCCAACAAACCATAAATCACAAAACAATTTGATATGTTATTTAGAACTCTCTTCAAACATGATCAACACTACTCCACCCAATTTCACATAAATGGGAATACTCTTTGCCCTAAAAAGATCTAGAACCCCCTATACCTCATTGCTCCTTTCCCTGAGGATGAAATCAAAAAGTTATGGAAAATATAGGAGTATATAAATCACCAGGACCTGATGGATTCAACCTAGATTTCTACGACAACAAATAGGTTAATCAATGTTCTGAAATGCGTTATACGGTATGCATTCGGTCAGGGAACCACATAGAGTATAAGAGGAATGCGGGAGCATAAGCAGGGCATATGCGTTTTTGGATTTTTTAAATTAATTCTATATTTTATACATCTATTTATTTAAAAAATAGAATCATAATCATAAATTTCATGCTATCTAGTTTGTAGCCTAATAGTCCAAAATGTACCAATGGATCATTACATCATGGAAGAAGAAACACATATTTTCCAATGATCAAGAAGAAAAATCAATCAACAAAACCCTAAGTTTATATAATGTACTAGAATATACAAGTAACAAAACACACTAACACATGCAGTTCATAGCAGAACATTTATTGAATGAACACAACAAGAATAACCACAGTAACACAAAACATGGTAGTTCAAAGTAGAAATAGAAAAAGAACATCAAAAAAAAAAATCAAAACATCAAAATGATACGAAGAAATCAAGTCAGTAATAAATAGAGAAGAAAAAGTTGTAGGGAATATAAATTACTCCCTAGGCAGCACACAAATTTGAAACTTTGTAAAAGAAAATATCACATCCAATTAATATCTACAATAGATTCCCCTTTTATACAAGACAAAATCAGAATTGTTGCATGTGCAACAGGTTATAATCTTAGAGAAAAATAGAAGAGAAAAAAAGAGCAAAAGGAAAGAGCATAATGAAACATTGACAATTGTAAAATGTAATAATATATTTTGCACCACTCATTCAAAATAGAATTATTTTTAAGGTAGCAAAATTTCAATATCTAATCTAAATCCAACTATATAGAAGTTGTCATTTAATTTGGTTGATTTTATTTGAGGTTCTATTTATTTTTTTTACTTAAGTCATCAAATGAAATGTGGGGCCTAAGCGGTCGCATATGCGGACCACAGGAAGCATATTCGGTCCATGCCCAAAAATAGCACTGCATAGTTATATGCGGAGCAGCTGAGGGATGCATAAGAATATGCGGCCACATAAGCGGCCTCATGCGGGGCATATGAGAACACTGAGGTTAATAGTATAAACATTACATGACTTATTTGACTACATACATGGCCGCGATGACATTACTTACAAACTAGGTTCTCTCAACCAAACTTATATAGACATGATAAGAAAATAGGAAACCCATCTATGGTTAGTCACCTCAAACTTATTAGTTTGATCAATGCATCCTATAATATCATTGCCAAAGCACTAAGTTCATATTAGAAACCTATGGTCTACAATATCATAAACCATCAACAAAAGCCTTCATTAAATGTTCTACTATACATGATGCATACATCATGGTCAATAAGATGATACATACTTTCCATGATAGAAAGATCCCACTCTCCACTCTTAAATTAGATTTTGAGAAAGCCTTTGACAATATAAATGGGAATTTCCTCATCTCTTATTTAAAAGGTTATATATTTCCATCCAAATGGAACAATTGGATACACTCATGAATAATCTCCTACCACTTCTTGACAATCATAATGGTCTTTTCTAGTTCCAATGAACTTAGACAAGGCGATCCACTTTCACCATATCTATTTATCCTTGTTGCATCTATTCTGACCAAGATATTTCAACTCACTATTGAAAACAATATCATTGAGCCTCCCCATCCAAGGACAACAATAACTAATACAATATGTTGACAACACATTCTTTTCCTCAAGCCAAATGATAACAAATCATGAAGGCCATCCATATTCTGGGTATTTTCTCACATCTATAGGGTCTCAAAATAAACTTCCATAAATCCTCCAATATGGGTAAACTTGTCATAGAAGATGATTTGGACATATTTTTTCACCTACTACAATGTATAGAGGAGAAATACCCCACAGGATATTTGGGGTTGCCTCGATCACCACATTCATTGCCTCTACTTGTTGGTGTTGGTAAGGTATTCCCATAGAGCCAATCATATGATGATTTACATGGCATATAACTCAAAGGATTTGATTAATACTTATAACGGAAAGCTTCCAATTCATTTTGTTTCATTTAGTTATGAGATAATGAGGAAACACTATGAATGTCTAGAGAATAATATTACTCAATGACTTATGTCTTCAAGTATTAGACTTATGGAAATGAGATCGTACGAATGTTAAGCATACATAAAAATATTCTCATTATGTCCCTAGTTGGTTGTTACTATGGAAGGTAGATAGACACCAACAACACATAAGACTGGAGGTAGATGAATGAGTCTCATGAAGTCATGATACGACAATATCAAACCAAGTACACAGATACATATTAGGGAATAGTGTATCAGACAGACTCACCTTGAGAGTGACGCATGGAAACCATCATATGATAAGTCATAGTCAGCTCTCATAGTGAAGGTGGTGATTGTGATTCATAGACATGAAATCACTACACTCATCACATGTCATTGGGTACACTTTGACATCATCAAGCGCAGTCCTGAAACATGGGTTGTTATAAAGGTGATGATTGGGTAACTTTGACACATGGGAAAAGACTTTGAGTGATAGATATGCAAATTTTGCCTCCTATTGGAGTATGATATCCTAGCCACTTGATAAGTGAGACTGAGAAACACATGCACATGTGAATCAATATATAATATTGAGGTGACATTATCTCAGACAGTATGCTCTTGGTTCTAGAAAGATTAGATGAATGTTGAGAGGATGATGAGTCCATGCCTCAAGTTCACTCTGGATGTCAAAGACAAAGGAATTATACAATCACTACAACACATTTCACATATTGTAGGTTGAAGTTGATCTCCAACTTTCCATTCACTTGGGTAGCACTGATGTGAAACTAGGCACCACTCCTTGCTTGTGATGTCATAAGATAGTTATGGACATTCACTGCCTAAGTGATATGGGACCTATAGGGTCACACATAAAGGAACTCATCTGGAAGAGGTGTTTACCTTGAATGATGATTGGATTGATGACTAAAGTGTTTAGGGTTTCAATTCACGCAACACATGGACTGATTGACTGATTGGTTTGTCAAACAACCATCTCACTGATTGAGACAACCATTTGGGCAGCCATACAAATGTCTCAAGTGTTGATATGATTGTTTGGGTTGTCAGGCTGATCAAAGTTCAAATTGGCTAAGTTCTGCCCTTGAATCGACTGATTCAATGCGATTGAACTAACCAGATCATCTCAGACTCACCATACTACTGTCTAGGGGAGTGCGAAGGGCGTCTCTCTTGAGTGAGATGGCTCGGTTGGCCGAACGAATATTTTGAATGTTCCCGAATAATTTTGATTGCACATACTTGAAGTGCAAGTAAATTAATATGTGATATTAATTGGAGTCAAAATTGCCAAATTTGTATACGCTTGGGAAACTACCAAATGGACATTTGGCAATGTGAGATGATAGTATTGGGTGACCAGATGACTGTCTGGGTTACCAGACAGTCATTTAAGCTATCATCTTTTCCACTCATACACAATCTTGTACAGACTGGGAACCCTGACCCTGGCCTCTACTATAAATAGAGGGGTACTTGAGGCTTCCCATAGCAACATAGACAACTGAGAATCCATTCCTCTGACAACTATTTTCCTCTTTGGTTGTGGTAACTAAGAGAACCCAGGAAAGTCCTACCTGATTAGGGAAGGATAGCCACGAGAGAGAACAACTGGTCGTTGTTGTTGTGGGAGAGAAAGTTGGTGACCAATACACCAACATAAGGGACAACTACTTCCTATCTAATTTAGTTGAATGATAGGAGTTCTAGTTGGTCTGTGTGGACTACTCTAGAGATAGGAGTCCTTTGGTTGCTGGTCAGAGAGCAAAGTCAGCCTGCAGTCTGTGGCGAGACCAGGAGTCACTGTAGAAGTTGTTATTTCATTATTCGTGGTGAAGACCAGGAGCTGCACAACCACTATCCAAGAGAAACTAGTTGATAGTTACAAAGAAGTGAGTTGTCGCTGGACTTGTTCCAGGACCAAGTATAACTCACTACTTCATCCTTCCTATTTCATAGTACTTGATGCAATCTTGCTTTTATGAGAATACAAATAGATAATTTTTTTGTTTCCATTGCTATAATCTGGGCTAGGATTTCCCAACAGTGGTATCAAAGACACGTTAATTGATTATGATTAAGGATAATTGATATGATTGGATCTTGGTTTAATTGTTTACTTATTTCATATGATGTGAATATTTAAATTTATCTCATATGCATGTCCAATCAAAGACCACATATTCCCAAAATTTTATATATATATATATATATATATATATATATATATATATATATATATATATATATATATATATATATGATATACATGCAATTTACACACGTCGCCTAAAAGCAGTTTTGATGGTGTATGTGTAGCGCCGTTATGTCCTAAACCCTATATTTGTGTGTGGTTGGATGGTTTGGTTCTTTATATCTTGGTCTGCATATTGAGCCTCTACCTCCCTCCTCCCAATGTAAAGCTAATGCTTTCCTACCTTTTCTCCCCTCCAATGTAACTTGTGGTTTCTCTTATTCAATGTAATAAAGTAGCAATAGGATAGTTTTCTTTCTTGTAATGATGAGGATGATGATCATTGTCGGTTGAGATGACGAGCTCATGAAATGAGTCGACCATATGGAGGACTGTGGAGGATAGAATGATGGAACCATATGACTGCCTGGTAGGCCCAATCGACTATCTGGAAGGAAGCCATACATCGGTTGGACAGTAGGCCAAATGACTATCCCAGTGGGTCCAACTGTTCATTTGGAAGGAGTCCAAGCATCAGTTGGATAGGAGGACCAACCATCTGGTAAGAGGCAAGATGACCAGTTCAAGGGTTGAGCCGATCTACCCAGACTGACAAGCACATGTCTACACCAACAACAAATTCATACATATGATCTAATGATTGACCTAGGTGGTAGTAATTCCTTGTGGCTACAAGGAAATACAAGTATACATGGCTATAACCATCACTTTTTGTTTTATATTGCATGTTTACATTGTGGGATATAGCATGTATATGATACATACTATATATGTGGTGATTGGATACAATATATGTATATATATGATATATATAAAACCCCTCAATCAAACATATTAAGTCTAAGGTGCTTTCCAACAGAAATACACATGAAAATCTTATTCGATCAAGCATAGGTTAAGCCAAAGTATGGTGCACTATACGTCTACCCCATGGAAGTGTGATGGTAGGAATGTAGGATCTGCAAAAGTTGGATGCATTATTATTGTATTGGCTATTGGGTCGGGCTTAACTGGTGACTTAGAGAGCCCAAGCCCAGAGGCATGTAGATGATCATGGAAAGGTGTTGTGCATATCATCTATCCAAGAGTTGCATGTGATGCAATTGGCATGATAACCTACTTAAATAATCAAGTTGTGGGCGATCGACAAAAGCTGACTCATGATTTGATGAAATATGGATCTTGGGTCATTAAAAGATTGTTCACTGCAATTTTTCAAATTGATACTTGAGGGTTATCAATTTGAACAAAATAATGAGAACGATAATGAATTAAGGACCTAATTATTATCACCCAAATTGTAATCAAATAAAAAATGTGTTTTGACAAAATTGTAAATTCTTTTGTAGAATCAAATGGCAACAAACAACAATCACTTTTCTTTACGATCAGTCCTTGATAAGGACAAACTAATTGGGAATAACTTCTACGACTGGTTCTGGATGTTGAGAATTGTTCTCACATAGGAGTGCAAGCTCTATGTCCTGGAGACGCCAAAACCAGATGAACCACCTCAAAATGTACCAAAGGCTGACAAGGATGCTTACAAGAAGCATACTGAAGGTGTTGTGGATGTCAAATGTATGATTCTATGCTCCAAGAACTATGAGTTTCATAGGCAACATGAGAACATGGATGTGATTGAGATGGTCACACATCTCAAGAACATGTTCCAAAACCAGGCAAGACATGATCCAAGGCATTGTTCAAATGCAACATGGCAGAAGGAGATCCAATAGGTCCTCATGTGCTCAAGCTGATTGGGTATAGGAGAACTTTTCTAGACTGGGATTCTCCTTGGATCAAGAGTTGACCACTAATGGTATTCTATAGTCTCTACCATAGTCATATAGTCAATTTGTCATGAACTACAACATGAACAACTTTGACAAACTATTGACGGAATTGTTGGGCATGTTGAGATACAAATGAAGAAAGACAAGCCCAAGTCTGTGATGATGATCAACAAGACAAAGGGAAGTTTTAGGGTAAAGGCAAAGCTAAAAAGGGTTCTAAAGCTAGTCAGAAGCCCCCAAGTCTTTAGATCTCAAGGTAAAGGGAGGTGTAAAGAAAGTAAGAGGTGATTGTCACCAGCTTGGACATTGGAAAATAAATTGCCCACTCTAGTTAGATGAATTAAGGAAGAAGAAGGAAGGCATTGAGGCCTCCACTTCAGGTATAAATGTTATAAGATAAATTTGATTTCTTCTTCATTTTGGTATGTGATACCAAATAGAGATTTGACATACTAATGCGTACGATCTGAAAAGAAGTAAAGGCCTTCATGGAAGCACAAAGATGGACAAGGCGGATCAAGAGTTGTGGAAGCTTTGGTCTACATTTGAATTTATCTTAGCCCAATGGGCGTGTAACAGAGTTAGTAGAACTGCCATTTCATCATGCCATGTAATGGAAGCATTTACTTTAATGAATCTTGTATGATAAGGATGATATATCAATAAAGTGAGAGATTAACTTTTCTCTTTCAAAAGATATGATATTACATGGCAATTCCCAAATATCTAATGATCTTTGTATGAAAGACTTTGACATGAATTTTTATAACATTAATACCAAAATATTGAAATATATAAATCAAGATTATCATTAGCAAATAGTCACCATGGATGTACATATAAGAAATGCATGTCTAGAATATATATTGATGATAATCTAGACTCCCTTGGTTATTGAACCTAAGGAAATATGCAATTCTTGCTTGTACATAACTTGACATGACATCCTTTGCCAGATGTAGTGGGAGGATAAGTTTTCCACTAGACCTACATATGATGCATGAAGATATTATGGAATGAATGTTATAAATGATTACTCATACTTTGTTTCACTTACTAGTAATATGATGATTTCTACTTGGTAAAATAGAAATATAAATCTCTTGAAGTGTTCAAGGAGATTATAGATGAAGTATGACTTTGATGAAAGTATTAAGAAACTTTGATCAGATCAAATTTTGAAATACTTTGCATCGATACCTTGAGTACCTTCAAATAAAGGAATGTGATAATGTATCACAAGACAAATCCATCTGAACATGATGATGTTTCAGAATGAAGGTATTATCCCATGATAAGTCATGATATGATTGTCAATTCATCTAATGTTCTTATCTTCATAAATATATAGCTATCACAAAATAATGTAGCATCTGAATGGTTTATAAGACATCATATATGATATGAATCGAGAATGTCCCAATATGTCTAAAGGATTGAAACCTATATTGAGAAAGTAGTTTCTTAAAAAAGGTTTATCCACAAACCATGATTTTTGAAAATTACTATTAATCCCAATTCAATAACAGAAGTGTTTTGTTGATAGGATAATTAAGTTCTAAAAGAATTAGTGGGAGTAAATTGAAATGCTAAATGTTCAAGATCAACAAAGAGGTGTGATGAGAACTAAGAGAATTACAAGTTGTAGTGGAATTTCAAGTTCATCATGTAACATAGAACAAAATAGTTCTAGTAGAACACATATGAGATTGGAGGATTGTGAATCCAAAGATTCAGATGGGTTGGTCATAATAGATGAGCTAACTAGTCAGCTAGAAGCTAATTCTGGGTATTATGGGATCCATGTAAGCTAACAAAGTGGGACCTTGATAAGATCCACCTTAAAGGGTAACAACTAAAAGGTGCAATAGGGTCTTGTGGTAAAGACCTACATGGATAGCATAAAATGACAAGTTGGTTGAATTTTTTTTACAAATCAGTTCAAGTTGTTGAACATGATAGAAATTCCTTCACCAATTGCCATGCTTGTTGTTGTAGTTAGAATAGATTGTGAGAATTTCCATATGAATATTAAAAATGGATTACTTAAAGGAAATACATCAGAGGATGTGTATATGACACAACCTAAAAGGTTTTATAACTCCAAGAATGCAAATAAAGTCTATAAACTACAAAGTTCAATCTGGGATTGAAACAAGCATCTCAGACGTGGGATCTTTTTCTTTGACAAGATAGTCAAAGAGTTTGACTTGAGTCAAGATAAAAGATGAATCTGTGGTTACTAAAGATTTAGTGGAGCATATATGAATATTACACATATGATGGGGAATAACATCTCAATATTGTGAATATTAAGATCTGGCATGAAAAACACCTTCACAATGAAGGAGTGAGTGAAACATCTTATGAGATAAGGATCAAGACCTATGAGATAATTCTTGAATGGAAGTTTGAACATGTACGATACGAATGGAATCAATAAGGGATAATCCAGATTAGTCTCTCATGAACCATATGTTCCAATTCTTGTGAAGAATGGAAACAACATGATCAAGATTCCATAGACTAGTATAACAATGGATTTGTCATGAATGCTATGAATGCACTTATCCCATATAATCTTGTATGTATTGGTCTTGACAAGATGATATAAGCTTCAATAAGGGTTATTAGAAAGTCATTGAAGATATCAATTAGTACTTGAGAAGTGATTAAAGATAGATTGCTAATCAATAAGGATAGCAATAAAAGAAAGAGTTTGATGTAAAGAGTTACATCGATGCAAGCTTCCATAAATGACAAAGCTGATTATAGATTAAAATATGTTTTGATTTAAAAGGGACAAGTGATGATTGGTTGGAATGATTATGAACTAATAGCCATTAATTATATTCTTCAATAGAAGCCAAGTATACTTGTGTTATGAACATAGAGTGATACTATATAGACCTAGAAGTTCATATGCTGAACTTATAAATGTTCCAACCATTGATGACTCTGTAACAATACTGTAAGAATGATGGAGCTAAGTGTTAGGCAAGGGATGTTAGATACCATATTATGACAGTTCCATCTCATACAAGAAATTGTACAATAAAGATATTAGGAACATGTAATATACCGACTATAAGAAAAGTGTTGCTAACCCGCTAAATCGGAACTAGCAGGTATGCCCATAGAGCCAATCATATGAAAATTGATATGTCATATACCTTAAAGGATTTGATTAATACTTATAAAGGCAAGCGTCCAATTCAATCTGTTTCACTCATTATAAAATAATGAGGAAACACTATGAATGTATAGAGTATAATGTTACTCAGTGACATGTCTATAAGTATTAGCCTTATGGAAATGAGATCATACAGATGTTAAGAGTACATATACATATTCTCATTATGTCCCTAGTTGGTTGTTATTGTGGAAGGTAGATAAACACCAGTAACACATAAGACCAGAATGTCAGTTGGTTGAGTCACACTAAGTCATGATATTGCAATATCAAACCAAGCACATAGATACATGTTAGGGAATAATGTATCAGACAAACCCACCTTTAGAGTGACACATGGAAACCATCATATGGTAAGTCATAGTCAACTCTCATAGTGAAGGTGGTGATAGTAATTTTTATACCTAAAAACACTCCACTCCTCACATGTCCTTGGGTATGCTTTGACATCATAAAACACAACCTTGAAACATGAGTTTTTATAAAGGTGATAATTGCGTGACTTTGACACATGGGGATAGACTGTGAGTGATAGATATGGCCTTTTCCCCACCTACTAGAGTATGATATCATGGCCACTTGATAAGTGAGACTGAGAAATGCATGTGCATGCACATGTGAATATATATGATATTGAGGTCACATTATGTCAGACAATCTGCTCTTGGTTCAAGAAACATGAGATGAACATTGAGAGGATGACAAGTCCATGCCTCAAGTTCACTCTGGATACCAGAGAGAAAGGAATTATACAATCACTGCAACACCTTACACAAAGTGTACGTGGAAGTTGTTATCCAACTTTCCATTCACTTGGGTAGCACTAATGTGTGACTAGGCACCGCCCCTTGCTTTTGATGTCATAAGCTAGTTATGGATATTAACTGCCAATGTGATATGGGACCTATAGGGTTACACACAGAGGAACTCATCTAGAAAAGGAGTTTATCTTGAATGATGATTGGATTGATTATTAAAGTGTTTATGTATTCAATTCACACAATAGATCAATTAATTTGTTTACATTCTTCTAAATGACCATCTCACTGAGTGAGATGACAATTTGGGTAGCCAGATGGGCATCTCAAGTGTTGAGACATCCGTTTGTGTTATCAAGCTGATCAAAATTCGAATTGGCTAAGTTCTACCCTTGAACTGACCGATTCAATGTGATTGAACCGGCCGGTTCAATGTGATCAAACCGACCGACTCATCTCAGACTCACCAGACAGATCGTCTCAGTGAGTGAGAGGGGTGTCTTGCCTACGTGAGATGGCTTGTTTGGGCTGAATGAATATTCTAGATGTTTTCTGAATAGTTTTGGTTGAACATACTTGGAATGCAAGTAAATTAATGTGTGATATTAATTGAAATCAAAATTGCCAAATTCATATATTCTTTGGAAACTTCCAGATGGCTATTTGGCAGTGCGATACGACCATCTTTGGTGACCAGATAACTATCTGGGTCACCAGATGGACATTTTGGCTGTCGTAGGTTGCAAAAATTCAAGATCTTCCCATCCTTTCCACTCCCACACTATCCCATACAAATTGGGATCCCTAACACTGGCCTCCACTATAAATAAAGGGGTATTGGGGGCTTCCTAGAGTACAACATAGATAATTGAGAATCAGTTCCCATGAAAACTATTGCCTCTCTAGTTGTGGTAACCAAGAGAACCCAGGCAAGTCCTATCTGACTATGGAGGATAGACAAGAGAGAGAACAAGTAATCATTGTTGTTGTGGGAGAGCAAGTTGGTGACTAGTACACTAACAGAAGGAACAACTCCTTCCCGTCTGTTCTAGTTGAACGACATGAGTTCTAGTTGGTCTGTGTGGACTACTCTAGAGGAAGAAGTCCTTTGGTTGGTTCTTAGAGAGCAAAGTCAGCCTATAGTCTATGACGAGACCACATGAGTCACTGCAAAAGTTGTTTTGTTTGTAGTTCGTGGTGAAGACCTGGAGCTGCACAACTACCATCCTAGAGATACTAGTTGACAGTTGCAAAGAAGCGAGTTGTTGTCGATGGACTTGATCCAGGACCACGTATAACTCGCTAAACCATCCTTCCTATTTCATAGTAGTTGATGAGATCTTACTGTTATGGGAATATGGATATATAATTTTTTTGTTTCTGCTACTATACTCTATGCCCGTATTTCCCAATAGTTGGAAACCCATTATCACAACATTTCCATTGAGACTTATGAATTGGAAATAACACACTTTGAGTTTGATTGTCTGACTTACCCTTCATCCCTCACTTACCTCATCATATGCTACGTCATTTGTGTACCTATACCATCCAATTTTTAAACAATTAACTACCAAGGTATGAAGTTTCTATGGGGAGACACTATGGGAAAAAAACTACACATGGTCAACTAGGACACGATTTCTAAATCTCAACAATTGGGAGGATGGGGTATTATCAGCATCAAACTAAAATCACATGATCTTACAAACAAAACCAGTCCCATACTTGGCTCAAACAAACAAACCACATGGACACCACACACACTAGGCAAATATTATAGACAGAGAAATCCATGGAACAACATTGGCGAGCAAGATGTATCTCCTTTATGGAATCTCTTGTAAATACTCTATACATCATATATAATAGTATCAAAGTGATCCCACACTCATTTAAACACATCAAGTATTGTAAAGATCCTTGGCTTCAAAGATGTAATACCAATAACATGAAATTCTAACTCCACATTGCCTCAATATTAACTAACATCATCACCAATAAAGATTTTCTCTTATTCAACTCCAATAGAAAAAAATCATTTAAATGATCCATGTATCATAATTTTGGTAACTTAGAGATCAAATTCATAAGCAACACTCTATACCAACATGTCAAATTTTGTCTTTTAGGAATGGGGTCAAAGATTATACACCCAAGATAAGATACAATGCTTTCATCCATCCTGACATCACTTATGAATCTAACAAGAAACTCTAGAAAACCAAGTGTATGTCTAAATTGTTTATTACTATATGGCTCACATGTCATATTAAAATTGTTTTAGGTGAAAAAGAGAAAATAGAGGGTTTCAAGGACCGACTATGTACCTTTTGTGTAGATCCTCACAAGAATCCAAAAACCACCTTTTCTCTCAATGTGGTGTCTCAGCCACAATTTGGTGCAAACACTTACACATCCCTCCATAGCTACAAAATGTTAGAGAGGACACTATCAACTGGATGTTTCATGCCAAGACCAGACAAAATGTTTGTGCTAACTCTTATATTATATAAATAAAAAAAATTGGTAAATTTTTAGAGAAAGATACAACAGGATGTTTGAAAATAAAGATAGGCTCATGAACAATATCATTGCTGGTATTTATGCCCATAGATCCAACCATATGATGATTGTATTGGGGCATCATGTACTTGATTTGATAATAATATATGTAATTTCATTTGTTATGTTTGTCTCGGTCATGAGATGATGATACAAACATAATAGATGTCTAAATAATGATGTTACTCTATGACATATGTCTTCATATTGAGGATCTAAACAATGAGATCATATGTACAATAAGAGTACATATAATCTTATTATGTCCCCAATCAGATATTATTGTGGAAGAAAAATAGATGACAATAATACATAAGAGTGGAATGTGTGTTGACTGATGACAAAGTCTCATTAGTCATGATATTGGATATCAATTCAGACACATATGTACTTATTAGAGAACAATGTACTGAACAGACCCACCTTGAGAGTGCTAAATGGAAACCATTGAATGGTAGCCAAAATCATCTCTCAAAGTGATAATGGTGATTATGGTTCTTAGACTTGAAGTCTCTACACTCATCACATATCGGTCGATGAACTTTGACACCATTCAATGTGACCTTGAATAAGGTTGGCCATAAAGGTGGTGTTCGGGTACATTGTGACATTGGGTTTGACTGTGAGAGATGTAGATGAGATTTGTCCCTCCTACCAGAGTTGATATTTGGACCCCTTGATAAGCGATACTGATAAAATATATGGTCATACTCATGTGACTCAAAATGTGATATGTGATATTGATATGCATCTCAAATAGTCTGCTCTAGTACAAGGAACATAGATTAATGTTAAGAGGATGACAATTCCATGCCTCATGTTCAATTTGGATTTCAGAGACAAAGGAAATATATTATCATGGTAATGATGATAATAGATGTAGGTTAAAGTTGTTCTTCAACTTTTCAATTACTTGAGGAGTAATGATGTGTTGCTAGATACCACTCATTTCTTATGATGTCATAAGATGTTATGGACATTCACTGCTAACATAACTTGGGACCTATAGGGCCACATGAATAAGAGGCATTGGGAAAAGGATTTATTGTTGGAAAAGATTTAAGTTGGCTACTAAAGTGTTTAGGTAATCAGTCTGATAATACTAATTATCTTTCGACCAACTAGATTGCATCTGATTCAAACTACCAGTTTGACTAGGTCAAATAAAGATTCAAATGACAAGTTTGTTTGTGTTAAATGATTAATCCAGCCGAGGTCTTCGAGGCCTACCACCATCTCTACAACTACGTTGAGAGAGGAGTCACATGTACATTCTATAATTTGGATCCTACTAATGCACTGATTAATTGTCACTTTTCACAGGTTATTTTACTATGCATTTTTGTGCACCTATTGCTCATTTTGATATTATTTGTGCATGATTTATCATTGTTGTCCTGTGACACTTAATTGCATCAAATATTTTTTATTTTTACTATTTCATATTGATTAATCATGATTTATGGACTTTATGTTCTTCTTTGTTAAGTTTCAGGTAAATCGACAAGAATCAAATCAGCTTAGTGTTACCGATAGGTCTGTCGGTGGTATTGACATTTGAAGAAAAGGATAGGGATGAATCAAAGAAACCTAGTGATACCAATAGAAGAATAAATACTACTGACATTCAAATAATATCTCTTAAAAAGGATCTCGGTGCTATCGACAGCAATCGAGAAATTCAATAGGAGATGTCAGGAGAAATCTTGGTGCTAGTTGATGGTACCGACACTATGTCGACGGTGCCAATAGTTTACAAAGGAATGTGAAACTGAGAATGTCTTAGTACCACTAACACCTTGTCAGTGGTGCTGACTAGTCACGATCAAGCCAGCTTAAAGATCACATTTAATCTGAGGGTTGCAACTTAATGACATCTTAAGTCAATCCTATGACTAGGGGGAGTGTGTTCAGACTTAGACATCACATTCTTTTTCTATTGCATGACAACCAAGTGCCAGGAGAGGAGAAATAAGAGAAGAAGGCCACATTATGGACGATTCAGGCACCTCTGTTGGATAGATTTGCAATCGAAAGATAGAAAATCACTCTATTCATTAGAAGGAGTCATCCAGACTGTCTTCTTTAGGGGTTACTTTATTTTTCTAATGTTTCCCACATTTTCCCTTTCTTATCTCACGTGCATGACAATGAAAATCATGTGGGGCTAATCCTCTTTGTTCCTTACGACCTGAGAGTAGCCCAATTTTGTACTGTAAATGACATTTATGAGTTAATGTTTAAGTTTCCCTAATTTCTGGACATATTTCTATGATTGCTTCACGAATCATCTGTGTTTGATCCCCATTGGTAATTTATTGGACCATTAATTTCTTTAAGAAAGGGATTAAGGGTTGGACATGTCGTAGATGTACATGACATAGATCACACTTCGAGAGATGGCTTACGACTATGGAGGGAATAGCCTATATGTATTAAAGTGCCTAACTAATAACTACAATCGCTATGAGAGTGGGATTTGTATTAGATTAGGTAGTGAATCACGCTACGAGAGTGGGTGATTCTTGCTATAGGCCCCTCAGTCTAGGGTTAGGAGAACTGAATGTTAACAAATAGTGTCAATTGTTGTATAAACTATGGTGAAACTGTAGTCCTAAGGAATGCATTCATCATGTGATTACAACCAGTAATTTTAGTTTTAATTCCTGTATTTTAGTTAATTAATCACCAATCACTCTTTTCCTTTGGTCTAGCTGATCAGGTCATTGGTAGTAGTAGTTTTTTGGACTCATGTTTTCCCCATGTTCGATATTCGGGCTTCTTTGGGCCTATATTACTTTGATACACACACTTGTGTGTAGTTTTTGAGGTTTACACACATCACCTGCCACCTGAGTAGTTGTGGTGATGGGGGCTATAGGGTGCAGTTTCTGGGTGATAGCTTTGCCCATACAAAGGCAGCTGAAGAAGCCAAGTCCAGAGTCATCTTGTGAGATGCTTTGGCTAATGGAGGATCCCAGTCAATCAATTGGGTGTGTTATTTGATCAACTCGTGGTCAAAACTGTATTGCTTAAGGAGCGTCAATCGATTGATTGGGAGTATGAGTCACTCGACTTGGTGGACGTGACATGTTGTTGGTCATGTGCTGACGAAGCAGCTACTGGTTGCAACTGTGGAGGTTGGTGAGGGGAGATGGCACTGTGACATCGACAACGTGCTACTGGGTTTGAGCAGTGGCTGGGCGAGACTCTAGTCACCAGTCTCAATGGCAAGGAGCTTCTAGGCAATGCCAACGATGTACTCTATTGCTTGGATGAAGAGGAGGGCTCGATTAAGGTAGGATAATTGAGTGGACCCCCCCCACACACACACAAATGGCATTTATAACCCCTACATGGCTTTCCAGTCAACCAACTGATTTACTCAATTGATCAACTCAGATATCGTCGAGGCATTTGAATTATTTTGAATTTTGGCCCCAACCACCTAATTCATTTTCTCAGTTGATCCCCCCCTTTTTTTAAGTTCTGCAAAAACAAGGGAATAATAGAATTAAGTAAAAAAATCTAAAATAAGGGATCAACCAAATATAAGTTAAGTAAAAATAGAAAAGAAATGAAAAAAGGGAAAACAATACAGGTAAGGGAGGGGGAAACAATTAGGTTTCCTATGAGCAAGTTCCCTATTTAACGTCAAAGGCCCGACACATATGATTAACTCATGGAGGATTCAAGTTTGGAGATAAGGAAAGACTGAGATTTCCTTGTCTTTGGATCTTCTGTTGGGGGGGATGACTTTCAACATATAGGAAGAGATTAGTTACAGTGAGATATCGCTTGAGTATGTATGCATTCACTATGAATTTGCCTTGGAATTTGTCCCAGAGAATGAATGTTCCATTGGGATAAGCATGGTTCACAAGATATGGTCTGTACCACTTGGAGCATAATTTCCTAGGAAAAGTCTCAATCTAGAGTTATAGACTAAAACATGGTCGTCCATCTAAATGTCCTTCCTTCTCAAATGAACATCATGCCCCATCTTAGTGCGATCTTTGTATATCCTGGCACTCTCATAGGCTACCATGCAGAGTTTTTACAACTCCTAAAGTTGGACGGAGTGTTGTTCTCCGACCGCAGACAAGTCAACATTGAGAGTCTAAATAGCCCAATTGGCTTTGTGCTCCATTTCTACGTGTAAGTGGTAAGAGTTTGGGCAGATAAGATGAAAGGGTGTAGTTCCTAGAGGTGTTTTGAAGACAATGCGGTATGCCCACAAGGCATCATTGAGCTTTAAGGCCCAATCTTTCCTTGTATGGTCCACAATCTTTTCCAGGATTGCTTTTATTTATTGATTGGGGACTTCAATATGACCACATGTCTTAGGGTGGTAGGGGGAGACAACCATGTGGTAACCACTGTATTTATTTAATAGGGCATCAAGTTTTTTCTTTATAAAGTGTGATCCACCGTTTGATATGATGGTGTGAGGAACTCCAAATCGCGGGAAGGTGGTATCTTTAAAGAGTTTTATTACGGATTCGACACATGTCTTTGTGGGAATAACATATACCCATTTGGACACATAGTCCATATATAAGAGGATATACTCAAACTCACAAGAAGAAGGGAAAGGGATCATGTATTCGAACCCCCAAACATAAAATATTTCAAGGGGGTGGGGATTAGCTCGGGTGGTGCGGCTCGGTAAGTCCCAGATGAAGGGACCCGGGTTCGACCCTCGACAAAAACCCTGAGGTGCAATTAAAGGCCCCACGTTACTGAGCGTGCCGCAGTTCCCCCCTTAGGATGCGGCTGGTTCCAAGGGTTTATGCTTCCTGCGGGGGTCACAAAGTGGCGCTCGTACGGGAGTGGTTCCCTCGTAAATAAAAAAGAATTCATTGGCATATGGTCTCTTTTTGAAATACTTCTAGATCTTTGACACTGGTTACGGGCAAGGACAAATTTGTAGGAATCCTTAAACATGGTGGGCCAGTAGAAACCACATCAGAGCACTTTTCTTGCAATTAAGGAATCATATGCCCACCTATAGGGCTTGAATGACATTTCTCAAGGATATCATGGGCCTCTTCTTTTGTGACATATCAGCGGAAGAGGTCGTCTGCACAGCTTAAAAATATACGGGTCATCCCATGTAACATCCCTAACCTGGGTTATTCCATAACCCTAGAAGTTTTGATTAATTAAGTTATTTATAAACTTATATTAATATTTTTAAAAGTAATTAAGACTCAAGGAGAGTTTATTTTCCAAGTTTGAGCTTATTTGCAAACTATTTGTGCATTATATGATAGTTTAGGTGTAAATTGCAATTTACCCAAGATGAGGGGTTATATTGAAATATGTCACATTTTGAACGTGCCTCAAGTTCTTTAGAATCATAAGAGAGAGAATGATGATAATGGGTGGCTTGTGTAAAGCCTAATTTCCAAGTAGGAGCTTGTTTGAATAATGCTTGTGCCTTGTGTACCAATTTTGATGCAAATTACAATTTACCCAAAATGTAGGGTTGATATGAAAATTAACACCTCTAGATTGTCCCTACTCTCTCTTAGAATCATCTAGAGGAGATATAAAGAAATAGGCACCATATTTGAATCATATTTGAGTGATGGTATTCTTGGTGATGAAAAGACCAAGAAGAGTTGTATAGTTGAAACCCTAAAATGAGTTCTATTGAGTTGTAGAGCTTATATGAGAGTGCCTATTGGCCAAGAAGCCATAGAGGAGGTCCCATATCGTTTTGTCAACTCTTGGAAAAGGCCATGATGAGTTAAGAACTCAAGAAGGTGATGGATATCGGTTTACAACTTTCCTTGAAAAAGTTGTATCGGTTTGTGAATAAAGTGATGTTGGGTTGAAATATCTTGTTCAACAAGATAACTAATGGTCAAAATATTATCCCTAGATTATCCCCAAGAGTTTTTCATGTCAAGATAAATATGTGTTCATGCATGTACACATGTCAACCCATGCATGGACATGTGTCACCTAGTAGTATAAGGTGATGACACTTCTTATACACTCTCTCTCATGAGCCTCAATTATATATACCACTCCTTTCACCTACTAGTGAAACTTTTTGAATCCTAAAACTCTCTTTCTCTTAGATATCGTGCATAGTAGTTGAGGAGCAAGGAGTACCTTGATCCTTAAGCTTAAGGTGAAGCCATGGTCACCTTCAATCTTGGTTGAAGCATGAATCTCGGGTTGTGATTCTTCCTTTCTTTTCTTCTTCACCAAGTTCTTATCTATGGTGATTCTTTGTATATAGAGGAGTTCTAAACAAGTCTTGGATCTTTGATAAGTTCATCTTCAACCTTGGGAATGTAAAGCTTTGGATCATGGATCTTTGAAGTTTTTCTTGAGGTAGTTTATATAACTTGAACCCAATCATGTTATTATTCACCTTCAATCTTGCTATACTTGTTGATCTACTTTCAATTTCAATTTTTCTTGATTGATTTATGATTCTATGAGATCTAATAGTTTCATAGGACTGTTGTCCATAAACTAGAATAGTAAGGGACGAAATTATAGAGCTTGATGATGATGATATCATCATGGCACAAACCAATATCGGGTTGAAGCACCTCTAACCCGATATGGTAATGAAACCCAATATGGTGATATGAAATAAGTTATACCTTAGAACCCCACACCCCTATCATTTTGTACATTTGGGTTGGTTGAAAAAGGACTAACCAATTGTCTAGGCTATCACTCAACACATGGTAGGTTGATACTTTGAAGGTTTGAAAATGTATGAGCATAAGGGTCTAACCCGATATGCAAAACCCAACACTTGAGTAACCTGATATGAGTGACACACACACACCTCTTGGATAATATGATGATAAACACACACCTCTTGGATGATATTGTGATAAGCACACACCTCTTGGACTATATGGTGATAAGCACACACCTCTTGGACTATATGGTGGTAAGCACACACCTTTTGGACGATATGGTGGTAAGAACACACCTCTTGGATGATATGGTGATAAGCACACACCTGTAGCCCGATATGGTAGTAAGAATAAACCTCTAGCCCGATATGGTGGAAGCACCTAAAAACCAATATGGAGGTAAGCACCTCAAATCTAATATATTTGATTGAGTAACACATTAAGTGTGTTAAGTCAAATCATACATTAAGATGTAAAGTGTTTAATGCATTTTGATAAGTGTAGGCCAATGTACCTTGAGAAAAGGGTTGAGCCAACTTAATAAAGTATGATGTAATCAATATCCTAGTGAGGATGAGAGAGAAACTCATACTTTGTGTGATACTCATTTAATGATAAATGATGAGAATAAACAAGTATGATTAAATACTTATGATATCAATGTATGCTCCTAATGTGTGTAGTTCTATGAATTAGGGTTTTGATTCTTGATAATATGAACTTGAAAACCTAATTGGATAAAAAGGGAAACCCTAACCTTAATAATGGGAATGTTGTATTTCTCTTGTATTGCATGGTGATGATATGTACTTTATATTGTTTTTATCATGAAATACTAACCATGCAGGTATCATGAGATGATGAGCATAGCCAGGTATGAGCTATGATGTTTCACATGATACAGATTAAATGGGCCTTGTGAGCCATGTGAAATACTTGTACAACAAGTATAATGTATACCTGGGTCTGAAGACCTAGAGGTAATAGTTACCTGATAAGAGGTGACAATGTTCAATGATGAACCAAAGGTTTGAATACCTAGATCTAGCAATCATGATGATGAGAATGTTAAGGGATGAGAATCCCCAGTAATGTGATAAGGGACTGAGATCCTGAGTGTTATGCATTCAATGTGTTCCAAATATTATGAAAGTACTTGATAAATGTATTACACCTTTCTTTATAGCATCTATTATAATTCATGCTTGTAACTTGGTTGATGATAAAATATACTGTAATGCACCTAATTAATCAAGTAGAACCTTATCATGTAGTTTCCCTGGCCATAGATCCATTCCGTGTCAGAATTTGCTGAATAGTGAAATGAGTTTAACTCGGAGAGTAGATTTTTGAATATGTGGGGGTAATGGGCGAAAATATCCTTACATTCAAATAGGGATTGTTGTGTGGTCTCCCTCATCATCATAAGAGTATGGCTATATGCCATGACTCAATATTAATATATCAGGGATTGCTGTGTGGTCTCCTTGAAGAGAGTGCATTCTGTGACTATAACTCTATAGCGAAGATGCCACTATACCCTGGCAAGCTATTTGTAGTTTGTCACGTGATGTCACTACCAGTGGTCTCATACTGATCGAGATAGGTGAGGTCTTGGAAGTTGGATCTTCCTTTGACCTTGTATGATACCGATGCTTTACATAGCCATGGTCGGTTGGAGCATGAGTGGTATACCTCGTCTCCTTAGGGTATAAGTGTGATTTTAAATAATTATAATCAGTCGTGTAGCGTATTTTCTTAAGGATTGAATACGAAAACATTGGATGATGTTGCATTACTTTTGTAGATCTTAAATGGATAGATGTTATATGTGTTATTCATATTCCTTATAAAGTGAATAGATGATTTATTGCTCTATCATAGATAGTTGCATTGCTTTAAAAGATGATATTGCTCTATTCAGCTTATAAACAATGATTAATCTTGAATATTAATATAAAAGATCCTCTTCTCAGTTTTATATTGTTCACCTATGATAATAATGTTGTTGGTGGAGAGTTATATCTCTCGTTAGGACTTTTGTCTCACCCCGTTGGTCCCAACATTTTTAGGTGGGCGCAGACAAAGAGGTAGACACCATACTATAGAGGGAGGACAACAACAATAGGAACATTAGTAATAGCTCAGGTTGAGTGTACTGTCTGTCGTGTCTTGTAGATAAAAGTCATATGTGTCATCTCTGTACTCTCAGGTCCTTGGGAGTTAGTACGTAATGGTTTTATAAATGATCTGATATTTTGGCTTGTATACCTTGAGGTTTTATGTTGCTTATGTATATGTTTGGGCAAAGAAACTGGTATATGATATCCTCGAGATGAGATGGTACAATATATGTACAATGTTAACCATGATGTATATATTGCTTTGGTTCTTTCTTTAAGAGTTTCTTGGAAATGGATCTCTTTGTAAAATGGTTTTAATTTTTAGTGATTTTCATTAATCTGTTGTTAATGGTTATTTTGCATAATTACTATGTGATTTGGGTGTCGGTTTGATAGCGGTTGTCACATCCCAGTAAAAGTTGTTAACATCATGGAAAATTTTCTCTATGCATGTCCCTTATATTCAAAATGCAAGATACCAGTAGCCAAATAATTCATGTAATTGGAAAACTAGGGGAACTGAGTTTCTAATTTGAGCATCTATTCATCTGGAAAGTAATTGTCTATGGGGATGCCAATGTCAGGCTGGCAGCTAAGACGACAGAGATGATCCACAATGACAATTTCAAAACTCTTTTTTTCACACCCCAATGTTTCAAAGCAAGTTTAAAACTTAGAATGGGAATTTTCCTAAGGGATAAATAGTTGAGGGGGTAAATGCAAAAAGACCAATAATGGTAATTCCTATATGAAAATGCGAAAATAAAAATTAAAATAAGACACAATTTCATATTTCACTTTCAAATGTGCATTATGCGTATCAATTAACTCATTTACTCCTCTTTTCTTTTCTCTCTCCTCCAAGAGAGCAAGAAAACATAGGAAGAGGTTAAATAGGTGACCATGTGACTCTTGAATGAATAAATTGGGTATATATCAAATGTTGACTCAAGAAAAGCCTTTTCAAATTATCTCACCATTTAAATAGAATTTAATTAAGGTTAATAATCAATATAGAAGTTATGGAACATAATGTGTACAAAAATGAAATCTAGTTGTCTAGAAATATTCTAGACCTTCAAATTAACCCGTGGTTCAAATTTGAAGTCATTTGGGCCGTGTTTGACCCTCCAAATCGAATTTATAAAGGTTTGAATATGGTTTTATTAAAGCATTAATCAAATTTACATTAAATGCCTTAAATTTCCTAAAGTTTTGGTCCTTTATCTTGTAGCATGTTATAGTTTTGATTTTCTTTTTCATGCACCGATGAGACAACCCTATTTTAATCACCTCATGATCCGATGACTCTAGAGTCATCAACTACCTCCACATAGTCCGTGGGTCAGCAACCGTTTCACAGGTCCACCTCATCTGATCTAGTTCTTCATTAATACTAAACCATTTAATGAGATTTCTTTTTCACTAGTTTTATCTTCCTATGATGTTTCAAACAAGTTATAACTTATTCTCCCTCTTGCCTTGAGCACAAAATGCCCAGAGTACAACATCACCCCTCTTCACTGAGACTTCACAGAAGCCAACCCGATGCTTCACACCTCTATATAAGGTGCCCAAAAGCCCCGTCGGTCACCACCAATCTCTCCTCCTTAGTTGATTTCACCTTGAATGCTTCGAGCCACCCTTCCCTACTCGACCTATAGTTTTGGTGAACTCGATTCCTCCATAGTTGTCTCCTTTGTCCCTTGTGCAATTAAGGACTCAGTGAGCTTCCTTGGCCTCCCTCAATTATTTGAAAACTATTAGTTAAACTTGGCTTGCTCTGAGTCCCCATATCCTATAGAAACTATGTGATGCCTTGTCGACACTAGTCACCACAATGCTCTAATGGCCCTCTGCCCGCGACAACACTTGCCTTGACCTTGCCTTGCCTCCGTGAGTTTTTTAAGACCCTAGTTGAGGCTTATCTCCTTGTTTTTAGTATTTTTTATCATGATTTTGTCTTCCCTATTTCTCAGGTTCCTCTAGTTAGTTCTAAGGTCACAGTGTGCCCCAGGGGTTGAGCTTTGGCTCTTTGAGCTCGTCTACACACAAGGAAGTGTTTTGTGCCTTCCCTTTTGTTTGGTTGTTTGTGAATCACAATCTTCGATCGAGGAACCAATCTCTAAGTTTTGATCTCAGCAAGGATGCAAGTAGAGGAAGCTAGGTAAAAAAATGACCATATACCCACACTGCTCTAATCAGATGATTTAACGAGTTAGGGCTTTTTTGAGATTTCATGTGTGCTTTTGTTTCATCAGCCATGAATTATTTGTTATGGTGAAATGAAAACTTTTCCCTCACCTAATCGATTACATGTAATGTACACATCAGGTTTTTTGGTCATTTCATGGTTTATTTACATTAGGTTTATTTTGGACTCAAATTAGTGTCACACTATGGTTTTACTGAATTCTCATTGGTCAGTTTTTGAAAATTCATAGTAAATCATAGGATACTCAGAAAAATACAAATAAATAGTCATTGGAAAGGGTTTTTCAAGAGCGATCCAATTTTAAAGTTTTCAAGCCATGATTTGAATTCCTATTTTGATGTTTTATTAGAAACCCTATTTGGACCCATAAAACCCTAACTATGTGTTACATATAATTAATATGATATAAATTAACCTAGTTTTCCTAAGTTAATGATTTTGATTAGTGAGATTAGTCATAATGTGCTCAAACCCTAATTTACCCTAATTAAACCTAAGATCAATACAAGGTATTTATTAATGATGTTTATAAATAGGTGCTTAGAGCCTAATCAAGTCAAGGGAATACCTGACCTAGATTTGACTCAAGGATCAGAGAGGCTATATTAGGATCATCTTCGCTCCAAGGTAAGTGGGTCACGCTACTGAGAACAAGTAATTATGGTTGTTTGCATGTTAAGTATAAAGTAGACATTATCATTTCAAGTCTAACATTATAATCATGATCACTATATTACTGCTTGATAATTGTTACATGTTATGTCTTATGATTATGATGTTCATAATGATTAATGACTCATGTATTTCATGATTATGTTCAAGAGAGAGAAATATCATCATGTTAAAATATAATGTTAATAGGGAGAAATTCCATCATGTTAAGTTCAAGAATCATGTTAATGTTAATGTTCAAGTTAATTGGAATTGAACTAGTCTTTATATGGTCTCAAATCAGGGACCCTAAGGGGTCGTTAAGGGCTTTCCTAGCATCAAGGGCTTTCCTACCAATCATGTGATCCTAAGGGGGAATTATAGAGGGATGAATACATTTACTATTCAATTTTTCATGTCAATACTGATTCAATAATTTATAGTTAATTCATGACAAGTTTTCTTACATGTCAAGTATATTTACTTTTCTCATATTCTAACTACCATTACTGTTTACTGATGTGTTGTTTTTCCCCTTTGCATGGCTGGGGATGCATTCCCTAGGAATTGGAGCAAGTAAGGACTCAAGAGGAGCATGCAATAACTAGAAGACCTTCAAGATCTTACTAGTAGGGTGCCATCCATACTAGGCTATCCAATTATTTAGACATGTTTATGTTTATAAATAGTTATCCATGTTTAGACATGTTATAGAACTCAATTATAGTTTCCTATTTAAAGAACAATGTATGAATCCCAATGGTGGATTATGTGTTTATTTGCTATGATTTCATAAATGTGACATCCCCCTTTAAGATGAAAGCTTCTACTCAGTTATATTATATATCATAAGCTGGGGTGTTACACTTCTTCTGGCTGATTTCTAGATCAAACTCTTGGAGTAGCAACACCCACATAATGAATCTAGGATTGCCATTTTTTTTGTCATCAAATACCAGATGGCAGCATAGCCTGTGTAGACAATCACTTTAGATCCCATCGAGCATGAGTGAAATTTATCCAAAATGTGAAAATTTCCAATGTCTCCTTTTTGGTGGTGGTGTAGTTTCTTTGTGAATCATTGAGGGTCTTCAAGGTGTAGTAGATAAGGCGATGATTCTTATCAACCCTCTGGCCAAGGATAGCTTTGATAACATAGTCATTGGAATTGCACATGACTTTGAAAGGAAGTGACCAATCAGGAGCTCAAATGATGGGAGCAGTGGTAAGAGTTGTTTTCATACTGTTAACATGTGTTATGCAGTCTAGATTAGAGGTGAAGATTTCATTTTTCTATAGGAGGTTTGTAAGAGTTTAACAATTTTTGAGAAATCTTGGATAAATCGATGGTAAAATACAACCTACCCTAAGAAGGCATGAATGTCTCAAATGGAGGTGGGAGGAGGGAGCTTGGTGATGGCTTCAATCTTTGTGTGGTCGACTTCAACACCTCTGTTTCTCACCCTATGGCCAAGGACAATACCCTCCATAACCATTAAGTGGAACTTTTCCTAGGTGACTCCTTACACTTTTCGAGTAAAAGAGAAAGATGATACAAGCATAATTCAAAAGAGTCTTCCTAGATGAAGAAGTCATCCATAAACACTTTCATGTCTGTCTCAATCAAGCCAGCATGATCGAGACCATGTACCACTGAAAGGTGGCAGGGGCGTAGCAAAGGCCGAATGACATCCTTACAAAAGAGTAGGTGCTAAAAGGACAAATGAATGTTGTTTTTCTCAATCGTTGGGATGGATAAGGATTTGATAGAATCCCAAATATCTATCTAAGTAGAAAAAGTATTCCTGTAAAGCAAGGTAATCCAACATAGAATTAACAAAAGGAAGAGGGAAGTGATTCTTTTTATGGACTTGTTCTACTTATGGTAGTTGATGCACTTTCTCTACCCGGTAATAGTTCAGGTGGGAATGAGTTCATCATTTTCATTCTTGATTATAGTAGTACAACCCTTCTTGGGCACCACTTGGATGGAACTTACCCAAGGTGAATCAGTTATCAAATATATGATCCCAACAATAAGAAGCTTGATTACCTCGAGTCAGACGACTCCTTCATGTTGGGACTCACCTTGCATTGAGGGTTTCTTGAAGGTTTGTATTCCTCAACCATGTGGTTTTTGTGCATGCATATGGTTTGACTAACCCCTATTAGGTCATTCATATTGTAACCTAGAGAAGCCTTTCCTTTCTTTAATTCAGTCATAAGTTTATCTCTTGGTCAGCTTAAGGTCATAATTGATGATGACAGGGAAAGTTTCTTTGTCATCAAGGAAGACATATTTGAGTCCTTCTTGAAGGGGTTTCTTCTTAAGAGTTTTGGGAGTTGCGGTCATCTCTTCTAGGATATATACCATTTTAAGTTCCTCAATTTCCTAAAAAGTTCCAAGATGGGCTCAAAACTAGCAAATCTAGTTATTGTTGAAATTAGATGTAATCAGGTTTGTAAGGGGAATTCAGAAATCTCCCCCTCATGTCGAAGTTGGGAGAGCTTGTCCATCTAGTCGAGCAAATAGACCTCTTCCTAAAGATTAGTTTTCTCATACTTTCACATACTCTAAATTATAATGTTTATCTTCCAAGATGTGGGAGTATGGTGCCTACCTCAACATCGATTGAAGTGTGGGTAGTAGCCAGAAATGGTTAGCCAAAGATAAGGGGATAACAAAGATCCTCTTTAATAGCCATAATGACAAAATAATAAGAAACATAGGTTTCCTAGCCAACCTTGATTGGGACACCCTCAATGATGCCCATTGGCTTAGTCATAGAAAAATCTACCAATTTTAGCATCATTGATGTGGGAAACATATCTACAAACCCTAATATCTTGTATATATTATATGGCATAATTGAGATGTTGGCACCTACATCTGCAATCCCCTTTTGACATATATTATCGCCAAAATAACACCCTATCTTGAAGGAGTCATGTTCTTTCTGCTTCTTAGGCATTTTTTAAAGAAGGATGTCGGATGTGGTTCTTGCAAGCTTGATAGTCTCGTATTCTTTGGTTCTACACTATTTGGTCAACATCAACTTAAGATACTTGGACCATGATGACATATCTTAAAGTGCACCCAAAAAGGGAATGTCAACATGAAGTTTCTTCATGGTATCTAAAAACATCTTGAATCTAGTGCCCAATCTCATTTCTTGAGGCATTCTTAATAAGGTGAACACAATCTATATATTGGCACACCACAATTGGTTTTCTCAACTATGAAGTTTCAACAATGTGAGATTTCTCCAAGCCGGTGGTTGCAGTTTCTTTCAGCAGTTGGTCTTTTATCAATCACGATGGTGTCGTTGTCAAAATTGATATAAGTGATGGGGGGTTCTCAAGAGGTTGAGGAGGAGAAGGATGCATGTTCTATAACATGTGGAGACAACTTTCAATTGCTCATGATGTTTAGGATGTTTTTGAGTTGCCCAACGAAGTCTCTTGCAAGAGGACGTTGGTTGACAATGAGTTGTGCAACCTGAGAGTCAGTCGCTTTGAAAGATTCCATCTGGGATAAAATTAGTTGCTTTTAATCCATGAACTATTTGTCAGTAATAGAAGTAGGATCAGGAGTGGGTGCAGGTTGCTACAACTTTGGATCCTGGTTAAGGTTTTGAAGTTGCTACTCACAATTTTGGAAATTTCCCTGATATTTATTTTAGTATCGGAGGTTTTTCTGATTACTATACTAAAAACTGGGCGGTGGATGATCTTAGTAGTTCATTTTAGGCAGTCATTGTTGAATTGAGTTTTATGCACTGACTGGGTTTCCATATCCAAAACCAGTAGGTTCCTGGATTGATTGGAATTGTAATAAGCTTGACCAAGAATGCTATGAATGAAGTTGAGGTCCTCCATTTGTTGTCCATCTCTAGGTCGCATGGGGATCTTGTAAAGTAATTAGCACTATTGAGTGGAATGATCATAGACAATGGAAAATATTGCAAAGGAATATGGTAGAATTCACATGTTGTTGAAGGTATTGAGCTTGTTGAGGGGGTCCCCATACCATGGAAGCAAGAAGTAAAGATTCCAACCAGTCTTGTTTTAAATCAATCACTCAAGGCTTTAAACAATCGACTTAAACTCATATCTATCTTCAGCCTTAGTGACCTTGAGTACTCTCCCTTTCCCTCTATGAGATTGGGCTTGGGTCTCAATGCTTCTTTATACAACATCCCATGCATTATCAAAGTTTTAAAACATGAAATTTCCTCCTGAGGAAATGTTAAGGAGGACTTTAGTATCCTAGTTGACACCTCTTTAAAAATGTCTTGATTAACTACATTGGGGAAATATTGTGATGTGG
Source organism: Alisma plantago-aquatica (assembly GCA_963693085.1). Classification (NCBI taxonomy): domain Eukaryota; kingdom Viridiplantae; phylum Streptophyta; class Magnoliopsida; order Alismatales; family Alismataceae; genus Alisma; species Alisma plantago-aquatica. Next base: position 692,998,146 of record OY856413.1, read on the forward strand.
GTAATGACGAATTAGTTCTTTGAATCATTACCATGCTTTGTCCAATGTTTCTTCAGGGGACATTTTAAAATGTGTAGTCTGCTCCTAGATTTGAAAAGTAAGGGATGGGGGGGTAATATTTTTCAAGAAATTTAGATTGGAGGGGCTCCCAAATGGTGATACAGTTTCCTTATAAGGCATTATACCAGGAACTAATGAGATATGTCAGTGAGTATATAAGTGGTAGTTTGAGGGCATCACCAAAAAATGCCTAAGCCTTGAATAGGGAACACAAATCAGCAAAACGTTGGAGATGGTCTTGATAGTTTTTTCTAATCCTCCCAAAAAATGTGCTTGCTTGAAGCATAGTAATCCAATGTATACTGATTTGAAATTGAGGAGTAGTAATAGAATGAGGTATGAATGGATGTAGTGCTTGGGTGGGCAAAGGGATCTATAAATCCTAGAGTTATTTATACTACTGTACTCCTTGTTGGGCAGTGTTTTGGGCTTCCAAAGTGACAAATGTGGCCGCATCTGATTTAGCTCTATAATTGCTCTCTCAATAGATTGTGCTTCCCCTATTTTCCTTTGAATATATTCTTCTTAATCCATTCTAATTTGTTTGGTGCAATTAATATGGTGAAATGTTCTATGAATTTTAGGATCAAATGATATATTGTTAATGCCTCGGGAGCATCGCATGTACCGTGAATAAATGTGGAAAAAGGGACAAAAAATTGGAAGATTCATGAGGATAAGATTGAATAGAAATATAAAAAAAGCACTTGAAGTTTTGCAAAAAAGTAATATTACCATAATGGAAACTTGATAGGAGGAGGAGTAAACTACCCGAAAGGGGTTTTGGTAGGAAATAAAAAATAAATAAAAAGGTCCTAATTGTTCAAAGCGATTGGGTTCAAAAATTAATTATATCTACCGTCTTCGACAATGACACCAAAATTTGATGTGTCCCTGCGTCGTAAAAAATTGAACTGATAAATAGTCTATGGAGTTTGAACCTTTTATGGCTTTGTAAAAAATTAAACTGATATAACATAGAAGGTATTGGTCCCTAGAAATGATGTGTCAGGAGTTAATTCAAATCTAATGCGATGAACAATGTTTAAAGCCAATTTTATGAGAAGTGATTGATCAAGAATGAGAAAGTAAACCAGCAGAATTGAAACTAATTTATCTAAGAAAAGACTAAACAAGAAGTAAAATTTTAGAAGTAAAGACTAAGTTTATCAAGATAAATTAATTTAAGGAGCAAGGAAAAAATAAGAACAAAAGAGAACTAAATCAAGGAGACAGAAATCAATCAAGACTAATTCAGTTAAATGGAATTTCTATAAGTTTGACTTTACCACCATGAACCCCATAGTTATCTTAGACACTTTTAATTTCTTTTAGAAAATTTTTAGATTATGTCCATGGATATATTTTGTTTAGGGAATCAGATTCATGGATCAAACTATCCACAAATCGATGGTCTTGGTGTCCTGAAGGTCTTGGTTCAATCGTTCTAACATGTTCGTGTCTGTGGTCTCATCCAAGGAACACCTGAGTTCTATCCAATGTTTTGGGTCACAAATAAAGGTCATATCATTGAAAATCATAAAAATCATAACATTCATGGAGTACCATTGATCGGATCCTATTTCACATTATTTAAATGGATAAAAATACATCTTTTATCATCTTTTAGGATATTACATTTTAATAAGATGAGTTATGGAGATCATGGGGCTAGTCCCCATGTCTCAACAATGGAAATACTACACCATATTACCCATAGAACAAAGAAAAAGGGTTAGGAGAAGAGAAATCATGTTGGGGACAACAATTGTAGAATCCTTTTCTCCAATCATGGCTCTTATTCTCTCAGACAGAGTTCTAGGATAATAGGGGGGATGATGATGACGTTGAGCACTCCCCCCTTTATTTTATAATAGACTAAGTACCCTAGGATCACTAAAATAGGGCCTATTGATGGATGGAAGATTCCATGATTGATGCACCATTCAATTGATTGGGGTTGCTATTCGGTCGACCGGATTGAATGATGTGTGCTTCTTGAGCTTGGAAAGTTGTATGTTTCACTAGTTGCTAAGAGAATCCAGTCGACCAGTTTGAGGTCAATCAACCGGTTCAGTCATGCAAACTCACCTTCTTTCATAGGGTTGAGTCAAGTGAATGGAGTGGCCAATTGACTGATTGCTGAATTTCATTTTTTTCCTTTTTGCTACTGAGTCAATCGACTAGAGGGGATGAGTCGATCGACTGGCCTTTTAAAGGGTCGAAATTAACCTTTTATTCCTCAGATTTCTGGAGGGAATGAAGTAATTCTTGGATTAAGGTTGAAGGAGTGCCAAAATACATACAACCTACAACATGATGAAAAAAAATCTATTTAAAGAGAGAAAGGAAAGGAAATTGCATTGAGATCATAAAAATGAAGAAAAAGGGACATGAAATCCTAAATAAATTACTTAAAGTATTTGCGATAAAAAGTGATATATATATGCATTCATCAACCATCAACCACCATCCATGGTTACTACACTAAGAGGATGATGTTAATCGCCATATGTGTGCTACTTAATAAGGAAGCATATATCTGTGTAATGATAGTCTCTTGACTTACACCAGAATAAGGTATATCTTGCACCTTCTTTCCTAATACATCATTGTTGATGTGATCTACTAGTTAGGAAATATGGAAGAAATTTTTCATATCCAATGCCATCTCAGTTTCCATATTTCCCAATAGTGGTGTCAGATCCACGTCAATTTAAAGTGTATCATGATTTAAATTAGTATGATCATATTTCATTCTATCATTTATTTTGTTGCAAACAATGCAATATTTTAAATGGTTACTGTGCATACCAATTAAATACCACATACTTTGAGGAATGTCTCATAAATTGTCTAATTATATGATATTATATATATGAAACTCATACCTGTGGCCGTAAAATGAGATTTCATGGTGAATGTATGCATGGTTATGGATAATACCCCTTGGATGCTTGTGTCATTAGATGGTTTACTTCCTACTTTATAAATTCAGTCTACATAGTGAGTCTTCCTCTTTCTTATCCAAATGTAATTAATGCTTAACCCCCTATGCTCCCATCCAATGTAACTTAAAGTATTTAAACAATGTAATAAGTAGATAGGGATAGAATTAGTTTCCATTTATCAAGAGAAGGGGTTTTGACCAGGCGAGTTAACCGATTGGAAGTGAAGTAGATTGACTACATGGCCAGAGGAGCCAGATGACCACAAGTGCCACACGACTGACTAGAGGAGTCCATTCCATCCACACACACACACACACACACACACACACACACATATATATATATATATATATAATACTTCAATAAATTTTAAGTCTTAGATGCTTTCTAGCACAACACATATGAAAAGCTTGATCAATCAAGAGTGGCTACACCAAAGCATGGTGCATCGTCCATCTCATGGAAGTGTGATTGTAGTTATGTAGGCCTACTAAAGTTGGGTGAATTTATATCATGTTTCCTTTGGGGTTAGTCTTAACTAGGCGACCTTAATGGGATTATGTGCCTAGAAACATACAGATGGAATATGAAAAAGAGTTGTGCATGTAATCTATCCAAGAATTATATTAGATGTAATTGGCAAATATTGCCTACTATAATCATTGGTTATTGACGTCAATGTTCATTGGGTAGTAACTCAATGCATTTTGGATCTTGGGTCACTAGAGGATTGTACACTGCAATCTTATGAATTGATGGTGAGGTCTATTAATGAGTGATAATTAATTGAATTTCTAACTAATATCGTCAATATTTTCAAATCAAATCAAAATTGTTTTGATAAAATGAAAAATTTCTATTTGTATAAGCAAATGGAAACCACCAACACTTTTTTTGTTATAGATCCTTGAGAAGGACAAACTGAATGGAACCAACTTTTATGATTGGTTTAGGAATTTGAGAATCATTCTGACTCACGAGCACAAGCTCTATGTCTTAGAAACACCAGAGCTAAAAGAACCCACTCCCAATGCGCCTAAGGTAGAAAGAGATGCTCATAAGAAGCACTCTGATGATGCCATAGACATCAAATTCCTGATGCTATACTCTATGAACTATGAGTTGCAATGACATGATAACAAATATGAACATTCTCAAGATGATGGCACATTTTAAGAAGATGTACCATGATCAGGATAGGAAATAGAGATATGATGTCTCAAAAGCACTATTTAAGTGCAATATGGTAGAGGGAGATCCAGTAGGGCCCCATGTGCTCAAGTTTATTGGGTACGTAGAAAACCTAGAGGGACTTGGATTTCCTCTAGGCCAAGAGTTAGGCACATAAATGATTATGCGATTTTTGCTTGAATCATATATCTAATTTGTCATGAATTATAACATGAATAATTTTTCTAAACTGCTGTCTGGATTTTTTGCATGTTGAGAACTACCGAGACACGAATGAAGAAGGACAATACTAGATCTTTGATGATGATCAACAAAGGAATGGGGAAGTCTAAGGGAAAATGTAAGGCCAAGAAGAGTTCTAAGGCCATTCAGAAATCAAAGCATTCTACACTTAAAGATAAGGGAGGAGTGAGTAAGGAAGGGCATTGCCACTACTGTCACCAATCTAGGCACTGGAAAAGGGATTGCCCTCTTTACATAAAGGAACTCAGGAAGAAGAAGCAGGTGATGGAGATCTTCACTTCAATTATACATGTTGAGATAAATAGGTCTACTTCATCATCATAGGTATTGGATAACGGATGAGGATCTCACATATGTTAAAAGTGCAGGATCTGAGTAGAAGAAAGGTGGAATTGCACAGAGTAAGAGTTTTTACCAATGTAGTTAGAACCTATCATTTATTTCAATAGGCTTGTAGTAGAATTAGAGAATTTCTATTATGTACTTAACATCAATAGAAACATCATTTTTGTATCTTGTTTGGAAAAGAGTCGATTTGAATTTCATATGATGAATGATCGATGTTCTATTTTAAAGATAAGATCTTTTGTGGAAGTGGCCTAATGTTTCATGATCTATACTCGTTAGTTCTAGAGATAAGTGTAGATAACATAGATACTAGATGGCTTGATGACTCAAAGAGAACATGCCAATGCCATTGTCATATAGGACACATAAATGATAAACACATTTTCATACTCCATAAAGATGGTTATCAAGAATCTTTTGGTTTTGAACCTATAAAGACACACAACTCTTGTTTATTGCATAATATGACAAAACAACTATTTATTTAAAATAGTGAGAGAATCGGTGATCTATTGTGACGCATATATATTGAAGTATGTGGACCTCTTAGAACAAATGCTAGATGTGGTTACTAGTATTAGATAACTTTGATTTGATCGATGTGAAGAATACTTAAACCAATAGTTTGAGGACCTTCTGTGAGACCTTGGTATTATATCACAATGGACTCCACTTGAAACAAAATGATGTATTAGAAAGAAGGAATTGTACCCTATTGGAAATGGTGCGATTATAAATAAGTCTAGTTGATCTTTTGAATTCTTTTTTGGGACATGCTTTACACTAGTCTGTGTACCATCTAAATTGGTTCGAAAGAACCATATGAGATATGGATTGGGAAGTGTCCCAGTATGTCTTTTATGAAGATTTGGGGATGGGAAGCTTATGTGAGATTTTTTTTTGCAAAAAGGTCCCAGATCAGATAAAAATGATTTTGTTTTATATCCCTTGGAAACCAAGGGATACTACTTGTATAACCCATTTAACAACAAAGTAGTTGTTTCTAGGGAATAGAATAGGAATTTATTTCCAAAGGAATCTATGGGAGAAGAGCAAAACTTGAGGAAGTTTGAGACCAACAAGAAAACATTGAACCTATATAGGTACAAAAGGATCAAAGAGAGTTACAAACCATTGTGAAATATCAAGTTACTCATGTAACACATGAACCTTGTAGATCTAGTAGGACATGCCTTGAGCTAGAGAGATTTGGATATCTTGTGACTCAAGAAGGTGATGAGTTGGTCATATATGATGAACCAACAACCTACCTAGAAGCTATTGAGGGACCAAATTCTAAGAGATGGCATGAGGCCATGAGATCTGAGATGGACTCCATGTACACCAACAAGGTAAGGACCTTGGTGGATCCAACTAAAGGGATAAAACCCATAGGGTGAAAAGCAGTCTTCAAGAAGAAGACTGCAACATATGGTAATATACAAACCTATGAAGGTATATTGGTTGCAAATGGTTTTATACAAGTTAAAGGTGTTGAACATGATGAAATATTTTCACTTGTTGCCATGGTTCAATCCATCAAGATAATGCTTGCCATTTTAGCTTATTATGACTATTAAAAGGTCTATAAGCTACAAAAGTCAATCTATGGATTGAAGCAAGCATCTCTGAGCTAAAATCTTTGACTTGACTAGGCAATCAAAGAGTTTGGCTTTAGTCAAAGTGAATATGAATCATGTAATTACAAGAAGGTTAGTTGGAACATAATTGTATCCCTCATATTGATGGGGAATGTCATGCCTACCCTACATATGGTGATGAAATGACTGGGAAGTACCTTCTCTACAAAATTTTTGGTGAAACATTCTATATCTTAAGAATTAAGATCTATAGAGATAGATCTAGAAGGATTTTTGGCCTAAGACTGAGTACATATATTGATAATGTGCTGAAAAGGTTCAGCACACATGACTCAAACATAGGATATTTTCCCATGTCCCACAAAATTACTTTCCCTAGATTCTAGAATCCCAGTCCTTGTGAAGAAGGGGAACACATGATTAAGACACCATATGCATCCCCAATTAGATCTATCATGTATGTAATGTTATGTACTCATCCCGTTGTCTCATATGTTTTAGACATGACAAGCAAATATTAGTAAGATCCCAGTCAAGGTCACTAGACTACCATAAAGAAGATCCTTATGTAGTTCAGAAGCATTGAGGGCTAGTTTCCCATTTATGGTGATAAGGAATGGTTGGGTGTAAAGGGTTACATCGATACAAGTTTTCAAACCGCGAAAGATGATTATTGATTAAAATATAATTTTTTGTTTGGCCTTAGAATAGAATTGTAAGCTAGAAAAGTTCCAAACAAGAGTTAGTTGTTGATTCCACAATAGAGTCCGATTTGCTATTTTTAGAACATCAGAGGACACTATATGGATCAAGAAGTTTTTTGGATGAACTTGGAGTGGTTCCAACCATTCATTACATACTAGATATACTATGAAAATAATAAATCTATTGGATAGGCTAAGAAACTCATATAGAATATTGTAACATTTCCATCTCATACAAGAGAGATCTCACATCAAGGAGATGTGAAAATTTGCAAGCTACTAGCTAGAAGCAAATGTTGCTAACCCACTAACAAAGTATTTGCAAAGCAGAAACATGATGGTCATGTTAAGATTATATGGAATTTTATTCGTGGGTGATTGGCTCAAAGTGCAAGTGGAAGTCCATTGGTATGTATGCCTAGATATCCAATGATATGATGATTGTATTGGGGAATCTTGTACTTGATTTGATAAAACTAATGGTAATTCCAGTTTTTATGCATGTCTCAGTCATGATATGATGACATAAACATAATATATGTCTAAAGAATGATGTTACTTGATGACATATGTCTTCATTAAGGACTCAAACAATGAGATCATATGTATAATAAGAGTATATACATCCTTGTTATGTCCCTAGTCAGATATTATAGTGGAATAATAATAGACAACAATAATACCTATGACTAGAATGTGCATAACAAAGTTTCATTAGTCACGATATTGGATATCAATTCAAACTCCAAGGTACTTGTTAGAGAACAATGCACTGGGCAAACCCACATGGAGAGTGATATACGGAAAACATGGAATGGTGGTCAGAATTAGCTCTCAAAGTGATAGTGGTGGTTGCAGTACTTAGACCTAAAGTTGCTAAACTATTCACTTTTTGTTTGGTGAACTTTCATGCCATTAGATATGACCTTGAATAAGGGTTTCCATAATGGTGGTGCTCGGGTATGTTGTAGCACATGGGGTTTTATTGTGAGTGATGTAGCTGGGATTTGTCCCTCCTACCAGAGTTGATATCTTAGCCACATGATAATTGAGACTGAAAAAGGTATAGACATACTCATGTGAGTCAATATGTGATATACAACATCACATGAATCTCAAATAGTCTACTCTAGTTTAAGAAACATAGATTGAATGTTGAGAGGATGATGATTTGATGCATCATATTGAATCTAGATATCAGATACAAAGAAACTATATAATCATGGTAACACTGATCACAAATTTAGGTTAAAGTTGTTCTCAAACTTTTCAATTACTTGGGTAGCAATGATGTGTTGCTAGACACTGCTCATTGCTTATGATGTCATAAGATGGTTATGGACATTTAGTGCCAACATAATTTAGGACCTATAGGTCACACACATAGGATGCATTGGGAAAGGATCTTACTAATGGACAAGATTTAAGTTTATTAATAAAGTATTTAGCTAATCAATCTGAATAATAGTAGTTATAAGTCGGCCAACTAAAGTGTCCAGTCAACTAAATGGAGTCCAGTTGATTGACTAGAATCTTCAGTCGACCAACTAGATTGTATCTGATTCAAACTGGCCAATTTAACTAGTCCATTAAAAGATTCAAAATTCTAGTTTTACCGAGTCAAATGATTAATAATAGGTGTAATGACATCCATTAATCATCAAATTAAAAACCAATGTTATTGCTCCACTTACCAAGCTAATCAATCAACTAGATAGTCTAGTCAATTGACTACTTGTGCACAACCACCATCTAGTAAAGAAAGGTAACCTTTCGTATCCTAGGGATTTAGGATACCCTAGCCCATCCACTCCTATATAAGGAGGGGTGTCCAAGGTACTCAAGACACACGTCTTCTCACAGTTATGGTAATGTGAGAGCATGATCAATCTTATCCAAGAAAGGGAGAGACAATAAGGGAGAAGGAATTCAATGTTAGTGCATTGACAAACGGACGAGTTTTTCCTTCTCACCGGCTCATGATGCACGATGTGGAGTTCTTGGCGGTCTGTGTGGACTACATAAAGGCATGGTAGTTGTTGCTACTACGCTAAGAGGACACTGTAAACCACCGTTTGTGGTTACTATAATAGGAGGACATTGTCGACCTTCATCTGTGTGTTTCTTAAGAAGGAAGCCCATCTCCGTACAAGTATAGTCACTGGACTTGATCTAGGACAAGGTTTATCTTGCACCCTTGATAACACCCATCTTATGGCTGTTAGAGCTTATATTTCACTATCAAAACTGCCTCCAAACCCTGTCTTCCTCTACATTTTATCTTATTTTTTGTATAGAAATAACCCACACTATGCTCCTAACAATATTTCCCATCTTTTGCAGAATTTCCCTCATTTTTCCATCAAAAGAATGCTAATGGGCCCGCCCCGGCCCATCCAAAACAAGCAAGCTTCCCCGACCCTCCTACTAATGAGTGACACACCCACTACACATCACAGTCGTTGCCCGATACAGTAGCAACCTGACACGGGTGTGCCGCGCAAGGAGGTTCTAATGGACGACACACCTCTTACCCGACGTGGAGCCTTGCCCGCCATGACCCATCGACTTGATGCAGTCTATCGTACGACAAGGCCACCTATCAATGCAGTAGCCCAGTAGGACCTTTACCCGACAATGACCAAGAGTGACTTACTCGCAACCCGACATGTGTGGCCCCCCACCAGTCGTGCCGGGTAATGTACGTATCAGCCCTCTCCCCAAATCCAAAAAGACGAAGCAGACGAAGGACATGTGGCCTGACGAGGGCCGCAACTCCCATCAGTTGTTTCCTATAAATAACAGCTATAGGACTTCGATGGGACGGGTTGGAACCCCAGGAAAGCTAACTTCGAGAGTAAAAAGGAGCTAGTGCCCCGAGTTCCCAGGTGTGTTGGGCGATACTACGTGAGCACACCCCCAACCTGAGAGGGGCAGGAGGAGTTCACTTAGGACCCGTCCCGGTATCCGTAGCAGCACGATACGACTGTCTAGGTCACCTCTGCATGTTGGGTTCCTAGATGGGCCTCAACCAAGACGGCTCACCCTTCTACACCCGATACAGGGAACTTGAGAACCTAAATGAACGCTAACCCGCCATAGGTCCTAACACAATATGTTACCGAACCTGATATGGATTACCCGTCACGGCACGCCACCCGTCAGGGTTGTCTTCCCGACACGGCCATATCGAGTAGGGATTCCTCTATCGATATGCCCTTACCCATCGCGGATCAAGACCTGACATAGTCGAGAGCCCAACACAGGCGTATCCTGATAGGGCTCCTTCCCGGTACCAGGTTAGCCACACCTTAGGGGTCCTCTACTGTATATCAACCTGCTACATCAAGGAAGTCAATACCTATCTCCCCTTATTCAGCATTTTACTTTCATTTACTTATGCATTGTAACTAAAACCACTTCATATATCTAAGCTTATTGGAATCTGTGGAGTTTATCTCATATTGATCTGTGTATGGTTCCTTTTTGTTGGATGATTTCTTTATAGCATCTGAGCTCAAGTCTCCCTTGTTTGATTCACACTTTTGACTATCTATCAAATCATGTTTCTCAGTTGGACTACCCTTGAGAGAGGGAAGTCTCAACCCTAGAATTTGGTCTGATCTGGGTGTATGAGAGTCCCAGTATTAGGGTTGCCTCAACTTATCTTACCACTCTAGTCTATGTCCACTACCCTTGAGAGAGGGAATTTGTACATGGTTAGAGACATCCTCTTTGAGAGTTGCCTCCTGTTATGCTTAAGTTTTCTTCCTTTGTGCTTTACCTTAACAATGGCTTTATCTCCTTGGTTTTCAGTATACAAAATCTCTATAAAAATTGCTAAACCCTAAAACTTTAATCTTTCTGGTAACTCCCTTTGGAGATAGGTTTTTGGTTTAATTCTTTATTTTTCTTTCGTATTACAACAACTCTGCCTTTTACCCCTTTTGATGTTCTTAGACAAGTAAAACCCAAGTTTTGAAGTGCCATTCTTCCTATCCCTGTGTTTGACCCCGAACTACTTCGACCTTGTGCTAATTGCAGGCGTCTTAAACATTCATGTATTATAAATTTTAAAAGTCTGATAACCTAGACATTACTCCATTCATGGACCCACGTTTAAGGCTCGTCAACTTTTTGGCACCGTTGTTGAGGATAAGCAATGAAAACCGTTCTACGAACTTGGGTTTTGCTTGCACTTTGCCAAAAACCCTATATATATGCATATGACACTGTAAATATTTACTGCACATAATATTTACTGTGCATAGTTTATACAACACACTAATACCTTTTATGTGTTTCTTCCCTTCCAGGTACTTCTCTTCCTTTTGCTTGGTCATCCTTGCCTTTAGCAAGTCATGGCTAACCAACCTCCTGAAGCTCGCTCTTTGCGCTCATTTGTCCAAGTTCGAGCGAATGAGGAAAGAAATCCAGTTGTTACGCAACCGCTCAATGTCACTAACTTTGAGTTGAAGCCTTCTTTCCTTCAACTTCTTCAACACAACAGGTTTGGTGGGAACACCATCGATGAAAACCCGTACAACCATCTGACGGAGTTTAAGAGGACGTGTAACACTTTCAAGATTAACAAGGTTCCGTTAACACATATCTACATCCAATGTTTTCCCTTCTCTCTGAGGGATAAGGCATTGGAATGGTACACCAGTCTTCAGGATGGAAGTCTTCCCGACTGGGAGCAGCTTGCTAATGCGTTTATCTCTAAGTTCTTCCCTATTGAAAGGACAATCAAATGTCAGAACAATATCACGAGGTATTCCCAGAAGCCATCAGAGAATCTTCATGAGACTTGGGAATAGTTTCTGAGCTACCAGCACGAATGCCCACATCATGGTTTTTCCAAACCTAAGCTGATCACCACCTTCTATAATGGGGTGTGTCCCGCCGAAAGAAAATCTCTGCATGTTGTAGCTGGCAGCAATTTCTTGGGACTCAGTGCTTAGAGGGCCAGAGAAATCATTGAAAACATGGCCACAAATCAACAGGATGGCGATTATGACTGCGAGTCGATGAGCCATACCACTCCAGGAGAGTCTAAGGCAATGGAAGCCCTTGCAGTTAAGCTTGAAAAAATAGTAACCGATGTTCAGACCCTCAAGGAATATGGATACAAAGGAAAAGTTTGATAGGAAGTCATGAGGAGCTATGTCACATGTGGAGAGCCAGACCACATGTCAGACTTCTATCTGTACACAGCCGTTTAGGGAGATCTTGACAAGGACAATATAGAGAATGTGAGTTTTGTCCAATATTGACGACCCGACCACCTTGGTTTCTCCTATGGGAATACTAGTGTTGCTCAGAACTCTCATCAGCTAACAGGCAAAAATCCTTCGGGAGGACCATCAAATCAGCAATGGCAGATGGGGTTCCAACAGCAGCAGACTTTCCAACAGAATCAACAGCAAAGACCGTCCATGATGACGAAATTAATGTCCTTTTCCAAGAAGCAAAATGACCTCAATGAGAAGATGCATAAGAGTTCTATGGATAGCACAACCTTGTTGCAGTAGCAAATGGGAGGATTCTCAAACCAGATCGGGGAGCTCCAAAAACATAACAAATAGATCGATCAACAACTCAGAAGCCTCGCCCAAACTATCAACCATCAAGTGGGACGTTTCCCCTCTAATACTAAAGACAATCCAAGAGGACACGAGACTGCGAAAATGGCCATTCTAAGGTCAGGCACCGTAGTACAACCAACCAAGGAGAAGGAAGCAACACTAACAGCGGCCCCTGCCAAAGAAGCTAACCCAAGAGAGGTTGAGGAAGAAGCCCCAACAAAGTCAGGAAGAGTGACCAAGGAAGGCAGAAAAAATGTCTCTTTTGAAGAGTGTCCTGACAAGTACGCACCCCACATACCTTTCCCCCATAAGCTGGTGAAGGTCCAGTTGAAGAAGAGATATGAGAAGTTCCTACCTGCAATAAAGAAATTGCACCTTGACATCCCTTTTCTGGATGCCATTGAAGAGATGCCAACCTATGCCAAGTTTCTAAAGGATCTGATATCAAGGAAAAAGAGAGGTGAGGATGTAGAGACAGTAAATCTTGCAAGGATGTCCAGTTACTTTGTCACAACAACTATGCCATCAAAGAAGAAGGATCTTGGGGCCTTGGTAATCCCCTTCCAAGTTGGAGATAACATAACCCATAAAGGTCTAGCCGACTTGGGGGAAAGCATTAGCTTGATGCCCTTGTTCCTCAATAAAAGGATAGGGCTCACCAACATGGTGAGCACCAATATGAGGATCTAGCTATCCGATCATACCTTTACCAGGCCGGTAGGGGTAGTCGAGGATGTGCCCATTCGAGTTGGGCATTTCTTTATCCCATGTGATATAGTTTTGATCGATACTATAGAAGATCCCAGCTGCCCTATTATCTTTGGGTGACCTTTTCTAGCGATTGGTCGAGCCCTCATCGACGTGGAGGTGGGTATGATTACAATCCGAGTTGGAGGGGGTCATATCAACTTCAACATTAGTGATTGCATGAAGGTCCCCTCGTTCCTTGAATCCTCTTATTTTGTTGAAAGCTATCAACAACTATGCAACGAAGTACAGGAGGAGAAGGCCATGGTAGACCCTTTGATGCATGCCTTAACTGGCGAAGTACAAGAGGTCGATGATCCCGAGGTCAAGGAATTGTTGGCTTATCTAGATGTTGAAGGTACTCCCGAGGATGAAGATCCTGTCGAGACAGCTATGTATGCTACTCTCCGCCATGACCCTACTGAAGAACAGAGAAAAGAAGCCCCACTAGAATTGAAAGTTTTGCCAAGAGGCCTTGAGTACCGCTTTCTAGATAAGGAAAATATGCACCCGGTGATCATCAACTCAGAGTTGGCCGATTGCCAAAAAGATCAGTTGCTTGAAGAGTTAAGGCTACAAAGGAAAGCCTTGGGATACTCAATCAGATACCTAAGGAGTATAAGTTCCTCTGTGTGCATGCAAAAAATCCATCTAGATGAGGACCCCAGGCCGTATGCCCAGCCACAGAGAAAGTTGAATGAGAAGCTCTGAGAAGTTGTTAGCAAAGAAGTGGTGAAGCTCCGGGATGCTGGAATTATCTACACTATCAGCGATAGCACGTGGGTGAGCCCAATCCAAGTGGTTCCGAAGAAGGGAGGTATGACATTGTTCAAGGGAGATGACGGAGTCAAGGTCGCCACCAAGACGGTGACGGGCTGGCAGATGTGCATCGATTATCAGAAACTCAACGCTACCACCTGCAAAGACCATTTCCCCCTTCCGTTCATTGATCAAATGCTAGAGCGATTGGCCCATCATTCCTTCTTTTGTTGGTTGTATGGGCACTCAGGATTCTACCAGATCCCGATCCACCCCGATGACCAGGAAAAAACCACTTTCACTTGCATTTACGGAACATTTGCCTTCAGAAGAATGCCCTTTGGGCTTTGTAATGCACCTGCCACGTTTCAGAGGCGTATGAATGCAATTTTTGCTGATCTGCTTGAGGATAAAATGGAAGTGTTTATGGATGATTTTAGTGTGTACGGAAACTCCTTTGATGACTACTTGAACAGCCTATCACTTGTGATGAGAAGGTGTGAAGAACAAAGCCTCACTCTCAATTGGGAAAAATGCCATTTCATGGTTCAGGAAGGTATAGTCCTGGGACACAAGGTGCCCAACAGAGGTATTGAGGTCGATTCGTCCAAGGTTGAGGCAATTGCCAAACTCCCTCCACCCACATCAGTTACAGGTATTTGAAGTTTCCTAGGCCACGCTGGTTATTATCGGTGATTCATCAAAGATTTTTTGAAGATAGCCAAGCCCCTTTCCAACCTTTTGATGAAAGATGTGAAATTCGATTTCATGGATGTGTGCATGAAAGCATTCTCCTCTCTGAAGGACACTTTAGTATCTGCACCCATTCTCCAGTAACCCGACTGGAATCTTCCGTTTGAGCTTATGTGCAATTCCAGTGACTTCGCCATTGGTGTTGTACTCAGCCAGAAGAAAGACAAAAAGCACCACGTCATTTTCTACGCGAGTAAAACCTTGGACAAAGCCCAGCTGAACTACACAACCACTGAAAAAGAGATGCTAGCTATCGTATATGCTTTCAACAAGTTTCAGTCCTACCTTGTGGGTTCCAAGGTGGTAGTTCACACCAACCATGGGGCCATCAAGTACTTGATGTAGAAAAAGGATTCGAAGCCCAGGTTACTGCGTTGGGTGTTGTTGTTGCAGGAGTTGGACCATGAAATAAAAGATAAGAAAGGTTTAGAGAATGTGTTCGCCAACCACCTCTCAAGGATTCTGGTAGAAGACGACCACCCACTACCCATCAATGAAAGTTATGTCGATGAGTCCATCTATGTCGCCCTGGCAGCCAACCCTGAGGGGCCGTGGTATGTAGACTTCTGCAATTACCTAGCTTGTAAACAGCTACCCCCAGATATGGCTTACAATCAGAAGAACAAATTCTTCTCTGATTTAAAGAAATACTACTGGGATGACCCTCTATTGTTTAGGCATTGCGTTGATGGGTTATATAGAAGGTGTATACCAGAGGAGGAAGCCTCGAAGATTCTTTTTGAGTGTCACTCCTCTCCTTATGGAGGACACCTGGGGGGTGAGAGGATTGCAACTAAGATCCTTCAGTCAGGTTTCTACTAGCCAACTCTATTCAAGGATGCTCATGCTTTTGTGAAGTCTTGCAATGAATGCCAACGAACTGGGAACATTTCCCGCCGAAATGAGATGCCACTTTCGAATTGGATTGAGGTTGAAATTTTTGACGTTTGGGGTATAGATTATATGGGGCCCTTTCCTTCTTCCTATGGTTTTAAATATATCCTGGTTGCAGTCGACTATGTTTCTAAATGGGTAGAAGTGATGCCCACCACAACGTGTGATGCCAAGGCAGTAATAAAGCTTTTTACCAAGATTATCTTTCCAAGATTCAGAGTTCTGAGAACCATCATAAGCTCCTGGGGGACAACGTGTGATCTAGCCGTACCTGGGGGACATGGCGGCCAACTGGAACGAGCTACAATTCTGCCACCGTAGTCCACAACAAGCTCCTCAATCAAATGACTGTGACATCTATGTGCTACAATGGATCTATAGCTCGGTGGCGCTAAAACAAATGCTAGAAAAGTTCCACCACATCGACTATCACAACAAACAAGAAGAGTATGTGATGGAGCTTCTATCAGATGAAGGCACACACACCGGCTAAACCCTCACTGATCTATGACTATTCTTCCTTATCTTTCTCACAACTTTGGGACAGAGTGTGGGGTAAGTTTGGGGGGGAGGATACACCATAGTATCAGTGAGGGAGGTACTCAAAATTTTCCCCCTTTTTCCCTTCTTCTTTTTCTTATCATACCCTATGTACATATACATATATGATTGATACAAAGCAATACTTTTACAACTTCTTGCTTCTCAATTATTGTACAAAGACACTTTATAGTAAATATCTGATACAACTTCTTCCAGTTTGTTTTCTCTGTACCCAAAGCGGTACACATTTCTGTTATGTTCTTTCTGAAAATGCAGTCTCAAACGACAAAAGACTACAACTTTTCCACGCCAATCTTGAAAAATAATCTCGCAACAGCTAAGAGATGTGCATGTGAAGGAAAAAGTTGCCCAAAATAGCAAACTTATTTTTTCCCCTACCCACCAAAAACCCCAAAAAGAGAGAAAAGCCTTATGAGAGTGAATAAAAGCATGAGAGTTGTGCCCAAAAAAAAATGCACACACACACACACTTGTCTTTCCAAAAGTACCCATTTTTAGGCATGGTAGATTCAGAGCAGTGGTACATAGGATGTGAAATCACTACTCTAAAGCCAACTGGCTTGGATTTTAGGGACTACTTGCCCACTAATGGACCCATACTTGGATGGACCAATGGAAAGCAAGAAAAACCCAAAAAGCCTTAAGTCTGTCCAAAGAGCCAACTTTCTACTCCCAGGCTATTTGGTGCGAAAGCTAACTTTGAAATCATGCACCAAAGTCTCACCGAAGCTGAAGAGAGATATTTTTTCTTAAATAAGGAAGGAAAAATAAAGTCCATTGCTTGTGGTTAGATGTAATTTTCCCTAAGACATCTCAAAAATTTTCTTAAACCCCTTGTCAGGAGGCTACGTATGGGTTTTGAAAAGTATCGCAAACTAAAAGTTTTAAAACAAGTATAGATTGATTGATGACAATCAAAATGCTAAGTTTGGGGGAGTTGATAACACCCATCTTATGGCTATTATAGCCTATATTTCACTATCAAAACTACCTCCAAACATGTCTTCCTCTCTGTTTTATCTTATTATTTGTATATAAATAACCCACAATATACTCTTAACAATATTTCTCATCTTTTGTAGAATTTCCCTCATTTTTCCCATCAAAAGAATGTAAATGTGCCCGCCCCGGCCCATCCACAGCAAGCAAGCTTCCCCGACCCTCCTACTAATGAGCGACACACCCACTATGCGTCGCAGTCGCTGCCTGATATGGCAGCAACTCGACACGGGTGTGCCACGCAAGGAGGTTCTGACGGATGGCACACCTCTTACCCAACGTGGAGCCTTGCCCGCCATGACCCATCGGCTTGATGCAGTCTATCGCGCGACAAGGTCACCTATCAGTGCAACATCCCAGCATGACCTTTACCCGACAACGACCAAGAGTGACTTACTCACAACCTGGCACGTGTGGGCCCCCTCCAGCCATGCCGGGTAACAGACGTGTCAGCCCTCTCCCCAAGGAAAGAAAGATGGAGGGGATAAAGGACACATGGCCCGACGAGGGCCGCAACTCCCACTAGCTTCTGCCTATAAATAGCAACTATAGGACTTTAATGGGATGGGTCGAAACCCCAGGAAATCTAACTTTGAGAGAAAAAAGGAGCTAGTGCCCCGAGTTCCCAAGCGTGTCGGGCGATACTAGGTGAGCACACCCCCAACCCGAGAGGGGTGGGAGGAGTTCACTTAGGACCCGTCCTGGTAGCCACAACAGCACGATACGACTATCTCGGTCACCTCCACATGTCGAGTTCCTAGATGGGCCTCAACCCGAGACGGCTCGCCCTTCTACACCCGATACAAGGAACTTGAGCACCTAAGTGAATGCTAACCCGCCACAGGTCCTAACAAGTCATGTTACCAAACCCGATATGTATTACCCTTTACGGCACGCCATCCAACAGGGTTGGCTTCCCGACACAGCCATATTGGGTAGGGAGTCCTCTCTCGATACGCCCTTACCCATCGCGTCTCAAGACCCGACATGGTCGAGAGCCCGACATGGGTATATCCCGATAGGGCTCCTGCCCGGTACTGAGTTAGCCACACATTAGGGGTCCGCTGCTGTATATCGACCTCCTACATCAAGGAAGTCGATACCTATCTTCCCTTATTCGGCATTTTACTTTCATTTACTTATGAATTGTAACTAAAACCTCTTCATATATCTAAGCTTATTGGAATATGTGGAGTTTATCTCATATTCTTCTGTGTGTGGTTCCTTTTTGTTGGATGATTTCTTTATAGAATCTGAGATCTAGTCTCCCTTGTTTGATTCATGCTTTGACTAGCTATCAAATCGTGTTTCTCGGGTGGATTACCCTTGAGAGAGGGAAGTCTCAACCCTAGAGTTTGGTCTGATCCGGGTGTATGAGAGTACCCAGGATTAGGGCTGCCTTGGCTTATCTTACCACTCTAGTCAATGTCCACTACCCTTGAGAGAGGGAATTGGTACATGGTTAGAGACATCCTCTTTGAGAGAAGAGAATGTTGGGTGTTCTCCGCTACCGCCTGTTATGCTTAAGTTTTCTTCCTTCGTGCTTTACCTTAACAATGTCTTTATCTCCTTGGTTTCCAGTATACAAAATCTCTATAAAAACTGTTAAACCCTAAAACTTTAATCTTTTTGGTAACTCCCTTTGGAGATAGGCTTTTGGTTTATTTCTTTATTTTTCTTTCGTATTACAACAACTCTACCTTTTATCCCTTTTGATGTGCTTAGACAAGTAAAACCCAAGTTCTGAAGCGTCGTTCTTCCTATCCCTTTGTTTGACCCCAAACTACTTTGACCTTGTTCTAATTGCAGGCATCTTAAACATTCGGGTATTATAAATTTCAAGAGTCTGATAACCTAGACATTACTCCATTCATGGTCCCACATTTAAGGCTTGTCAACCCTATTTCCAAAAATGATTGTTGTTTATTCGATCTATTAGTTAGGAAATATGGATATAAAATTTTCATTTATGTTGCCATCTTTGTCTCCATATTCCCAACAATCATTTTAATATTCAAACTTATATGATGACATTGTTTCCTCAAACAATTGATGCATGTACTTGAGCGATTATTCGTGATGTGGAAGCCACATAAGCCACACAATGATACAATTTAAGGATAGAGATATTTGTCACAACTCATATTTGTTGGAGTAGATCCTTGAGGATCAAATGAAGAGCGAAGAGACTATCTCTACTCAGTAGTAGATTGGCATTGAGTATATACATATGTCATTTACTATAGTCTTTGTTGAGCCTTGTTCTAAGGGGTGGCTTCCCTGTTATCCTAGAACTTATTTATGATTCTCTTCTATTTGATGAATTGGTTTATTTGGTAACTAAACCACAAAGATTTATCCTTCATGTTCTCCAGACTTGTTGTTGTGAAATTTGATCTTTTCATAAATGCAATGAAATAATTATGAAAAAAAAAACTTTTTTCGGTTAAGTTCAACTACAAATAAACTATAAAGTATGTATTGTGATTGATATAAAGAAACGCACTTTAAAAAGAGAATCTCTAACATCCAATTCATATATTTGCATGAAGTTTAGCCAATGCCATATTGTGATTGCTCCCTTTTTAATTTGGTGTTTTTCTATCTAAGTATCAAACCTTCATTTTGATATTTTAAAAAGATCTTTCTCTCTATTTAGTGAAGTGTTTCAATATATGGATATTATCTTAGTATTGATTTAATTTTATCCTGAATTGGTATGTTTTATTCTTCCTATGTTTCATGGATCTTTTGTAAATGTAGAAGGTCCCCAATAAAGGAGGATTGGTAGTTTGTTGATGTCCATCTATATTTTGTTACTCTTTTTATGACATGAATTTTCATAATAAAGGATTATGTTTCAAAATGTGTTGGGTGTGGTCGTCATTGTCGATGTGTGGTGTTCCTTTGGTACACACCTAGAATGACCTCCTTGGATTCCACCCTCTAACCTTTTCTAATGCTAATTCAACCGGAATGTCAGTTTGGATGTCTGCCCCCCAATGCTTATGTGTAGTTCTCATGTCTATCTCATTGTCAAGCTGTAACATTTGTATTTATATAATTTTAATTCCTCAAATACTCTATAGTCTCCTCCACTGCTCCTCATAGGTCATCTCCCAAAACATCCTTTAGAACTGAGGCACCACATCATAAAAATGAGGCATTGTAGCACATAAATGAGACACTGTATAGAATCAAAGTGTTGTATATCAGAGATAAGGTGTTATATTTTAAGAATGAGGAACTATAGCTTAGAAAAATGAATTAGTGTACCTTAGAAAAATGAGGCACTATGGCTACAAAATGAGATACTATCGCGTATAAATGATGCAATTAGACTATAAAATGAGGTGTTATAACTTAAAAATGATGTCACATATTAGTAATGATATGTTTAGACTACAAAGTGAGGGCCATATGTTACACACAAGACTTCATAGCATAGAAATGAGGCATTGTAGGTTACAAATGAAGCATCATAGTTTAGAATTAAAGAGGCACTAAGACTACAAAATGAAGTGATATAAATAAGAAATAAGGTGATAGGACTAAAATTGAGGCACCACAACATATAAAATGAAGTGTTGGTTCTACAAAATGAGGCACTATAGCTTATGTACAGGTTGTCGTAGATAAGGATTTGGAACTTCAAAATGAGGCATAATATGTTAAAGATGAGGCAGGTATTGCAGATACGAGACAGTGGGACTACAAAATGAGGAATGATATCTTATAATTAAGGCATTATAGCTTCAAAACAAGGCATTGGGACTATAAAACAAGATGTGGCATCTCAGAGATAAGATTTTGAGACTAACAAATGAGGCATCATAGCATAGAAACAAGTGGGGTTAGAGAACGAGGCAAGATCACTTCCCTCATCTCCCCATTGCTTTCCGTTTCACTTCCCTTCTATCCTCCGTTAATTCCTTCCTCACTTCCCTACTCTCCTCACATCACTTCCCTTATCACTTCCTTTCTTAGTCCCTCCCCTTCATCCATTACTTCCCTCCTAAATTTTGTTCTCTTCTATTTTATCCCTATAGAAAATTAGGTTTTTGCTCTCTCTCACTCTCCTTTCCCCTCTTCCACTTTTCTCTTTCTATAGGAGTTGAATCACCCCATTACTCCTACTACTAACTATCAAGCATAGTATTAATTTTTATTGTCATAGCCCAAACCATCTAACTCTCCATAACCATTTCTCACTCTCCTAAAACCTCTCAAAACCCTCTAGAAGACATCCCTTCACACATGTATGCCACACATGTTGCATGATCATTTTCATATGAGAAATTAGATGGTGGTGATTGAAGGAACACACTCAAAACCTTAAGTTTATTTTGGATCATATTTGGTCATCTAAAATCACATACTCATATAATTATCAATTATATGATAAATTTATTTCACAGAAAATTTAATATATAAGAATAACAAGTTTCATTAATCACTATTACTAATATTGTAGTGTTTGGTGAGATGCAAAGGAGTGAAGGTGTGGTGGTCGTGATTGGGTTCATGGTACTAGATTTGGGAGATGACATAGCTGATCAAGGACTAATGCCATGTGATTGAGAGATATTGTGGGCGGTTGATAAGGGAAGACAACATCCTTTAGGAAATTGGGACTGAGTGTGACATATGATGAGCATGTTAAAGTGGTAGAACTAGGTTTAAACTTAATTAACAATGAGATGAAGGGGCCCAAAATGCAATAGGATGCAATGATATTCATAAATGAAAACATATGATATGAAAGATCCTAGAGTGGGAAAATGATGATGGGCTAAACTTGGAAAAGAGTGTCTACACCAATTGTTAGTTTACCTAAAATAGAAACCTTGACAATGTAGAGGATATGACTACATGTGAAAGCTAAAAAATGATGCTATTGTTCAAAGTGTAATCGGAGGATTCAAGAACAAGAAAACAAACAATGAATTCATGTAATAGCTTGTTTAGGAAAACATTGCACCTAAAGAAGTTAAATTGATATCAACAAGGGTTATTTAGAAATTTGTATCAATTTGGATACAAAAGATGACCTATAAAATTGTTGGTCTGTAGTCATCATAAAACTAATAGGGCACGATATACGATAAATGAGAATGTTTGATTTGATACAGCTACTTTGGAATTCAATTGTAAGGATGAAGGTGTATGAATTGAAAAAAAACTATAATATAGTTAATCTCTATGATAAGGCTCTAATAAAAGGCCCATGGACTCTTTTTGGTATTTTCTTCTAGGTTTGGAAGTGGTATGCAACATTCTAGCCTTGAGATGGGTTGTTGAACTTCATCATGACAAGTGATTTGATTTAGAATCTACCCTTGTACTTTTATGCATCCATGATCTTTAACATAGTATTCAAAGATCTACTGAACTTGTCAAAGTTAACAATCACAATACAAATTTCTCACATAGCATGTTTGTGAGGCTTACTGTTGAACTAGAGAAACATACCCATTTAGTTGATAATTCCCGTCAATGATTTCGAATGTAAACTAGTTTAGAAAGTATTACCAATTATGTCTATCACACACTAGGTTAGGTGATAAGGTAGGACATATAAGTGGAAGAAAAGGGAAGGATAAAACAACATATACGAATAAGAATATAGAAGCAAGTATTAATTGGTCAAAAGGAAAGGAAGTGGCAGACGAATTATGCAAAAAAAATCCATGACAAGGAAAGAAGATGATAAAATTAAACAATTGGATGTCAAAAACTTCAAGAGCAATCAAGAATGAAATAGGTAAAAAAAATCTCATTAGATAATGAATATGAGGAACCAAGAGAAAGCATTGTACCAAAAATGCATAGAAGATCAACAAAAAATGTAGAAAGCACTAAAACTCCAAATAAAATTGAAGATAACAAAGATAAGCTATTATATCGAGAAGGACATGGATGTTGAGATGGAGAATACTGAAAAGATCAACCTAAAAATCATAAGCTCAAGAAGAAACAACACTACTTGAAAGTGTGCAGGGTTAGACACATGTATCACCCATACCATCATCTAGTGTGTCAATTTAAGCACCACAAGGCATGTCGGGATAGAACCCTCAACATATTGATCTAAGGTATCAGCTAACAAAGCATATCAGTTTAACCCCTCTACAGAATGTCAGGTTTGAGTGTCATCTAGATCAAAGTGTGTCGATTTGTCATCTTCTACCTTGGGATATCAGATACTAGTTCAACTATTATCATGGCAGGAAGGTACAAGATATGAATAGAAAACTTAATGAGGATCCTTCATCAAATTAGCTCATAAGACCATCATTTACTACTAACATATATGAGATGAACGATTTAGAGATGAGAATCAATCCAATCACATGAAAGAGTGAAATAATAAAGAAGGCTAAGAGTTATATAACCCAAATCAAGAATGACTTCATCAAGGGTTCAAGCTCCATGATCAAAGTTCCAAAGCCCACATTTTCTCAAAGTTGATGATGATCCATTAAGAGTCCCAAACTCAACCACAACCTTATCTCTAAGAAAGAAGAAGAAGATGCCAAGGTTATGATAGCTCAAGGAGGAAGGAAGGAAAGAAAGAACCATGACCTATTCATCCTTTATTCAAGGTACAATCTAGGTCCTATAGGGGAAGAAGATAAAGAAGATATCTCAAGGAAATTGTCACCAAGAAACATAACTCACCAAGATGGAAGTTAAACCAAGAATCACCATGAGCAAGGAACTTGACCTCTCAAGATCCATGGGGGATTCCACTAGCTCCTTAAGCTACCAAGATCGTCCATCAAGAAGAGAAGCACAAGAATGGATGAAAGTATTCATTTGTGTGAAGATGGATGGGGTTATATAGTTGAGGGAAGAAAGAGAGATCAAAAGATAGGTGTCATCACCTTAAGAGTCTAGGTGACACATGTCCAAGTGCAAAGGTCACATGAAACCACATTAACATGCAAGATAATAGTGATATACTCTAGGTAGAGTATTGGCCTCTTGGATTTCTACCAAGGGTGAAACACCTCCAAACTGATACACTACACTACACCAAATTGATACACTACCTTCTAAGGTCAAAACACACATTGTCCATAGATCATTATCACTATTAAGGATATCATCTCTTGCCCAAGATACAAAATAGGTTCAAAACTATTTCTATATCTTCTAGATGATGTTAAACTAAATGAGGACCAATTTAGAGATTTTAAGTTTCATGTTAACCCTTTAATTTGGGTAAATTGCAAATTTACTCCAAAACTAGCACATAAAGAACAAGCACCATCCACACAGGCACAACTTGAAACTTAAGCTCTTCACAAGGAACCCCATAGCATAATACTCTCTCTTATGATGCTAAAGCACTATGGTAATGCTCAACATGTGACATTTTTCAAGATAACCTCTCATCGGGGGTAAATTGTACTCTAGTCCAAAATAAGTAAACTTTGCTCAAACATTATTCAAACATGACCAAACTTGAAACATAAGTGTTTCACATGATTAAAAAACACCTCAAAGGATTAGATTCAAGTTTTAAACAACTTACTTAGGAAAAACAAATAGGGTTAGTCCAAAACCTAGGTCAGCATCCTTATAAGATCTCCTTGCTCCACCAAGCTCTAAGAACAAGAAAAAGAGAAGGAAGAAGATGGAGATTCAAAAGGTTTACAAACATGGAGAGATAATGGTTTATATATGTGGAATATGAGAGAGAAGGCAAGGGATGATGTGTCAACACTCCAAGGTACCAAAGGAACACTTGTCCACTCAAAATATCGACATGTAACCACTCTAGCCTAACATGCAAGACATGGTGATACACTCTAGGTTGGGTCTCAACCACATTATTCACCCACATGGTCACGGTTGTGACCCTTCCATGGTGCACCATCCATGGTCATGACACACACACCACCATCACCACTTGGTTGAGACAAGGGACCACCTCAAACCCTAAGTTGAGACATCCTATAAGAGGGCCACCATATCGACCAAAGACCACCTTGATTGTGACCTCTATCATCTAGAGGGGTGTCTCGGCCATGACACCCACCAAACCAACCCTAGGTCGTGACCTAGGTTAAGACAACACACTATATATACATAGGTCGAGACACTCAACCCTCATAGAAACCCTACTCACCACTAAGGGTAAAACTCCTCAACCAAGGCTCATATAGGGTGCCAAATTCTTTCTCTCTCCTATAGATGATGTCAAGAAAGAGAAGGAACACTCTAGAGGTGGAAAATTGCACATTGATTCAGCCCTATTTTAGGGCTTAATCTTGTGTCTTTCTGCTCTTCAATCACATCTATACCTGTTAGATTGCATGTCATTCCCCCTAATATGCTTATTTGTATAAAATGCACTTATGGACATTATTTGCATGTTTTTCAGGCATTTGGACCACACTTGATGGAAGAGAGAGAGAAGGGGCGATCCTAGGGTTCCTCTGCACTTGGAGAGGCCCAAAGTGAAGTCTGATGCTCCCTCGACCTACCCCTAGTGGCCAAATATCATTTGAAGCAAAGAAGTCCAAGAAAAGCCAAAGATCCAAGTTAAATTGTTGATCCAGGACCCAGCACAGCCGTGGTACCACAAAACGGCTGTGCTAGGTCACTTAGAAATCGACATGCTCAACCTCCAAATCAAGCAGAAGGCAGCACGACCATGCATGTTACGACCCATATCAGAGTTAGTCAATAAATACCTTGAATTACGTAAAACACCTCAGTTAGTGCTAAGTTTTTGTTAACATCATGAATAATCAAGATAAGACAACATGTGAATCAATAGTCGAGGTTTAATCATCTGAGGCAATTAGTGTTGAATATCAAATTAAATATCATGGTTAATCAAATAAGTTAATATGTGAATCAATAGTTGAGTTTGAATCACCCGAGGCAATTAATAATATCAATGTTGATTAATTAGTTAATTAGGTTGAGTTGAATACTCAATGTTGCAATTAGTGTTTTGACCTGATGTGACAAGCTAGTTAACATGATTTTATGCCCTGGGATGATATAGAATTCCGTGCGTAATCCGTTGCAAGAAAAATCACTCGAAACCGACTTCCGAGTTAAAAGATACGGGCATTTGAGTGTTCAGGGACCTAGTTGTAATTACCAAAAACGATTGGGCATTTTGCATTCCGGCCCCTCCGCGAACCGACCTTTCTCTTCTTCTTCTTCGCTCGATAGAACAGAGAAACGGCAGCCGACAGAGCAACAATGAGAGGGGGAAGCAGGGGCGATTGAGGAGTGAATTTCTCGGCTCTTCAGCTCCGACCAGCAGCGCCCCTTCCTCCCACCTTCTCCTTCCTCCATCCTTCCCCTTTTCCTTGCCCCAACTGTGGCCGACCAGCAGCTAGGGCGGCGCCCTGTAGCTGCGGCCACCAGCAGCGGTTGCAGCTGCAACGGCCGGCCAAGGGAGCCGTCGCGGACGCGCCCAGCAGCTGAGGAGCTCCCTCGAGCTCCGTCCTCCTTCCACCCCTTTCTTTCCCTCTCCATCTCGCTCAACTGCAGCGCCCAGCCACCTAGCTAGGGGCGGCGCCCAACAAGCAGCAACAGGTTCGACCTAGAGCATCAAGGGCGCGGACTAGTACTCCAAGGTGACGCCGTTGAGCTCGTCTGGAGGTCCAGATCAGGGATTCGTGGCCTAGTTGCATCTAGCACCAAGAACGGCTGTCGTCTCCTACCTGTACGTATGTGCAGGGTACTGTTCTTTTGTAACGGATTTGAATAGGCCCAAACCGGAGCTCAATTGGCACACAATAGAGCAAGGTAAGACCAGCACACAGTTCGGTTTTGAGGATAGGATTAGATTCCGTAGATTAAGTCCAAGACATAGCTTTAGAATCGAGTTCGTCTTCTATAAGTTTTCCCGTTTCTGCGCAGGTGCACGGCGTGCAAATCAATTTGCACGGCGTGCAAAGTTACAGATAAGCGGGACGAGTTTCTGCCCAGGTGCACGGCGTGCACTCTGCTGTAAAGGACAGAATTAGGCTTGGTTGTGGACGTCTTTTGGTGTATACGAACACACCGAAGTGGGTGAGTAGTAGTTCATTTAGAAATCCATATTTAACTCAAATTAATTGTTTAATTGCTTCTGTATCAATTGATATAACTTCTAAACAGTATAGTTCATACAATAGAGAATGTTAGATTCATTAGAATTGAACTACGTGATATACTTAATGAAGATGATGAGATTTCCTGTATTATTGTTGCAATGTATTTACTGATTTCAAATATAGTTGTTTAGCATTGAAACTGGATAAATGATTATGAATCATGTTTAATTATGATAATTATATATATGTGCTTTTGTGATGTTTAGATTGTGCAAAATGCATGAAATGTAATATTCCTGTTTAAATGTTTATTTGTTAATCAAGTATAGACCTAGATGCCCTAACACCGTAGAACCCCTAACATGTGTCTGCGATTTAGGGGTGAAACTCGTGTTGCAACATTATCCGTGCGATGTCATGGAGACACGAGGATGGTAAGGTAGTTTCCAACAATAACGCGTGCTTGTGTCACGGTGGCACTAGAGGAAAGTGGGGGTTATTGCAACATTATCCGTGCGTGTGTCATGGAGATAACCCTGTGAGACTCTCTGCCTGTGTGCTCAGGTTTGCAGAGTCTGGAGCACACGTGGTTGTGCAGCACACGTGGTTGTGCAGTGAGGCCGTGGAGCCTGGGGTCCTGTAGCAGAGCAGGGCCGAAGTCAGACTTAGCATTTCCCGGGTGTGTCGCTAAGTCTTGTACGGTGGGGCCGTAGCATGAACTTGTTACGGATCTTTATATGCAGAGTACACTGCATATATTTAGGGCATAATAAAATGAATAAATAATCATGTAGGTTCACAGTAAATTTATATAACTGTTTATCTACCTGAATTACCTGTTGATGATTTAGAATGTGATTATTATCTGTATGTTTGTTATGGTATTAGAACTGCCTTGCTTAGTTCTGCATTTATATTTAATTTCAATATTATAAACCTGATGAGTTGTTTAGTGATTGCTAAGTGAAATACTATTCACTGAGCGAGTAGGCTCATACCTCTACTCAAAACATTTTCAGGTTATCATCAGCAGCAGGAAATCTGAAGGATCGATTTATCCTTACGCCTAGTCGATAGAAGGTTCGTAGTTAGTAGTTAGAGGTCTCTTAGTCCTTTCCCCTCGATCTTTGGGACAAGGTGTGAGTGAGAGAGTGAATGTGTATTAAGATGTAAATTACCTGTTATGCTTTATTTTATGTCGGACAATGTAATATGCTGTAGACTCTGTTTATCTTGTTAGTCAGTTTAATAAAGATGCTTCCGCAGCTTGTTTAGTTTCATTTTACAACATAAATCGGATTTCCCTGTTAATGTCTTTAAAAAGTTTAATAAGTGAAGAGTGATTGGCTTGTGTGTAAATCTCATCCTGTCGCGTCTTAATCTCGTGGTTTGTGGTTAATGTGAGATCGGGGTGTGACAACTTTGGTATCAGAGCCTAGGTCTGAGTACTTAGTTACTCAAGGTCAGGGGACGATAAGAGACCAATAGGATTAAGGTTTAGGTGTCTTTCTTCTATCTGTAATTTTCTAACAGGAAGTGTTCTGTTATACTATTGTAGGTAGCAGAAAGAGGATGTGGTCACGAGAATCAAGTAATGAGCTTAAGTTGAGTCATTAAGAATCATTAAGGTCAAAAGATAAAGTTATAAGTAAGACGAATAATAAATGATGAGTTTTAGCTCTGGAAGGTCTGAGTGTTTGGATACCCTGGCCAGGTGTCTGAATACTTAGATTGACCAGTATCAAGCTACTCTGTCTGTTCTTCTCTGGATGCCCTGGCCAGGTATGCAGAGGAAGGATAGGCTAGAGAAAAACCCTAGAAATCTTAGGGTTAAGAAATCAGAAATTAATGTAGGAGTAAGAGATTTAAATAAAGGATGTGATATAACTCCTACCTTATATTGCTTATTGAATAAAGATCACTGGAAACACTCTTATATGCATGAATTTAGACTTCCAGTTGTACAATAAGTATGATTCTTGTATATTGTTGTGACATGAAGTGAATTGTTTAATGTTTGTTTTCTTTGTATTAAAGTAGATCCGAAATCATGTATAAGTAAGTTGCCCTAAGTGGATATTCTTTCCACATGTTTAAGATTAATAGGGGTTGATTAATCCCGAGTAGCTCTTGGCTTCAGGACTACAGGTTCGGCCTGGTCCGGCTGACAGGATGCGTTACTGGGATTTAATGACTCCTATTAACAAGTAAATTAAGAATAGAAGTTTAAATGTTCTTTTGTCTTGAGAATTAGGGTTTGAGGAGCATAGACCCTAATAGGCCCAAATTATGATTTAAATGACATATGCATACAGAATTTGATAAATAGGATGTCTCACTAAATGATTTTAGTATTTTATGCGTAATTCTTATTTGGTTAAAATTGGGATATGAATTGGATATATAAATAAACAACATTGAAAAATATCAAAATGTTTGAATAATATTCTGACTTGTTAATCGGCCGAGTTTCAAACTCGACCGATCACATTTTCTGAATAATATAGCAGTGTGGTAATTGAATTTTATCTTTTTATTGGTATATCCAATTGGTCTCAAATTTTAACTATGTTTGAAAATCACAAATTTTAGACACTCTATTAATTTGGTGTAATTTTTGGATGACTTTTGATCTCTACAGTAAGGTGTCGGTCGAGTTGCAACTCGACCGAATCTGCTGCAGACTGCTATATAGCAGTGCACTGTTTGATTTTTAATTAATTATTGGTAACTTGAAATGACCTGAAATTTTTATTGTAGATTTAAAACTTTATTAGGCACAACATATAAAATTTTCAAAATTTTTGGAGTTTCTGTTTACAGTTTAATAAACGAATTACAGAAACTATTATAAAACTGAATTTTCAGCCTTTTAATTAAAGTTGAATGCTGGGTTAATATGTTATTGCCCCAAGCAACTCAATTTGATTTATATAATCGACCACACACACACAATAATGCTATGCTATTAATAAAGGATCAAACCCTAGAATGATTAAAGTTGTAGTAGTTTAAGGGATATCATTAGTGATGTAACCCTGAATATTAGTAACTTTGTAAAATAAGATCTTGAGATATGTTCTATGAAAAGTAAACTGGTTTTGATAGTGATCTAGGGTTTTGAAGAAGATAACCTGATCGGTACATGAACAACATGAGATGATTTAGAGGAATGAGTAAGACATAAACCTAATATGTAACAATAAGTAAGTAACATAGAAAGCGGAGTATTATCCGATTATGATCTAAAGATAGTTGATGTAGTTCATGTTTTAAAGACATGGCGTCACTATCTTTATGATGTGACAATAGATCACCACCCTGGTAAAGAGAATGTGGTGAATGATGCTTCCAGCAGAAAGTCAAGTTCAACAACTAATGCATTCTCTATGGCAGGTTTCAAATTGAGACATGTTAGTAGAAATGTGGAAGTTGAACTTAGGATTAGGAATGACAACACAGAGTGATTTGATGGTACAGATGTAAGTTAATCTTACCTCTTATGATCAGATCAAGGAACTACAATAGGGTGATAGTGAGTTAAACCAGACTAGGCATGACATGATATGAGGAAAAGAAAATAGAGTTTAAGTTTTTAGATGATAAGATGTTGTATTAGCATGACATGCTGTGTGTACCTCGTGATAAAGTAAAATTCTTTTAAGAGGAAAAGCCTGAAAGAAAAGATTCTTAGGGAAGTGCATGTATTGATGTATGCTATGCTATCAGGAAACACTAAGATGTATATGAATTCCAAGAAGTTGAAATGGATGGTCAGATATGCAGAAGGATGTAGCTGGGTATGTGGTTAAAAGTAGTGTGTATTAGTAGGTTAGAGCTGAACCCTAGAGATCTATAGCTACCTTGTAATCTTTTTCTATGCCTGAATGGGAATGGGAATTTATCACAATGGATTTTGTGGTAAGATTACCCAGGACGCCTAGAGGTTGTGATTTGATATGAATGATTGTGGATAGACTAATTTAGTCTGCTCACTATTTTCATATTAAGTCAACCTTTAATGTCTCAAAACTTGACTAAGATATACATGGATGAAATAATTAGGGTGTTTGGTAATCCAGTTTCAATCATGTCATTTTGATATTCTAAGTTCACATCTAGGATTGTAGAAACAGTTGCTTTGTGCTTCGGGCACAAAGTTAAGATTCGATACAACCTTTTCATCCGCAGACGGATGGTTAGTTTGAGAGAACCATTCAGACTCTTGAGAACATGCTGAGAGCATGTGTTTTGGTTTTCAGTGGAAATGGGAAGAACATTTAAGTCTTATAGAGTTTGCTTATGTGAATGTTGAGATTAGAAATACACAACTGGTAATGGTACGGTTTGACTATAAAACCCAGACAATACAAATTTGGTAAACCATTAGGTGCATGATTTCAAGATAGTAAGATAGCATTAAAATATGTAAATAAACCTAGTGCATGCTTCCTGTTATGTTAATGGGTATGACTTAACATTTTCATGAATTGACACGTTTCTCTGAGATATCATTAGAAATTCTCAAGTACTATTAATTATTTGTGTTATGATATGTAAGCAACTCTTAATTGAGTTATGTGATGCACAAACCAGGAATTTGGTTGACATGCACGTACTTCGAGAAATTTCAGACAATTGATAAATATTACAGATGGTTTCTTATTAGTGGAGAAAATTCCTTTTATTGGTGTCGCAAGATGTTCAATTACATAAATTCAGTATGTATGTGCCAAAAATTGATTGAGTTTGAAATATCTATGAATTTTAAATTTGCCTGCATACATGATATAAAGATTTCTCAGTAATTACAATGATTTGAAATATACTGTTCTGCCAGTTGTAGAATGATACCGTATTGTGATTTGAATTGCAATCAAACCGATGAGATAATGGAAACCCTAAGAGTAGGGTGTTGCCATGGGATTAGTGAATGAGATAACCCTAAGAGTAGGGTGTTGGCATGTGACAAATGAATAAGGCAAATGAAGCCCTAAGGATAGGGTGTACGATGAATCAAGTATTTTGATATCAATTTTCGTTATGAGATGTGATGATGTTTAACAGTTAAATTGCATGATTTAATTTTTGTACCAAATTGACATGCATTTTGTTTATTTAAGAATTTAAAAGTTTGTCTGCATGTATAGTATGATAATTTCTCAGTAGTTATCATAAAGTGAGATTCTGCTATAACAATTTTGGAAAGACAATGTTTTGTGGGTGATCTGGAATCAGATCAGATGTATCCTAGGCTAAGGGACCTATACGGATGATTGATCAGTGGATCAAGAAACTCAAGAGTTGAGAAATCTTAACCTAGAGGAAGGCACGTGGAAACACGAGTCAGGAATGAATCACAAGTTTCCTTTTCTCTTTTAGGAATTTCGGGACGAAATTCTTATAAGGGAGGGAGATTGTTACGACCCATATCAGAGTTAGTCAATAAATACCTTGAATTACGTAAAACACCTCAGTTAGTGCTAAGTTTTTGTTAACAACATGAATAATCAAGATAAGACAACATGTGAATCAATAGTCGAGGTTTAATCATCTGAGGCAATTAGTGTTGAATATCAAATTAAATATCATGGTTAATCAAATAAGTTAATATGTGAATCAATAGTTGAGTTTGAATCACCCGAGGCAATTAATAATATCAATGTTGATTAATTAGTTAATTAGGTTGAGTTGAATACTCAATGTTGCAATTAGTGTTTTGACCTGATGTGACAAGCTAGTTAACATGATTTTATGCCCTGGGATGATAGAGAATTCCGTGCGTAATCCGTTGCAAGAAAAATCACTCGAAACTGACTTCCGAGTTAAAAGATACGGGCATTTGAGTGTTCAGGGACCTAGTTGTAATTACCAAAAACGATTGGGCATTTTGCATTCCAGCCCCTCCGCGAACCGACCTTTCTCTTCTTCTTCTTCGCTCGATAGAACAGAGAAACGGCAGCCGACAGAGCAACAATGAGAGGGGGAAGCAGGGGCGATTGAGGAGCGAATTTCTCGGCTCTTCAGCTCCGACCAGCAGCGCCCCTTCCTCCCACCTTCTCCTTCCTCCATCCTTCCCCTTTTCCTTGCCCCAACTGTGGCCGACCAGCAGCTAGGGCGGCGCCCTGTAGCTGCGGCCACCAGCAGCGATTGCAGCTGCAACGGCCGGCCAAGGGAGCCGTCGCGGACGCGCCCAGCAGCTGAGGAGCTCCCTCGAGCTCCGTCCTCCTTCCACCCCTTTCTTTCCCTCTCCATCTCGCTCAACTGCAGCGCCCAGCCACCTAGCTAGGGGCGGCGCCCAACAAGCAGCAACAGGTTCGACCCAGAGCATCAAGGGCGCGGACTAGTACTCCAAGGTGACGCCGTTGAGCTCGTCTGGAGGTCCAGATCAGGGATTCGTGGCCTAGTTGCATCTAGCACCAAGAACGGCCGTCGTCTCCTACCTGTACGTATGTGCAGGGTACTGTTCTTTTGTAACGGATTTGAATAGGCCCAAACCGGAGCTCAATTGGCACACAATAGAGCAAGGTAAGACCAGCACACAGTTCAGTTTTGAGGATAGGATTAGATTCCATAGATTAAGTCCAAGACATAGCTTTAGAATCGAGTTCGTCTTCTATAAGTTTTCCCGTTTCTGCGCAGGTGCACGACGTGCAAATCAATTTGCACGGCGTGCAAAGTTACAGATAAGCGGGACGAGTTTCTGCCCAGGTGCACGGCGTGCAGCCCAGGTTCACGGCGTGCACTCTGCTGTAAAGGACAGAATTAGGCTTGGTTGTGGACGTCTTTCGGTGTATACGAACACACCGAAGTGGGTGAGTAGTAGTTCATTTAGAAATCCATATTTAACTCAAATTAATTGTTTAATTGCTTCTGTATCAATTGATATAACTTATAAACAGTATAGTTCATACAATAGAGAATGTTAGATTCATTAGAATTGAACTACGTGATATACTTAATGAAGATGATGAGATTTCCTGTATTATTGTTGCAATGTATTTACTGATTTCAAATATAGTTGTTTAGCATTGAAACTGGATAAATGATTCTGAATCATGTTTAATTATGATAATTATATATATGTGCTTTTGTGATGTTTAGATTGTGCAAAATGCATGAAATGTAATATTCCTGTTTAAATGTTTATTTGTTAATCAAGTATAGACCTAGATGCCCTAACACCGTAGAACCCCTAACATGTGTCTGCGATTTAGGGGTGAAACTCGTGTTGCAACATTATCCGTGCGATGTCATGGAGACACGAGGATGGTAAGGTAGTGTCCAACAATAACGCGTGCTTGTGTCACGGTGGCACTAGAGGAAAGTGGGGGTTATTGCAACATTATCCGTGCGTGTGTCATGGAGATAACCCCGTGAGACTCTCTGCCTGTGTGCTCAGGTTTGCAGAGTCTGGAGCACACGTGGTTGTGCAGCACACGTGGTTGTGCAGTGAGGCCGTGGAGCCTGGGGTCCTGTAGCAGAGCAGGGCCGAAGTCAGACTTAGCATTTCCCAGGTGTGTCGCTAAGTCTTGTACGGTGGGGCCGTAGCATGAACTTGTTACGGATCTTTATATGCAGAGTACACTGCATATATTTAGGGCATAATAAAATGAATAAATAATCATGTAGGTTCACAGTAAATTTATATAACTGTTTATCTACCTGAATTACCTGTTGATGATTTAGAATGTGATTATTATCTGTATGTTTGTTATGGTATTAGAACTGCCTTGCTTAGTTCTGCATTTATATTTAATTTCAATATTATAAACCTGATGAGTTGTTTAGTGATTGCTAAGTGAAATACTATTCACTGAGCGAGTAGGCTCATACCTCTACTCAAAACATTTTTAGGTTATCATCAGCAGCAGGAAATCTGAAGGATCGATTTATCCTTACGCCTAGTCGATAGAAGGTTCGTAGTTAGTAGTTAGAGGTCTCTTAGTCCTTTCCCCTCGATCTTTGGGACAAGGTGTGAGTGAGAGAGTGAATGTGTATTAAGATGTAAATTACCTGTTATGCTTTATTTTATGTCGGACAATGTAATATGCTGTAGACTCTGTTTATCTTGTTAGTCAGTTTAATAAAGATGCTTCCGCAGCTTGTTTAGTTTCATTTTACAACATAAATCAGATTTCCCTGTTAATGTCTTTAAAAAGTTTAATAAGTGAAGAGTGATTGGCTTGTGTGTAAATCTCATCCTGTCGCGTCTTAATCTCGTGGTTTGTGGTTAATGTGAGATCGGGGTGTGACAATGCAGCACAAAACAGCCATGCCAGTGACAGACACCACGGCCGTGGCACAGCAGAGCACCACAGCAGTGGCACAGCAGAGCACCACGGCCGTGGCACATCACCTCCACCACGGCCGTGTTGACCCACCAGGGTCGTGGCTGTTTTGACAAAAACCCTATAACTTTGCTTTTTTTTATTCCCACGAACGTGCCCATCCACCACGGTCGTAGCCTACCCTACCCACCACGGCCGTGGTACCCCACCACGGCTGTGCTACTCACAAAATCCAACCACTTTTCCACTGCTTTCCCCATTTTGCCCCTAACTTAACCCTAGACCCCCTAGACACCTATATATACCTAGGTGGTGGCTGGGGCATGAGGTTGGCTACCTTATACCCTCATTTTCGCTCCCTTGTCACCTCCACTCCATTCCACTTCACCTCCACCTCAAATCCACTCCATTTCACCATTTCCACCACATAACCCCCCATATTTAAGCCTTCCATCCACATCCCACCACCATTCTACACCTTGCCATCCAAGAAGAAGGAGGAGGACGACCCTGCAGCTGCTAGAGAGAAGGATTTCAGCCACTACTCTGAGCTCCATGGCTTCTTCTACCTCTTTCTCCTTTCTTTTTGTGTTTTCCATGTCTATGAGTAGCTAGGCCCTTGGGTGGGCTGTTTGGGGGAAAATATGTTACTTTGATACCATGTTGGGGGAAAATGACATGTAAACTTTGTAATTTCATTTGTTAATGATTATATTCTATTTCTATCTCATTCTCCATGGATTACTTGTTGGTTTGTGTGTGAAATCACCTAGGAATTTAGGCAAATTGCTTATATGTGTGAATTTTGGGATTTGCCCCTAGGTCCAATTCTTGGATCCCTAGGTTGCCTCCCATCTTCCTACATCCTAATCAATCTCCCTAAACCTAAGTGAGAGATCTAAGTAGCTAGATTAGATAATTCTAGTGCAACTAGCATGGAGCCTTCGCAAGGCTAGAATGTGGGGGAATTGGGGTCCAAAACCCTAATTTCACCTCCCCATTACTACCCTTGGCCCCTAATTGCCCTAGGAATGTCTAATCTAGAAACCTAGACTTGATTAGACTCAAATAGGATTGAACATAATCCCTAACCCAATTGAGCCTCGTAAGGGTAGTAAGGGGTGTTAGGGACTAGTTCCCCTATACATAACCTAGCATATCCATGGCCACTTAGTAGCTTAGGTTAATCCATTAGACTCTAACTTGTTGTTTGGTTTGGATAATCCAAATGGAATCATAATGTTCACATGTCACCCCCCAACTTAAGTGATATGTTCATACCCCTAAACAGCCCACACATCTTTTTACTGCTTAAAACCCTAGTTCTGTTCTTGCTTAGCTTAGTTAGTTCTTTTCTTGCTTAGTTAGCTTCTTGCCTTGTTTATGCTAGTTTAGTTCTTTAATTGCTCTTTTGCTTTTCTCTTGCTTGCCTTAGCATAATTTTCCTTTTTCTACCTAGCTTAATCTTTTCTTGCTTGTTTAGCCTTAATCTAACCTAGGGTTAACATAGATTTCATTCTCACCTTTAATTGCTTGCTTGTTTATCCTTAGTTAACAATCAAATCACCTTTTAACCCTTAACCCTAGTCTCCCCAGTAGGAACCTAGCTAAACTAACCTAGCTCTAGCACCCCCTCTTTTCCCTGTGGATCGACCCTTTACTTGCCACCTTCCTATACTATGACACGACCCCGTGCGCTTGCGGGTGTAGTGTTTTAGTAGACGTAGGTAGCTAGTTTAGGTTTTATAAATTTTGAAAGCAAACCCCCATCCACCGTGCATTCCAACCTCGTGGGGCGCATCTATTCAATTGAGTAGTGTGTTAGCACCACTAGAGGAATCGCACCAAGCTTTCTGGCGCCGTTGCCGGGGATTAGAGGCGCTCGGCTTAGCTAGTTAGTTTTGCTTTGACTTTTCCTACTGCCCTCATCATTGCTATTCTTTATTCATTTTTCTTTGCATTTCTTGTGTATATTGGTTTACTAACTTGCTTTCTTTTGTTTGGTTGTGCTTTGTGCATGTGACAAGCCACTCAGGAGGAAACAAGATGGAAGACAAAAATGCACCTCACAAGCCGCTTCAAGACTACTTCATGCCTAGCAACTACAAATCGCCAATTGCTAGCAGGGTTGATCAAATGCCAGGGGAGCAATTCTCTATTCCTCCAGGTCTTCTTGGGCTCCTACCCATCTTCTATGGCTCGGAGAGTGAGAACCCCTATAATCACTTGGACTCCTTTCTTGAAGTATGCTCCACCTTCAGGACGTCGACGGCTAGTGATGACACAATTCGGTTGACCTTGTTCTCTTTCTCCCTCAAAGATAGAGCTAAAGACTGGTATGACTCAAGAAAGGACATCATGAGTTGGGAAACAATGAAGAATGCTTTCTTGAGACATTTCTACTCTATTGCAAGGTTGACACAAATGCGGCGTGTCGTGACAAGTTTTTGTCAAATGGGAGATGAGCAGTTTCATAATGCATGGGAGAGATTCAAGAAGCTGTTGAGAGAGTGTCCTCACCATGAGATCCCTTTGTGGTAGCTAGTTCAATCATTCTACTCTGGTTTGTCTCTAAAGGACCAAGACACAGTGGACTCCTCTTGTGGAGGAGTTTTCATGGCTAGGCCATCTGAGGAGATATGGCCTTTGTTTGAGAAGTTGGGTGAAGGATCAAGAATTCGAGCTTCTAGCATGATGAATGAAAGAGGGTATGCCTTTGGTGTGACACCCCCTACTCATGATGACTCAAGCCCGCAAGTGATGAAGATTCTTGGTGACATGGTGAAATTTATGAAGAACCAGGTGACAAATGTTCCTTGCCACCCGGTCAATTCTATTGAGCTCTATGGGGAAGAAAAGAAGACACCTCACTCCTATAGCTACCAGGAACCACAAAGTCCCACATACAACTCAAGGTTTGAGGAAGAGGTTCTTTCTAGATTGAGAGTGTTTGATGATGTTCAAAGGGATGTTGCAAGGTTAGAAGAGAGAATAGAGCAACTATCTTCTATCATCTCTCTCCAAGAGGAAAAATTGTCTTCAAGACCCATCGTGAGCCACCATGAAGCAAGTGGACCCATGCCCTCTTCACAAGTTTTCTACAGTCCACCCCCCATGCAAGTGCATCCCAGTCACTCCTTCCAAGGCTATCCCCAGCCTTACACTCCTCCACCACCTCCCTCACCTCAAATTTCAAAAAACTTCACTTTCTAGCCCAAATTCTCTCATCCCCCTCAATTCCCTTCTCCACCTCAATTTCAACCCCAAGTATCACCTCCACCTCCTCCACAGCCACAACATGCTCCCCCTCTCCACCATGAGCAAGGTAGTGCCGTGACAGTTCTAAAGAGTGGAAAAACTCTTGAGCAGCCCGCAAGTCAAAGAAAGGTTGATAAAGCAAAGCAAAGGCAGCCAAGTGGTGATACTGTGATTGATATTGCTGAAGATGATGTTGTGATACCGCATGTTGAGTTTGGGATTCCATGTGATCCACCACATATCCCTTTTGCAGGTCCTACCATCCCTAGCGTTCCGCCTCATGTTCATGGAAGTGCGGAAAAAACTAGTGATCCTCCATTTGTAGAAGCACTAGATGAGCCACCAGAATTGAAAAGGAGGCAAAAGCACAATGTTGATATTCTTGAGGTGTTTCGCCAAGTAAAGGTGAACATTCCACTTTTGGATGCTATCAAGCAAATCCCATCATATGCCAAGTTCCTCAAGAACCTATGCACTATGAAAAGAAGGTCAACGGGGAGGATTCCAAAGAAGGTGAGACTGAATGAACAAGTGAGCTCCATCATACAACACTCACTTCCCGTGAAGAGAAAGGACCCAGGAGCCCCACTCATACCTAGTTACATAGGGGGACATCGCATAGACAGGTCCTTGCTTGATTTGGGATCTAGTGTGAATTTGATGCCATATCATGTCTATGTTGAGTTGGGCTTAGGCAAGTTGAAGCCGACACATTGCACTCTCCAGTTCGTAGATAGATCCATAAAAGTGCCTAGAGGTAGAGTGGATGATGTCTTGGTGATGATAGACAAGGAAAAAGGCGCGGTGTTCTCGACGGATTTCATTGTACTTGATATGGAGCCGGAGGATAGGAAGATTCCCATCATCTTGGGGAGGCCGTTCTTATCTACAGCTGATGCCGACATTCATGTATGTAGTGGCACCATGACAGTCTCATTCATGGACATGAAGATCAACATTAACATGTACAAGACCCCAACCCAGTGAGTCCGAGATAGGGATATTGGACATGGTCACTTCACAAGTCCAAATGGGCATTTGAGAGAAGGACATCAAGGTGAAGAAGTTAATGATGATTATTGTGATCAAAGGGATGAGGAAAACAGATTGAGTGCAAAGGAAGGATGCATGTTTTGCAAGAATGGACACATGAGAATGCCAAACGGATGAAATTTGAAGAATCACCAAGAAGCCTAGCTGAAGGCAAGAAACTCAGCGCTTGTGGGAGGCAACCCACCTAGGTTTGGAAATTTTTGACCCAAACTACATTTTTGATACTTTTTCTTTGTTTTTACATTTTTCCAAGAAAGCACACACACACACTCGTATTTGATAGTTTTTGTATAGTTTTGATATGTGCAGGCGAGAACAGAGTGAAACGAAGAAGAATAGATGAAAGTTTGACAACGCATCAATAGAATATCAACTTGAGATCTATTTTTGATGTTTGAACAAGATTTGAGTCTCCTACTGCTGTTACGATACCCCAACACAGCCGTGGTACATCAACACGGCCGTGGTGGTGCACTCACTTTCAACAAGGAAATGATTAGAAAATTGAGAAAATCGACTAAGTTTTGAACCAGGGAAGCACGGCCGTGGTACATGAAGCCACCACGGCCGTGCCGCGCAGCACGGCCGTGCAGCATCCCGATTCCAGCAGATTTAAGTCAGAATTTGCAAAACTTCTTTTCAGTTGCTCATTTCTCCGAAGAACAGAACGGTCGTGCTCCGCGCCCTAGTGACCGTGCAACGCTCCGCCCACCCATTCCAACCCTTGAATCCCCACCAAATCACCCCAAAACCATTCCCAATCACTCCCCTACCATTTCCAATACCTTAATCTCCAGATCCCACCCATTTCCATCCACAAACGCACCACTCTCTCTCTCCATTCCGCCCCAACAGCCCCGTTCTTCGGAGAAATCCGAAACTTTCTAATTCCACTTCATTTTTCGAGCAAGAATGAAGAAGTTTCCAAGGAAGGAAGTAGAGAAGACTAGGGGTGTCATTCCCTACCAAAGGAAGCCAAGGAACAGCCACCCCCAGTTGACGGAGGCGGAATTGGATGTCATAGTGGATCCTATCACTGAAGAAGCCACTGTACAGCCACAGCGGGGGGCACCATCTTCGTCGCAGCCACCGCCGTCTGCCTCTTGACACTCCGTCTCATCCGAGAGACCTTCCGCCTTAGCCGCGCGGCTGTCAGTTTCAGCCACACGACCATCCGTCTCCTCCGCGGCACAACCAGAGCCCGAGTCGCGGCCACGACTATGACCCCGTCGACGGCTCGTGCTAGTTGATGAAGATGATACTGATATGCCTGAAGTTGAGTAGCAACCAAGCCCACCACAACGCCCATTTTCACAGCCAGAGGTTACTACAGGCAGGGCAAAGGAGAGCAAGCACCCTGGGTGCCTGACACACAGAGTGTTAGCTACTCGATATGCACGCCAAGCGTCAATGGAGGCAATGGGGTTCTTTGTCTGTTTTCAAGAATTGACGGAAAAATTGGGGCTTTTTGAAATTTTGACACTACAGTAGGAGTCATACATTGAGTTAACACAATAGTTCTTTGCCACGCTATAGAAAGTAACAAATGATGGCGAGAATGCAATTAAGGTAACGATTGGGGACAAGAGGTGGAAGATAACCTCAGATATGTTAAATCAAATTTTTGCCCCAAGTGGAGAGATGGCTGTCCTCCTAGATGGAGGAAGGACAGAAAATGACTCTAGTTCCACGTATCCAGCCATGTGGAAGTGCTTCACTGGCCAAAGTACATTTGTAGCAGGGAAATCAAAGACAAGTGGTATTCACAGCCCATTTCTCCACTATGTTCAGAAGGTGTTGGCAAACACCATCTTTGGCAGGTACGAAAATCAAGGCAGCTGCACCAACAAAGATCTTTTTGTGCTTGGTTGGATGGCAAAGGAGAGACATGTGAACCTGGGGGCGTTATTGATTGATCACATGAGGACAATCCCATCCAAGAGCACAAATCCATTTGTAATGGGAGGGATTGTAACATCTATTGCCACTGCCTTGGGGCATGACATGACAGGATATACAAAGGCAGAGGGTGGCAAGTTGGTTGATTTGCACTACCTGGCTCGCTCATCCATGATTACGGTTACGAATCAGAAGATCATTTACCAAATCAACCCACCTTACCCAGGAGTCACATTGGAGCTGCCTTACCATACTCCTCCCCTCATGGCACAGTATGGACCAACGCCAGATGTTCTGGAAAAGTTGAGGAGGTACAAGGAGGAGAACCCCAAAGGAGAGGAAATCCCTGAGGTGAGGTTTGCAGGGAGTCCAGGAGAGCCTTCACAGGCGGCAGAGTAGAGGCGGACGGCAGAGGAGAGAGCGACAAGACGGGTGAGGCAAAGAGAAGAAAGAATGGGAGCGTTAGAGCCACATCAGCCTTCAGTGAATGCATATGATATGGGTACCATCCATGCACAGCTGGAGGGCATTCAGATGACGCAGGACAGAATTCTACAGGAACAGGAGGGCTTTCAGAGGACACAGGATGCCATGTGGTTGGACAACCAACATATGCATTACCAGGTCAACCACCTTTATCAGTTTCACAATGCCCAGGTCCAGAGGAACCCACAGTGGGGTGAAGACTAGTGGAGTTCTTTATCAGCTTTTCAGGACAGTTATATGCCTCCACAGTTAGACTACT
The DNA here is from genome assembly GCA_963693085.1 of Alisma plantago-aquatica. NCBI lineage: Eukaryota > Viridiplantae > Streptophyta > Magnoliopsida > Alismatales > Alismataceae > Alisma > Alisma plantago-aquatica. The sequence continues at coordinate 693,040,864 of OY856413.1, forward strand.
GGGGCGCCTACTACAGGCAGGGAGGAGCACCTCCACCACCTCCGTAGTGATCATCTACCCTATCACCCTAGACTTTGTCATGCTGAGGACAACATGGTTCAAAAGTTTGGGGTGGTAGGGCGGTATGCCCTCATTCTTCTTTCACTCATTTTTGCATCTCATCTGCTATTTTACTTTTTGTTTGTTGTTTTTCATTTCTTTTGCTTGTCCTGCTATCTAGTCTAGAATTTTACTGCTTTGCACACTTGCAATCCATGTAGTTTACCTTATTGTTATTTTTTGCGTAATTTTCAAAAATTTTGCTCTTTTGCCATTCATTGCATATCATGAAGATTTTTGGTAATTTTTGCATGTTTTAGTTAGGATTTGCTTGTTTAATGCTTTAAGTTCAATAATTTAGGCTTAGATGTGATTGAAGGCAACTTAGCACCATTTTGGCCAATTTTGCCCAAATTTGGAACTTCTTGTCTAAAAATTGTGTTTTGACCCAATCTCTACTGTTTTGAATTAAAATGTTGACCTTTGACAAATGCAAGTGAATCACCATTGTTTGTTGCTAAGTGGTATCAATGTTTGACTTTTTACATGTACATCACCTCTCTTAGGATTGTGATTGAATTGGTTGAATTGTGAAATTGAGCAAGCTTTGAGCGCTTAGTGTTTGTGGAATTACTTGTTTGATATATCAATTCCATTTTGTTCATTCATGTGGTGTGATATCTTGGATGAAGTGTTGGATTAATTCTTATGCAAGATGTCTTATGTGGAAAATCATACCAATGACCCCTCTTTGACCCGACTATTCTTCCACCATCTTCATACCCCTCCGCCTCATAAAAAGATGCCCTAGTGCACATAATCAGCCTTGGCCACCTCTAAAAGTTTGGGGTGGCCATATCTTTATCTCCCCGCTTCACTCTATCCACCATATGCCCTATCTACACCAAGGGCAATAAAAAGAAAAGAAAAGAAAAAGAAAAGCAAAATAAAATAAAAGGATGCTCCTGTTTAAGAGCATTCAAATAAAGAAAAGATGAGTGTGTAAAAACACTCCAAAAATCTTACCGCAGCCCTTTCTTCCACTTTCATACCCATTGAGCTAGGAAACATCAAACTTAGCTCATTTTACCCTTTTCCGCAACTACGTGGGTCATTTGGTGTGATTTGAGATATAAGATTGAATGCATGAATGTGAAACAGCACTCCTAGTCATTCTTGATTAATGCCACCATGAAACAGTTTACCCGGAACTTAATGGAAGAAATAAGGATAACTTGTGTATTCTATGCACTATATTTGAAGTTCATATGCTTTTTGCTTTTTTTTCATGATTGGATTGTGAAAGAAGGAGAGGACAGAGGTGAAATGCATGTACTTAGTCATCTTTGATCCCATTCAGCAACAATCGTCTTTTATATTGCATTTGTCATTTCTTTTTGTGAAAGTTTGTAGAGAGATTGAGTTGGAGCATACTTGAGGACAAGTATGTTTCAAGTTTGGGGTGGTGATTTAGCCCTATTTTAGGGCTTAATATTGTGTCTTTCTGCTCTTCAATCACATCTATACCTGTTAGATTGCATGTCATTCCCCCTAATATGTTTATTTGTATAAAATGCACTTATGGACATTATTTGCATGTTTTTCAGGTATTTGGACCACGCTTGATGGAAGAGAGAGAGAAGGGGTGATCCTAGGGTTCCTCTGCACTTGGAGAGGCCCAAAGTGAAGTCCGATGCTCCCTCGACCTACCCCTAGTGGCCAAATATCATTTGAAGCAAAGAAGTCCAAGAAAAGCCAAAGATCCAAGTTAAAGTGTTGATCCAGGACCCAGCACGGCCATGGTACCACAAAACGGCCGTGCTAGGTCACTTAGAAATTGACAGGCTCAACCTCCAAATCAAGAAGAAGGCAGCACGGCCGTGCAACACAAAACAGATGTGCCAGTGACAGACACCACGGCCGTGGCACCACAAAATTGTCGTGGTACAGTAGAGCACCACAGCCGTGGCACATCACCTCCACCACGGCCGTGTTGACCCACCACGGTCGTGGTCGTTTTGACAAAAACCCTGTAACTTTGCTTTTTTTATTCCCACGACCGTGCCCATCCACCACGGCCGTGGCCTACCCTACCCACCACGGCCGTGGTACCCCACCACAGTCGTGCTACTCACAGAATCCAGCCACTTTTCCACTGCTTTCCCCATTTTGCCCCTAACTTAACCCTAGACCCCCTAGACACCTATATATACCTAGGTGGTGGCTGGGGCACGAGGTTGGCTACCTTCTACCCTCATTTTCGCTCCCTTGTCACCTCCACTCCATTCCACTTCACCTCCACCTCAAATCCACTCCATTTCACCATTTCCACCACATAACCCCCCATATTTAAGCCTTCCATCCACATCCCACCACCATTCTACACCTTGCCATCCAAGAAGAAGGAGGACGACCCTGCAGCTGCTGGAGAGAAGGATTTCAGCCACTACTCCGAGCTCCATGGCTTCTTCTACCTCTTTCTCCTTTCTTTTTGTGTTTTCCATGTCTATGAGTAGCTAGGCCCCTTGGGTGGGCTGTTTGGGGGAAAATATGTTACTTTGATACCATGTTGGGGGAAAATGACATGTAAACTTTGTAATTTCATTTGTTAATGATTATATTCTATTTCTATCTCATTCTCCATGGATTACTTGTTGGTTTGTGTGTGAAATCACCTAGGAATTTAGGCAAATTGCTTATATGTGTGAATTTTGGGATTTGCCCCTAGGTCCAATTCTTGGATCCCTAGGTTGCCTCCCATCTTCCTACATCCTAATCAATCTCCCTAAACCTAAGTGAGAGATCCAAGTAGCTAGATTAGATAATTCTAGTGCAACTAGCATGGAGCCTTCTCAAGGCTAGAATGTGGGGGAATTGGGGTCCAAAACCCTAATTTCACCTCCCCATTACTACCCCCGGCCCCTAATTGCCCTAGGAATGTCTAATCTAGTAACCTAGACTTGATTAGACTCTAATTGGATTGAACATAATCCCTAACCCAATTGAGCCTCGTAAGGGTAGTAGGGGGTGTTAGGGACTAGTTCCCCTATACACAACCTAGCATATCCATGGCCAGTTAGTAGCTTAGGTTAATCCATTAGACTCTAACTTGTTGTTTGGTTTGGATAATCTAAATGGAATCATAATGTTCATATGTCACCCCCCAACTTAAGTGATAAGTTCATACCCCTAAACAGCCCACACATCTCTTTACTGCTTAAAACCCTAGTTTTGTTCTTGCTTAGCTTAGTTAGTTCTTTTCTTGCTTAGTTAGCTTCTTGCCTTGCTCTTGCCTTGTTTATGCTAGTTTAGTTCTTTAATTTCTCTTTTGCTTTTCTCTTGCTTGCCTTAGCATAATTTGCCTTTTCCTACCTAGCTTAATCTTTTCTTGCTTGTTTAGCCTTAATCTAACCTAGGGTTAACATAGATTTCATTCTCGCCTTTAATTGCTTGCTTGTTTATCCTTAGTTAACAATCAAATCACCTTTAAACCCTTAACCCTAGTCTCCGCAGTAGGAACCTAGCTAAACTAACCTAGCTCTAGCACCCCCTCTTTTCCCTGTGGATCGACCCTTTACTTGCGACCTTCCTATACTACGACACGACCCCGAGCGCTTGCGGGTGTAGTGTTTTAGTAGACGTAGGTAGCTAGTTTAGGTTTTATAAATTTCGAAATCAAACCCCCATACACCGTGCATTCTGACCTCGTGGGGAGCATCTATTCAATTGAGTAGTGTGTTAGCACCACTAGCGGAATCGCACCACACATCAACCTCCTACTTTGGGTAAATTATAATTTACACCAAAACTATCACATAAAGCACAACAACATCCAAGCAAGCTCAAACTTGAAACTTAAGCTCTCCACAAGCACTAAATCTCAAAATATTAGAGCAAGGTCCTAGGAAACTTACTTAAGCCAAACAAATAGGGTTACTCCAAAACCTAGGTCATGGGTCTTACAATAAGTGTCTAGAATATCACTTGCATCTTTAAAATGTATCCCCTCGTTACTGTAGGGCTTAGAAGGGTACTCCAAGCAATGTCAGGCAATCTCCCTCTGTATATAAAGTCAAGATTAAGTGATAATATGGTGTTAATAGTTGGGTTATGAATATCAAGATCTCCCCCAATTATGTACCCTTTTTTTAATCAGGGATCTAGCAAGGACCAACCCACCAACCATAGAAATATGTGGACGATCCCATGTTTCCACTTCATCACGTATTATCTATGTGCATATATTAAACTCTACAGATGTGCCTTTTACTCTTACAATAGTGAGGATAAGGTATCTTGTGGGAAGAGTGCCCCTGCTCATGCCAACTTCCAACTTCAATCTCCCTCTCCTATTGTCCAATGAGTTGAAGATGAAGACCCTAGATTAGATAGCATTAAAATATATAATCCAGTCAATTTATAGAGTTGGTAAGAACCTTTTTGACTTTCTCAAACCTCTGGGTATGCCCATCAGAGTATATGAGAACATCATCAATATTGTGTCACCACTTTCATACCCTTAACATTGAAGGATTTGATCTTGCATTGTTCTATTGGATATTTAATTAGGTTTTCAAACCATCCATGATGCTAGTGAAGAGAAAGGGGAGGGGGTATCTCTATGGAATTCCATTTGAAGATGTAAATAGACATGTAGGTGCACCATTAATGAGAATGGAAAAGATGTCATTGTATATGTTGTTGTAACCAATGGATCTATAATTGTAAGAATCCCAAGGAAACCATAATATCCCATAATTTTCTCCAAGTGACTTGAACATAACCTTTACTGATGTCAATATTAATACATGCTTTAGTTTTTATGTTGTTTGTTTTAAAGTGAGTAAGAAAATGCATTGCAAGGAGTGAACAATCAACAATGTATCTGCCCTTAATGAAAGCATTTTGTTTCTTTGAGATAATTAGAGGTAAGATGGATTTTATTCTATTAGATAGAAACTTGGATATGGTTATATATAATATTGATCAACGAGAGATGGGTCGTTAGTCAATGATCAATTTCACATCACCTATAATGGGATGACCTTGATGAACAAGTGATGGATGGATCTCACCATGTTTCCCCATTGAGAAACCACTACACAACATAACATATGTCTCCTTTGATAGTCATCCACATCTAATGGAAGAAACAACTATTGAAACCATCTATCCTAGCACCTTTTAGGGTGTATTAAAAGCATTGTGGCTTTTATCTTGCCTCATTGACATCTCTATGTTGTTCAATATTCATTCCATTAAAAACCCTATGGGTAGGAAGAGAAGCACCACTGCTACTTTTATGCATCGAATCATATAGGTTTTTGAGATAGTTAATATCATGAGATGAGACCTCATCTCAGCCATCCACCATTTGCTCCATCTCATTTATAAGCTCATGAAATTTGTCACTCATATCCCTCTTTTTTTCATAGAATCCCAAATGTTACTATCTCCATAACATATCCATTTGAGATAAAGTCTCAACCACAAGAATTGCCTCCACCTTTCTTGATCTACAACATCCTTTATTCTCTCTTTGCTTCTTATTCAATAGCTCTTGTTGACAAAGGAGAAACACACATGGCAGTTGCAACACACACTTACACCACCTTGGCAATCCTATGGATATTAGGAAGGTTCACTTTGTCCCTTCCCATCTCTTTACCGCTTGATTTTCTTTATAGAGTTTCTTCATGGTGCTACAGAGAGGGTTGATTATAATCGAGATATCTCATGTCTTCTTCACTACCTCTCTAGAACCATCACTTCCACACCATAGGTTGATAACAAAAAAGGGCAAGTATGGAAAGATTTCTTGTTGAGGTTCAACCTCATCCTTGCATGGTCACTAAAAGAGTGGGAACCTAACATGATAACATCATTTGGGAAGAAATCAAGTCAATCATCATTGACAAGGACTCTTTCAAGAAGGCTCACTATCATACTTCTAGGTCTTTGTTTATTACATAAGGAATTGATGCCCTCTATGGTACTAAATTTGTGAATACCAACATTGTAATTGATTTTATTACTCTTAGCCATGATGTGAACCGATACCTTAAGAACGCCAAGCTTCTCATGCCTTCTGGACATTTTTGAAGTCACTTAAAATGATCTAGGATATATCCACTTGGGATGTAAACTCAATTGTCTTCAACAAACTTTTTGTGTTAGTCTCCAAATTCTGTCATAGACCCTCAAGACTATGTAGGAGAAGCCACCATTGCTGAAGAAAGTCATCGTGATCATTTAGACAGTGTGTAACATCCTTGACCTGGATTTAGGGCTAACCATGTTTAATTATCCTAAATAAGTTGCTTAGAACTTTAATATAATCCTCTCAAGTGTTTTGTTATTAGGTGACAAATTTATGTTTCAAATTTGGTCCTGTTTAAATAATGTTTGAGCAATGTTCTCTTGTTTTGGACCAAAATGCAATTTACCCAAGATAAGGGGTTATATTGCAATATGTCATATTTTGAACAATACCTCATGTTTTTTAGCATAATTATATAGATAATGATGCAAGGTGGTGGCTTGTGGATAGCCTAAATTCCAAGCTTGAACTTGTTTGAACAATGCTAGTGCCTTGTGCACTAATTCTAGTACAAATTATAATTTACCCAAAATGTAGGATTAATATGCAAATTACCACATCTAGAGTATTAATATTCCCTAATAGTATCATCTAGAGGATATAGAAAGAAGGAGGCCTCATGTTTGAATCATATTTGAATGATAGTATTCTTGGTGATGAAAGACCAAGAAAGGGTTGAATGTGAAACCCTAATTGAAGGTTGTATCAGGTTGTAGAGTTCATATGAGAGTGCCTATCAGAAAAGGATCCATAGTGTAACATCCCTGACCTGGGTTATGAACTAACCCTAGGTGTTTTGTTTAATTATGTAATTAGAAACTTGTGATTATCTTTTTGGTATGTAATTAAAGCTTCTGAGGGACATATATTTCCTTTTCTGCCCTTTTTGAACAATGTTGTAATATTGTTTTGTAATATAGGGACCTATGTGCAAATTACCCAATTAGAGGGGTTATCTTACAAATTGCACATGTTTGGATGTTCCTCTGATGGTGATACATAGTAAGGATGAATATGATGAAGTGTTATGGGTTCTCCAAGTTTGGGCACCAAGATGCAACTTGTGGAGCAATCCTTGTACTTTAAAACCCTAGTTTTGGTGTAAAGTGTAAATTACCCAAAGCATGGGGTGCAACATGTAAAATACACCTTCTAGAGTATCTTTTATGAATCTTGATATCAATTCGAATAAAAATTATGAAGAAGGCACTTCATTTGAATAATCAAATGAGAAGGATAACCCTTGTAACTAAATAACCAAGTTGTAAGCATAATGACCCTTTTGATATGTACAACTTAGTAGGAGGTTTGGCTTCTTATCCTTTAGATCTTGGTTTAAGATAGAGTTTTTCTTAATTATAGAGAAGGAGGGATGTGCCCAAAAAGGAGATAAGGACCTAGTTGAGAAATGAGGATAAAAGTTGTCCTTATCTTGCAAAACATGCCCAAAGTATATATACACCTTTCTTTACTTAGCAAGGATCGTTTCCTTCACTTCCCTTCTTATCTTTTTTCTTTGACCGACTAAGGGAAGAGCTCTGGAGCAGGGAAGAACGGATAAGTAAAGTTAGGTAAGCTTTGGTTGCCTTTTAGCTCGGATTCATGGAGGAATTCATGATACAAGGTTGGTTTGCTAGCTTTTCTTATCTAGTTCTTTTTTCTAGCCATCCTTTCCTACCAATTCTTGAGGAAGCAACCTTGGACGACCTGTGGACCTCAAGACGCCATTAAATCTTGGAAGCTTGGAGCTCTAGAACCGACTTTAAGGTGGGTTTTATAACTCTAAACCCTTATGCTTTGTTATACATCTTCTTTCTATGTAATAGATGCTTGTTCTTCCTTCTTCCATTCTTCTACGAATTCTTGCAAAAAAAACCATGAAGGAACTGACCCTGATCTGAGGTAGAAGAAGAGGGGGCATGAATATCTATGTAACTTTACCAAACGGTCTTGCACTTTTGGGCTAAACAGTTTGCAAAACCGTTTGATTTCATGCAGTTTGCAAGACCGTTTAGATTCAAACGGTCTCCAAGACCGTTTGGGAGGTTTGACCAGGCGTTGACCATTTGAGGGTTTGCTGGACACATTATGAATTAATCATCTACAAATAATCATTATCTAATTGCAAGTAAATCCCAAGTTGAAGGCACTTTAATCACTTAAACCCTAATCGGGTTCAATTGCTGATTTCAAGGACCAATCATGTTGAAGTTTGGGTTGAGTGGCCCAAACGGTTTCAAAACCATTTGGGGATCACCCAAACGGTCTTAAGACCGTTTGGTGACCACCCAAGACCGTTTGGAGGTCTAGGGTTAAGGGAATTTGATCAATTGAAGGTCCAATCATCATAGGTTGTTGAAATAATCAAAGTGCTGATTTGGTGACCTAATTAGGGTTCAACCCTTAACAAATTGACTTAGTTTTTGATGAGACTCTGGGCAAACGGTCTCAAGACCGTTTGGATGATGTCCAAACGATCCCAAAACCGTTTGGGGTCAGGTCATGGCCCAATTGGGTGATGATTGATGGGTTCAACTTCAATTAGACTCATGTTGATGGATATTGAAGGCTGATCGATTTCAAACCTTAATTCAATTGGTCCCAACCCTAATTGGTGACCAATTGAGGGTCAATTGAGTATCAAATTAGTAGAGGGTTAACCTAATTGGCTCAATTGATGAGTGGTTAACAAGTATGAAATCAATTAAGGGGTTCAGCATTGAAAACCCTAGTCAATTGTAAGTGTTGATGCACTTTTTAGGTCCATGCGGTTTCAAGGGTAATTTGTTCAAACGGTTTCAAAGTCAACCATGTCCAAACGGTCAACATGATCAAATGGTTTCTAGACCATTTAAGGGCAAACGGTCTTGAGTGTGACCTAGTCCATGCGGTCTTGAAAGTCAAAGTGACCAAACGATCAACCCATCCAAACGGTTTCAAAACCGTTTGGAGGTTGAAAAGTTCAAAACCGTTTGGGGTCTTTTAAGGTCAAGATTTCTTAATGATTAAAAGATTTAGATGGTTCAATGGTTGTTTAACCTAAACCCTAATGATACCTAAGGATATTAAGGGGTTAAGTAATTAGTAACTTGACCCATGTTATGGTTAACGGTGAACATTATCAAGATACCTTAGAGGGTTCAAGTAGACAACACCCCTTGAACAAGCAAACCCTAATGACCATAGTGGTGATGACTTGACCTATGTTAATCAAGTTGAATTGACTTAACCTAATCTAGAGTGATGTAAACATCATCTAATGGTAAGAGGAGAGAGAAGACTCCAATTAGGAATGGAAATCAAGTAAAATACCTTCAATATGAATGAATGCACATGATTAGGGTATGATCCTTCATAGTGAGATCATAGAAACCCTAATTATGATGATTGATGAATCTTAACCTAATTTGAAGGAATTAATGATAGTAATTTTCATACATGATGATGATATGAGTTTCAATTCATTGTGAAGTGAGTAGTAAACCCTAATTTTAGGGTAATACCATATAATGTGAATAGTAAACCCTAATTTAGGATGATGATATGAATGGAATATTTCTGGGTTATGCCCTTAAGCATGAAACCCTATGAATGAATCATAACATGAGGAAACCTTGTGCCTTGTAAGCTAAAAGGGTTTAATATCTCCAATTAAAGTAAATAAATCCTAAACCTAGAAACCGATCATGGTGTGTTGATAACAGCATGACCGTGCTATGGAGCACGGCCATGGTAGCTTTTCCTTGCATGACTGTGCAAGGAAGCACGGCCGTGATGTTCTATGAAGAAACTGAAAAGTTTAGTATTGTACTAACAATATTATATATGCATGTCCTCAAATATATTAGTCATGCTGGTTGATATCAAGAGGTGATCATAGCCAGGTAAGGGTTATGATATCATATTCATTGAAAGTAAGTATAAGCTTTATGAATAAGTAACATATTATGTTGCCTAGTTTAAGTGGCAACACATGAGATTATCAGGCTGTAAGAGCCATGAACAACATCACTACAATAATCAATGTTATGATGGTTAGATGCCTTGTGATGAGATGGTTAAGAAATGATATCCATATGATAATTGATGTGAGTTAAACTTGATGCATTTAGTATTCTTATTTCATAGAAGTTGTTTTAATAATATATTGTTTGAAAACATGCTTGATGCTAAAAGAATACTAAAATGTACTTAAGTAATCCAGTATAATCATATCATTTAGAGCCCTGATCATAGATCCATCATTGTCAGTAGTTAAATGATGGTGAAATAGGTGTTCCCAAGGGAACTCCTGGAGAACATACTTTTGAGTATGTTGGGGTTATGGACGCGAATATCCTTACGTCCTGATGTAGGAATTGATGTAAGATGTACTTTAATCCATCAATCCTTCATTATGTGTTTATGCCGGGGTGATGTATCACTAATCTCCCGAGGGAACCTTTAATGCCGCATCGATGAGAGATAAACAAGAGATCTTTCGATAGCGAAGAGAGTACAGAATGCCACTGTGACTCTAATAGCGAAGTGCCAGAATACCCTGGTAAGCTACCTTAGCAGAGACATGAGATGTCCTGCATGTTGATCCTCACACTGACTGAGGAAGATGAGGTCATAAGAATCCGACTCTTTTGATGACCTATGTATGATATCGATGTGACTTAGTAGTGATCAGTTGGAGTATGAGTGGTATACCTCATCTCCGCAGGGCATAATAATGTTTGTAAAACATAATCATCCGCGTAGCATATCTGCTTAGGTTGAACTACGAAAAACAATGATTGGTGTTACATTGTTTATAAATATTCTAAATCAAGTAACCAATATGAATGTCTTCACATTCCTTATAAGATATGATTGCTTAAGTAATTTTTGCTTTACTTATTATCAAACCTGCTATTAAATTATTTAAGTTACCTTGTTTATGGTATTCCTTAATTGCTATAACAAAGCTTTTGGCGGAGAGTTATAACTCTCACTGGGACAATTATTCAATTATCTCACCCCCGTGGGATTCAACTTTTTAGGTGGACGTCGAGGACGGAGGAACCCATATGAGGGTGAGCAGTATCAGCAGCAGCAACACCAGGGGCAGCAGTGAATATCAGGTGGAGATACTGACTGTCAAGTCTTGTAGATAATTTGTCTTATGTCGTCTCTGTACTCTCAAGTCATAGGAGTCAGTATATCTGAGATTTTGGCATGATGCCTCGAGATTTTGTATCTTACCTTGTACAGTTAACAAGGTGGTTGATGTTGTAATTCTCGAGATGTATTGTTACAGAGATGTAACTATGGATCAGTTTGTAAATGATTTATCATGTGTGTTTATAAAAGAGTTTTTATTGCTTGATGGTCTCTTTACAAAAGTTTTAATTTTTAGTGATTTTTGATAATTCTATTGCTAATCGCTTCTGCATTCATTGATCTGGCTTTCGTGATTCGATCGTCTCAGTTTAGTGGTATCAGAGCTCTAGGTTCGCTGAGTCTACAGAGACATAGGACTTAGGATGTCGAGTCTATTCTTAGTGTCTTCCAGTATATCTAATAGTGTCTTCTACTCCTCAAGAGAAGAAGGTAATTAAGGATGTCGGGACCACACGAGGAGTATGTGGTAGAGAGTAGTATTGTTGCACCCCGAGAAGGTGCAAGGAACCTGGAGATAGAGCAACATGTACCTGAACCACCTATGGAGCCACCTCAGTTCAATCCAACTGACATGGGGAACCCAGCCGTCCAGACTATGTTTGGGCAGTTTATGACTACCATGACACACATAACGGATAGGATACCTATGCCTGCACCTAGGGCACCTATCCCACCTGAAGGACAAGGAATCGGCAAGACGTTCGAACGACTTCTCTGAGTTGGAGCAACTGAGTACTTTGGAACATCTGACCCCACAGATGCCGACTTGTAGTTAACGGAACTAGAGAAAGCCTTTAGAATCCTGAACATCCCTGAAGCTGAGAAGGTTATACATGTTGTCTATCTTCTCAAGGGGAGTGCTGGTCATTGGTGGACCATGGAAGAGCAGAAGAGGCCTGGTGTGGAGGTTACCAGGGAAGATTTCTGATGGGAATTTTTTAATAGATATTTCCCTAAGACATTTCCGGATGAGAAAATCTCTCAGTTCGAAAGGTTAAGGCAAGGACCAATGAACATTAGCGAGTACGAGGCTAAGTTCATGGAGCTTTTGCGGTTCTGTCCGCACATGGCGACAACAGATGAAGAAAGAATAAGGTGTTTTGAGAAAGGGTTAAACGCTGAGTTGACTACTCCCGTGTCTGCCCTAGAGAACAGAGAAAGGTTTGCTACCTTTGTAGAGTCTATCAGAAGGGTAGAGAGGTCTGTAACAGAGAAGAGACATACCCAGAACAAGAGGATGTATCCCCAATTCCAAGGATCTTCATCTAAAGATTTCAAGAAACCTAGGTTTTCTGCACCTATACCACCACCTAGATCCAATACCGAGACGTAGTGGATGCCAAATAGGGGTAGAGGACGAAGCCTACAACTAGGAGGAGCTCGCAGTTCAGCATCTATGTCGGTTACAGGACCACCCAGACCACAACAACTGAACAGAAGTTTCTATATATGTGGAAAGATGGGACATCTAATGAAGGACTACAGAGCCAGAGAAGTGAGTGTGACTCAACCTCAAAGGAAGAATCAGCAAGGATCACAAAGGATACAGTTTCCAAGTAACGCTACAGGACGTGGACAAGCGTCCCAAGCTGGATCGTCAGCACTGAATCAACCACAAGCAATAGCAAGATTCTATGCAATGAATCCACCTGATGCAGTGATCAACCCTCCGGTTGTGGCAGGTCAGATGGAATTGTTATATTCTGATATGTCTACATCCTGCATTGTATCTGTTTTGATTGATCTGGGTGCTATTGACTCCTTTATCACTTGAAGAATGATTCGTAATTGCAATATGATAGTCAGTCATAGAGCAGATAGGCTGTTGCTAGAGACTCCGTTGAGAGGGTCTGCTGTATTACAGGAGGTATGCTCTTCCAGCATCCTTTTCTTTTTTGAACACTGCATTCAAGTGGATCTTATACCACTTTAGATGCAAGGATTTGAAATAATCCTTGGGATGGATACCTTGGAAAGGTATAAGGTTGTTTTGGATTGTGAATCCAAGCAAGTTGTGTTTGCTGATGAAAGTGACACATGGATCTTTCAAGGAGAGAGAAAGATTCTACCCACCTATCTTGTGTCAGCTATGGTTGCTGAGAAGCTGATGAGGCAAGGATGTTATGCATTCTTGGCCCATGTGGTAGATACTACCATGGAAAGTCCTAACCCTGCTGAAGTTCCTGTAGTCAGGGAATTTGAAGATATATTTCCTGAAGAACTTCCAGGTGTACCACCGCCTCAGGAGATTGATTTTGAAATCAATTTGATCCCAGAAACGCAACCTATAGCACAAACACCATATAGTATGGTGCCTGCTGAGATGACAGAACTCAAGAAACAACTCTAGGAGTTGCTTGAGAAGGGTTTCATCCGATCGAGTACTTCACCTTGGGGTGCTCCAGTTCTCTTTGTTAAGAAGAAAGACGGATCAATGCGGTTGTGCATTGATTACAGACAACTAAACAAAGTAACAATAAAGAACAAGTATCCTCTGCCGAGGAATGATGATCTTTTTGACCAGTTGCGTGGTGCAACCATCTTCTCAAAGATAGATTTGAGATCGAGATATCACCAACTCCGTATTAAGGATAGTGACATACCCAAGTCTAACTTTAGAATGAGGTATGGTCACTATGAGTTCACAATTATGTTGTTTGGACTAACTAATGCACCAGCTGAATTTATGGAACTCATGAATAGAATCTTCCGACCTTTCCTCGATCAGTGTGTTGTTGTCTTTATAGATGACATTGTGATCTATAGTAGAGATGCTCAGCAGCATGAACAACATCTTTGTCAGGCTCTAACTTTGCTAAGAGAACACAAGCTATATGCTAAGTTTAGCAAGTGTGAGTTCTGGTTACCGGAAGTATCTTTCCTTGGACACGTGATATCTGCCTCGGGTATTCGTGTTGACCCTAAAAAGGTAGAATCTGTCCTACAATGGGAATAGTCGAAGACACTGATGGAAATCCGTAGTTTCTTAGGGTTGGCTGGTTATTACCGAAGGTTCATTAAGAACTTCAGTTCCATAGCCCTACCTTTGACTAAGTTGACCCGGAAGGATGTTCCTTTTGTTTAGAGTGATAAGTGTCAGCAATCCTTCCAGTTGTTGAAGGAGAGGTTGACAAGTGCACCAGTACTTGTGTTACCTGAGCAAGGCAAAGGATACATAGTTTTCTGTGATGCCTCCAAGAATGGACTCGGATGTGTGTTAATGCAGGATAAACAAGTGATTTCTTTTGCTTCTCGGTAGCTTAAGAAACACGAGGAGAATTATCCAACACACGATCTGGAACTAGCTGCTGTGGTTCATGCCTTGAAGATCTGGAGACACTATCTCTATGAAGAGACATTCCAGATTTTCACTGACCATAAGAACCTTAAGTATATCTTCTCTCATCATGAACTTAACATTAGGCAACGTCGCTAGATGGAGTTAATCAAAGACTACGATTGTACAATTGATTACCATCCAGGGAAGGCCAATGTAGTTGTAGATGCTTTGAGTAGGAAATCAGCAACACCAGCCTTAGATAGGGCACAACTAAACTCTTTAGTATGATCTAGGAGAGATATGCTTATCTCCTTAAGGCAAGACAATGTACAGCTGAAGGTGTCATTGTTAGCCGGGTTGTTAGCTGAGATGCATATAAAACCTACTCTGAGAGAGCAGATTAAAGAGGCACAACAAATCGATGCTATAGTTCAACAGAATAGATCAGAGTATGGTGATGAGAAATGAGATGGTTTCCATGACTCTGAGGACCAAGTAGCCTGTTATCATGGGAGGATGATAGTGCCAGATGTGGATAATTTGAGGAATTTAGTCCTGGAAGAAGCTCATTCTTCGATGTATGCTATGCATCCAGGAAGCACCAAAATGTATCGAAACTTAAAAGATATGTATTGGTGTCCTGGGATGAAGAAGGACGTTGCTGAGTTTGTTATATGGTGTCCTGTATGTCAGCAAGTTAAAGCTGAACACCAGAAGCATGTAGGAACAATGCAACCATTACCCATACCACAGTGGAAGTGGGATCACGTAACCATGGACTTTGTTGTTGGCTTACCTAGGACAAGCAAAGGGTATGATTCCATTTGGGTAATAGTTGATAGGTTGACAAAGACAGTGCATTTCTTACCTATCAAAACAACCTATTCTGCTAAGAGGCTAGCACAATTGTATATTCAGGAGATAGTGCGACTGCACGGAGTTCTAGTCACTATAGTTTCAGACAAGGATCCCCAGTTTACGAGTCGTTTTTGGGAACGACTTCATAAAGCTTTAGGCACCCAGTTAAGGTTTAGTACAGCCTTTCATCCTCATACTGATGGACAGTCTATAATGACTATACAGATCTTGGAAGACTTGCTGAGAGCATGTGTTCTTCAGTTTACGGGGAGTTGGGATCTGCACCTAAGCTTGATAGAGTTTGCCTACAACAATAGCTATCAACATAGAATTGACATGGCACCTTATGAAGCTTTATATGGTAGACATTGTAGATCACCCCTATGTTGGTATGAAACCGGTGAATATCAACTGTTAGGTCCTGATCTTGTGCAGCAGACCACAGAAAAGATCAAAGTAATACAACAACAGATCAAGACTACACAGGATAGGCAGAAATCTTATGCTGACAAGCGTCGTAGACCTTTGGAGTTCCAGGTTGGAGATAGAGTGTATCTCAAAGTCTCACCTTGGAAGGGAGTTTTGAGGTTTGGAAGGAAAGGGAAGTTAGATCCTAGGTTTATGGGGCCTTATCCAATCATTGAATGGATTGGAAAAGTAGACTATAAACTAGAGTTGCCACCAGAGTTACAGAAGTTACACCCTGTGTTTCACGTTTCTATGCTGAGGAAATGTCACCCTGATACAGAGTCAGTTCTACAACCTATGGAAGTAGAATTGAATGACGATATGTCATACGAGGAAGGACCAGTGTAAATCCTTGATAACAGAATTAAAAAGTTGAAAAAGAAAGATATAAGTCTTATTAAAGTCCTCTGGAATCACCGTGGTGTTGAAGAAGCCACATGGTAACTAGAGGAAGAGATGAGAAGGAAATACCCTGCTCTTTTCTCTGAATATGTTTTGTTGATTTCGAGGACGAAATCCTTGTAAGGGGTGGATAATTTGTAACATCCCTGACCTGGGTTATGAACTAACCCTAGGTGTTTTGTTTAATTATGTAATTAGAAACTTGTGATTATCTTTTTGGTATGTAATTAAAGCTTCTGAGGAACATAAAATTCCTTTTCTTCCCTTTTTGAACAATGTTGTAATATTGTTTTGTAATATAGGGACCTATGTGCAAATTACCCAATTAGAGGGGTTATCTTACAAATTGCACATGTTTGGATGTTCCTCTGATGGTGAGACATAGTGAGGATGAATATGATGAAGTGTTATGGGTTCTCCACGTTTGGGCACCAAGATGCAACTTGTGGAGCAATCCTTGTACTTTAAAACCCTAGTTTTGGTGTAAAGTGTAAATTACCCAAAGCATGGGGTGCAACATGTAAAATACACCTTCTAGAGTATCTTTTATGACTCTTGATATCAATTAGAATAAAAATGATGAAGAGGGCACTTCATTTGAATAATCAAATGAGAAGGATAACCCTTGTAACTAAATAACCAAGTTGTAAGCATAATGACCCTTTTGATATGTACAACTTAGTAGGAGGTTTGGCTTCTTATCCTTTAGATCTTGGTTTAAGATAGAGTTTTTCTTAAGTATAGAGAAGGAGGGACGTTCCCAAAAAGGAGAGAAGGACCTAGTTGAGAAATGAGGACAAAAGTTGTCCTTATCTTACAAAACATGCCCAAAGTATATATACACCTTTCTTTACTTAGCAAGGATCGTTTCCTTCACTTCCCTTCTTATCTTTTTTCTTGGACCGACTAAGGGAAGAGCTCTGGAGTAGGGGAGAATGGCTAAGTAAAGTTAGGTAAGCTTTGGTTGCCTTTTAGCTCGGATTCATGGAGGAATTCATGATACAAGGTTGGTTTGCTAGCTTTTCTTATCTAGTTCTTTTTTCTAGCCATCCTTTCCTACCAATTCTTGAGGAAGCAACCTTGGACGACCAATGGAGCTCAAGACGCCATTAAAGCTTGGAAGCTTGGAGCTCTAGAACCGACTTTAAGGTGGGTTTTATAACTCTAAACCCTTATGCTTTGTTATGCATCTTCTTTCTATGCAATAGATGCTTGTTCTTCCTTCTTCCATTCTTCTACGAATTCTTGCAAACAAAACCATGAAGGAACTGACCCTGATATGAGGTAGAATAAGAGGGGGCGTGAATATCTATGTAACTTTACCAAACGGTCTTGCACTTTTGGGTTAAACGGTTTGCAAAACCATTTGAAACCAAACAGTTTCAAAACGGTTTGATTTCATGCGGTTTGCAAGACTGTTTAGATTCAAACGGTCTCCAAGACCGTTTGGGAGGTTTGACCAGGCGTTGACCATTTGAGGGTCTACTGGTCACATTATGAATTAATCATCTACAAATAATCATTATCTAATTGCAAGTAAATCCCAAGTTGAAGGCACTTTAATCACTTAAACCCTAATCGGGTTCAATTGCTGATTTCAAGGACCAATCATGTTGAAGTTTGGGTTGAGTGGCCCAAACGGTTTCAAAACCATTTGGGGATCACCCAAACGGTCTTAAGACCGTTTGGAGGTCTAGGGTTAAGGGAATTTGATCAATTGAAGGTCCAATCATCATAGGTTGTTGAAATAATCAAAGTGTTGATTTGGTGACCTAATTAGGGTTCAACCCTTAACAAATTGACTTGGTTTTTTATGAGACTCTGGGAAAACGGTCTCAAGACCGTTTGGAGGATGTCCAAACGATCCCAAAACCATTTGGGGTCAGGTCATGGCCCAATTGGATGATGATTGATGGGTTCAACTTCAATTAGACTCATGTTGATGGATATTGAAGGCTGATCGATTTCAAACCCTAATTCAATTGGTCCCAACCCTAATTGGTGACCAATTGAGGGTAAATTGAGTATCAAATTAGTAGAGCGTTAACCTAATTGGCTCAATTGATAAGTGGTTAACAAGTATGAGATCAATTAAGGGGTTCAACATTGAAAACCCTAATCAATTGTAAGTGTTGATGCACTTTTTAGGTCCATGCGGTTTCAAACCGTTTAAAGTCATGCGGTTTCAAGGGTAATTTGTTCAAACGGTTTCAAAGTCAACCATGTCCAAATGGTCAACATGATCAAACGGTTTCAAGACCATTTAATGGCAAACGGTCTTGAGTGTGACCTAGTCCATGCGGTCTTGAAAGTCAAAGTGACCAAACGGTCAACCCTTTCAAACAGTTTCAAAACCGTTTGGAGGTTGAAAAGTTCAAAACCGTTTGGGGTCTTTTAAGGTCAAGATTTCTTAATGATTAAAAGATTTATATGGTTCAATGTTTGTTTAACCTAAACCCTAATGATACCTAAGGATATTAAGGGGTTAAGTAATTAGTAACTTGACCCATGTTATGGTTAACGGTGAACATTATCAAGATACCTTGGAAGGTTCAAGTAGACAACACCCCTTGAACAAGCAAACCCTAATGACCATAGTGGTGATGACTTGACCTATGTTAATCAAGTTGAATTGACTTAACCTAATCTAGAGTGATGTAAACATCATCTAATGGTAAGAGGAGAGAGAAGACTCCAATTAAGAATGGAAATCAAGTAAAATATCTTCAATATGAATGAATGCACATGATTAGGGTATAATCCTTCATAGTGAGATCATAGAAACCCTAATTATGATGATTGATGAATATTAACCTAATTTGAAGGAATTAATGATAGTAATTTTCATACATGATGAAGATATGAGTTTCAATTCATTGTGAAGTGAGTAGTAAACCCTAATTTTAGGGTAATACCATATAATGTGAATAGTAAACCCTAATTTAGGATGATGATATGAATGGAATATTTTTGGGTTATGCCCTTAAGCATGAAACCCTATGAATGAATCATAACATGAGGAAACCTTGTTCCTTGTAAGCGAAAAGGGTTTAATATCTCCAATTGAAGTAAATAAATCCTAAACCTAGAAACCAATCATGGTGTGTTGATAACAACACGACCATGGTAGCTTTTCCTTGCACGACCGTGCAAGGAAGCACGGCCGTGATGTTCTATGAAGAAACTGAAAAGTTTAGTATTGTACTAACAATATTATATATGCATGTCCTCAAATATATTAGTCATGCAGGTTGATATCAAGAGGTGGTCATAGCCAGGTAAGGGTTATGATGTCATATTCATTGAAAGTAAGTATAAGCTTTATGAATAAGTAACATATTATGTTGCCTAGTTTAAGTGGCAACACATGAGATTGTCAGGCTGTAAGAGCCATGAACAACATCACTACAATAATCAAGGTTATGATGGTTAGATGCCTTGTGATGAGATGGTTAAGAAATGATATCCATATGATAATTGATGTGAGTTAAACTTGATGCATTTAGTATTCTTCTTTCATAGCAGTTGTTTTAATAATATATTGTTTGAAAACATGCTTGATGCTAAAAGAATACTAAAATGTACTTAAGTAATCCAGTATTATCATATCATTTAGAGCCCTGATCATAGATCCATCATTGTTAGTAGTTTAATGATGGTGAAACAGGTGTTCCCAATGGAACTCCTGGAGAACATACTTTTGAGTATGTTGGGGTTATGGACGCGAATATCCTTACGTCCTGATGTAGGAATTGATGTAAGATGTACTTTAATCCATCAATCCTTCATTATGTGTTTATGCCGGGGTGATGTATCACTAATCTCCCGAGGGAACCTTTAATGCCGCATCGATGAGAGATAAAAAAGAGATCTTTTGATAGCGAAGAGAGTATAGAATGCCATTGTGACTCTAATAGCGAAGTGCCAGAATACCCTGGTAAGCTACCTTAGCAGAGACACGAGATGTCCTGCATGTTGATCCGCACACTGACTGTGGAAGATGAGGTCATAATAATCCGGCTCTTTTGATGACCTATGTATGATACCGATGCGACTTAGTAGTGATCGGTTGGAGTATGAGCGGTATACCTCATCTCCGCAGGGCATAATAATGTTTGTAAAACATAATCAGCCACGTAGCAGATCTGCTTAGGTTGAACTACGAGAAACAATGATTGGTGTTACATTGTTTATAAATATTCTAAATCAAGTAACCAGTATGCATGTCTTCACATTCCTTATAAGATATGATTGCTTAAGTAATTGTTGCTTTACTTATTATCAAACCTGCTGTTAAATGATTTAAGTTACCTTATTTATGTTATTCCTTAATTGCTATAACAAAGCTTCTGGAGGAGAGTTATAACTCTCGCTGGGACAATTATTCAACTGTCTCACCCCCGTGGGATTCAAATTTTTAGGTGGACGTCTAGGATGGAGGAACCCATTTGTGGGTGAGCAGTATCAGCACCAGCAACACCAGGGGCAGCAGTGAATCTCAGGTGGAGATACTGACTGTCAAGTCTTGTAGATAATTTGTCTTATGTTGTCTCTGTACTCTCAGGTCCTAGGAGTCAGTATATCTGAGATTTTGGCATGATGCCTCGAGATTTTGTATGTTACCTTGTACAGTTAACAAGGTGGTTGATGTTGTAATTCTCGAGATGTATTGTTACAGAGATGTAACTATGGATCAGTTTGCAAATGATTTATCATGTGTGTTTATAAAAGAGTTTTTATTGCTTGATGGTCTCTTTACAAAAGTTATAATTTTTAGTGATTTTTTATAATTCTGTTGCTAATCGCTTCCGCATTCGTTGATCTGGCTTTCGTGATTCGATCATCTCAGTTTAGTGGTATCATTGCTCTAGGTTTGCTGAGTCTATAGAGACATAGGACTTAGGATGTCGAGTCTATTCTTAGTGTCTTCCAGTATATCTAATAGTGTCTTCTGCTCCTTAGGAGAAGAAAGTAATTAAGGATGTATGGACCACACGAGGAGTATGTGGCAGAGAGTAGTATTGTTGCACCCCGAGAAGGTGCAAGGAACCTGGAGATAGAGCAACCTATACCTGAACCACCTATGGAGCCACCTCAGTTCAATCCAACTGACATGGGGAACTTAGCCATCCAGACTATGTTTCGGAAGTTTATGACTGGCATGACACACATAACGGATAGGATACATATGCCTGCACCTAGGGCACCTATCCCACCTGAAGGACAAGGAATCGACAAGACGTTCGAATGACTTCACTGAGTTGGAGCAACCGAGTACTTTGGAATAGCTGACCCCGCATATGCCGACTTGTGGTTAACTAAACTAGAGAAAGCCTTTAGAATCCTGAACATCCCTGAAGCTGAGAAGGTTAGACATGTTGTCTATCTTTTCAAGGGGAGTGTTGGTCATTGGTGGACCATGGAAGAGCAGAAGAGGCCTGGGGTGGAGGTTACCTGGGAAGATTTCCGACGGGAATTTATCAATAGATATTTCCCTAAGACGTTTCTGGACGAGAAAATCTCTCAGTTCGAAAGGTTAAGGCAAGGACCAATGAACATTAGCGAGTACGAGGCTAAGTTCATGGAGCTTTTGCGGTTCTGTCCGCACATGACGACCACAGATGAAGAAAGAATAAAGGCATTTTGAGAAAGGGTTAAACGATGAGTTGACTACTCCCGTGTCTGCCCTAGAGAACAGAGAAAGGTTTGCTACCTTTGTAGAGTCTGTCAGAAGGGTAGAGAGGTCTATAATAGAGAAGAGACAGACCCAGAACAAGAGGATGTATCCCCAATTCCAAGGATCTTCATCTAAAGATTTCAAGAAGCCTAGGTTTTCTGCACCTATACCACCACCTAGATCCAATACCCAGACGCAGTGGACGCCAAATAGGGGTATAGGATGAAGCCTACCACTAGGAGGAGCTCGTAGTTCAGCATCTATGTCAGTTACAGGACCACCCAGACCACAACAACTGAACAGAAGTTGCTATATATGTGGAAAGATGGGACATCTAATGAAGGATTGCAGAGCCAGAGAAGTGAGTGTGACTCAACCTCAGAGGTAGAATCAGCAAGGATCACAAAGGATACAGTTTCGAGGTAACGCTATAGGACTTGGACAAGCGTCCCAAGCTGGATCGTCAGCACCAAATCAATCACAAGCAACAATAAGATTCTATGCAATGAATCCACCTGATGAAGTGATCAACCCTCGAGTTGTGGTATGTCAGATGGAATTGTTATATTCTGATATGTCTACATCCTGCATTGTATCTGTTTTGATTGATCTGGGTGCTACACACTCCTTTATCACTCGAAGGATGATTCGTAACTACAATATGACAGTCAGTCATAGAGCAGATAGTCTGTTGCTAGAGACTCCGTTGAGAGGGTCTGCTGTGTTATAGGAGGTATGCTCTTCCAGCATCCTTTTCTTTTTTGAACACCACATTCAAGTGGATCTTATACCACTTGAGATGCAAGGATTTGACATAATCCTTGGGATGGATACCTTGGAAAGGTATAAGGTTGTTTTGGATTGTGAATCCAAGCAAGTTGTGTTTGCTGATGAATGTGACACATGGATCTTTCAAGGAGAGAGAAAGATTCTACCCACCTGTCTTGTGTTAGCTATGGTTGCTGAGAAGCTGATGAGGCAAGGATGTTATGCATTCTTGGCCCATGTGGTAGATACTACCATGGAAAGTCCTAACCCTGCTGAAGTTCCTATAGTCAGGGAATTTGAAGATATATTTCCTGAAGAACTTCCAGGTGTACCACCACCTCGGTAGATTGATTTTGAAATGAATTTGATCCCAGACACGCAACCTATAGCACAAAAACCATATAGGATGGCGCCTGCTGAGATGACAGAACTCAAGAAACAGCTGCAGGAGTTCCTTGAGAAGGGTTTCATCCGACCGAGTACTTCACCTTGGGGTGCTCCAGTTCTCTTTGTTAAGAAGAATGACGGATCAATGTGGTTGTGCATTGATTACATACAACTAAACAAAGTAATAATAAAGAACAAGTATCCTCTACCGAGGATTGATGATCTTTTTGACTAGTTGCGTGGTGCAACCATCTTCTCAAAGATAGATTTGAGATCAGGATATCACCAACTCCGTATTAAGGACAGTGACATACCCAAGTCTGCCTTTAGAATGAGGTATGGTCACTATGAGTTCACAATTATGTCGTTTGGACTAACTAATGCACCAGCTGCATTTATGGAACTCATGAATAGAATCTTTCGACCTTTCCTAGATCAGTGTGTTGTTGTCTTTATAGATGACATTCTGATCTATAGTAGAGATGCTCAACAGCATGAATAGCGTCTTCATCAGGCTCTAAGTTTGCTAAGAGAACACAATCTATATGCTAAGTTTAGCAAGTGTGAGTTCTGGTTACCGAAAGTATCTTTCCTTGGACATGTGATATCTGCCTCGGGTATTCGTGTTGACCCTAAAAAGGTAGAATTTGTCCTACAATGGGAACAGCCGAAGACACTGACGGAAATCCATAGTTTCTTAGGGTTGGCTGGTTATTACCGAAGGTTCATTAAGAACTTCAGTTCCATAGCCCTACCTTTGACTAAGTTGACCCAGAAGGATGCTCCTTTTGTTTGGAGTGATAAGTGTCAGCAATCCTTCCAGTTGCTGAAGGAGAGGTTGACAGGTGCACCAGTACTTGTGTTACCTGAGCAAGGCAAAGGATACATAGTTTTCTGTGATGCCTCCAAAATGGACTCAGATGTGTGTTAATGCAGGATAAACAAGTGATTTCTTTTGCTTCTCGGCAGCTTAAGAAACACGAGGAGAATTATCCAACACACGATCTGGAACTAGCTGCTGTGGTTCATGCCTTGAAGATCTGGAGACACTATCTCTATGGAGAGACATTCCAGATTTTCACTGACCATAAGAACCTTAAGTATATCTTCTCTCAGCATGAACTTAACATGAGACAACATCGCTGGATGGAGTTAATCAAAGACTACAATTGTACAATTGATTACCATCCAGGGAAGGCCAATGTAGTTGCAGATGCTTTGAGTAGGAAATCAGCAACACCAGCCTTAGATAGGGCACAACTAAACTCTTTAGTATGCTCTAGGAGAGATATGCTTATCTCCTTAAGGCAAGACAATATAGTTGAAGGTGTCATTTTTAGCCGGGTTGTTAGCTGAGATGCATATAAAACCTACTCTGAGAGAGCAGATTAAAGAGGCACAGCAAATCGATGCTACAGTTCAACAGATTAGATCAGAGTATGGTGATGAGAAACGAGATGGTTTCCATGACTCTAAGGACCAAGTAGCCTGTTATCATGGGAGGATGATAGTGCCAGATGTGGATAATTTGAGGAAGTTAGTCCTGGAAGAAGCTCATTCTTCGATGTATGATATGCATCCAGGAAGCACCAAAATGTATTGAAACTTAAAAGATATGTATTGGTGGCCTGGGATGAAGAAGGATGTTGCTGAGTTTGTTATACGGTGTCCTGTGTGTCAGCAAGTTAAAGTTGAACACCAGAAGCCTACAAGAACAATGCAACCATTGCCCATACCACATTGGAAGTGGGATCACATAACCATGGACTTTGTTGTTGGCTTACCTAGGACAAGCAAAGGGTATGATTCCATTTGGGTAATAGTTGATAGGTTGAGAAAGACAACGCATTTCTTACATGTCAAAACAACCTATTCTTCTGAGAGGCTAGCACAGTTATATATTTAGGAGATAGTGCGACTGCATGGAGTTCCAGTCACTATAGTTTCAGACAGGGGTCCCCAGTTTATGAGTCATTTTTGGGAACGACTTCATAAAGCTTTAGGCACCCAGTTAAGGTTTAGTACAGCCTTTCATCCTCATACTGATGGACAGTCTGAAAGGACTATACAAACCTTGGAAGACTTGCTGAGAGCATGTGTTCTTCAGTTTACGGGGAGTTGGGATCTGCACCTAAGGTTGATAGAGTTTTCCTACAACAATAACTATCAACATAGCATTGACATGGCACCTTATGAAGCTTTATATGGTAGACGTTGTAGATCACCTCTATGTTGGTATGAAACCAGTGAATATCAACTGTTAGGTCCTGATCTTGTGCAGCAGACCACAGAAAAGATCAAAGTAATACAACAACAGATCAAGACTGCACAGGATAGGCAGAAATCTTATGCTGACAAGCGTCGTAGACCTTTGGAGTTCCAGGTTGGAGATAGAGTGTATCTCAAGGTCTCACCTTGGAAGGGAGTTCTGAGGTTTGGAAGGAAAGGGAAGTTAGCTCCTAGGTTTATGGGGCCTTATCCAATCATTGAATGGATTGGAAAAGTAGCCTATAAACTAGAGTTGCCACCAGAGTTACAGAAGTTACACCATGTGTCTCACGTTTCTATGCTGAGGAAATGTCACCCTGATATAGAGTCAGTTCTACAACCTATGGAAGTAGAATTGAATGACGATATGTCATACGAGGAAGGACCAGTGTCAATCCTTGATAACAGAATTAAAAAGTTGAAAAAGAAAGATATAAGTCTTGTTAAAGTCCTCTGGAATCACCATGGTGTTGAAGAAGCCACATGGGAACTAGAGGAAGAGATGAGATGAAAATACCCTGCTCTTTTCTCTTAATATGTTTTGTTGATTTCGGGGACGAAATCCTTGTAAGGGGTGGATAATTTTTAACATCCCTGACCTGGGTTATGAACTAACCCTAGGTGTTATGTTTAATTATGTAATTAGAAACTTGTGATTATCTTTTTGGTATGTAATTAAAGCTTCTGAGGAACATATATTTCCTTTTCTGCCCTTTTTGAACAATGTTGTAATATTATTTTGTAATATAGGGACCTATGTGAAAATTACCCAATTAGAGGGGTTATCTTACAAATTGCACATGTTTGGATGTTCCTCTGATGGTGAGACATAGTAAGGATGAATATGATGAAGTTTTATGGGTTCTCCAAGTTTGGGCACCAAGATGCAACTTGTGGAGCAATCATTGTACTTTAAAACCCTAGTTTTGGTGTAAAGTGTAAATTACCCAAAGCATGGGGTGCAACATGTAAAATACACCTTCTAGTGTATCTTTTATGACTCTTGATATCAATTAGAATAAAAATGATGAAGAGGGCACTTCATTTGAATAATCAAATGAGAAGGATAACCCTTGTAACTAAATAACCAAGTTGTAAGCATAATGACCCTTTTGATATGTACAACTTCATAGGAGGTTTGGCTTATTATCCTTTAGATATTGGTTTAAGATAGAGTTTTGCTTAAGTATAGAGAAGGAGGGATGTGCCCAAAAAGGAGAGAAGGACCTAGTTGAGAAATAGGGATAAAAGTTGTCCTTATCTTGCAAAACATGCCCAAAGTATATATACACCTTTCTTTACTTATCAAGGATCGTTTCCTTCACTTCCCTTCTTATATTTTTTCTTAGACCGACTAAGGGAAGAGCTCTGGAGCAAGGTAGAATGGCTAAGTAAAGTTAGGTAATCTTTGGTTGCCTTTTAGCTCGGATTCATGGAGGAATTCATGATACAAGGTTGGTTTGCTAGCTTTTCTTATCTAGTTCTTTTTTCTAGCCATCCTTTCCTACCAATTCTTGAGGAAGAAACCTTGGACGAACTGTGGAGCTCAAGATGCCATTAAATCTTGGAAGCTTGGAGCTCTAGAACTGACTTTAAGGTGGGTTTTATAACTCTAAACCCGTACCATTTGTTATACATCTTCTTTCTATGCAATAGATGCTTGTTCTTCCTTCTTCCATTCTTCTACGAATTCTTGCAAACAAAACCATGAAGGAACCGACCCTGATCTGAGGTAGAAGAAGAGGGGGCATGAATATCTATGTAACTTTACCAAACGGTCTTGCACTTTTGGGCTAAACGGTTTGCAAAACCGTGTGAAACCAAACGGTTTCAAAACCGTTTGATTTCATGCGGTTTGCAAGACCGTTCAGATTCAAATGGTCTCCAAGACCGTTTGGGAGGTTTGACCAGGCATTGACCATTTGAGGGTCTGCTGGACACATTATGAGTTAATCATCTACAAATAATCATTATCTAATTGCAAGTAAATCCCAAGTTGAAGGCACTTTAATCACTTAAACCCTAATCGGGTTCAATTACTGATTTCAAGGACCAATCATGTTGAAGTTTGGGTTGAGTGGCCTAAACGGTTTCAAAACCATTTGGGGATCACCCAAATGGTCTTAAGACCATTTGGTGACCACCCAAGACCGTTTGGAGGTCTAGGGTTAAGGGAATTTGATCAATTTAAGGTCCAATCATCATAGGTTGTTGAAATAATCAAAGTGCTGATTTGGTGACCTAATTAGGGTTCAACCCTTAACAAATTGACTTGGTTTTTGATGAGACTCTGGGAAAATGGTCTCAAGACCATTTGGAGGATGTCCAAACGATCCCAAAACCGTTTGGGGTCATGTCATGGCCCAATTGGGTGATGATTGATGGGTTCAACTTCAATTAGACTCATGTTGATGGATATTGAAGGCTGATCGATTTCAAACCCTAATTCAATTGGTCCCAACCCTAATTGGTGACCAATTGAGGGTCAATTGAGTATCAAATTAGTAGAGGTTTAACCTAATTGGCTCAATTTATAAGTGGTTAACAAGTATGAGATCAATTAAGGGGTTCAACATTGAAAACCCTAATCAATTGTAAGTGTTGATGCACTTTTAGGTCCATGCAGTTTCAAACCGTTTAAAGTCATGCGGTTTCAAGGGTAATTTGTTCAAACGGTTTCAAAGTCAACCATGTCCAAATGGTCAACATGATCAAATGGTTTCAAGACCATTTAAGGGCAAACAGTCTTGAGTGTGACCTAGTCCATGCGGTCTTGAAAGTCAAAGTGACCAAACGGTCAACCCTTCCAAACGGTTTCAAAACCGTTTGGAGGTTGAAAAGTTCAAAACCGTTTGGGGTCTTTTAAGGTCAAGATTTCTTAATGATTAAAATATTTAGATGGTTCAATGGTTTTTTAACCTAAACCCTAATGATACCTAAGGATATTAAGGGGTTAAGTAATTAGTAACTTGACCCATGTTATGGTTAACGGTGAACATTATCAAGATATCTTGGAGGGTTCAAGTAGACAACACCCCTTGAACAAGCAAACCCTAATGACCATAGTGGTGATGACTTGACCTATGTTAATCAAGTTGAATTGACTTAACCTAATCTAGAGTGATGTAAACATCATCTAATGGTAAGAGGAGAGAGAAGACTCCAATTAGGAATGGAAATCAAGTAAAATACCTTCAATATGAATGAATGCACATGATTAGGGTATGATCCTTCATAGTGAGATCATAGAAACCCTAATTATGATGATTGATGAATCTTAACCTAATTTGAAGGAATTAATGATAGTAATTTTCATACATGATGATGATATGAGTTTCAATTCATTGTGAAGTGAGTAGTAAACCCTAATTTTAGGGTAATATCATATAATGTGAATAGTAAACCCTAATTTAGGATGATGATATGAATGGAATATTTCTGGGTTATGCCCTTAAGCATGAAACCCTATGAATGAATCATAACATGAGGAAGCCTTATGCTTTGTAAGCTAAAAGGGTTTAATATATCCAATTGAAGTAAATAAATCCTAAACCTAGAAACCAATCATGGTGTGTTGATAACAGCACGACCGTGCTATGGAGAACAGCCATGGTAGCTTTTCCTTGCACGAGCGTGAAAGGAAGCACGGCCGTGATGTTCTATGAAGAAACTGAAAAGTTTAGTATTGTACTAACAATATTATATATGCATGTCCTCAAATATATTAGTCATGCTGGTTGATATCAAGAGGTGGTCATAGCCAGGTAAGGGTTATGATATCATATTCATTGAAAGTAAGTATAAGCTTTATGAATAAGTAACATATTATGTTGCCTATTTTAAGTGGCAACACATGAGATTGTCAGGCTGTAAGAGCCATGAACAACATCACTACAATAATCAAGGTTATGATGGTTAGATGCCTTGTGATGAGATGGTTAAGAAATGATATCCATATGATAATTGATGTGAGTTAAACTTGATGCATTTAGTATTATTCTTTCATAGCAGTTGTTTTAATAATATATTGTTTGAAAACATGCTTGATGCTAAAATAATACTAAAATGTACTTAAATAATCCAGTATAATCATATCATTTAGAGCCCTGATCATAGATCCATCATTGTCAGTAGTTTAATGATGGTGAAACAGGAGTTCCCAAGGGAACTCCTGGAGAACATACTTTTGAGTATGTTGGGGTTATGGACGCGAATATCCTTACGTCCTGATGTAGGAATTGATGTAAGATGTACTTTAATCCATCAATCCTTCATTATGTGTTTATGTCGGGGTGATGTATCACTAATCTCCTGAGGGAACCTTTAATGCCGCATCGATGAGAGATAAACAAGAGATCTTTCGATAGCAAAGAGAGTACAAAATGCCACTGTGACTCTAATAGCAAAGTGCCAGAATACCCTGGTAAGCTACCTTAGCAGAGACACGAGATGTCCTGCATGTTGATCCTCACACTGAATGAGGAAGATGAGGTCATAAGAATCCGACTCTTTTGATGACCTATGTATGATACCGATGCGACTTAGTAGTGATCGGTTGGAGTATGAGCGGTATACCTCATCTCCGCAGGGCATAATAATGTTTGTAAAACATAATCAGCCGCGTAGCATATCTGCTTAGGTTGAACTATGAGAAACAATGATTGGTGTTACATTGTTTATAAATATTATAAATCAAGTAACCAGTATGCATGTCTTCACATTCCTTATAAGATATGATTGCTTAAGTAATTGTTGCTTTACTTATTATCAAACCTGCTGTTAAATGATTTAAGTTGCCTTGTTTATGTTATTCCTTAATTGCTATAACAAAGCTTCTGGCGGAGATTTATAACTCTCGCTGGTACAATTATTCAATTGTCTCACCCCCCGTGGGATTCAACTTTTTAGGTGGACGTCGAGGATGGAGGAACCCATCTGAGGGTGAGCAGTATCAGCAGCAGCAACACCAGGGGCAACAGTGAATCTCAGGTGGAGATACTGACTGTCAAGTCTTGTAGATAATTAGTCTTATGTCTTCTCTGTACTCTCAGGTCCTAGGAGTCAGTATATCTGAGATTTTGGCATGATGCCTTGAGATTTTGTATCTTACCTTATACAGTTAACAAGGTGGTTGATGTTGTAATTATCGAGATGTATTGTTACAGAGATGTAACTATGGATCAATTTGTAAATGATTTATCATGTGTGTTTATAAAAGAGTTTTTATTGCTTGATGGTCTCTTTACAAAAGTTTTAATTTTTAGTGATTTTTGATAATTCCGTTGCTAATCGCTTCCGCATTCGTTGATCTGGCTTTCGTGATTCAATCGTCTCACATAGGGGGAGTCTCATATCATTTTGTGAACTTTTAGCCTTGTCCATGATGGGAAAAGAACCTCAAGTAGGTGATCCATGACGAGTAGATGCTCCTTGCAAAAGTTGTATCAGTTTGCATAATTTGTGAGGTAAAGATGAAATATCTTATCAAACAAGATAACTAATGGCTGAAATATAATATCTAGATCATCCTCAAGTGTTTTGCATGTCAATATAAATGTAAGTTCATGCAATTCCACGTGTCAACCATGCATGAACATGTGGCACCTAGTATCTTAAAATGATGACACCTCAAATACACACGTTTTCATGAACCTCAAGTATATATACCCTTCCTTTCACCTATAAGTGAAATTTTCGAAATTTATCACCCTCTTGCTCTTAGATATCATGCATAGAGTTTTAGTATCATGCATAGGTGAAGGATTATCGTGCATAGAGCTTGGGCATCGGCCATAGCAAAGTGATATCAGCCAAAGCATAGTGATATCTCCCAAGTGAGGGATAACAACCACAAGAGGTGATGTATCGTGCAGAGTGCTGAGGAGCTCAAGTCTTGAACCTTTGATAAGCTCATATTAAACCTAGGGAACGTGAAGCTTTGTATATTGGAGCTTTGAAGTTGCTCTTGAGGTGGGTTATATAACTTGAACTCAATCATGTTATCATTTACCATCAATCTTGACTTAGTTAAATGATTTACTTTCAAATAGAATTTTCTTGCATAATTGATGAACCCATGAGTTGTAGTAGTAACCTAGGACTATTTTCCATGAAATAGAATAGTAAGAAAAAGAGTCTAGAGGTTGATGATTATGACATCATCATGGTGCAACCCGATATTGGGTTAAAGCACCTCTAGCCTGATATGGTGTTGAAGGATACGCCTCTTACCCGGTATTATGTTGAAACCCTAGATAGTGATGGTTATACACCTCCAGAATGATATGGTAATGAGCATAAACCTTATGAACGACATGGTGACACTCACATACACCTCAAGGTCGATATTGTGAGCATATATACACTTCTAACCCGATATGATAATGAAACCCTAGATGGTGATATGGAATCTGATATACCTTAGAACCCCACACCCCTATCATTTTGTGTAATGGGTTAATTGTGAAGGGTTCAACTAGTTTTCTATCCTATCACTCAATACATGATAGTATTTATTCCATGAAGGAATGAAAGAGTATGAGCATAAGGGTTTAACCTGATATGCTAACTTGATATGGCAACCCGACATGGTAACTTAATATGTAACCCGATATGGTGATATGAACACAACTACTAGCACGATATGGTGATGAATTTATACCTCATAAAGGATATGGGTAACACATACACACACCTTGTGCATGATATGGGGTTAAGCACACCCCTTATAACAGATATGATGTTGAGTATATATACCCTAACATGATATGATGTTGAAACTCAACATGGTGTTGTGAAACCTAATATGCAAACCCCTAAGGTTAAGTAATCCAATATGGATGCACATTATGGTGATGACTGTGGGCTCTGATCTCCAAACCATGACATAAATACGATTAAAACGTAGCGGAAGCGAATCGGTAATCAGCGGAAGACAAAAATCACGGGAAATTAAAACTTTTCGAGATAAGAACTTGTATCCAAAAAAAAAACTCCTTTCATAAAGAGAGGTAACTGTTTACATCTCAGGATAATTACTTCTTGAGTAATTATATACATCAAGATACAAAATCTCAAGATCACATAACACAAGACTCCAAGACCTGAGAGTACAGAGGACACATAGGACTAACTCTAACTACACCACATGGCAGGACAAATCTCCACCTGAGATTACTGCTGCCCCTGGTGCTGCTGCTGAGACTGGTCACCTGTAGGCTGGTTCCTTCGTCTCCGACATCCACCTAAAAAGTTGAAGCCTACGGGGTGAGACAATTATACATAATTGTCCCAGCGAGAGTTATAACTCTTCTCCAGAAGCTTTATTATAACATCAAAGAATATTTTAAGCAGTAAAGCCTTCAAAGCATTCTATGACAGTTGCAGGTATAACAAGATCTCTACAATTTAGGAGATATGGAGAATATCAACATTATTGCAATGTAACATCAATCAACTAACTTGGAGTCATCTCTAACAAGTTATACTACATGGTTGATTATGTTTTACAAACAACATTATGCCCTGTGGAGATGAGGCTTACCACTCATACTCCAACTGATCGCTGAGAAGCCGCATCAGTATCATACATAGGTCATTAAGAGAGCCGGATTCTCATGACCTTCACCTTCCTCAGTCAGTAAGAGGATCACTTGTAGGACATCTCGTGTCTCTACTATTATAGCTCACCAGGGTAAACTGGTCCTTCACTATTCTAGAGTCACAGTGGCGTTCTGTACTCTCTTCGTCATCAGGAGGTTTCATATTTACCTACCACTGATACGGATATCTGTGCTGTCTTCGTCATCAGGAGGTTTCATGTTTACCTACCACTGATACGGTATGGAACTATAGTGAAGGATGGATGGATTACACATCTACATCACTTTCCTACACTAGGATGTAAGGTTCTACACATCCATGTACCCCACATACTCAAAAGTATGTGCTCCAGGAGTTCCCTAAGGAAAACCTGTTTCACCATCAATTAATTTCTGACAATGATGGATCTATGATCAGGGCTCTACATTATACTTGATTAGTTAGGTACATTCAGTATTCTTTAACAGCATACATTGTCCTTCAAACAATAACAATAGCATAGCAGCTATAAAAGAAGAATACTAAATGTAACAAGCCTAACTCATATCAATCATCATTTCTCATTATCCTCATCACAAGTCATCTCTAAGGCATGACCTTGATGGTATTCATGGCTCTCATAGCCCAGTACCAGCATAGGATGCCACTGGCAAGGCATTAGATTACATTACTTATTCATAAGGCTAACAACATGCCTTTAATGAATATAACATCAACATCCATACCTGGATATGATTACCTTCATATCAGAACATGCATGGTTAATACATCTGATAAAGGTAATACAACAATAAGGAATGTACTTCCTACTTTTGTCATAAGAGTTAAATCTTTAATTCTATTCAAATAGAGTTTATTGCTCAAAAGCATGCCATTACCCTTGAATTAGGGTACACTATTCACATCAAGGTGAATTAAACTCATAACATCATCATGTATGAGTAACATCTTCATTGATGCTCTTGGATTAGTTAAAGGTTCATCATTTATCATAATTAGGGTTTCTATGGTCTCACACAGGTGGATCATACCCTAATTATGCTCATTTCTGTGTATTGGGGATGCTTCAATTGAGTTTCCATTTAAAAAGGGTACTTTCTCTCTCTAGAAGTACTTTCTCTCTCTAGAAGTACTTTCTCTCTCATCATAAGGTTAGGTGATGTCAACATCACTCTAAAACAGGTTGGGTTGAGTCATCATAGGCTTATATAGCCAAAAACATCATCATTATGTGATTAGAGTTACTTTCTCTCTCTAGGTTACTTTCTCTCTCTAGAGTACTCTCTCTTTCATCATACTAATGGTTGATGGTAACATTACACTAGATCAAGTTGGATAGAGTCATGATGACTAAAAACATCATTCTCATGTAATTAGGGTTTGAATTGAGCAAGGTATAACTTAATTGACCCTTCAGGGGTATTTTGGTAATTCACCCCATTGATCATCATTATGGTCAAAAACCTTAGTCAATAACCCCTTACTATCCTATATTATCATTAGGGTTTGATTTGGGCAACATTGAACCATTTACATCATCAAATGATTGAATGAGGTCAACCTTGAATCACATTGATTGATTTCAATCATTAATCATCAATTGGGTTGAGATTGGTTGAAAGTGTTGACCGTTTGCCCACTTTGACCCTCCAAGACCGCGAGCCTCTTTCTAACCTCAAGACCGCGAGCCTCTTTCTAACCCCAAGACCGCGAGCCCCCTTAGGCTTCAAGACCGCGAGCCTATTCAGGGGTCCAAGACCGCGAAGTCTCCCATTGGTCCAAGATAAAGTTGAGACCGCGAAGACCAATTTGAGTTGAGACCGCGAGGGTCGTGAAGACCGTTTGCCCTTCTTTGACCTCAGGACCGCGAGGCCCTTCGCGGTCTTGAGACCGCGAGCCTCCTCTCGGTCTTGAGACCGTGAGCCCCCTCACGGTCTTGAGACCGCGAGCCCTCTCACGGTCTTGAGACCGCGAGGCTCTCATGGTCTCAGCCGCTTGGTCCTTCAACAAGGCTCAAAGGTGCAACCGATAATGTCAACCCATGTTGAAGCCCTCAAACGGTCAAATCTATGTTGACCACTTATGGATTTAGTCAATTAAGGTTATGCTTGATCACTTGGTCATTCAATTGACCCATAATAGTTAACCAATTATGGTTGAAATCGATTCAATTAGGGTCTATCAATGTTCACCCATCAACACTCAACAGTGTGCATCAACACAAGGTTGAACCCTTCAATTGAGCTCCAATTGGGCCCAAACTTGGCCCAAATGGTCTTGAGGTCATGTGGGTAGGCCCCACATGGTCTTAAGACCGTTTGACCAAGATTTTATCAAAGTCTAAGGTGATTTGATAGGGGTTGAACCATGATTGAACCACAAACAGAATTTTTGATTAAATTACTAACTTATTTGCAATTGGGTGCTCAATTGATCAAATTACTCAACCCTAGACCTTCAAACGGTCTTGGTTGATTGCCCTCACGGTCTTGAGACCGTTTGGATGAGTTCCAAACGGTCTTGAGACCGTTTGCCCATCCAAATTTTGGATTCTAATGCAGATTCATCAAGGTCTGACCCATTGAGTTGATGATCATGTCAATATTTAATTGCAATGTAATTTGGTGTAATTGTACCTTTAATTGGTCAACTATCCTTGACCCCAGACCTCCAAACGGTCTTGGTTGATTGTCCTCACGGTCTTGAGAGCGTTTGGTGACCCCCAAACGGTCTTGAGACCGTTTAGGTCAATCAACCCTAAAAACCCTAATTAGGTCACCATAATTTCAGTACTGATTTTATCTAGGGTTAGCCCTAGTATTCACCCTTCAACTCTTAGCCCGTTTGGAATTAGACCATCAAACTTGGTGAGTTGTTAATTAACATAATTTTGAACAGTAATCTCATACGTTCAACGCTTAGTCAACGACCTTACACGGTCTTGAGACCGTTTGCCCAAAAAGGAAATTCCAGACCATTTGAAAATCAGCAATTAATTCATTTAAAGTTGTGACTTAAAAAGGTCATATCTCCTGATTCCTTTGGAGTTAGTCTCCCAATTTTGAGGGTAATTAGCCTATATAATTAACAACAGGTTTCTTATACAGTCCACGCTCGGTCAACGGGGCCAAACGGTCTTGAGACCGCGAGCCCTCTCACGGTCTCGAGACCGTTTGCTCACCTCGCGGTCTTGAGTCCGAGAGAGCAAACTGTTAGGACCGTTTAAGGAAAAGAAAAGCGGTGGGTTTTTCTTGGAAATCACGCCTTCATCTTCTAGCTCAAGAACAGTACAGATATCCCACGGGTTTGCTTGCAAAATAGCAGGGAAAAGTAGGGAAATACTAAGAGCTATCATCAAATCGCATATAAAGATGCACATAGTAAAGCATAGGTTTAGAGTTATAAAACCCGCCTAAAGCTTGCTTCTTGAGCTCCAAGCTTTCAAGCTACAAGCTCTAATGGCGTCCTTGAGTTCCCACAGGTTGGACAAGGTGAAAACTCCAAGGAAGGATGAAAAGAGACGGCTAGAAAGATAGGGTTTCGAGAATTAGCCATGAAGCTGACCTTGAATTCGAATTCTAACCATGGAATTAGGCAAGAAGAGGGGTTTAAACCTACCTTGCACCCCTTGTTCGTCCTCCTTAGCTCCAAGGAAGTCCTTGGTCGTCTTTGGTGAAATGAAACAGTAAGGGAACGAAGGTTAAGTTCCCTTGCAACTAAGGGAAGGAGAGCTTATATACATGGGGTAGGATTTTCAACATTAGTTCATAAGTTTCCCTTAATTCCAACTAAGTCCTTCCTTTATTACTTGCTCGTCCCTTCCTCTTTATTCTAAGGACAAACCTTATCTTAATGTTATAGAAAAGAAGGCAAGGAAGAACAATCTAATAATAAAGTTCATACTTAAAGGGATATTGCACATGTACCCTGATTATTCAATTACAAAGCCTATTTCTTAACTTGATAACTCAATTGAGGTGAATTCCTCATCATTTCTTCTCTCAATGATGGCAAGAGTCTAAAAAGATACTTTAGATTAAATTCTTTACAAATTGCATCCCTTTATTTGGGTAAATTGCATTTTTCCCCAAATTAGGGTTTCAAGCCCTGGGATTGCTTCCACAGCTGCACCTTGGTGCTCTAGCTTGGGAAATCCCTCAAACTTTGCCAAAGAGATTCTCATGATGTCTCACCATCAGAGGAACATCTCATCATGTGCAAATTGCAAGCTAACCCTTTCAACTGGGTAAATTGCACATAGGTCCCTGTATATCAAAACAATGCTACAACTTTAAATAAAAAGGAGCAAATACTGAAATATACGTTTCTGAGAAGCTTAATTACATGCTCAGAGTTAATCACAAAGATTTAATTACATATTTAGGCAAAACACCTAGGGTTAACTCATAACCCAGGTCAGGGATGTTACAAATTATCCACCCCTTACAAGGATTTCGTCCCCGAAATCGATAAAACATACTAAGAGAAAAGGGCAGGATACTTCCTTCTCATCTCATCCTCTAATTCCCAAGTGGCTTCTTCAATACCATGATGGTTCCAGAGGACTTTCACAAGACTTATATCTTTCTTCTTTAACTTTTTAATTCGTTTATCAAGGATTGACACTGGTCCCTCCTCATAGGATATGTCATCATTTAATTCTACTTCCATAGGTTGTAGAACTGACTCGGTGTCTGGGTGACATTTCTTCAACATAGAAATGTGAAGCACAGGATGTAACCTCTGTAATTCTGGGGGAAGCTCTAGTTTATATGCTACCTTTCCAATCCGTTCAATGATTGGATAAGGCCCCATATATCTAGGAGCTAACTTCCCCTTCCTTCCAAAACGAAGGACCCCTTTCCAAGGTGAGACCTTAAGATACACTCTGTCTCCAACCTGGAACTCTAAGGGTCTACGACGTTTGTCAGCATAAGATTTCTGCCTATCCTGAGCAGTCTTAATCTTATGTTGTATAACTTTAATCTTTTCTGTGGTTTGCTGCACCAGGTCGGGACCTAACAACTGGTGCTCACCAGTCTCAAACCAATACAAGGGTGATCTACAACGTCTACCATATAAGGCTTCATAAGGTGCCATATCAATACTATGCTGATAGCTATTGTTATAGGCAAACTCTATCAAGCTTAGGTATAGATCCCAACTTCCGGTGAACTGGAGAACACATGCTCGCAACAGGTCTTCTAAGGTTTGTATGGTCCTTTCCGACTGTCCATCAGTCTGTGGATGAAAGGCCGTACTAAACCTCAGCTTAGTGCCTAAGGCACTGTGCAACTGTTCCCAAAAACGACTTGTAAACTGAGGACCTCTGTCTGAAACTATTGTGACAGGAACTCCGTGCAAACGCACTATCTCTTGAACATACAACTCTGATAACCTTTCAGCAGAATAGGTTGTTTTGACAGGTAAGAAATGTGCTGTCTTAGTCAACCTATCAACAATTACCCAAATGGAATCATGTCCTTTGCTTGTCCTGGGTAGGCCAACAACAAAGTCCATGGTCACATGGTCCCACTTCCACTGTGATATGGGTAAAGGTTGCATTGTCCCTGCAGGCTTCTGGTGTTCAGCTTTAACTTGCTGACACACAGGACACCTCAGAACAAACTCTGCAACGTCCTTCTTCATCCCAGGCCACCAATACAGATCCTTCAAATTCCGATACATCTTGGTGCTCCCTGGATGCATAGCATACATGGAAGAATGGGCTTCTTCCAGGACTAACTTCCTTAAGTTGTCCACATCCGGCACTATCATTCTTCCATTATAACAAGCTACTTGATCTTTTGAGTCATGAAACCCATCTTGCTTCTCATTTCCATACTCAGATCTTATATGTTGAACTGCAGCATCATCTAGCTGTGCTTCTTTAATCTGCTCTCTTAGGGTAGGTTTAATATGCATCTCAGCTAACAAACCGGCTAGCAATGACACCTTCAACTGTACATTGTCTTGCCTTAAAGAGATAAGCATATCTCTTCTAGAGCATACTAAAGAGTTTAGTTGTGCTCTATTCATGGTTGATGTTGCTGATTTCCTACTTAAGGCATCTGCAACAACATTGGCCTTACCTGGATGGTAATCAATTGTACAGTCGTAGTCCTTGATTAACTCCATCCAGCGACGTTGCCTCATGTTGAGCTCATGCTGAGAGAAGATATATTTAAGGTTTTTGTGGTCTGTGAAAATCTGGAATGTCTCTCCGTAGAGATAATGTCTCCAGATCTTCAAAGCATGAACCACAGCAGCTAACTCTAGATCGTGTGTCGGATAATTCTCCTCGTGTTTCTTAAGCTGTCGGGAAGCAAAAGAAATCACTTGTCTATCCTGCATCAACACACATCCTAGTCCATTTTTGGAAGCATCACAGAAAACTACATATCCTTTTCCTTGTTCAGGTAGCACTAATACAGGTGCACTTGTCAACCTCTCCTTCAGCAACTGGAAAGATTGTTGACACTTATCACTCCAAGAAAAAGGAACATCTTTCCGGGTTAACTTGGTCAAAGGTAAAGCTATAGAACTAAAGTTCTTAATAAACCTTCGATAATAGCCAGCTAACCCCAAGAAACTTCGAATCTCCGTCGGTGTTTTCGGTTGTTCCCATTGTAGAACAGATTCTACCTTTGCAGGGTCAACACGAATTCCCGAGGCAGATATTACATGTCCAAGAAAAGATACCTCCGGTAGCCAGAACTCACACTTGCTAAACTTAGCATACAACTTATGTTCTCTTAGCAAGGTCAAAGCTTGGCGAAGATGCTGCTCATGCTGCTGAGCATCTTTACTATAAATCAGTATGTCATCTATGAAGACAACAACACACTGATCAAGGAAAGGTCGAAAAATTCTATTCATGAGTTCCATAAATGCAGCTGGTGCATTGGTTAGTCCAAACGACATAACTGTGAACTCATAGTGACCATATCTTGTCCTAAAGGCAGACTTGGATATGTCACTATCCTTAATACGGAGTTGATGATATCCAGACCTCAAGTCTATCTTTGAAAAGACTGTTGCACCACGCAACTGGTCAAAGAGATCATCAATCCTCGGCAGAGGATACTTATTCTTTATTGTCACTTTATTGAGTTGTCTGTAGTCGATGCATAACCGCATTGACCCATCTTTCTTTTTAACAAACAAGACCGGAGCACCCCAAGGTGAAGTACTCGGTCGGATAAAACCTCTCTCAAGTAACTCTTGAAGCTGTTTCTTGAGTTCTGCCATCTCGGCAGGAGCCATTCTATACGGAGTTTGAGCTATGGGTTTCGTATCTGGAATCAGATTGATTTCAAAGTCAATCTCTCTAGGTGGTGGTATACCAGGAAGTTCTTCAGGAAACACATCTTCGAATTCCCTGACTATGGGAACTTCGGCAGGATTGGTCCTTTCCTTGGTAACATCTACCACATGGGCTAAGAATGCATAACATCCTTGCCTCAACAGCTTATCAGCAACCATAGCTGATACAAGACAGGTGGGCAGAATCTTTCTTTCACCTTGAAAGATCCATGTGTTGCTTTCATCAGCAAACACAGCTAACTTGGACTCACAATCCAAGACAACTCTATACCTTTCTAAGGTATCCATCCCAAGGATTATATCAAATCCCTGCATATCAAGTGGTATAAGATCCACTTGAATGCAATGGTCAGAAAAGAAAAGGATGCAGGGAGAACATACCTCCTGCAAAACGGCAGACCCACTCAACGGAGTCTCTAACAACAAACTATCTGCTCTATGACTAACAGTCACATTACAGTTACGAATCACTTCACGAGTGATGAAAGAGTGCGTAGCACCCGGATCAATCAGAACAGATACATCACAGGATATAGACATATCAGAATATAAAAGTTTCATCTGACCTGCCACTACCCGTGGATTGACCACTGCCTCAGGTGGGTTCATAGCATAGAACCTCGCAGTCGCCTGGTGTTGAGGTGGTGCTGATGATCCAGCTTGAGACGCTTGTCCACGTCCTCGAGCTGCTCCTTGATGTTGTCTATTCTGAGATCCCTGTTGATTCTGTCTCGGAGGTTGTTGTGTCACACCGATAGGCCTAGAACGGCAATCCTTCATCAAGTGTCCCACCTTACCACAGTTGTAGCAACTCTTCTCCTGTTGCTGTGGTCTGGGTGGTCCAGTAACTGACACTGATGCAGAACTGTGTGTCCCTTGAAGCGGTTGACTCCGCCCTCTACCTCTGCTTGGTGTCCATTGAGTTTGAAAACTCGATCTGGGTGGTGGAGGGTTAGGTGCAGAGAATCTAGGTCTCTTGGGATCCCTAGATGAAGAACCCTGGAACTGTGGATATCTTTTATGGGTTTGTCTTTTCTCAACCACAGATCTCTCTATCCTTCGGACTGACTCAACGAAGGTAGAGAATCTTTCTCTATTTTCTAAGGCAGACACAGGGGTTGACATATCGGAATTCAAACCCTTTTCAAATCTTCTGATTCTTTCCTCATCCGTAGCAGCCATGTGCGGACAGAACCGCAACAACTCCATAAACTTAGCTTCATACTCACTAATGTTCATCATACCCTGCCTTAGTTTCTCAAACTGAGAGATCTTCTCATCTAGGAAGGTCTTTGGAAAATATCTATTGATGAATTCTCGACGAAACTCTTCCCATGAGAACTCTACTCCAGGTCTCTTCTGCTCTTCCATGTTCCACCAGTGGCCAGCACTGCCTTTGAGAAGATAAACAGCATGTCTAACCTTCTCAGCTTCCGGAATCATAAGA
Organism: Alisma plantago-aquatica; assembly: GCA_963693085.1. Classification (NCBI taxonomy): domain Eukaryota; kingdom Viridiplantae; phylum Streptophyta; class Magnoliopsida; order Alismatales; family Alismataceae; genus Alisma; species Alisma plantago-aquatica. The sequence continues at coordinate 693,082,634 of OY856413.1, forward strand.
ATTCTGAAAGCCTTCTCCAACTCTGTCAACCATAAGTCAGCATCTGCAGGGTCGGCAGTTCCGAAGTACTCGGTAGCTCTGACACGACGAAGTCGTTCGAATGTCTTACCAATACCTTGTACTTCAGGCTGGACAGGTGCCCTAGGTGCAGGAATGGGCATCCTATCGGTTATATGTGTCATGGCAGTCATAAACTGCCCAAACATCGTCTGTACAGCTGGATCACTCATGTCAGCTGGGTCGAACTGGGGTGGCTCTCTTGGCGACTCAGGTGCAGGTTGTTCTATTCTCGGAACTCTTGCACCGCCTCGAGGTGCACTAGCACTACTCTCTGCCACGTGCTCATCACGATGTTCTGACATTCTTATGTATCTTCTTCTCCTGAGGAGCAGAAGATTCTATTAGATAAGGAAGGAGTACTAAAGGTAGACTCGACATCCTAAGTCCTATGCCTCTGTAGACTCAACTGAACCTGGAGCTCTGATACCACTAATTGTGGGTTCTGATCTCCAAACCATGACATAAATACGATTAAAACGTAGCGGAAGTGAATCGGTAATCAGCGGAAGACAAAAATCACGGGAAATTAAAACTTTTCGAGATAAGAACTTGTATCCAAAAAAAAAAACTCCTTTCATAAAGAGAGGTAACTGTTTACATCTCAGGATAATTACTTCTTGAGTAATTATATACATCAAGATACAAAATCTCAAGATCACATAACACAAGACTCCAAGACCTGAGAGTACAGAGGACACATAGGACTAACTCTAACTACACCACATGGCAGGACAAATCTCCACCTGAGATTACTGCTGCCCCTGGTGCTGCTGCTGAGACTGGTCACCTGTAGGCTGGTTCCTTCGTCTCCGACGTCCACCTAAAAAGTTGAAGCCTACGGGGTGAGACAATTATACATAATTGTCCCAACGAGAGTTATAACTCTTCGCCAGAAGCTTTATTATAACATCAAAGAATATTTTAAGCAGTAAAGCCTTCAAAGCATTCTATGACAGTTGCAGGTATAACAAGATCTCTACAATTTAGGAGATATGGAGAATATCAACATTATTGCAATGTAACATCAATCAACTAACTTGGAGTCATCTCTAACAAGTTATACTACATGGTTGATTATGTTTTACAAACAACATTATGCCCTGTGGAGATGAGGCTTACCACTCATACTCCAACTGATCGCTGAGAAGCCGCATCAGTATCATACATAGGTCATTAAGAGAGCCGGATTCTCATGACCTTCACCTTCCTCAGTCAGTAAGAGGATCACTTGTAGGACATCTCGTGTCTCTACTATTATAGCTCACCAGGGTAAACTGGTCCTTCGCTATTCTAGAGTCACAGTGGCGTTCTGTACTCTCTTCGTCATCAGGAGGTTTCATATTTACCTACCACTGATACGGATATCTGTGCTGTCTTCGTCATCAGGAGGTTTCATGTTTACCTACCACTGATACGGTATGGAACTATAGTGAAGGATGGATGGATTACACATCTACATCACTTTCCTACACTAGGATGTAAGGTTCTACACATCCATGTACTCCACATACTCAAAAGTATGTGCTCCAGGAGTTCCCTAAGGAAAACCTGTTTCACCATCAATTAATTTCTGACAATGATGGATCTATGATCAGGGCTCTACATTATACTTGATTAGTTAGGTACATTCAGTATTCTTTAACAGCATACATTGTCCTTCAAACAATAACAATAGCATAGCAGCTATAAAAGAAGAATACTAAATGTAACAAGCCTAACTCATATCAATCATCATTTCTCATTATCCTCATCACAAGTCATCTCTAAGGCATGACCTTGATGGTATTCATGGCTCTCATAGCCCAGTACCAGCATAGGATGCCACTGGCAAGGCATTAGATTACATTACTTATTCATAAGGCTAACAACATGCCTTTAATGAATATAACATCAACATCCATACCTGGATATGATTACCTTCATATCAGAACATGCATGGTTAATACATCTGATAAAGGTAATACAACAATAAGGAATGTACTTCCTACTTTTGTCATAAGAGTTAAATCTTTAATTCTATTCAAATAGAGTTTATTGCTCAAAAGCATGCCATTACCCTTGAATTAGGGTTTACTATTCACATCAAGGTGAATTAAACTCATAACATCATCATGTATGAGTAACATCTTCATTGATGCTCTTGGATTAGTTAAAGGTTCATCATTTATCATAATTAGGGTTTCTATGATCTCACACAGGTGGATCATACCCTAATTATGCTCATTTCTGTGTATTGGGGATGCTTCAATTGAGTTTCCATTTAAAAAGGGTACTTTCTCTCTCTAGAAGTACTTTCTCTCTCTAGAAGTACTTTCTCTCTCATCATAAGGTTAGGTGATGTCAACATCACTCTAAAACAGGTTGGGTTGAGTCATCATAGGCTTATATAGCCAAAAACATCATCATTATGTGATTAGAGTTACTTTCTCTCTCTAGGTTACTTTCTCTCTCTAGAGTACTCTCTCTTTCATCATACTAATGGTTGATGGTAACATTACACTAGATCAAGTTGGATAGAGTCATGATGACTAAAAACATCATTCTCATGTAATTAGGGTTTGAATTGAGCAAGGTATAACTTAATTGACCCTTCAGGGGTATTTTGGTAATTCACCCCATTGATCATCATTATGGTCAAAAACCTTAGTCAATAACCCCTTACTATCCTATATTATCATTAGGGTTTGATTTGGGCAACATTGAACCATTTACATCATCAAATGATTGAATGAGGTCAACCTTGAATCACATTGATTGATTTCAATCATTAATCATCAATTGGGTTGAGATTGGTTGAAAGTGTTGACCGTTTGCCCACTTTGACCCTCCAAGACCGCGAGCCTCTTTCTAACCCCAAGACCGCGAGCCTCTTTCTAACCCCAAGACCGCGAGCCCCCTTAGGCTTCAAGACCACGAGCCTCTTCAGGGGTCCAAGACCGCGAAGCCTCCCATTGGTCCAAGATAAAGTTGAGACCGCGAAGACCAATTTGAGTTGAGACCGCGAGGGTCGTGAAGACCGTTTGCCCTTCTTTGACCTCAGGACCGCGAGGCCCTTCGCGGTCTTGAGACCGCGAGCCTCCTCTCGGTCTTGAGACCGTGAGCCCCCTCACGGTCTTGAGACCGCGAGCCCTCTCACGGTCTTGAGACCGCGAGGCTCTCATGGTCTCAGCCGCTTGGTCCTTCAACAAGGCTCAAAGGTGCAACCGATAATGTCAACCCATGTTGAAGCCCTCAAATGGTCAAATCTATGTTGACCACTTATGGATTTAGTCAATTAAGGTTATGCTTGATCACTTGGTCATTCAATTGACCCATAATAGTTAACCAATTATGGTTGAAATCGATTCAATTAGGGTCTATCAATGTTCACCCATCAACACTCAACAGTGTGCATCAACACAAGGTTGAACCCTTCAATTGAGCTCCAATTGGGCCCAAACTTGGCCCAAATGGTCTTGAGGTCATGTGGGTAGACCCCACATGGTCTTAAGACCGTTTGACCAAGATTTTATCAAAGTCTAAGGTGATTTGATAGGGGTTGAACCATGATTGAACCACAAACAGAATTTTTGATTAAATTACTAACTTATTTGCAATTGGGTGCTCAATTGATCAAATTACTCAACCCTAGACCTTCAAACGGTCTTGGTTGATTGCCCTCACGGTCTTGAGACCGTTTGGATGAGTTCCAAACGGTCTTGAGACCGTTTGCCCATCCAAATTTTGGATTCTAATGCAGATTCATCAAGGTCTGACCCATTGAGTTGATGATCATGTCAATATTTAATTGCAATGTAATTTGGTGTAATTGTACCTTTAATTGGTCAACTATCCTTGACCCCAGACCTCCAAACGGTCTTGGTTGATTGTCCTCACGGTCTTGAGACCGTTTGGTGACCCCCAAACGGTCTTGAGACCGTTTAGGTCAATCAACCCTAAAAACCCTAATTAGGTCACCATAATTTCAGTACTGATTTTATCTAGGGTTAGCCCTAGTATTCACCCTTCCACTCTTAGCCCGTTTGGAATTAGACCATCAAACTTGGTGAGTTGTTAATTAACATAATTTTGAACAGTAATATCATACGTTCAACGCTTAGTCAACGACCTTACACGGTCTTGAGACCGTTTGCCCAAAAAGGCAATTCCAGACCGTTTGAAAATCAGCAATTAATTCATTTAAAGTTGTGACTTAAAAAGGTCATATCTCCTGATTCCTTTGGAGTTAGTCTCCCAAATTTTGAGGGTAATTAGCCTATATAATTAGCAACAGGTTTCTTATACGGTCCACGCTCGGTCAACGGGGCCAAACGGTCTTGAGACCGCGAGCCCTCTCACGGTCTCGAGACCGTTTGCTCACCTCGCGGTCTTGAGTCCGAGAGAGCAAACTGTTAGGACCGTTTAAGGAAAAGAAAAGCGGTGGGTTTTTCTTGGAAATCACGCCTTCATCTTCTAGCTCAAGAACAGTACAGATATCCCACGGGTTTGCTTGCAAAATAGCAGGGAAAAGTAGGGAAATACTAAGAGCTATCATCAAATCGCATATAAAGATGCACATAGTAAAGCATAGGTTTAGAGTTATAAAACCCGCCTAAAGCTTGCTTCTTGAGCTCCAAGCTTTCAAGCTCCAAGCTCTAATGGCGTCCTTGAGTTCCCACAGGTTGGACAAGGTGAAAACTCCAAGGAAGGATGAAAAGAGACGGCTAGAAAGATAGGGTTTCGAGAATTAGCCATGAAGCTGACCTTGAATTCGAATTCTAACCATGGAATTAGGCAAGAAGAGGGGTTTAAACCTACCTTGCACCCCTTGTTCGTCCTCCTTAGCTCCAAGGAAGTCCTTGGTCGTCTTTGGTGAAATGAAACAGTAAGGGAACGAAGGTTAAGTTCCCTTGCAACTAAGGGAAGGAGAGCTTATATACATGGGGTAGGATTTTCAACATTAGTTCATAAGTTTCCCTTAATTCCAACTAAGTCCTTCCTTTATTACTTGCTCGTCCCTTCCTCTTTATTCTAAGGACAAACCTTATCTTAATGTTATAGAAAAGAAGGCAAGGAAGAACAATCTAATAATAAAGTTCATACTTAAAGGGATATTGCACATGTACCCTGATTATTCAATTACAAAGCCTATTTCTTAACTTGATAACTCAATTGAGGTGAATTCCTCATCATTTCTTCTCTCAATGATGGCAAGAGTCTAAAAAGATACTTTAGATTAAATTCTTTACAAATTGCATCCCTTTATTTGGGTAAATTGCATTTTTCCCCAAATTAGGGTTTCAAGCCCTGGGATTGCTTCCACAGCTGCACCTTGGTGCTCTAGCTTGGGAAATCCCTCAAACTTTGCCAAAGAGATTCTCATGATGTCTCACCATCAGAGGAACATCTCATCATGTGCAAATTGCAAGCTAACCCTTTCAACTGGGTAAATTGCACATAGGTCCCTGTATATCAAAACAATGCTACAACTTTAAATAAAAAGGAGCAAATACTGAAATATACGTTTCTGAGAAGCTTAATTACATGCTCAGAGTTAATCACAAAGATTTAATTACATATTTAGGCAAAACACCTAGGGTTAACTCATAACCCAGGTCAGGGATGTTACAATGACGATACACCTCTATACCCGATATGGAAGAATACCTACACCTCTATACCCGATATGGAGGAAGCACCTCAATCCAATAGACTTGATTGAGTGATACATGTAGTATGTTATGTCAAATGATAATTTAAGACATGAAGGGTTTAATGCATTTTGATAAATGTGGGCCAATGTACCTTGAATGAAAGGGGTTGAGCCAATTTAATAGAGTATGATGCAATCAACATCCTAGGGAGGATGAGAGAGAAACTTATACATATGTGACAATCATGTTAATAAGCATACATTGATACTCCTAGTATGAATGGAGTATGAATTAGGGTTTGATTCTTGATAATATGATCTTGAATCCTTAATTTGTTAATAAGGGGGGAAACCCTAACCCTAATGAAGGGTGATGATATGATTTAAAACCCTAATTGGTTAGTCAGGGGAACCCTAACCCTAATGAAGGGTGATGATATGAGTTGAAACCCTAATTGGTAAGAAAGGGAAACCCTAACCCTAATAATGGGAAGGTTGTATTTCTCCTATTACATGGGCCTTGTGAGCCATGTGAATAGTTATTGCCTAGTGAGAGGTGACAAGATGTTTAATGGGCCTTGTGAGCCATGTGAATAGTTGTTGCCTAGTGAGAGGTGATAAAATGTTTAATGGGCCTTATGAGCCATGTGAATAGTTGTTGCCTAGTGAGAGGTAACAAGATGTTTAATGGGCCTTGTGAGCCATGTGAATAGTTGTTGGCTAGTGAGAGGTGACAAGATGTTCATATGGAAACCCCATAACATAATAATAATAATAGTAAATGGTTATAAAGATAATAATGAAATCTTGGTCATACATGCAATATGGTTATAGATAAATAAGGGCTATAGTGTTTTGAATATGTTAAAATGAGATATGAGGAATACTTGTATCACAAAAAGGATGTGAATGGGTATGATGACTTGACTAAGGTATAATGCCTAGTAAAGGTGATGTGGTATTCACTGATGAGTTTAAGGGGTTGATATCCCATAATGAAAAGGAAACGTAAAGGTATTCTAACTACTATGGAATCCTTAGTAATATGGCCATGGTTTCACAAGATTGGTATAATCCAATACCTGTATATGGTTTTACATGATTGGTATAATCCAATACCTAGATATAATTGCACATGATTGGGATAACCCAATACCTGGATATAATGGCACATGATTGGTATAATCCAATACCTGGATACAACCCTACATGATTGGCATAATCCAATACCTGGATACAACCCTATAGGATTGGGATAACCCAATACCTAGATACAACCCTACAAGATTGGCATAATACAATACCTAGATACAAACCCTACAGGATTGGGATAACCCAATACCTGGATACAACCCTACAGGATTGGCATAACCCAATACCTAGATACAAACCCTACAGGATTGGGATAACCCAATACCTGGATACAACCCTATAGGATTGGAATAACCCAATACCTGGATACAAACTCTACAGGATTGGGATAACCCAATACATGGATACAACCCTACATGATTGGCATAACCCAATACCTGGATACAAACCCTACAAGATTGGGATAACCCAATACCTGGATACAACCCTATAGGATTGACATAACCCAATACCTGGATACAAACCCTACATGATTGGGATAACCCAATACCTTGTTACAACCCTACATGATTGGCATAATCCAATACTTGGATACTAACCCTACATGATTGGGATAACCGAATACCTGGATACAACCCTACATGATTGGCATAATCCAAAACCTGGATACAAACCCTACAGGATTGGGATAACCCAATACCTAGATACAACCCTACAGGATTGGCATAATCCAATACCTAGATACAAGCCCAACAGGATTGGCATAATCCAATATTTGGATACAACCCTACAAGATTGGCATAATCCAATACCTGGATACAAACCCTACATGATTGGCATAATCTAATACCTGGATACAATCTCACAAGATTGGGATAACCCAATACATGGATACAATCTTACAGGATTGGGATAACCCAAAACCTAGATACAATCTTACATGATCGGCATAAACCAATACCTAGACAGAATATAGCGATGTATATTCACCTGATTGGTACAATTCAATACCTGTCTAGAAGATTGGCTGAGGCCAACAGATAGAAATGAAGACGATTCATGGATGTCATACCATGATAATAGTATCATAGGATAAGCATGAGATGTTTGTATAGTCTGCTGCGTAAATGGTACACATGTTCTTCATATTCCTTATATAGTGAATAGATGATTTACTGCTTTATCATAGACAGTTGCAATGCTTTAAAAGATGAGAAACGTTCTAATCTACTTATCCATGATGATTAACCTTGCTTAGTAATATAAAAGAACCTCTTCTTAGTTTGATACTATTTACCTATGATAATAACATTGTTGGCAGAGAGTCATATCTCTTGATATGATAATTGTCTCACCCCGTGGGATCCACAATTTTTTTAGGTGGACATGCCCGAGGAGGTAGAGACTGTTTTGCAGAGGAAGAATAATGACAACAGAGACAATAGTAATAGCTTAGGTTGAGTGTATTGTCTGTTGTATCCTATAGATAGAAGTCTTATGTGTCGTCTCTGTACTCTCAGGTCCTTAGATTTAGTACATGATAGTTTTATGAAGAATCTGAGATTTTGGCTTATATGCCTCAAGGCTTTATGTTGCTTTAGTATATGTTTTGAGAAAGCAACTATTATATGTTATCCTCGAGATGAGATGGTACAGTGTATGTACAATGTGAAACCTGATGTATATAAAGTTTTGAAATGGATCTCTTTACAAAATGGTTTTAATTTTTAGTGATTTTTGTTAATTTGTTGCTTATGATTATTACACATAATTAGTAATGATTTCGCTGTCAGTTTAGTGGCAATCATTATAAGTTTGGTATCAGAGCTTAAGGTTTGTTAAGTGTACAGAGACATAGGATTAAGGTGTTGAGTCCTCCAGTATATCCTATAGTAACTTCTGCTTATGCATAAGAAAGGGTGAAGTTTAAAAATGATTGGAGATCATGAGGAACATGTTACTAAGGGTAGTGTTGTTGCACCAGGTGAGGGTGTAAGGGATCAGGCAAGAGAAGAACGAGTGCCTGAGAATTCCCATATTGACCCAATCAGGATAGAGAATCCTACTTTTTATACTCTTGTTGGGAAGGTTAGGACAATAGTGATGCATGTAGTAGACTGGACACTAGCATTACAACCTAGGTTACTAGTCCACAATGTAGAAACTTTGTTCTGAAAGGGTTCCTGAATGACATAGTCATGTTGGAACAATGGAAAATGTGGGAAGGATTAACATATGGTAAGAAAACAGACTCTACCATAAGTATAGACAGATAATACATATGTGATGGAAATGCCCAAAGAGGGGTGATAAGCTAAGAATTAAGGAAAGGTCGTAATAATTCTAGAGTCATTTGCCTAGTTGTTCTAAAAATACAATATTTTTTGTATCACCAGTGCAATAAGTGCTTAGTGAACCAGGGTAGTAGTCACTAAGTAAATGCAAAAGTCCTAACTTTCCACCTATAAGAACTCTTAACTTAGCTTCTACATCGATAATAAGACCGATAAGACTATGGTATGAGGATAAGACATGTTATAGATATGGGCATGTTAAGCATATTAAACCCTATTATTCAAAAGAAGGAGGGAAATGACCCAACAACTGAGGCAGACTCGGCAGGGCTTACGAAAGTTACATCCCAATAGTGTAAAAACATAAATGCAACAACACAAAATAGCTAGACTCTATGTTTGAGTCAACCTGAAGTGGTAGATGACTGTGAGGGGTGACAGTCAGATAGAGATTTTTCATTTTGATATGTCTTCTCTTGATTTTATCTGATAATCATAAGAAGGTATTCATTGTTGAGCTTACTTTAATTAGTATCCTTTAATTAGTCCTATTAGGACATGAGGAAAAGATAAGGAGGATAAGAACCTATATTCAGTCCAATATTCTCTTATATGTTTTGAAATTTCACTCTTCATGTAGAAAGGGAAGAGATGTAAAAGAAATACCCATAGAAAATTTGACATACTAAGTATAAAATTTTTAAAGAGATCAAACATAGTATAAAACAAAGGCATACTACCCAATTTCAGTTCTTGAATACCCTGGCCAATTATTCATCTATTGAAGGCAAGGTAAGTATGGAACTCTTAGATTGCTATCATCCTGATTACTCTGATCAAGTAGTCATTTTGAGACAATCTAAAGAGCATAATGAAGTAGGAGATGTGGCACGGATATTTCTACCACATCCTAATTGATATACGAAGGAATCTGATTTACTCACCGAACAACTTATAAACAAAAGAAGATGTTTAGTATAATGTATACCTTGGTCTGAGGACCTAGAGGTAACAATTACATGATGAGAGGTGACAATGTTCAGTGATGAACTAAGGGTTTGAATACCCATATCTAGTAATCATGAAGATGATAGTGATAAGGGATGATGACATGTAATCATCCTTAAAATTCCTATGTTGATGGCAAGGAACCTATGAGGAAACAATATTGAATGACAAATGAACAATTGAAAGTTCATGCAATACTCAAAGATGGTGATAATCTCTTTTCTTTAATAAAAAACCCTGGATAATGATGGGGGTGATAAAAAGGACTATGTTTCCTTGTTATCTTTTCTTTCAGGGACATGACAATCAAGTAAGCCTTATGAAACTTGATGTGCATGGATTAGAAGAAATCTATAGAACGATACTTTGAAAAGTATCAGCTTGTCCTAGATTTTAGTTCCAGGACAAAGTATATGTGTTAAGTAATGTTCCGAGATGAAAGAAAGGTCCTATTATATGTTTGGTTTTGGTAATAGCAATAGAGGATGGAAATGATGAGGATGTGATGTGTGTTTAACACGTAACTAATACCAATGTAAGGAATTCTAGTATCCAAGAAGTTTTAAAGGTATGAGATAGGGAGGACATCACTCCTAATAAGATGATTTTTGTTGGTCACTCAGAAAGGTCAAATTTGAGGTTAGTTTAGTTACATACAATATTATGGGCATCATAGATTAGGGTTTTATGCTCTGATTAAACATAACATTGATAAGGATGTATTAACTGAAGGAACAATTGTAGAGTCATCTTGGGAAAAGTTTATCAAGCTAAGATAACTTCCTAGATCTGTTGAGGCGGCTTATGCAAATAACATCTAGAGATACATCTGAGATAGTTCTTCTTGATAATTATCCTCTCCTTATGACAAGAAAATAAATAGCTAACGGGATGGTAGGTTCTAGTCATAAGTAAGTTTAGTGTTATGACAACAAAGTAGATCAGAACAATAAAAGTATGATAAGACTTGTAATTCCAAATGGATGATAGAATGTAACTCTAGCCTTTCCTTGGAGGAGAAATGTCAAACTAAGTGAGGGTATGGAAAACTCCTAAGATCAAGGATCTTATTACATAAAGATGTAAGTTGAAATGGTGATAAATAAATGAGGTTTGGAACTCGAGTTATACAAAGTATGTATAACACTTCTCTGATTTAGAAAGTATTACCTGACATAGGATTGACACTGCAATCAATAATGAAAAGGATAGTGGAGTATGTGTCATGTGTGATAGATTCGATGTTAACCCTGTTTGGAGGAACTTTATACTGGTCAAAGTTCTATGGAATCTCCATGACATCAAGATGTTATGTGAAGGCTTGATGATAAGATGCATGAATAACAATTATCTCTCTTCATCTGGGATTTCGGGGACGAAATCCTTGTTAGGGGTTTATAATTTGTAACATCCCTAACATGAGTTTAGGGATAACCATGTTTTATTAGACTAAATAAGTTTATTAGAACTTTAATATAATTCTCTCAAGTGTTTTTTTATCAGGTGACGAACTTATCTTTAAAATTTGGTCCTGTTTAAATAATGTTTGAGCAATGTTCGCTTATTTTGGACCAAAATATAATTTATCCAAGATAAGGGGTCATATTGAAATATGTCATATGTTTAACAATACCTCATGTGTTTTAGCATCATTAGAGATAGAATGATTCAAGGTGGCGGCTTGTGGAAAGCCTAAATTCCAAGTTTGAACTTGTTTGAACAATGTTAGTGCCTTGTGCACCGATTCTGGTACAAATTGTAATTTACCCAAAATGTAGGATTAATATGCAAATTACCACATCTATATTATTCCTATTCCCTCCTAGTATCATCTAGAGGATATATAAATAATGAGTCATCATGTTTGAATCATAATTTAATAATAGTATTCTTGGTGATGAAAGACCAAGAAAGGGTTGAATATGAAACCCTAATTGAAGGTTGTATCGGGTTGTAGAGTTCATATGAGAGTGCCTATCAGCCAAGGAGCCATAGGGGGAATCTCATATCAGTTTGTGAACTTTAATCCTTGTCCATGATGAGAAAATCACCTCAAGGAGGTGATCCATGACGAGTTAGATGCTCCTTGCAAAAGTTGTATCAGTTTGCATAATTTGTGAGATAAAGATGAAATATCTTATCAAATATGAAAACTAATGGCCGAAATATCATATCTAGATCATACTCAAGTGTTTTTCATGTGAATATAAATGTAAGTGCATGCAAGTACACGTGTCAACCATGCATGGACACGTGACACCTAGTAGCTTAAAATGATGACACCTCATATACACACTTTTTCATGAACCTCAAGTATATGTACCCTTCCTTTCACCTATAAGTGAAAGTTTTGAAATTTATCACCCTATTTCTCTTATATATCGTGCATAGAGTATTAGTATCATGCATAGGTGAAGGATTATCATTCATAGAGCTTGGGTATTGGCCATAGCAAAGTGATATCGGCCAAAGTGAAGTGATATCGCCCAAGTGAGGGATATCGGCCACAAGGGGTGATGTATCATGCATAGTGTTGAGGATCTCAAGTCTTGAACCTTTGATAAGCTCACCTTCAACCTTGGGAACATGAATCTTTGGATCTTGGAGATTTTAAGTTTATCTTGAGGTGGGTTATATAACTTGAACTCAATCATGTTATTATTTACCATCAATCTTGCCTTAGTTAAATGATTTACTTTCAAATAGAATTTTCTTGCATAATTGATGAACCCATGAGCTGTAGTAGTAACCTAGGATTGTTGTCCATGAACTAGAATAGTAAGAACAAGATTCTAGAGGTTGATGATGATGACATCATCATGGTGCAACCTGACATTGGGTTAAAGCACCTCTAACCCAATATGGTGTTGAAGGATACACCTCTTACCCGATATGATGTTGAAACCCTAGATAGTGATGGTTATATACATCTAGAATGATATGATAATGAGCATAAACCTTATGAACGATATGGTGACACACACATACACCTAAAGGTCGATATGGTGAGCATATATACACTTCTAACCTGATATGGTGTTGAAACCCTAGATGGTGATATGAAATTTGATATACCTTGGAACCCCACACCCCTATCATTATGTGTAATGGATTAATTGTGAATGATTCAACCAGTTGTCTAGCCTATCACTCAATATATGATAGTATTGATTCCATGAAGGAATGAAAGAGTATGAGCATAAGGGTTTGACCCGATATGGCAACCCGACATGGTAACTTGATATGTAACCCGATATGGTGATATGAACACAACCACTAGCACGATATGGTGATGAATTTATACTATATGAAGGATATGAGTAACACATACACACACCTTGTAAATGATATGGGGTTAAGCACCCACCTTATAACCGATATGAAGTTGAGTATATATACACTAACCTGATATGATGTTGAAACTCAACATGGTGTTGTGAAACCTAATATGCAAACCCCTAAGGTTAAGTAATCTGATATGGATGCACGATATGGTGATGAGGATACACCTCTATACCCAATATGGAAGCATACCTACACCTCTATACCCGATATGGAGGAAGCACCTCAATCCAATACACTTGAATGAGTGATACATGTAGTATGTTATGTCAAATGAGAATTTCAGACATGAAGGGTTTAATGCATTTTGATAAATGTGGGCCAATGTACCTTGAATGAAAGGGGTTGAGCCAATTTAATAGAGTATGATGCAATCAACATCCTAGGGAGGATGAGAGAGAAACTTATACATATGTGATAATCATGTTAATAATCATACATTGATATCCCTAGTATGAATGGAGTATGGATTAAGGTTTGATTCTTGATAATATGATCTTGAATCCTTAATTTGTTAATAAGGGGGAAAACCCTAACCCTAATGAAGGGTGATTATATGATTTGAAATTCTAATTGGTTAGTAAGGGGAACCCTAACCCTAACCCTAATGAAGGGTGATGATATGACTTGAAACCCTAATCGATAAGAAAGGGAAACCCTAACCCTAATAATGGGAAGGTTCTATTTCTCCTATTGCATGGGCCTTGTGATCCATGTGAATAGTTTTTGCCTAGTGAGAGGTGAAAAGATGTTTAATGGGCCTTGTAAGCCATGTGAATAGTTGTTGCCTAGTGAGAGGTGACAAAATGTTTAATGGACCTTGTGAGCCATGTGAATAGTTATTGCCTAGTGAGAGGTGACAAGATGTTTAATGGGCCTTGTGAGCCATGTGAATAGTTGTTGCCTAGTAAGAGGTGACAATATGTTCAAATGGAAACCCCATAACATAATAATAATAATAATAATAATGATAATAATAATAATAATAATAATAATAATAAATGGTTATAAAGATAATAATGAAATCTTGGTCATACATGCAATATGGTTATAGCCAAATAAGGGCTATAATGTTTTGAATATGTTAAAATGAGACATGAGGAATACTTATATCACAAAAAGGATGTGAATGGGTATGATGGCTTGACCAAGGTATAATGCCTAGTAAAGGTGATGTGGTATTCAGTGATGAGTTTAAGGGATTAATATCCCATGATGAAAAGGAAACATAAATGTATTCCAACTACTATGGAATCCTTAGCAATATGGCCATGGTTTCACATGATTGGTATAATCCAATACATGTATATGGTTTTACATGATTGGTATAATCCAATACCTGGATATGATTGCATAGGATTGGGATAACTCAAAACTTTGATATAATGACACATGATTGGCATATTACAATACCTAGATACAACCCTACAGGATTGGCATAATCCAATACCTGGATACAACCCTATAGGATTGGGATAACCCAATACCTGGATACAACCCAACAGGATTGGCATAATCCAATACCTGGAAACAAACCCTACAGGATTGGGATAACCCAATACCTGGATACAACCCTACAGGATTGGCATAACCCAATACCTGGATACAAACCCTACAGGATTGGGATAATCTAATACATGGATACAACCCTACAGGATTGGCATAATCCAATACCTGGATACAAACCCTACATGATTGGGATAATCCAATACATGGATACAACCCTACATGATTGGCATAACCCAATACCTGGATACAAACCCTATAGGACTGGGATAACCCAATACCTGGATACAACCCTATAGGATTGGCATAATCCAATACCTGGTTACAAACCCTATAGGATTGGGATAACCCAATTCCTGGTTACAACCCTATAGGATTGGTATAATCAAATACTTGGATACAAACCCTACATGATTGGGATAACCCAAAACCTAGATGCCACCCTACATGATTGGCATAATATAATACATGGATGCAAACCCTATAGGATTGGCATAATCCAATACCTGTATACAACCCTACAAGATTGACATAATCTAATACCTGGATACAACCCCTACAGGATTGGCATAATCCAATACCTGAATACAATCTCACAGGATTGGGATAACCCAATACCTGGATACAATCTTACAGGATTGGGATAACCCAATACCTGGATATAATCTTACAGGATTGGTATAAACCAATACCTGGACAGAATATAATGATGTATATTCACCTGATTCGTACAATTCAATACATGTCTAGAAGATTGGTTGAGGCCAACAGATAGAAATGAAGATGATTCATGGATGTCATACCATGATAATAGTATCACATGATAAGCATGAGATGTTGGTATAGTCTGATGGGTAAATGGTACACATGTTCTTCATATTCCTTATAAAGTGAATTGATGATTTACTGCTTTATCATAGATAGTTGTAATGCTTTAAAAGATGAGAAATGTTCTAATCTACTTATCCATTGTGATTAACCTTGCTTACTAATATAAAAGAACCTCTTCTCAGTTTGATACTATTTACCTATGATAATAACATTGTTGGCAGAGAGTTATATCTCTCGCTGGGCCAATTGTCTCAACCCTTGGGATCCACAATTTTTTTAGGTGGATGTGCCCGAGGAGGTAGAGACCATTATGTAGAGGAAGAATAACGACAACAGGGACAGCAGTAACAACTCAGGTTGAGTGTACTGTCTGTCGTGTCTTGTAGATAGAAGTCTTATGTGTTGTCTCTATACTCTCAGGTCCTTGGATTTAGTATGTGATAGTTTTATGAACAATCTAAGAATTTAGCTTGTATGCCTCGAGGTTTTATGTTGCTAAACCCGATGTATATAAAGTTTTGAAATAGATCTCTTTGCAAAATGGTTTTAATTTTTAGTGATTTTTGTTAATCTGTTGCTTGTGATTATTCTGCATAATTAGTAATGATTTGTCTATCAGTTTGGTGGTAGTTGTTACACAGTGGGGCTAATTGGTTTGACCTACCACTTAGCATGGTATCAACTGATTGTAATTCTTCCTCCCGTAACTTTAACCAAGTTGTAGAGGGATCATCGTATCGTCGAGAATAGGGAACCAACACGACTGTTATTGCAACATTTGATTCTCATTTCAAGGTAGAAAATGAGACCAACTTCCATCTAATTCATAATGCATCTCAACTTCCTCTATGTCTTTGGAAAGGAAGATTCTAATAATGTTGGTATGATCTTGTGGAATGGCAAATAGCAATTATCCATCATCCACCACCCATGACCCATGTTATTCACAATTTAATCATAAAATGTATTTCTACACCATTCATCTATGGTGTTGAATGTTTCTTGACAAGTGTCCATGGTAATGGCAAGTATGAAACCCAACTGTATGTGTAACAATGTTGGTATGATCATGTGGATTGGTGCATCTAGATTACTAAAATATTCTATAGATGGTGTTGCTATAGTATTTCTATGTAGTGAATAATTGATTCTCTCTCCTTTTTCTGTAATGGCCCACTTTTGACACACTGTGTTTTTAGGACCACACATGGCATGGTTGATATTCTGATGAGGATTAACTAAGGATACCCTCAATCCTTGCACTATAATTGCTATTTCAGTTTTGATCATATTTGTCCCAAGTCTGGTGGATTCTTTTCCATATGATGGTGATGGTTCAATATATCCTATACCATTTATTAGAATTCCAGATAACTGATCATCAACCTACCAGCATAGTGGACACCCACATTAAATAGTGTGAATGGGAATGGATGTGAATAGGTTTATGGGGATGGATTATTTTTCCACCCTGGTTGGTATCCACACCATTATGTTCATCTCCCTTCTACTTGTGTTAGCCTTTATCCTTGCATGGAAGCCTTGATTTGTGTTGATGTTTCATGGAGACCGGTCATGGTTGTTAGTGATGACCATTAGAGGCAACGGAATGATAGAGGTGCTCCTTGCTATAAGACAACATGTATTACTATGGTTTAGCACCTTGCAGGCGTCACAACAATCTGGTTTGCTTCATATTTGACTTTATCTCCTAGTCATTGCCATTTGGTAGCGCCACCATGATGATAGGAGGGGTCTTCATCTGCTGAGATGCCAACAGAGATTTGTGAACAACCAACCAAGGACCTACCAACCCATTGATCTATGGATCTTGTTTCTAAAATGGTGTGAGCAATGATAATGATGGACCTTGAGGACCAATGTTTCCCCGCATACGAAAAGGACTCCATAACTGGAGTAGTCATTGAGTGTCACTCTATGAATGTCAACCTCTAACATCCATCTTATGACCAACACCTACTAGTCATTGAAGAATTAGGGTCGCCAATTGAGAGTGGTTTTGGGATTGGCCTCATTAGAAAATCTCTCTTGGATCAAATCATTATGGATAAACCTATTAATTGCTTCTACACTTCCAATTTTTCACCATACATCTTTTCAATTGAAGCACATTGATAGGTTTCCCTAAAATGTGGGCGATAGACAAACAATGATGATAATTGTCTATCTTGTCCATGAATAGACAGTAAATTAGGTCCATGTTCTTTGGTCACCTTCCTTAAACAACAACTTTCTTGGATCATGAACAATAACACTTCTAGTGCGTGACAGTGACCTATCAACCACTTTGACCCAATCTAACAATGGTAGCGTGCAACACCAACTTATTATAGCCATTGATCATTGGTGGTAGTTGTGGTAAAGACCGTGAATGCTTGAAACTGGGTGGAAGTTTATGGCTAGAATCCAGAGGAGTATCAAAAGAGGGAGGATTAAAAGAAGAAGCCTCTACACTAGAGGCAGAAGGGCCACCTCCACTCCCCATTAGAGGAAACCTTAATCATACAAAGGGGTTTGAGCTCACAAAGTGACACATCTTCTCAGTGTTTTAAAAATCGGTGTATGTGCCCGCATAAGCGGCCGCATACAAGGTGCGGACCTCCAAAAAACGCATAATGAAAATCGGTCCAAAAAGTGGTCCAAGTCGCATAATCGGTTGTACAGCCGCATACAAGGCCGATTATACCCCGATTTTTAGTTAGAGATATTCTGATTTATTCTTTTATACATTTACATTCATTTATATTTGTTTAAATTTAGATTATAGTGCATGTTTGTATTTATTTAAGTTGTGATGATTGCATATTTGAATAATTGCATCCATTATTCTTGTAATTGTACTATTTAGATACACAATTGCACAAATTAAATATGTAAATCATGATTAATATATATATAATAATTAATTTAAAAATCCAAAACCGCATATACTTCCGCATATACTCCCGCATACTGCATATACTCTACAAGGTGACCTCTCCGAACGCATAACGCATACCGCTTTTTGAAACACTGCATCTTCTAATATGAAGTCATTATGGATGTAAATAACAAATTAACAAATACAATTCTCATATTTTTTCACATTAAAAATAAAAGAAACATATGTACATCTTATGAAAATAAGATCTCATAACTCATAAGAAAGTATACACATCTACATCATATAAAATTTCATACTTATATTTAAACTACAATTCCTAAAAAATAACTTATCTTTTGCTCTTGAAATACAACAAAAAATGTATCCTTTATTGATGGTAGGTTGGAAAATAGCTAACACCTAACCTAGGAAACCCAACATGAACCACCTAAACTCAAAATATAAACCCAAAACTAACCAACCTAGAATGAAATGATCTAAGACATGAGATTCAAGAACCACCTAACAAGAAGTTTACATGTATTCTACCACAACCCAAAACCTCAATGTAAGTTAATGTGGGACTCAAATCAACTAGAAAAATACTATACACAATAATTCAATAGGCTATTCACTTGCTGCCCGTGCGGGTAGATTAGTGAGGTTACCTGATTCCTCATTTGACGTTGCCTTGCATTGATCTGAAGTAGCAGTGGCACCAATTGTAATTATGTGTAGCTGTTGTACATGCATGAAGTAGTGGTGGTAGTATTAGTAATTATGCTATAAATAGTTATACGTGCATGGAGTAGCATTACAAATATGATCTTAAAATAGATATAGTAGGTGCCAACCACATTGATGTTGGACACATATCAAACTTGAAGTATAATCATGCCCAACATAACGAGGCTAAAACTATTGTAGTGGTGTCCTTTCATGGAGGTAAATAAACACATGAGAAATAAAACAATACTTTCAGATTTTATTACAAAACGTCATCCTTAGTTACAAATTTCTCCTTTCCATTATAAAATCTATGCTCTCATTGCAATATAACAATTGTCCTTATAGAGTTTTCAAATTCTACAAAATGTTATTGCATACGGAAAAGTTTCACACCATAGTTGTACTTTCAATTATGGTTGCATAAATATAGATGCCTACTAAAAAAAACATGAAAAATAAATAATTTATAATAAGAAGAAATATTCTATAATGAATGGATAATCTGAAACAAAGTAACTAGCAAAGAGCAATTGTAACTAGCAAAGAGCAACTGTAAAACACAAAGGAAAATGTAATACAAAAGAGCACATTGTAACTAGAACATACATTTGTAATACAAGAAACTAAAATATAATTTTCTAGAAAAAATATATTACACCTATAAATTAAAAAAATCTCTTATAGTGAAATATATATATATATAAGATAAAATAAAATATAGAATAGAAAGGAGCTCATAATAAATTTTAAACATATAATGATATGTACATGCATCCAAAAAGATTATGTAAAAATAGTTGACATACTATAACATCCAAAGAGAATTTATAATAGGAAAGAGCAAATTATAATTAGCATAAAGATCTTCTAACACAAATAAATTAACTGTAAGGTGATAGTCAAATTTTATTAGAGTATAGTTTTGTAAATTGAAAATACATTCATGTTTAACATTTTGTAAGGAGACTTGAGCAAAGAGACAATAATGAGGAGAAAAAGATGAGTAAAGAACATGTTTGATGATATAAAAGATGACCCAAAATGTGTTGAAAAAAACTATAAAGAATGGCAGCTAGTAAACAAGTGGTATTTTGACAACATACAGTGAGTTATAACGGAAAGTAACATTTTGTAATACGAAAGAAAGGTTTATAATCATAACAAAAGATGTGTAATGGAAAAGAAACAAATATAACCAAGGATGACATTTTGTGATACAATCTAGATGTATCACATTCTACTATCCAAGAGAATGAACCTCGATACATCAAAAATTATAATAATAAGGAACACCTGTAATAAGAACAAAGAATTCATAATGAGAATGAAAATGTTGTAGCCAATGATGACATTCTGTAATACGACCTGGGTGTATGAATTTTTATTATCTTATAGAATGAACTTCAGTATATAGAAACTATAATACAAAGGACTATTTTGTAATGAGAACTGAGAATCCATAATCAAAATGAGAAAGTTATAATTAAGGATGAAAATCGATTGTATCAAAGTTTCTATCTAAGAGAATAAACTTTAGTACAAAATAAATTGTAATAATAAGGAACATTATGTAATGAAAATAAAACAAATTGTAATGAGAATGAAACAAACGTAACCACAGATGACATCCTATAATGCAACCTGACTATATCACATACTATATCCATGTTATGTATGCTTTAATCCATTCTAGGTTTCTTGCTCACATCCACTATATTAGACATGAACTATGCACATGCCAACTACGTGGAACACCTCCTAGTTATGACTCAACGATGAATATGATTGTTTAAATCTCTCTTCATTATTCACTTTTTTATTCACCTAACATGAATTCCTCAATTTCATCTATCTTTCCTCTAGTGCATGCACTCATAGTTATTGTCATCTAGTTACAAATAATGACATCACACCCATGCACTAGCAACAAATTTTGAATTAAAAAATAATGCCACCATGTTTCATGCATGCACAATTGAGTTATGTTGAATTACAATAGCTGCCACCGCTACTCCATGCATACGTAAATGAAATCTGGATAATTACAATAGATGCCACCGCTACCATGCAACCGTTATTTATTTTAATTTAATTACAAATCATGCCACTGCTACTCAATACATGGGTAATTAACTTGGCTACTCACGCGAGCATTCAATACATACTCAATTCAATATGACCCAATGGTAAATCAACCCAAGTGACAATAGTCTAACCATATTTTAGCCCAAATCGATATGAGGTTTAACAATGGTATAGAAAAATGACTAAAGTGAAAGGAAAATATATACTTGAAGTTGGAATATTTTGACATTATAATATATAAATATATATATCGAGTTCACTCTATGTATATATCAAAATGTATGGGTCTGTATATGCATTACCAACAAACACATTCACGGAGTCATTTCATTTGATTCATTTGACTAATACTTCCATTGTAACCAAAGGAATAATTCACATCTTTTCCATGCCCTCGTTTTGATGATGACATAATAACATAATTTCTAATTCAACCACTTGATTCGACATTACTCAAAGTAGTCTAACTTAATCACAGAATAAACTCTGCTCATGTCATGAAAATAATATGCATATTGAAAATTAATTTCAACTCAACTTCTATTCATGTCTTGAAAACTATAAACACAATTGAAAGAAATTTCAACCCATTAGCAACTGATAATAAACATGACCTTATATTTCCCACTCAAATAACTCAAAATGAGTCTATCTACCATAAACCTCATTCAAAAGTAACTGGACTCAGACTTGTTCCAATCTGAAAAAATGGCAGAGATGACTTGGCCATAATTTCCTTGATCCGAACATGAATTGACTTTACCACATAACCATAGATGTGATACAACCTGATGCAGACACGATCTGAATCCAACACGTCAAGTTTGAAAATGAATGAGAGTATAGAAGTGACCCAAACTGATGCACACATGAGCGAAACTCAACTCATCTAAGGGTGTGTTTGTTTCCAAGTAAAACCAACCCACATTGACACCTTCAAAATAGGGAATCAAAACTTATTAATTTCAACTGAAATGTTTTTGTTTGCTTCAGAGTAAATGAATTCATTGATCTACCTTTATTTTTGTTTGGTAAAACATAATAGCATATTGATTCAATAGGTACTTATCTTAGGTCTCATTTGGTAGTAGTAGTTGTAAGTCGTACGTCAGGAAAACCAAAACAGGAAATCAATTGCAATGCTAATTGTTTGGTTTCACGTGGTTACTAACTCACGTTTTAACTTGACCATTAATTGGTTGGAGGTAATTTCCCGATCAAAAAACCATAGCAGCCTTACCACCTGGAAAACTGGCCTGCTACTTCAGTTATGTTGAAAGTGTGAGATTATCCAACATAGGTCTTTACGGTCCGTAAATACTGGAAAACCAACCGCGCCCAGATGGGGCGCAGTTTCTTTTCTTTCATTTTTTACATGACATGAAGCAGTGTGGTTTATTTTCCAGGTATGAACAACAACCATGTAGAACCAAACATACTGACTTAAAAAACATCCACAGTTGCAACCCGCATTTTTAGACACTGCCCAACCAAACGAGCGTTTAGAATTGGATCGTTGACACAGCTGCAATGTGATATGCATATCATCTTCTGCTAGTTTTGTAGTGGTTGTGCATAGAAATCTATAGAGAGAATAGGAAGAAAAGGCACTCAACAACCTATCCAGCGACATGATGAAATGGATATGTGCCCAAATCTGGCACAATTCATTTTCCTAAACTTTCTATGTAATGGTGTGCGAATGTGCAATTTATTTTCCCAATGTGGGTTTGAAGTACGATGAACCTAACTTTGATTACTTCGGAAACACAAATAGTTAGAAAAATGTATTCTAGTTTGCTACCCAACCAAATGGGCCCTAAAACAAAAATAGATGACCTAAACTAGCCCAATGATGTTGGAGGATCCAACCCACCCGTTTGCCAGCTTTTTCCCGCCACTATACACAACTTGCTTATAAGAATGTTTGAGATAATGTTTTGGGATTTTGTACCCACTGCACTTGTACTGAACGTTGTGTTGCTTGTGTATGGAGGGATCTCCATCTAGTTTACTACGATTTATGATTCTCTTCTCTGGCAAACAGTCACACGAGAAAGAGGTTTGGCACCACGCTTCCCCTCCAGTCGAATGTAATTAGAAGGTCGCGACTCACGTGTGGTAGAAATGTCATACAACTCATGTTCGACCACCGCAGTGGATCTCCCACCACTTCCTCCTTGAGTAGAAGCTCTCCGACCTCCACAAGTGCTCCAACCTCGACCATATTCGTCAAGCCCACACCCAGATTCTCAAATATGACCTTCAATGCGACCTCACGGTTGTCCCGAAGCTCATCTCTACATATTCCATGTGTCACCGCATCGACTCCGCCGTCACAGTCTTCGACCAGATTGAGCTTCCCAATAGCCACCTCTACAACAACCTTAGCAGGGGTCTTGCTCACAACTCACAATAGGATTCCACCTTCTTCACCTTCTTCGAGATGTAGAGACACGGGGTTTCTCCTGACAACTTTACATTCCCGTTTCTCCTCAAGGTCTGTTCTGGTTAGGGCCAAGTTGAGACAATCCATGCCCAAATCTTGAAGTGGGGTTTTTCATTCGATATTTTCATTCCGAACTCTCTGATCGACTCATATGCTAAATGTGGATCCAAAGGAGTTATTGCTACCCGAAAACTGTTTGACCGAATGACAATTAGGGATCACATTTTGTGGAATTCCATGATTGGCCATCTTATCAGGGGTGATCAGTGGAAGGAGGCACATAGGTTGTTTGACAAAATGTCTGACAAGGATATAATCACTTGGAACATGATGTTGGATGGGCTTACAAAGGAAGGAGAAATGGACGAGACTTATGGGCTATTTACAAGGATGCTTGAGAGGAATGTAGTCTCATGGTCAGCCTTGATTGTTGGCTATTGCAAGAAGGGAGATACAGAGACCGCTAGGATGTTATTTGACAAAATGCCTTTTAGGAACTTGGTCACGTGGACGATCATGATTTCTGGCTATGCTGAAAAAGGGATCGTTAAGGAGGCTTGTAGCTTATTCTACCATATGCATGGACTTGGAATAAGACCAGATAGTGCTACTCTAATAAGCATCTTAACCGCTTGTTCTGAATCAAGATTTCTTTCTTTAGGTCGGAAAGTCCACAACTACATTGATAAGAACAAGATTAAGTGTACCACTCAGGTCTTTAACTCTCTTATTGTTATGTATGCCAAATGTGGCCACATCTAAGAATCATGGAAAGTCTTTAATTCCATGACTTCAAAGGACAAAGTTTCCTGGAATGCAATGGTTCAGAGTTTGGCTGATCATGTGCATGGGAAAAATGCACTTGAGCTGTTCTTGAGAATGGAAAGAGAAGGATTGACACCTGATTGTGTGACATTCATTGGAGTTTTATGTGCATGCACTCATGTGGGCCTTGTTAAAGAAGGTCAGCATTACTTCGCTAGAATGGAGAAAGATTATGGTATTAAACCTCAAATCGAACACTATGGATGCATTTTTTTTACCTTCTAGGATGTGGTGGGTCACTTATGGATGCATTTGAGCTTGCAAAAAACATGTCGTTTGAACCCAGTGTAATTATCTAGTCATCTCTTCTCAGAGCTTGTATAACTCATAAAAATGTGTGCCTTGCCAAGGTGGTAGCTGAATGACTTATCAAATTGAATCCAACAGATTATGTAGCCTATACTATCATGTCAAATATTTATGCAAACACTGGACAATGGTACATTAAGGCTAAGATTAGGATGCAAATGAAAAGTTTTGGGGTTCATAAGCCATCGGGTGTCAATCTGATTGAAGTAGACAATATGGTACATGTGACGTCCCCAAATTTTCTAAAATTTAATCTAATGTGTGACGTCCAAATTGAAACCCTCACCTCAGTGAGAATCCCAATTTAAACATCCCACACTAGGCTAAGAAGAAGAAAATCAAGGGAGTCAGAAGGAAACAACAGTAGCACATGCACATGAACAATAATAAAACCATACAACACATGTTCATCATTCAATATATAATTACAACATGAATTGTTACAGCATTTGATATTACATATTGAACAGCAAACCTATACATATACATGTACTACCACTAAACTATAGGATCCTAAGACAACAAGTCCACCTGTACATCAGCTCGCCACACAACTCTCAACCATACTGGATCTTCAAGCATAACCACAACCTAAACAAAAGATTACATGTGGTACACGTCAGCACAATATTCAAGAATATTGTATTGAGTACGTCTACATGTCTTTTATATACCTCTCATTACTAAGCTTGGCAATAAGATAAAACTAATACTTGGCAGTTATAAAGAAATATAAGAAAAAGAATATACTTGCACAAAGATGTTTGTTAACAAAAGAGAACACATATTTTAAGCTCAGTTTCCATTATATGCTCGTGCATCTACCTATCAATGGGATAGATGTATTCAAGCCTTATGATCTTCTTACCAAAGAGATAGATCATTGTACATGTGATCTGCTTACCAAAGAGATAGATCACACACTAGCACTATGCTTACCAAAGAGATATGGTGCTCTCATATAATGGAATAGATATATTATGTTTCATGTGTTCATAACAATAAGTATGGAAAATCAAACAACATATCATATAAGAACAATCATTTCATCCAATACCATATGCCAAGTATGTTACTACACATATAAAGCAAGCATATTGTATGATAAGCCAAGTAAGAGATAATGTCATACCTTGATCAAGATACATTATAACCCATATTCCTAATGTCATCTATATCTTGGCCAACCCCTGATTAAGATAAGACCACATACTATCATCAGATTCTCGTCATCATTAACCCTAGTTATATCCATTTTAGGGTTTACTTTATCTCATTAAGATATGTGCATCATTACTTGCATTCTTATCTTTGATTTGTCTTACTGATGTCATTTTCTAAATTATTTCCTCATAATAGGGTTCAATATTTGAATATTAGGTTCCATATCATTTTGTGCATATATTAACCCTAGTTTATTACATTATCCTAAATTAGGATTTTAAACCATGTATTAAAGGTCAACTTCATATAACATAGATTTTGTGCATAAAACTGATCTCATATTTACATATTATCTTTCAATTACTGATATGAACTTATTCTGTAAATTTCATCATTTATTGAGTATGCACGTATTTATTGCATTTTATTTAGGGTTATTAGCCCTAAATTGACATTCTAAGCAAATTGCATGATTTCGTGTATCAACATCATAATATATGAACTTATATGGATTAAAAACATAATTTATGATTTACTAGTATTTTCTCATAATTTTAGGCCATCATTTGATATTTATTATCTATTAAACAAGCATCACACATCTTACATGATGTCACTATTATTAGTGCATCAAAATTCTGATATTATCATTCTACTATGTTCTACTCATTTTTCTGAGAAATTTGGTACCCTATTCGTATTTTTCTGATAAACATACTAATTACTATGAATTAAATAAGATCTATAAATTTTATGAGATATTTACCTTTTCGGGCATATAGTCTGCCGACATGTGGCCATTAGCAGGTAGGCATGGCAAAAAAACCCTACCCTACCCTACCCGACCCGATCCGACCCGACCTGCAAAAATCGGGTTTTGTTGGGTTTACGGGTTTTGCGGGCTGGAGTGCAGTGCGGATACGCGTACTTTCGGGAGGAGACGCGTGCTGATGCGGACATTCTCAAACCCGCACAAAACACTCAGTCATGTACTCATGTTCCCAGGGAGGCAGGGATAGACCCGTCTCACTATCAGACTCTCTCAAACCCCTTGGCCCTCACCCTCGACTCTCTCTCTCTCTCTCTCTCTGCTCAGATCTAGTGTTTCTAAAATTAAGGTCGCCGCCTGATGTGGCGGCCCCCTTTCACTGTCTTCACCCTCTCATGACTCTCACTCGTCTTTGCCTTCCATGGTGCCGAAGACTGCTGAAGACAGACGAACTAGGGAACGAACACAGGGCCCGTCGACCGTGTAACCAGCAACCAGCAGTCATCCGTAGTGTCGCTCGATCGCACGCAGTTCCGGCAACAACGCTGCACACCAGTGCACGGCAAGGGTCCTGTGCAGCAACCATCAAGAGCTCACAGCCACTGGCCGGTCAATCGCTGGCCTCTCCAGAGCTCATCTGTCGAGCTCCAGGGCCACGACCTTCCGTGTCACTAACTGCGTAGATTTTAGCACGTCAGCATCTGCCAGAAGCTAGGTTAGGGACGATGGAGTTGTGCTCTGTGCGATCAAACTATTGCACGTTCAAGTACTACAATCCCATCTGTTGCAACGAACTGGTAAGTCAGCGAGTTACTGTTATGCTTTTATTTATTTATATTTCTGTTGGCACTTCCCGTGTTGAAGCTTTTTTCCAGTTCAAGTCAACAGACCCAGCAGATCCTGGTCCAAATCACGATCTTTAGTGATTCCAACTAAGCAGCGTGCTGGCATCGGTAATAGTCGACAGACCCAATAGTTTCATGGTCAGGGACGGCAGAGTTGTTCACTGAGCAATCAAGCTGCAAACTTTTAAAGCGCTAAAATACCACACGTTTCCTGTACACGAGTATATCAGTTTATTACACTTGTTGTACAACCATCATTTCTTGAACAAGAGTATATTAATTTAATGTGAATACATTTTTAGTTGGTACCTTACATGTTAAATACTGGGAAGTACTTTGACGTTTGTCAAATGATTTTTGTAGTGTCTTGCAGAAAAACGTGATTTATTCAGAAAACTTCTTACGACAATCCGTGGACCTTGCTTAACATATGAACAGGGGACTTTGTATTTGTATCTTCACTCGGTGCTTGTCAATTGGTAAGTTTGCCGTACTCACCGTTTATGTAAGTGAGCCAAGTTGGCAAGTTTGCCAAGCAAGTAGTTCTCTCGGTGTTTGTCAATTGAATCAATCCCCATCACGTGAATGTTGGTTCACAAGTGAACGGAACAGCATTTGTTTAAGTCACTGTAGTCAACAGCAGAAGAAATTGTGGATTTTTAATATTTTTGCTGTGAACAATAGGTACTGCTGCGAAAAAAAGATTTGCGGTTATTTGCGGGTTTTTAAAGCCCGAATTTGCGGGTCGGGTTTTCTCAGGTCGGGTATTTGTGGGTTTTCTGGGATCAGTATATTTTCGGGCTCGGGTTTTTTTCACATTGGTTAAAAACGGGTCGGGTCGGGTTTAGGTCGGGTTCTTCAAAACTCGACCCGTTGCCATGCCTATTAGCAGGGCACGACTTCAACTCATGGGCTTGGTGCTGAGCTGGCAGGTTGTCCGTAATTTTCTTTCTCTGGACCCGGTCTAATTCAAAGGCGAGCCAGCCGGTCTGATCTGGGCCACCTAGGCTTGACCTCGCCCGGTCTGCTCCCTCCCTCCTTCGTGATCTGGCGTCCGCGAGAGCCCGTCCACTTACGCTCTGCCTCTCATGTCCAAAGAGTGCCGCCATGACTGCTTGCTACAACCGTCAATTCTCTGCTCGATGACTCTGTCTCCCGGATCAAAAGCACTCAAGCGTGCGTGGTTGTCTGGTCTCAGCATCGCCGAACATGGGGTCCCCTACTCGTGCTTTCTCCCACGATCAGGCGACCGAGTTCCTTCGTGAATCAGTGCTGCTGCCACTGCGTTCTCCTTGGGATCTGCTCCGGGCAGTCAAGCAGGATCTCTCCCTCTTCGTGATCTCTGACTCTCTCTCTCTCTCAGCGTTCTCACGTGATCAGGGCCGCTGCCTAGCCACCATCATGCAACTGGCCTCTGTCCATGGCCGTCGCCGCTGTGTCCTGGATCAACGACGAAGGACTCTGTCGGGGTTGCTCATCTTCAACACCTCCAGATGTGGTCAGCCGCCAAGTCATTCCTTCTCGACCTCGCATTCTCCAATCTCCGGTCTGCTCAGGCTCGCCACTGGTGAGGTTCTAGCGCTACCGCTGGGCTCTGCTCCAGTGAGGAATCCATGGCACGTTGCTTCTCCAAGCTACTCATCCTCTGACCACCACCTACTCTTCGCGGTGGAGAAGCAACAGAGACCCTAGAAATGGGGGATTATGAAGAAAGAGTGAGAAAAGAGGAAGATTTGCTACCATTTCGAATCAAATCAGAGGAGGGACGAAATCTTGACATGTGAGAGAAGATTCACCATGAAAGGCTATGCAAAGAAGCTAAACTTACTTGATTTCATCATATCTCGGATAGAGAAACCCTAGATTAGCAATTCCACCACTTTCTTCTCTCAACCCCTAATCTCTCTCGGATATGCTCTGTGCGAGATGAACACTTCCATCCTGCTCCTAGTCCGTGAGCCGTCGGTGTTGGCTGTTGATGTCTCTGTTCCACATCGCGACTGACCGGTCTCCTTCCTAAGCCTCCACTCCATCGAGCACTCAGTTGCAATTGATCATGCTAGTCGACTAGTCATTCTTCGTCTCGCTTCTCTCCATAAGTTTCTCTCTAGGGCCACGACCTTGACGTGGGTTTGGTTGAGGGTCGACATTGTATTTGACCCCACGAATAGCTGATAACCACATGGCATGCAATCTGGACTGTTGAGTCCTCACGTGGCTGAGATGCAGCTACATTGGTGGCTCTTCCCATTTACCCAAAAGCATCATGCATCCAGTGGAAGGCTATGTTGCTTTTATCCATTAGCAACCCCTGTGATAACCAAAGTCATCCTAACTAAACCTAAATCAACATTAAATCTTAGTTGTATGTACATCGATACTAGTCAATTAAACAACTTCAACCATCGATATCTTGGAATCTAAACCATTGGTTCCTCGTCATATCATCGACTTTCCATGAAATCTTGGTACCAAAACTATATTATTGAACTATCACTAAAAATACCTCAAGGAGGCATGAACTCAAAATTCTTAACCATGCTATCAACATCGGTCTATTTCCAAACTTTATTCCAATACTTAGAATTCTCAAAACAACTCAAACCCACAAGAGTTCACTTATGTTCTTAATTATATATATAATATCCAAAAGATCACTCTATCACAGTACATGATTTCGCTGTGAGTGACATGGTTAACCCACAATCCAATAAGATTTTGCAGATGCTTCACCGCTTGGGGAATGATCTCAAACGAGCTAGCTATGATCCCCATGATGAACTTGGAATTTCATAATTGTCATTGTTCCATACAATGATTGTGAATAGAATTTTTTGTCTCTCCAATTCAAGAGGAAGGAGTTTTCACATTTAGGCATGGATAGTGACATCCTTTCAGCCATGGGCATAGACAGCTCTGCAAGATAGCAGTCAAAAGCCTCACCTTTCTTTAAGACAAAACTTAATTGTATTTCAAAGAAGGGAAAGCACTTGAGTTGGTTGAGAAGACAGATAAAGGATACAAGAAGATCAATGTTGTCTATGAATATTTCCAGATATTGAGTCTTTATCTCTCACCTGACATGGCTGCATTACACCAGGGACTTTGGTGGGTCGATGGGTACAAATGAAAGTTATGTTCTTTAGTTTCAAAATTGATCATGCCTCCTCAAAATCCAGATCGACCAGGTAAATCACAAGATTACTTTACAACACAATCTCTATTCTCATGATCTCATGCCAAGTCAGTGCAACTCAGTTGGCCAACCTCCTGATGTTGAGAGGTCATGAGATACAATCACAGTGGAACTGTGGGTAGTACTTAAGGTAGCAGTGGGAGGTTGAACAATGATGTTGTGGTGTTTTGGTTTTTCATTCTTCGGGAAAAGATAAGTGATATGTCATTTATTCATTTGCATTTGTGATGAATGGGAAAAAGACCTATTTATTTGAACACAATGTATTTGGGATTGTCCCTTAAGAGACATATTTGGGATTGATGTTTTTAGCTGTTCTACCCTGGTGTCTACTTAAAATGTCTTGAAGTACTTTTTTTATTGTCTTGTTTTCTTCAGCAAGTGGCTTATCTACATGAAATAATAAGATATTTATGTGAGCCACGTATGTGTTATAGAGTGGTTGACTGGATTTTTCATTATATGGACAAAGTTTATTACTTTTCATGGCCCTTGAAAAGAATGATGTGCATACACCCATCCTGTTATCATTTGCATGTCGATCATGGCCTTATGACTCAGTCCCTGTTGGTCTGTTGGGGATTTGATATTTTACCCTAAAAAAGTGAGTGAATATTCCTATCCCGGATATAGGGTTTGCTATTTCAACTTTTTTTTGACAACACGGGAGTTTTCATTCATCCTGACCCCGGGCCAGGACAAACAAGAAGAGACCATATCTATCTATATACTACCTCCACCATCAAAAATGCCAAAAGGGAAAGACCCCCGGCGAAACCTATCTATCAAAATTTTGTATCTGTCCAGGAAAACCAAAAGTAAGGAACCTCCCACTTGTCTAGGAAAACCGAGAGTAAGGAACCTTCCACCTGTCCATCATGATCATGCCTTTCACCCTTCATGGGAGTCCCCACGGATCCCTAATCACAATCACTCCCATGTCATACCTTCTCCAACCACCAGGACATCTAGCTACTAAGTTAGATTCTCTGGATATGCACATACCCATTATAAAATGGATCTCCATCTGGACCTTGATCTTCCTGAAGAAGGGGTCCATTCGCCAATGATGGGTTGCCCCAGCCCACACTACGTTCACCAAAGGTGGGTTATCCATTTCTATGATATCAACCCTTTTGTTCTCATCATCACAAATCTTATGAACAACAATTAACGATTGCACTCCAGCTTCTTCATGTTCACTAGCTCTGTTCCACGCCCTGAAAGCCTACTCCATCCTCCCTTCACTATTTCAGACAATACAAGCACAACACCACCTCCTCTCACCCTCCACATTCTTGTCATTCCCTATGGCCAGGTTCATCTTCTAGCTCTAGAAGTCTAGGGGATGACATGCAACCAATTCTAGCTGGCGAAGCATCAACCTACTTTGTTCAACTTACGTTGAAACTCCAAATTAAAGTGGTTTTAGGTTTCTAGGTTACAAAAATAACCAGTTATAGGTGTTCACTAGGGTATAACGATTCTTGACTATTACTTTATGCTAGATAGCACTTCATTTTTAATCATGTCAACTATACCAAGCGTTTCTAGTTTTTGCAATTGTAATTTCATTGGTTGTTTATTTCTTGTTTCCTAAGATAATTAATTCTATTTCTCTATGTGATAATATAGGTGATTTGAAGCCTATTTCTTGATGGGCATGTCCAAATGGAGGACCAAATTGTGAAGAGCTGAGGCATGGAGGACGGTGAGCTGGGCTTTGCTATGATAGACATGAAGCTTGTTTAGTGAAAAGAGCATGTATATACATAAGGTGACCAGTCACATGGCCCAAATAATATATCAGGCCACACAATTTTTATAGAGAGATAGCTTTTCACAAAATCTGATTTGCCCTTGCCTTAATTTCCCCATCTTGTTTCCTCTTTACATTTTCTTCCATCCATGAAAAGAAATAACCTTTGTCCATTAAGAAAGAAACTTGACACACTTTTACTCTTTAAAGGATACTCCTACTGTGATCTACATTAAAGTAACTATTAATGAAAAATATAAGGAGAAACATTATCATAATATTCTTGTAGAAGAGAACTCATGTTTTTAACATGATTCCACCTTTACTTGGGATTAGGAACCCTCCTTTTGCATCCTTGTCACAAGTGCTTGTCTTTCTACAAAATCCTTTATTCTCTTCATCCCATTCACTCATTGAGATATCATCTACTGATGAACCTGTAAATATTACATTCCCAGTACTTAAATGAAGCCTAGTGTTTCTAAGTTTGATAACATCAGTAGTTAATAATTGGTTTCTTTTCTGCGAACTCCTTTTCCTGGGAAGTAGAAGCTGAAAGAATGCAGTGACAGCTGAATTTACTTTCATGTTCTTGATGTTATCTTTTCATTGACCAAGTTTAATCTGCAACTGGTGATATTTCATCTATTCCCAGTACATATTTTTTTAATACAATATTGACCAAGTTTTGTTCACCTTAAATGACATGCTCCTCTCAAAGCTATTCAGTTACTATCTTTTTCACCATAAATCTTTTGTACATACATCCATTAAACAATTCTTTTTATTTGTAGGGTTTTCCATTTGACAATTCTGTGCATTCATATCTGTAGTTAATATTGTGTTACAAAAAAGTTAATCGAATGAAAGAAATAGCAAGCGTGTAGTATAACAGTTACTGGCAGAACTTACCTTGCTATGTCAAAGAAGGGAAGCGTATGATTTTTTTGCTTGGATTAGATATGATATGCATGCCAAGAATAGAAGCTGGCATATAGGTGGAATAGGAACTACGTCCTGCTGACCTGCAAATGTGATTGTCTATGGTTATTACTGCCGCGTTACTAAAATCAACCAAACATGAAGATTTTACTTGATTTTGAAGCATGAGGTGCCACCGTAATTCCTGGTATCGTGAATGGTTACAATTAACATATTCTTTTCTAATTCATTGTTGCAATGATCACAAATCTCTATCACTCTTCTAGGTGGTTTCCTAGATCTTCACTTCTTAAAGAACATGCAAATGGCCTTTTTGGTTGAAGGGGTTTTTTTGTAACAAGTGGATGTTCAAATCGAGTTTCTTAACAAGCAATGCCAAAATAATCCACGTCCATGAGATGGAGATCCCTGTTTCAAATCGAGTAAGCTATTATGGTATCATTGAAACGCTTCTTGCCCAGGTTCTATACACTATAAGAGACAAGAGTCCTATATTTCCTTTTTATTTAGCATCCATGAAGGGAATATTCTCCTATTTTGGAGGCTAGTGCAGTGTTGTTTTGTATCCTGACTTTCATTATGGTATTATGCAAATTTGTTTTCTACGTGATGATCCTGTGTCTTTGCGTGCAAGGGATGGCACGGTCTATGTTGTTTTCTATTGCCTTGGCTTGTGAAAAATGTAACATCCCTGACCTGGGTTATGTTTTAACCCTAGGTGTTTTGTTTAATAAAAAGTGATTATATGCTTGCTCTTATCTTTTGAAAAGTAATTAAGGCTCAAGAGGAACTTACATTGCAATTTTAGTCCTTTTTGAATATTGTTGAAATCAATGTTTTGCTTATTTTGGACTAAAGTGCAAATTACCAAAGTTGAGGGGTTTATTTGCAAATTGTGCATGATAATATGTTCTTCATGTGTTGAAGCATCATGAGAGTGAAGATGATGCAGAGGTATGGCTTGTGATATCCTGAATACCAAGAAAGAGCTGATAAAGCAATGTTTGTACATGAAAACCTAGTTTTGGTGTAATATGCAATTTACCCAAAACCTAGGGTGCAATATGCAAAATATCACTTCAACAAGGTCCCTAATGTTTCTTGGAATCATTTAGAGCAAATAAAATGAGATGGGCATCTCATTTGTGTCTCTTTGAAGGAGAGAGAATCTTGATATTAAAATAATCAAGATTTAAGCATAATGGAAACATTAGTTCAAATTAATGTAAGAATAAATAAAATAATTGAAGGGCCTTCAACCAAAACTAAAATGGTTGGATTCATATGTGTGTGGACGTCCTTTATCATTGCAAGGACCATGAAATATCCTAAGGAGGTGAAAACTCCACTCACCTTATTATAAGAAAAGGAATTTCCACTCAAATATGAATATTACTATTATAAGGGTTAAGGTGCTTCATTTCTTTTCCCTTAATTCATGGATAATGCAAGGGATCTAGGTGGGGATATAGTTGCCTTTGAATGCAAGAAACCAATGGGGGAGTGGTGGCAACAATTTTAGAATTAAAAGATTTTTATAAAATATTTTCTCTCTCATTGATTTTTTTATAAAAGAGCATTTACCACTCAAACCAAGGACTTTTTCAGATTCCTTTCTTCTCCTTGATTGCAAAATTGACCAAGGGATATAGGAACAGAAGGAAGGACGCCCCCAACCTGTTGGTAAGTCCTTGACCTTCGTTCTTCTTGATTTCATGGTGGAAATCATAAAACAATGCATAATTCCTTCATTTCTTCACTCCATCTTCAACCCCAGCCGATCCTTTCACTCCAAAAGCTTAAGAACGGACCTTGGGAGGTTTCTAGAACTTCATCCACCATTGGAGACGTGGAGCTTGAAGCTTTGAAGCTTAATTGAAGGCAGGTTATATAACTTGAACCCTTAATCTTTGTCATTGAAATCGATTTCTCAATTCAATTGATTTAATTGTTATTCTTGCAATATCTTTGTTTAATTTATGGAATTGCCATGGAAATGGAAGTAGTTTTCGTGAGCCTAAAGGTTGAAGATGATAACCTGATCACAAGCACACATCTCAATCAAATAACAATGGAAAATGGTCTTGGACCTTTGGTCCAAACGGTTTCACCAAACCGTTTGAGACCAAACGGTTTGCAAATAGTTTGGTGACTTGGACTCCAAACCGAATGAGGGGGTTGACCGTTTGGTTTAGTTGACCATTTGAGGTATGAACCTAATTACATGTTGGATGATGATCCAATGGATCCAATTGATTGATTTAATGTGTGTACATTCCTTCAATTGGAAACCCTAATCAAGTTGATTGAAGAATCCTTGATTGGTCCTAACGATTTCAAGACAACTTGGGTCAAATGGTCAAACCCTAATCAAGTTGATTGAAGAATCCTTGATTGGTCCTAACGATTTCAAGACAACTTGGGTCAAAAGGTCTTGAGACCATTTGATCCCAAACGGTCTTGAAACCGTTTGGAGGGTTAGTGGTTGATCCTTGACAATTGGATAATGATCTAATGGTGTGGATTGATGAATCCTTCAATTGCATAACCAATAGTCAATTCAATAATGTAATTACATTTTACTGAATTGATGAATGACCTAAAGAGCCATTGTGGTTTTGGGACTGATTTGGCCCAAACGGTCTTGAGACCGTTTGAGACCAAACGGTCTTGAAACCGTTTGGGGTCAAATGGTTTCAAAACCGTTTGGGGTCAAACAGTTTCAAAACTGTTTGGTGTTGAACGGTTTCAAAACCGTTTGGTGATGAAATTTCAAAACCGAATGAAGTTTGATGGTGATTCAATCATTTGGATATTAAAGGTAATGATTGTTCCAATGATCCAATGATTGTTAGTAATAGTAATCAATGAAGGTACAAAGGTTGAAACCCTAACAGTATCTAATTGATTATTATAATTAAGGGACGAACCCTAATTACTTATAAGAACAATGACTTGTACACTATGACAATCATAGTTGTATGTACTTGATTGAAGGACTAATATAACCTAATCAAGTTGAGAGGTTGATAGAATGGAATTCATACATAAGTATGATTCATGTGGTGATTAAGGGTATGATCCTTAAGTAAAGAGATCATGAAACCCTAATCATGAGCATAAACCCTAATTGACAAGGTTGTTGAACCTTAACCCTAATGCATGGCAATTATAATTGAAACCCTAATCCAGGGTATGGATGTAACCCTAATCTAGGGTAATGATATGTGTAAACCTAATTTAGGGGAAGGTGATGCAAAACCCTAATTGGGATGAATAGTAAACCCTAATTATGGGTAATGTAATATGAAACCCTAATTGGGATGAATAGTAAACCCTAATTGTGGGTTATTGAATGAAACCCTATTATGGGGTGAAATTTATGTGAAACCCTAACTAAGGGTGATTTTATGAGAAACCATGATATTTGATGTGATGTGGAACTCAAATCCAGGGTGATACTATGTAATGTTTTATGAAGCCCTAATCTTGGGCAATATGGTGATAAACCATAATCTTTATTTGGGTAATGGGATGAATGTTCCCAAATGACATGAAATGGGAAACCCTACCCTAGAAAGGGAATAGTGGTGTTCCCTTAAATAGTGAATCCATATTTGTTCTGCATAGTACTGATATGTGATTGTAGTTACTGTTATCATCTGCACTAACCATGTAGGTATTCTGAAATGGTGGTCATGGCCAAGTATGAGCTATGATGTTTAATTCACTATTATTTATTGGGCCTTGTGTGCCATAATATACCTTGATGCCTGGTAAGAGGTAACAAGAGAGTTAATGGGCCTCAAGTACCATGAATGATGCTTGTAATAGCAAGTATCATGTTTACCTTGGTCAGATGACCTGAAGGTGATAGTTACCTAGAAAAGTGGTAATAATGCTCAATGATGAGCTAAGGGTTGAATACCCAGAACCATATGTTTATGGTAATGAGATTGTGAAGGGATGATAATTCCCAGTATTGAAATGAGGGACTAAGTTCCCAATGTCTTTTTAAGACTGTTAAGTGACTGATGAAAATAGTACATGTTTCTTTATATAGCATTGTCATCATAAGTTATGTTTGAGAACCTAGATGATGCTAAAAGAATATGAAAATGTACTTAATTAATCAAGTGAAATCTATTCATGTAGTTCTCTGACCATAGATCCATCATCGTCAGAAGTTGGTGATGGTGAAACAGGTTTTCCTATGGGAATTCCTGGAATGCGCATATTCTGAATATGTGGGGGTAAATGGGCAAAAATATCCTTACGTCCTTGTGAAGAGATTGAGGGAAGGTAAACATTAAACCTCTCAATCCTTCATGTGTCAGGATGGATGTATCACAAATCTCCCGATGGTTGGGATGGACATATCTTTAATCTCCCAATGTTATTTAATGTCGGGTCGACGGAGATAAACATTAAATCTCTTGATTGCCGATGAGAGTACAGTTGATGTTGTAACTCTATAGTGAAGTTTCTAGTATACCCTACAATGCTATTTTGAGCAGTTAACTTAGTTCTTCTTGTGGTCCCGTACTGACTGGGATGTGGGAGGTCATGGGAATCTGACTCTTCCATTGACCTATTTATGGTACTGATTTTGATTTTAGAAATGGTTGGTTGGAGTATGAGCGGTATACCTCATCTCCTCAGAGTTTAAATATGTTTGTAAAATGTAATCAGCCGTGTAGCGTATTTGCATAAGATTGAAATACGGG
The DNA here is from genome assembly GCA_963693085.1 of Alisma plantago-aquatica. Taxonomy (NCBI): domain Eukaryota; kingdom Viridiplantae; phylum Streptophyta; class Magnoliopsida; order Alismatales; family Alismataceae; genus Alisma; species Alisma plantago-aquatica. Next base: position 693,121,082 of record OY856413.1, read on the forward strand.
AATCATTGGTTGATGATATACTTCCTAGCATGTCCTTAATGCATAAAGGTTATTTGTGTTGTTCAATTCTTTATTGAAAATTAGACATGCTGCTTATCAAGTTATAGTTGAAATACTTGCATAGGAATGTTGCTCTAATCTATTTAGATGCTAAATTATCTGCTATTAAGTTTATGATTCCACTGCTCAGTTTATTTCTATTAAACTACAATAATAATGTTACGACGGAGAGTTATATCTCTCATTGGGGCAATTTTATAATTGTCTCACCCCCATGGGATCCAATGTTTTTAGGTAGACGCAGACAAGCAGACAGAAGCCCTTCTGCAGGAGAAGAGCAGTAGTAGTCTCAAGGACAGCAGTGATCCATTAGGTGGAGACATTGGCTGTCTGGTTTTGTATAGTTAGTCATATAGTCGTCTCTGTACTCTCGGATCCTAGGAGTTAGTGTTTTAATACTTCGATTTGAGATTTTTGGCTTCAAGCCACGAGGTTTTTATACTACCTGTATACAGTTGAGACAGAGTAGTGAGTGCATGTATGCCTCGAGAAGCAATGATACATGTTATGTATATATGTGAACCAGAATGTAATGTTTTCCTTTGGTTCTGAATGAAAGAGTTTTCCTGTGAATGGATCTCTTGATAAATGGTTTTAATTTTTTTGTTTTTCAATAATCCACTACTAATAATACGCTTATGCATTAGTTAATTTTATATAATTGGTTTAATTTAGGGTTTCGTGCATAATTATGCACTAATGAGCTTGAAAACCCTAATTTAGATGAATATGTTTTTAATTGTTTTAATGGTTCAAATCCATGAATAAATAGGGATATGATGATCCTAAGTCAATTTGGGTATAAAAGACTATTAAAATGAATAGTTGAGCAATTAAGGTTCATATAAATGGAAAAGAGTATTTTAGGGTTTGTTGACCTAAAATGGATAAAGTTTGAGAAATTGATCTAAGAAACCCTAATGAATACTAATGAAACCTTAATGCGGATTAGAAACACTAGAAAGTGAATCCAAGTCAATACAGTAGTTTCTTAATAAAGTGTGTAATAAATAGAGTACATATTTATTTCAAGAACTATGTGATGATTGAATTACTTGCTTGGATCTGTTGATTGACTTGATTGTATACACATGAAGTATATGTTGAATAATCTGCATGACTCACCAAAGCAGGTATGTGGTTACGATTATGAATAACTACTTTAGTTTCCCGATGGATTCCCAGATGTTTAATCGCATTGAATGCAACTAAACTGTTGGATGTTTATTTATTTCATGCAACTATAAGGTGACTATGATTATCACTATGAATGTGCATATATAACTGGATAGATCCGGGTCCACCTCTGTTACTTTGAAAAGGCTAAAAATAGGGTAATCCTAGAGCAAGGTCTAGGTTACCGTGAGTTAGAAACTGGGCTACCTACGTGTAGTGCCATGAGACTCTTTAGCGTACCCTGACTTAAGGAGTGGTCTACCTATGAGTAGTTCCATGTGACTCAACCCTAGAAACTGGTTCACTTATAGGTGGATCATGAGGGGTTTAATGGGGACAACACAGAGGATAGGGTACCCTTGGATCACAGAGTTATATTTAAAATGTAATTTTGGTTGTTAAATGATTAATTGAATGATTACATTGTTAACGTAATTACATGATTATTGTTTCCCCCACATACCAGCTTCGGCTGACGGACGTTTTGTTTGTTGGCATTTTAGGTACAAGCCAAAAGGACAAACAGTAAATCGTCATACTGTGTAATACATGAAGTAAAATACAAGGAGGATTAGTTAGAGTAGAATCCTTAAGTGGATAGAAGTTTAGAGATCCAAGTTTTCAAAAAGGTATGCAAATATTTATTTTCTTACAGCTTTTCAGTATAGTCTGTTAAAATTTGATAATTATTCTTGTTTAATTGCTGAACCTTTGATCCTGAAGTTATGGGCGCGGCTTCGACCTCTCGGTCTCCCTTAATTGGGGGTTATCGGGAGGTGGGGTCGTACCATTTAGTATCAGAGCGTAGGTTCCACATTTAACCATTAATAATTATTAAATGTTACAAACTCCATAGAACCCAAGGGAGTTATTAGAGGATTATCCGAAAGACGGAGGTGTCTAGAAAAGGATCACGACCAGGGGGTGGCAATATTTTCCTCTGCACCGCTAGTCAGAATACGAGGACTCCCAGATCTGTGTGACTGCCTGGCCAAAGTCTTAGGGTATGAATCTAAATAAGATACCTTTAGGACTTCCTCATCTTATTCATCCCTTCTCTTCACAAAATTCTGTTAAGGACCTTAAGGATTAGGGTTTTCTTTCTTCTCCTCACCCTCTTGAGGTATGGGTAAGGTTAATAAGGTTTAAGGAATCCTCCACTAGATTAATGAAAGGCATGTAAATAAGATGTCATGTACATAAGCTTAATAGATTAAGCGCAAAATAAATAATAGATACATGCTTAGGTCGTATGACATAAGTTGTCATGTCCTCAGAAGAGACCTGAGGCTAGACCTTCTTGTCAGGAGGATAAGTTAGTCTTGGAGATAGAGATCTCCATTGCAAGTAGAGACGTGGCACATCCTCTAAGGATGATGTTAACCCTAACCCTAAGTGAAGGTTAGAAAGGGAGAGCTAGATGTCTTGGTAGACCAGGTGTCTGGATGGACATGCTTGGGATGCCCTATGAGCCATGAGAGGATGGATGACCGAGTCCCTCCGACAACCCAACCCTGGAAAGGGTCGTGCATGTTAGGGTAAAGGATAGCTCCTTAGATGATGATGTTAGTGAAGGACCATAGAAACCCTATGGGCTTGTGCAAGTAGGGCATAGCTGGCACCTAGGGCACGTCATAGTGCTGACAGTAGGATGAAACCCTGGATAAGGAATTGTGATGGAGCATAAAGGGTTATGGATGATCTTGAGAAAACATAAGTTCGAACCTAGGCTTCACCCATGTAAGGAATGCTTTTGAGGTTGATCCTTCATGAAGAGATGACCTCTAATGGTGAGGTTGGAAGTAGGGTTAGCCCTAGAGAGAGAGGGAAACCCAGCAAGATGGTTAGAAGCCTAAAACCCTGAACAATGGATGATAGTGGTTGCCTCATGATCGATCCCTGAAAGTTGATGATATCTTGGTTGCCTTTAGAGGGACCAAACCCTAGAGATAGAAGATGAAGCATCTGGTGCCTATGTGCCTACGGTATGGGTGGTTACCTTCTGAGGTAGGAAGAAGAGTTCCTTAGACCTAGAAAGGTTTAGTAGCAGGTTATGAAGGCTTGTACCTTGTTGGTTGTCCTTAAGGAGGACCCAACCCTAAGTGTTGATCGAGTTGAAGGATGAAAAGAAGTGCATGTCATGCCTTTTGCATGCTTGGTTCGTAGTTAAGAGATAGAGCATGCAGTTGGACACCTAAAAGTGAACCTAGGGTTCCTAGGCCTAAGAGGGGAAGTGGTGTACCTAATGCTCATGATGAGAAGTTGAGCTCCTATAGAAGCGAGCATGGTACTCCTCATGTATAGAGGAAAAATGGGAAGTCCCTTAAGTTCAAGGTGTGTTTGATGGACCCCTCACAGCTAGGATGATGATAAAGGAAGGTATGATCTTGATCCAGCATGAAGGAAAGAGGACAAGTATGACCTAGCATGGTACAGTAGGTGATCTGCTTGTGCCTTAATAACTTGCTAGGGTTAAGTAGACTCATGTGGATGTAAACCCTAGACCTAAGAGCTTTTGTGATCTTGGTGTCAAGAGATAGTTTTCCTCCCATCTCAGGAGAGGGACCCCTTTGGTAGGGTGTATATTAGTTTTGTTGGTTCAAGGTAACCTAAAGAGGTCTCATAGGATCTTGAGAAGCTAAGTGAAAGGTACATGGTATGAGAATGAACCTATAGACCCATAGATATCCATCTCTAAGTGCATATGAATGTGTTACCATGGAAGTAACCGGTATGGAGCTTGGCCAAGGTAGGCAAGTTGCCATGATCCCTATGAAAGGATGAAAGCCATCCCATGAATGCAGAAAGAGAGATGATGAAGACCTGGGTAAGGTTCTAAGTGAACATGTACTATAATGGAGAATCCTAAGTCTATCCTAGGGTCAGGTAGGGATAAGACCGATTAAAGAAGGAGTTGCCTAATTCCCCAGTTGCACATGACCATGGGGTCGAGAGGTAACAACTATCATTGTCTGAGGGCCATGGGTTAGGAGATTGATAACCTTCATGAACTCATGGGACCCAAAGGGCAGATGAGTAGGGCACTCTCTTTATGCATAAGGGGAGGAGGATGACCCCAAAGGAGTCGGTACCCTATAGACCTAGAGGAGATGACCAAGGATATAAACCTCAGTAGGTTCAAGACTAGTTTTCCATGGAGGTAACCTTGATATCATGATGTCTGTGTTGTAGAGACATATGTGGCACATTGTAACTTAGATGTAAAGGTGTATTGGTAAGGTGGGATGTACCATCTCTACTCTTGGAACAGGAAGAACTCTGTATTTGGACTGCAGCCAAATGCTTATTTCCTCTTGTTATGGGAGTGAGAGATGACATTACGCATGCCATACACCAAGGATAAGAGATGATGTAGATTGGAACGTTGCCACAAGAAATGGGGATAGAGAAGATAATCTACCCTGTAAAGTGAATGATACATGGATGGTTTGCAAACACTAAGAGGAATGAGGTAGTCACCTTATGATAATGTTTTTATCATGAGCTATGTAGAACTTACAAGTTATATCAGGTTGAGTTTGATCACCATGATGATGAAATCAGAGAGTGTTCTTAATGAAGATAGACATAGAGTTTGAGGTGAGATGATAAGTGAAATACATGGAAGTGTATGTCTTTAATGTTACCTAATACCTAAGGATGTGAAGTGGTAATGGATGCTCTGGTTGAGATACATCTGACTTGGTTGACTAGAAGCTAGAAGAGGTTGTTTGGCTAACCCTAAGTTTGAAAAGGAGAGGTGTCTGGATAACACTCAGATGTAACAAGATACGTTGAACCAGTTAATGGTTGGATGGTGGTAGAACCTCAAGTGCACTTCTTTTGAAAAGAAGGTGATGAAACCCTGACTAGAGTGGTCTAGGGTTTTGGATGAATTGATCTTGAAGAATCATGACATACAGGAAATCATAATTGAAGATCACCATACACCGTGGAAAAAGGCAATAGCACTTTGGATGCTTAAGATGAAGTTGCATGTGGTTTATGGCCATGCATGCCAGGGGGTAAAGGACAAACCCCAGTAACCAAGTGTATCGATATAGAGGACAAAAGAGTCCCTGAGAGGGAATGGGAGCTCAACACTATGGATGTTGTGATAGGTCTTCCCTGGGCCAAAGAAGGTCGAGATACAATATGGGTTATGGTAGGTCGCCATACCTAGATAATATGAGAAAGGAAGAGTTCGGTTAAGGTACAATCTAGTTGAACTACCCATGAGAGAGATGGTTCAACTACACCATCAAGCGAGTTCAAAGGTTCTTGAGTTTGACCTAAAGGTTTCCTTCCAAAAGATGGAAGTAGGTACATTGAGAACTCAATGTTAGTGTAGTTTATCACCCCTAACTATGGTTAGTATGATCCAGACTAAAGGGTCTGATGAGGGCATGTGTGCTCGTTCAGGGTGATATCTAGAGATAGTTCTTGTCCTATGAAAGATGTGACAATGACCACCATAGCCAGTATCGGGTTTTATAAGAAGCTCTGTAAGGGAGGTTGTGTCGGTCACCACTTCAGTAAGGTGATGTTGGTGAAAGGGACCACATGATGGTTAGAAAAGGACCACATGATGGTTAGAAAAGGGACCACAGTGCATGTAGATGAAGTCACTTTGATTGTACAAGGGCTGAAAGGAGCCTAGAGATGATGAGAGTCGTGAGAAGATGCAAAGTAGACTGACATACAAGTTACTGTGGAAGAATATGTGAAAATCCGACCCCTCTAAGTTATAGCTAAGAGAGCTGAGTCCCCGATGCATGGGTTCTTTTGATATGGTTGGTGGAGAAGGTTAAGTTTGACCTTACCCCTCGGGATAAAGTAATGTGCGATGAGTTCCATGTGTTCGATTTAGAGCACTATGTGAGGTATCTGACCATGTGTTGAGCAATGAACCTAGTGAGCCCCAAGGGAGGCTGACATGGCCTGAGTCACCTGTGCAGTTTATAGACGCCAGGATGAAAGAACTCAGAGAAAAGAATATGTGATAATAAAGGTTCTTTGAAAATGCCATGAGTACGGCAAAGCCACATAGGGGCCAATGGTGGACATGGAAAAGTCTTATCCTGAATTGTTTGTTTGCTTGTTTGAATTTTGAGGACAAAATTCCTATAAGAGGGGAAGGATGTTACAACCCCAATTTATGGGTTCATTTGGTGAGAAATGTAATTTTTCATATTAAAGATATTTGAACAAATAATGATATAATTTGCTTCAAATAAATAGATTTCATTTACAATAGCCTTGCTGCTTGTGTTGTGGGCTTTATTGGCTATTGGGCCCAAATAACAAGGAAATTCAATTAGTAAATGGATAATTGAAGAAATATGTAGAAACCTCTAGAAGGCAAATCCAAAGAGGATTTCGTGCCTCTTGGGTTCCTTGGGTACCAAGGAGTCCAAGGTTGCAAAAAGAAAGCAATAAGAAAAGAAAAGATTAATCAAGTATTTCTTTATTAAGAAATAAATTGAAAATGATGATGAAATGTGGAAAATGAGTGGAAAGAGGCATAAATGAGATTTCTTGGGGAAATTTCATATCCATGAGGTTGCTAATATTAAAAGGAATGCCAATGAGGAAAATAAAAGAGAAATAAAAAGAAATCCTCAAAAAGAGATATATTAATGAGAAATAAACAAGATAATGTGAAATATTGCATAATGATGCATCTAGAAGGATAATAAGCATCCAATAAAAAGAATTTAGAAATAAAGGAGTATATTGGGATCCAAGGAGTCCCAATAAAGAGGAAAGAAAGAGAAAATACTAAAAAGGCAAAATAAGAGGATAATGTGTTGTTTTATTAATAAATTATGTGGTATTGTTTAAAAGGAAAGTATTTTTCTATAAAGGAAAATAGGATTTCGTGATCAATGGATTAAAAAGCAAGAATAAAAGGGAGTAAGTAAAAGGAATTTCTAATTCTTAAAACATCCAAATAATGAAGGATATTAGAAAAGAATAGTGAAGAGAGAGAGAGAGAGAGAGAGAGGTTGTTGCTTCACAACCAAGGAAAGTGTGTTTCCTTTCAAGTTGGGACTTGAGTCCTCAGGAGGCACGCCTTAGGGCTTTGCACTCCCCCCCTATATAAGGGGTAAGGCATTGGGCCGAGTTCAGGAGATCACACACACCAACTTCTCTTCTTCTTCCATGTTTCTTGTTCATAAACCCTAGCAAAGGGAAGTTTCGCGACCCTGGCACAGAGAGAAGCCCAGGAGGGGTTGCGTTGGAGGCTGGATGTGCGCCGATGTCAGAACATGACCTAGCCAGCGTCGCCGTGCCCTAAACCGCCCACCGAAGCAGCTGCACGGCTGTTTTTGACGTCTGCAACAGCAGGACCGCGCAACTCTTCTCGGGCACCTTGGCTCCACCTTAGACCTTCACCGGCTGCGCCAAGGAGCGCCGGAGGTGGAGGGACCTTTCCCGAAGGTCGTCGGGATTCAGGAGAGGAAGGAGAAGGGCCGCATGGTGTGGCTAGGGCTGTTGCGGCAGCTGTTCTGAAGGTTGAAGACAACAAATTTCCATTGGACGTTTTGCCCTCCGCGGGCTGAAGACACAGTCGACTTACGCGGGGGTAAAGTTGTAATTCGGTTATGTTCCAAAAGGGCCAAGCAACGTTGCATGAGCTGGATGACGTGGCGCCATCCGATTGGTCAAGTAAGTGATTTAATGCAAAAATCATAACTCCTAATTGGTAGCTCCGATGAGAACACATAATACATGAATTTTGCTCAAAAAAATAAGAGGAATCCATTAAAAATATAATTGGAACCTGATTATGTTTGCAATTCGAAAAGTAATAGAGGTTATTAACTTTAGTGTAATGATGATTAAGAAACTCTATTTTGAAATGAATAAAGTGTTTAATGGATCATTAGAGTTGATGTTAAGCTGTTAAATGTAAAAAGGTACATTATGTTCATAAAGGAAGAACTTTGCACATGATTAGTCTAATTTAGAGTTTATATGCTTGAAATTGGAAAAGTACATAAAGTTATCATCTTTAGTGTTTTAATTAAGGGAAAACCCTTAGATTTGATGTTAGATGGATTTAATGTGGATAATATTAACCTATTGTTAATAAAAGTGAAAATAGGATCTAAAAGATGATCTTTTTATATAATTGGTTTAATTTAGGGTTTCGTGCATAATTATGCACTAATGAGCTTGAAAACCCTAATTTAGATGAATATGTTTTTAATTGTTTTAATGGTTCAAATCCATGAATAAATAGGGATATGATGATCCTAAGTCAATTTGGGTATAAAAGACTATTAAAATGAATAGTTGAGAAATTAAGGTTCATATAAATGGAAAAGAGTATTTTAGGGTTTGTTGACCTAAAATGGATAAAGTTTGAGAAATTGATCTAAGAAACCCTAATGAATACTAATGAAACCTTAATGCGGATTAGAAACACTAGAAAGTGAATCCAAGTCAATAAAGTAGTTTCTTGATAAAGTGTGTAATAAATAGAGTACATATTTATTTCAGGAACTATGTGATGATTGAATTACTTGCTTGGATCTGTTGATTGACTTGATTGTGTACACATGAAGTATATGTTGAATAATCTGCATGACTCACCAAAGCAGGTATGTGGTTATGATTATGAATAACCGCTTTAGTTTCCCGATGGATTCCCAGATGTTTAATCACATTGAATGCAACTAAACTGTTGGATGTTTATTTATTTCATGCAACTATAAGGTGACTATGATTATCACTATAAATGTGCATATATAACTGGCTAGCTAGATCCGGGTCCACCTCTGTTACTTTGAAAAGGCTAAAAAAAGGGGTAATACTAGAGCAAGGTCTAGGTTACCGTGAGTTAGAAACTGGGCTACCTACGTGTAGTGCCATGAGACTCTTTAGCGTACCCCGAGTTAAGGAGTGGTCTACCTATGAGTAGTTCCATGTGACTCAACCCTAGAAACGGGTTCACTTATAGGTGGATCATGAGGGGTTTAATGGGGACAACACAGAGGATAGGGTACCCTTGGATCACGGAGTTATATTTAAAACGTAATTTTGGTTGTTAAATGATTAATTGAATGATTACATTGTTAACGTAATTACATGATTATTGTTTCCCCCACATACCAGCTTCAGCTGACGGACGTTTTGTTTGTCGGCGTTTTAGGTACAAGCCAAAAGGACAAATAGTAAATCGTCATACTGTGTAATACATGAAGTAAAATACAAGGAGGATTAGTTAGAGTAGAATCCTTAAGTGGATAGAAGTTTAGAGATCCAAGTTTTCAAAAAGGTATGCAAAGATTTATTTTCTTACAGCTTTTCAGTATAGTCTGTTAAAATTTGATAATTATTCTTGGTTAATTGTCGAACCTTTGATCTGGAAGTTATGGGTGCGGCTTCGACCTCTCGGTCTCCCTTAATTGGGGGTTATCGGGAGGTGGGGTCGTAACAAGATCTCTCAATTTGAGAGGTTGAGGCAAGGAAAAATGAACATTAGTGAATATGAAGCTAGGTTCATGGAACTTTTGCAGTTTTGTCCGCATATGGCATCTACAGATGAGGAGAGAATTCGGCGATTCGAGAAGGGGTTGAATGTTGAATTAACCACTCCGGTGTCTGTTCTGGAGAACCGGGAGAGGTTTTCCACTTTTGTAGAGTCTGTAAGATGAATATAAAGGTCTGTGATTTAGAAGCGACAGACCAAGGGTAAGAAAGAGTACCCACAGTTCCAAGGGCAAAGTTCTGGAAGTTTTAAGAAACCAAGGTATTCTGTGCCTACACCACCACCAAGGTTCAATACCCAGATGCAATGGACATCAAGTAAGGGTAGAGGCCGTAGTTTACCACTGAAGGGAGCTCACAACTCAGCCTCAATGTCAGTAACAGGACCACCCAGACCCCAGAGGGGATATGTAACCTATTATAGATGTGGAAGAGAAGGCCATGTGGTGAGGGACTGTCCTAAAAAAGTCAGGAATGTGACCCAGCAACCGAGGCAGAGTCAGCAAGGCTCTCAGAGATAGCAGTCTGGAAGTGGTGCTAGAGGACATGGACAAGCATCCCAAGTTGGATCGTCAACATCTAATAATCAAGCATAGGGTCAACAGCAGACAACAACTAGATTCTATGCAATGAATCAGCCTGAAGCAGTAGTCAACCCTCGGGTTGTGACAAGTCAGATGGAACTGTTTTATTCTAATATGTCTTCATCCTACTTCATATCTATGTTAATTGATCCGGGTGCTACACAGTCTTTTATCACTTGAGAAGTGATTGATGACTGCAACATAATTGTCAGTCATAGAGCAGATAGCTTGTTGTTAGAAACACCTTTGCTGGAATCTGCAGTGTTGCGGGAAGTGTGTTCACCCTGCAATCTTTCCTTTTTAATCACCGCATTTGGGTGGATCTTATACCACTTGAAATTCAAAGGTTCAATATAATTCTTGGGATGGACACCTTAGAAAAGTATAAAGTTGTCTTGGATTGTGATTCCAAGCAGGCTGTGTTCACAAATGATAGTGACACATGGATCTTTCAGGGAGATAGAAAGATTCTTCCAACATGTCTTGTGTCATCTATGGTAGCTGAGAAGTTGATGAGACAAGGATTCTTCACATTCTTAGCCCATGTGGTTGATACCACCATGGAGAGCCCTCATCTTTCTAAAGTTCCAATAGTCAAGGAATTTGAAGATGTATTTCCTGAAGAACTTCTAGGTGTTCCACCACCCTGAGAGATTGATTTTGAGATCAATCTAATCCCGGAAACACAACCAATAGCACAAATGCCGTATAGGATGGCACTTGCTGAAATGGCAGAGCTCAAGAAACAACTACAAGAGTTGCTTGAGAAGGGTTTTATCCGACCGAGTACTTCACCATGGGGTGCCCCGGTCCTATTTGTTAAGAAGAAGGATGGATCGATTTGGTTATGCATTAATTATAGACAGTTAAACAAAGTGACTATAAAGAACAAGTATCCTCTACCAAGGATTGATGACTTGTTTGATCAGTTGTGTGGTGCAACTATCTTTTCCAAAATAGACCTGAGGTCGGGATACCATAAGTTGCATATCAAGGAGAGTGACATACCCAAGTCTGCCTTTAGGACAAGGTATGGTCACTATGAGTTCACAGTTATGTCGTTTGGACTAACTAATGCACCAGCTGCATTTATGGAACTCATGAATAGAATCTTTCGACCTTTTCTTGATCAGTGTGTAGTCGTCTTTATAGATGACATCCTGATATATAGTAGAGATGCTCAACAACATAAGCAGCACCTCCGTCAGGCTTTGACCTTGCTAAGAAAGCATAAGTTGTATGCTAAGTTTAGCAAATGTGAGTTCTGGTTATCAGAAGTTTCTTTTCTTGGACATGTAATATCTGCTTCAGGTATTCGTGTTGATCCTAAGAAAGTAGAATATGTCCTACAATGGGAACATCCAAAGACACCGACAGAGATACACAGTTTCCTAGGACTGACAGGCTATTACAGGTGGTTCATTAAGAACTTCAGTTCAATAGCTTTACCCCTGACTAAGTTGACCAGGAAGGAGATTCCTTTTGTCTGGAATGACAAGTGTCAACAATATTTGCAGTTGCTGAAGGAAAGGTTAACCAGTGCACCTGTGCTGGTGTTACCTGAGCAAGGAAAGGGATACATAGTCTTTTGTGACGCATCTAAAAATGGCTTAGGATGTGTGTTGATGCAGTATAAACAAGTGATTTCTTTTGCTTCTCGACAAATTAAGAAACACGAGGTGAATTATCCAACACACAATCTAGAGCTAGCTGCTGTGGTGCATGCCTTGAAGATCTGGAGACATAATCTCTATGGAGAAACATTCCAAATTTTCACAGACCATAAGAATCTAAAGTATATCTTTTCTCAGCATGAGCTAAACATGAGGCAACGCCACTGGATGGAGTTAATCAAGGACTACAATTGTACAATTAATTATCATCCAGGGAAGGCCAATGTGGTTGATGATGCACTAAGTAGAAAATCAGCAACACTAGCTTTAGACAAAGCACAGTTGAACTCCTTAGTGTTCTCTAAGAGAGATATGTTTATCGCCTTAAGGTAAGACAATGTACAGCTTAAGGTATCGTTGTTATCTGGATTGTTAGATGAGATGCACATAAAACCTACTCTGAGACAGCAGATTAAAGAAGCACAACAAACTGATGTTGTAGTTCAGCAGATTAAATCAGAGTATGGTAGTGAGAAACGAGATGGTTTCCATGATTCAAATGATTAGGTAATCTGTTAGCATGATAGGATGGTAGTACCTGATGTTGATAACTTAAGGAAGTTAGTCCTGGAAGAAGCTGATTCTTTGATGTATGCTATGCATCCAGGGAGCACCAAGATGTATCATAACTTGAAAGATATGTATTGGTGGCCTGGATTAAAGAAAGATGTTGTTGAGTTTGTTATGCGGTGTCCGGTGTGTTAGCAGGTTAAAGCTGAACATCAGAAGCCCACAGGAACAATGCAACCTATGTCTATACCACAGTGGAAATGGGATCATGTAACCATGGACTTTATGGTTGGTTTTCCTAGAACAGACAAAAGTCATGATTCCATTTGGGTGATAGTTGATAGGTTGACAAAGACAACACATTTCTTACCTGTCAAAACAACCTACACAGCTGAAAAGCTTGCACATATATACATAGATGAGATAGTGCGTTTGCACGGGGTTCCAATTACCATAGTTTCCGATAGAGGTCCCCAGTTTACAAGTCGTTTTTGGGAGCGACTCCATAAAGCTTTGGGTACGCGATTAAGGTTTAGTACAACCTTTCATCCCCAAACAGATGGACAATCAGAGAGAATGATACAAACTTTGGAGGACTTGCTTAGGGCATGTGTTCTTCAGTTTATAGGAAGTTGGGATCTACATCTGAGCTTGATAGAGTTTGCTTATAATAATAGCTATCAGCACAGTATTGACATGGCACCATATGAAGCTTTGTATGGTAGACGTTGTAGATCTCCCTTATGTTGGTATGAAATAGGAGAGTACCAACTTTTGAGTCCTAAGCTGGTTCAGCAAACAACTAAGAAAACTAAAGTTATACAACAACAGTTGAAAGCTGCCCAGGATCGACAGAAATTATATGCTGATAAGCATCGTAGACCCTTAGAATTCCAAGTTGGAGACAGAGTGTATCTCAAGGTTTCACCTTGGAAAGGTATCCTTAGATTTGGAAAGAAGGGAAAGTTAGCTCCTAGATTTATGGGACCTTATCCAATCATTGAGAGGATGGGAAAGGTAGCCTATAAGCTGGAGTTACCATTTGAGCTGCATAGATTGCACCTAGTGTTCCATATTTCCATGCTGAGGAAGTGTCATCCTGACACAGATTTGGTTCTGCAACCTATGGAGGTAGAACTAAATGATGATATATCTTACGTTGAAGGACCTGTGTTGATTCTCGACAGAAGAATCAAGAAGTTGAAAAAGAAAGACATTAGTCTTGTAAAAGTCCTATGGAATCACCATGGCATTGAGGAAGCTACTTGAGAATTAGAGGAAGATATGAGGAGAAAGTACCCTTCTCTTTTCTCTTGATGTTTTGTTTATGATTTCGGGGACGAAATCCTTGTAAGGGGTGGATAACTTGTGACATCCCTGACCTGGGTTATGTTTTAACCCTAGGTGTTTTGTTTAATAAAAATTGATTATATGCTTTTTCTTATCTTTTTAAAAGTAATTAAGGCTCAAGAGGAACTTAAATTGCAATTTTAGTCCTTTTTGAATATTGTTGAAATCAATGTTTTGCTTATTTTGGACTAAAGTGCAAACTACCAAAGTTGAGGGGTTTATTTGCAAATTGTGCATGATAATATGTTCCTCATGTGTTGAAGCATCATGAGAGTGAAGATGATGCAGAGGTATGGCTTGTGATAGCCTGAATACCAAGAAAGAGCTGATAAAGCAATGTTTGTGCATGAAAACCTAGTTTTGGTGTAATGTGCAATTTACCCAAAACCTAGGGCGCAATATGTAAAATAGCACTTCAACAAGGTCCCTAATGTTTCTTGGCATCATGTAGAGCAAATAAAATGAGAGGGGCGTCTCATTTGTGTCTCTTTGAAGGAGAGAGAATCTTGATATTAAAATAATCAAGATTTAAGCATAATGGAAACATTAGTTCAAATTAATGCAAGAATAAATAAAATAATTGAAGGGCCTTCAACCAAAATTATAATGGTTGGATTCAGATGTGTGTGGACGTCCTTGATCATTGCAAGGACCACGAAATATCCAAAGGAGGTGAAAACTCCACTCACCTTATTATAAGAAAAAGAATTTCCACTCAAATATGGATATTACTATTATAAGGGTTAAGATGCTTAATTTCTTTTCCCTTAATTCATGGATAATGGAAGGGATCTAGGTGGGGATAGAGTTTCCTTTGCATGCAAGAAACCAGGGGGGAGTGGTGGCAACAATTTTAGAATTAAAAGATTTTTATAAAATATTTTCTCTCTCATTGATTTTTTTTTTTATAAAAGAGCCTTTACCACTCAAACCAAGGACTTTTTTGGATTCCTTTGTTCTCCTTGCTTGCAAAATCGACCAAGGGATCTAGGAACATCAGAAAGGACGCCCCCAACCTGTTGGTAAGTCCTTGACCTTCGTTCTTCTTGATTTCATGGTGGAAATCATAAAATAATGCATAATTCCTTCATTTCTTCACTCCATCTTCAGCCCTAGTCGATCCTTTCACTCCAAAAGCTTGAGAATAGACCTTGGGAAGTTGATATAGCTTCATACACCATTGGAGCCGTGGATATTGAAGCTTTGAAGCTTAATTGAAGGCGGGTTATATAACTTGAACCCTTAATCTTTGTCATTGAAATCGATTTCTCAATTCAATTGATTTAATTGTTATTCTTGCAATAGCTTTGTTTAATTGATGGAATTGCCATGGAAATGGGAGTATTTTTTTTGAGCCTAAAGGTTGAAGATGATAACCTGATCACAAGCACACACCTCAATCAAAGAAAAATGGCAAATGGTCTTGGACCTTTGGTCCAAACAGTTTCACCAAATCGTTTGAGACCAAACCGTTTACAAACCGTTTGGTGACTTGGACTCCAAATTGAATGAGAGGGTTGACCGTTTGGTTTATTTGACCATTTGAGGTCTGAACCTAATTACATGTTGGATGATGATCCAATGGATCCAATTGATTTATTTAATGTGTGTACTTTCCTTCAATTGGAAACCCAAATCAAGTTGATTGAAGAATCCTTGATTGGTCCTAACGATTTCAAGACAACTTGGGTCAAACGGTCTTGAGACCATTTGAGCCCAAATGGTCTTGAAACCATTTGGGACCAAATGGTTTCAAAACCGTTTGGAGGGTTAGTGGTTGATCCTTGACAATTGGATAATGATCTAATGGTGTGGATTGATGAATCCTTCAATTGCATAACCAATGTCCAATTCAATAATGTAATTACATTTGACTAAATTGATGAATGACCTAAAGAGCCCTTGCGGTTTTGGGACTGATTTAGCCCAAATGGTCTTGAGACCGTTTGAGACCAAACAGTTTCAAAACCGTTTGGTGTTGAACAGTTTCAAAACCGTTTGGTGATGAAACTTCAAAATCGAATGAAGGTTGATGATGATTCAATCATTTGGATATTAAAGGTAATGATTGTTCCAATGATCCAATGATTGTTAGTAATAGTAATCAATGAAGGTACAAAGGTTGAAACCCTAAAAGTATCTAATTGATTATTACCATTAAGGGACAAACCCTAATTACTTATAAGAACAATGACTTGTACACTATGACAATCGTAGTTGTATGTACTTCATTGAAGGACTAATATAACCTAATCAAGTTGAGAGGTTAATAGAATGGAATTCATACATAAGTATGATTCATGCGGTGATTAAGGGTATGATCCTTAAGTAAAGAGACCATGAAACCCTAATCATGAGCATAAACCCTAATTGACAAGGTTGTTGAACCTTAACCCTAATGCAGGGCAATTATAATTGAAACCCTAATCCAGGGTATGGATGTAACCCTAATCCATGGTAATGATATGTGTAAACCTAATTTAGGGGAAGGTGATGAAAACCCCTAATTGGGATGAATAGTAAACCCTAATTATGGGTAATGGAATATGAAACCCTAATTGGAATGAATAGTAAACCCTAATTGTGGGTTATTGAATGAAACCCTATTCTAGGGTGAAATTTATGTGAAACTCTAACTAAGGGTGATTTTATGAGAAACCCTGATGTTTGATGTGATGTGGAACTCAAATCCAGGGTGATACTATGTAATGTTTTATGAAACCCTAATCTTGGGCAATATGGTGATAAACCATAATCTTGATTTGGGTAGTGGGATGAATGTTCCCAAATGACATGAACTGAGAAACCCTAACCCTAGAAAGGGAATAGTGGTGTTACCCTTGAATAGTGAATCCATATTTGTTCTGCATAGTACTGATATGTGATTGCAGTTACTGTTATTATATGCACTAATCGTGTAGGTATTCTGAAATGGTGGTCATGGCCAGGTATGAGCTATGATGTTTAATTCACTATTGTTTATTGGGCCTTGTGTGCCATAATATACCTTGCTACCTGGTAAGAGGTAACAAGAGAGTTAATGGGCCTCAAGTACCATGAGTGATGCTTGTAATAGCAAGTATCATGTTTACCTTGGTCAGATGACCTGAAGGTGATAGTTACCTGGAAAAGTGGTAACAATGCTCAATGATGAGCTAAGGGTTGAATACCCAGAACCATATGTTTATGGTAATGAGATTGTGAAGGGATGAGAATTCCCAGTATTGAAATGAGGGACTGAGTTCCCAATGTCTTTTTAAGACTGTTAAGTGACTGATGAAAATAGTGCATGTTTCTTTATATAGCATTGTCATCATAAGTTATGTTTGAGAACCTAGCTGATGCTAAAAGAATATGAAAATGTACTTAATTAATCAAGTGAAATCTGTTCATGTAGTGCTCTGACCATAGATCCATCATCGTCAGAAGTTGGTGATGGTGAAACATGTTTTCCTATGGGAATTCCTAGAATGCGCATATTCTGAATATGTGGGGGTAAATGGGTGAAAATATCCTTACATCCTTGTGAAGAGATTGAGGGAAGGTAAACATTAAACCTCTCAATCCTTCATGTGTCGGGATGGATGTATCACAAATCTCCCGATGGTTTGGATGGACATATCTTTAATCTCCCAATGTTATTTAATGCCGGGTCGACAGAGATAAACATTAAATCTCTCGATTGCCGATGAGAGTACAGTTGATGCTGTAACTCTATAGAGAAGTTTCCAGTATACCCTGGAATGCTATTTTGAGCAATTAACTTAGTTCTTCTTGTGGTCCCGTATTGACTGGGATGTGGGAGGTCATGGGAATCTGACTCTTCCATTGACCTATTTATGGTACCGATTTCAATTTTAGAAATGGTCAGTTGGAGTATGAGCGGTATACCTCATCTCCTCATAGCTTAAATATGTTTGTAAAATGTAATCAGCTATGTAGCGTATTTGAATAAGATTGAAATACGGGAATCACTGGTTGATGATATACTGCCTAGCATGTCCTTGATGCATAAAGGTTATTTATGTTGTTCAATTCTTTATTAAAAATTAGACATGCTGCTTATCAAGTTATAATTGAAATACCTGCATAAGAATGTTTCTCTAATCTGTTTAGATGTTGAATTATCTACTGTTAAGTTTATGATTCCACTGCTCAGTTTATTTCTATTAAACTACAATAATAATGTTACGGCGGAGAGTTATATCTCTCGCTGGGGCAATTTTATAATTGTCTCACCCCCGTGCAATCCAATGTTTTTAGGTAGACACAGACAAGCAGGCAGAAACCCTTCTGTAGGAGAAGAGCAGTAGCAGTCTCAAGGACAGCAGTGATCCATCACATGGAGACATTGGTTGTCTGGTTTTGTATAGTTAGTCCTATAGTCGTCTTTGTACTCTCGGGTCCTAGGAGTTAGTGTTTTAATACTTCGATCTGAGATTTTTGGCTTCAAACCTCGAGGTTTTTATACTACCTGTGTACATTTGAGATAGAGTAGTGAGTGCATGTATGCCTCGAGAAGCAATGATACATGTTATGTATATATGTGAACCAAAATGTAATGTTTTACTTTGGTTCTGAATGAAAGAGTTTTCCTGTAAATGGATCTCTTGATAAATGGTTTTAATTTTTTTTTATTTTCAGTAATCCACTACTGATAATACGCTTCCGCATTAGTTAATCTTGTTTTTGTGAATCGTATGCCACAAAAAATACATATATGCTGCGACATCTTGGTGTTGGAGTTTGTGACGTAAGAAACTCAAAAGCTCCTACTCCCCTTCCCTCCTTAGAAGTTGTTCCCAACTCAGATTTGGTTGAGCTCTTGAGAAAAGTTTATTTCCATCTGAGATGGGTAGATTTCTTTAACCACCAAATAAGGGATTGTTTTTTACTCGATAGGGGATTTAAGAGACATGGATTCCATATGTAAGAAAGACTCATTAAAGGAAGTGGTGATCTTACACTTAGAAATGTTAGCAAGCCCATTTCTTCTGTAAGTAACCTTGTGTTGGAAGGAAAGTTTGAGGAGAAGGTAAACATCATCACTTAGGGCGCGTTTGTTTGAGTAGATATGCAGACAAATGAGACTTTGTATTCCACTAGAACCTATAGTCCTACATTTGGTTGCCAAAGAGTTAAGGTGGGATGGCTAACCAACAACACTCGAGTCTTATATGATCGAGATTCTTTAGTTCCACACGCCCCTAGGTATTTATCAGGACTCACCAGACTCGTGCTTTTCAAACACTGATCAAAACTTGTGATACCCTTGCGTGGAGTGATCTCCTAAAAATTGTGTTTTGGTGCAGCGCCTCTACCTTCCGCTGCCCATCTTCAAGCCTTAGTGTCTACCTTGATCAACCTCCTACTACCTCATGGCGCATCTACCCTCCTACAAAAACATTGTTGATCTCTAACCGCGCTGAGATCCCTTCGATGCCACTTAACTGTGCCAACTATCTTGTGACTCTGGTTCATGAATCTTCCCTGACTATTGTGTTTTGTGTGACATACACATCCACAACCAACCCCTACCATGATGTCTATCAGACCAACCGATATGCAGTGTGGATGCTTCATTTTCCTCCCTCGATATTTCTACGGGTACAACACCTCTATGCTTCTGATTTGAAATAAGAAGAGTACCCCACGACATCCTTGAGTGGTTTGAAAAGGAAGAAGGGAGATAAACTTTAGTCAAGGTCTAAACATTGTGGATGTTGATGAAATCTTGTTCGAGCACATTTTCTGGCTGGTCCAAGATGGGGACTTCCCTGCCATACTGGGGATGCAGCTCCATGAGTTCATCTATTTCTACACAAACTGGGACTTGAGAAAATTGACGGCTATATCCGAAAATCGAAGAAAAAGAAGGATCTGTAGATATGGTTGATACAGGATTAGGTAGCCGATTTGGCGAAGCTCCCTTCATATGTGGTCTGGAAATGTTTAACAAGAGCCATTTCGACCGAGAAACCAGAGCGGTAGATTTACCAGTATTTGACGATCAAAGAAAAAGAAGGATTCGTAGCTGTGGTTGACACAGTCCCAGGTAGCCAATTTGGTGAAGCTCCCTTCATATGTGGTCTGTAAATGTTTAGTAAGAGCCGATTCGGCAGAGAAACTAGAGTGGTAGATTTAAAAAAATTTATCTACAAGCTAGTTGCTCTGTTCCGATCACAATCAACCAATCCTATCCATGATTGTATCCAAACATGGGATCAAAAATCAAGATTCCATTCTCTCTCTATACCTACCCAAGCAATCCTTCTCTTTGTACCACGCCAATACTATATTGTTACCCAAACATGGCGCCAGATCTTCAAAGTAGTTTGGATCACCAAATAACTTATTCATCAAAGCACGTTCCTGCCACCTACATTTTAAACTTCTTGATTGAGGAATTTGCCATTGACGAAGTGTGCTATGCTAAGAATGTGGCATGATTCAATTTCAAGTCCTATAGGTCAAAGTTGGTTGATCAGCTCTAGAGATATCCATTAGAAAGGATATCCACTAGAAAGTCTAGAACATGTGAAGGAATAACGGGTTTGAGTTAATAAATTTATAATAAGAAGTTCCTAGGTGTTAGTTTAAAGTTACACTTAATCTATGTGGAACTCAAACTGATATGGGATGTGCCCAAATAGAGTGAACAATGGATAATGTAAGCACTGCCTTTCTACTATTTCATTGACCATCTATAAACACAATTTCTTTGGAAGGCAATATTCTTTACGTTGTTTAATATGAGAAGCTCTCATTTTGTATACCATTACCCATTTGACCACAATTGTCTTGATTCCCTCAAGTGGCAATGCCTTATCTTGTTGTTATGATGGCACCCTCTAGAAACAGGCTTTGGAGGGTGGAAAAGCAAAACTGCTATCTAGATGTGCTCCAACTTCTCTGTAGAATGGCTCCAACATCCCCAATGTTTGAAACCTCCTTCAGTGCTCTTGGCTCAACGTCTCTGCTATATAACATCTTCTCCAACCTGTCACCTCTAGACTATGCACTACCCTCACCCACGTCATCTTGAAGTGCTTCACATGTAACATTTGTAGAGATTCACAACACATATCTTGGATAACAACAACAACTTTTTGACTGGCCTATTGCATAGAAAAATCATGTATTATTCTTTCCCATCCTCCCTCCCTCGCTTGCATTTCCTGTGGCATTAGAAGTTGGAACAAATTAGTACAAAATCGGCTCATTCTTTGGCACTGCTCCAACAATCGACAACCATAGCTGACTTTGTTGTATGTTCTGCAACTCACGATGAGGATGGGTGGTCTCTTCCCGTGCCAACAATTGTACTCCAATAGGAATCCATGGCTGGATACCGAGATGAAGATTCTCACACATCACAATCTAAATATAAAAACAAAATGAATGGCATACAATATAATAGTAACAAGCGGATGAAACACAACACACTATACTATGTAAACACATCCTTCAACACTCGTCTCCGAATGAGGGTGGACGATCCAACTTCTAATAGACTCACACTCCCTCAATCATGGCAATACTTGGTATATGACTTTAACACAAGTTGGATCACCATCGCCATTGGCAGTCTTGCATGTACTCTTCCACGCTGATGACCAAAACCGACTCTATTCTGTATGGGCTTAGAATACTCTCATCAAAGAGATTGGGCTTATGCATGAAAGGATAATGGAGCTCCTCCCAATAGGAGATAACAACACCTATCTGTAATTTCTTGATAAGAAAGCACACACCCCTGCTCCTACCTCTGGCATTCTTGGGGACCCCTGATCTTTCATTATTCAATGAGCGAGCATTTCATTAAGCTCATACAACCTTACCTCAAATACCACCCCAAGGGAACAAACACTCCCAAAATCACCAACATGAAAACCCTCACCATGGGATATATGAAGCTCACAGGTACATTGATTGGATGATGCTAACGACCATGATAAACCATCAACAATCACCATTCACCAAACGAAGCAACAAGAGACGACCATGTCAAAACAACTATACAAAATCAAAATGTTGAAAACACCTTTCAACCAAGAATACCAGATGAACAAAATGTGTACATGTATTATTCTAACCTAAAATTGATAAACACTATTGAAGAAAAATAAATCTTTCATCTCGTTCATACTCTATTTAATATAATAAAGTCATCAAAATGGATCATAGTTTAAAACATGATGTGCCATAAATATTTTTTATTGATGTCACCAATGCTATAGGATAGGGCATAAATATTACAATTTTCATTACCCAAAATTCCATTTTGCATGCAAAGGAAATGTCCACTTCTCTAAACTTTGCTTCTTTCATATACATTCTACCACCTCTTTCTTATCAATTTCCTCCTATGATCACAAAAAAAACACATGTTCATGTATCCATCCATACTCCAATGAGATTCTTCATGTACCCTTCAAAGGTCATCATTCCAAACATACAATAAGCTCACATCATATGCCTGGTTCCAATAGCATACATTGTGATTATGCTACCAACTGTATATCATTTTTGCCCCTATGTAACATCTTCATGTAGTAGAGCCAACTTGAGTCTCCTTCACCAATAAAAAACATGCTCCCATGCATAACTACAACATCGGCCCATCACATTCCCCATATAGGAACACAATGACAACCATAAACCACCCTTATATCATAAACTTCCTCAAACCTCTTCCCCCTCTTTCTCCTCTTTCCTTGAGAAACCTAAACCTCTACAGACTATCTACATTGCTTCCCCCCACCTTTGATTTTTGCATTCCCAACCATGGTACAACATTTTGAAAACCACAACTTAGATACTTTCATTGACCTACATGTTAACTCCATGAGGACTCTCAAGGTTCTCACTAGTTGTAGCATGCTCATTAGCATAAAGAACAACCTTGATAACAACCAAGTGAATATTATGCATGTCACATGTTTTTTATCCCTCCTCCTACCTAGTTACACCATCCTTAAACCTATGATCTTGTCCTCCACACTGTTGATCTACTCTCTCTCCATTGGGACTAAACTAAACCATCTAGATGGTCTCTCTATCACCATCCTAGTGAAGAGATCTTTGTATAAGAACACATTACCAAATGTTCCCTTGATATAAGTGATGAACTACCTAAATCTAGTGGATCAGGATGGGATTCTATTTCTAACCTATCACCACATCCATGGGTTGTTGGCATTTTCAAAAAGAATTGCTATAATGGTGGATGCTTATCTTCAATTCATTAGCGCTGACTCTCTTTACCGCACAAACTATATCAAAGCATTTTGTGTCTTCTTTGTCACACTTGAGATTTGAATTCTTGGTAACCTAAATATCTATTTAGGGGAGATCATTTACACCATTAAACGCTAGGGAGAAAATCCCCATGAAATTCCATTAATTTTTTTGAACCTCACCAACCACCTCACTTCATGGTTCAACCTTAAAAAATCACATAGCCCATATCCCATTGTAAATAGAAAAATTGTCCCTCCCAACAAAGGACATTTTTGGGTTAGAAAAGAAAATTTCAGCATACATATTTGCACTTTTAGTAAAACTAACTTACACCTCACCACAAACACAACACATAAATACCACATAAATGGCCACATCTTTCTTCCCTCAGTCACTCTATGAGAACTAACACAGACTTGATGCACCACCCCATGCATATTGACAACCTTCTTGACACCACCCGTACTTCTAAATCCAACCCTACCACTAAACACACCTCACCAAGTTTTAAAATTTGCGATATGGTGCAACTTATAAAATCTAAAATCATTGGAGAGTTGAGCATAGACACCAATGATCCTCTTGCTCCTAAACATGGCAAACACCATTGAACCATGAATGGACAACATCAAACTATCAAATGTACGTTGGATTTCCATAAGAAATGAAACTTGTTTGTTGTAAATGAACCAGATAAAGACCCTAATACTTTCAAGTTCAATGATAATCAAGTTTACCCTATCCTAGACAATATTCAAAATATCATGTCGTGAGAAAAAGATTTATATTTTAGCACTTTTTCTAGTTGGATAGGTATTTCTTTTGACTCTATGCTTGATGCAAATGTCACACTCTTTGAACTTGAAAAAAAATCTAGGATGGCATAGTTGCCATCCTACTTTTCACGCAATATAACAACTCATTGAAATTACCTTATGACTTCCCTTTACACTATTTTTCTCGATGTCATCATGATCATTGCATCCACAAATTTCTATGATATAGACATTGTTGATAGATGTTGACACATCCTTAGATTCATTCATGCTAATAAGATCAACCGTCGACACATCCTTAGATTCATTCACACTAATAACATCAGCCTCATTTCACTTTAAGAGAATAAAATGCACCTCAGTCCCTTTCAAATCCATATTATAGGTGGTCCTTTCATCTTGTAATGGATCCAACACCATCTCTCAGCCTTAGTGAAGTTATTATTCTAGGATGGAACCCTCACACCTTCTTATATGTTGACCATTTATTAATATATATTGCATCACTATCCACTTTGAGAATATGGACAACAACTTGACTTGGACTTTCACTATGGTTTATGGTGAACCAATTCAACAAAAGCAACATTCATTAATGAACTAGAAATCATTTAATCTATTCATGCACCCTATCATGGGGTTATAGGAGATTATACTAACTTTACCTGGAGTATGTCCTCAAAGACTCTCATCTTGAATCACATCCTTACACTCTCACCATAGTTGTAGTAAAAAATTTGACCAATTCATTCGAAATCGCCACACGATTGATGTCTCAGTGTCAAATGTTGTATACACAGGGAACCAAGGGGACCTATGTGCCAATCTTGATTGCTTTCTGTGCACACAATCCTTTGGCTCACAATACCCTTTATCATTGGTATGTTCCACTAATAGTCTACATACAAAAACTTCCCTACATCCTGAATACCAAAATAATACCACGAGGACCTAAATTGTTTCACTTTGCAAGAATTTGGACCGCACACCCTGATTTTTGTAAAAAGCCATCAAAGAAAAATTGATCAACCTACCAGATGATATTGAACCTGGTTCACATATACACCAGAATCTCAAAAAATTAGGTAGAATATTAGAATATGGAAAAACACCCTTGGGAACATTACTGAGGCACTCTAAGAAAAAATAGAACACCTTTTCTAAGCTGATAGTAATCCACAATCATACCCAACAAATATTCTTATACTGAAAGAAGAATACGATGTGTAAGCAATGAGATAAACAAAATGAATCAATGAAGGAGAAAAAAAACATAAAATATTATCATAAGATTTGCAACAACTAAATTATCCATATTCATGACATTAATATCAATAAGTTCCTTACCTCCAACAAACCATAAATCATAAAACAATTTGATATGTTATTTAGAACTCTCTTCAAACATGATCAACACTATTCCACCCAATTTCACATAAATGGGAATACTCTTTGCCCTAAAAAGATCTAGAACCCCCTATACCTCATTGCTCCTTTCCCTGATGATGAAATCTAAAATTTATGGAAAATATAGGAGTATATAAATCACCAGGACCTGATGGATTCAACCTAGATTTCTACGAAAACAAATAGGTTAACAGTAAAAACATTACATGACATATTTGACAACATACATGGTCACGATGACATTACTTACAAACTAGGTTCTCTCAACCAAACTTATATAGCCATGATAAGAAAATAGGAAACCCGTCTATGGTTAGTCACCTCAAACTTATTAGTTTGATCAATGCATCCTATAATATCATTGCCAAAGCACTCAGTTCATGTTAGAAACCTATGGTCTACAATATCATCAACCATCAACAAATGCCTTCATTAAATGTTGTACTATACATGATGCATACATCATGGTCAATAAGATGATACATACTTTCCATGATAGGAAGATCCCATTCTCCACTCTCAAATTAGATTTTGAGAAAGCCTTTGACAATATAAACTAGAATTTCCTCATCTCTTATTTAAATGGAACAATTGGATACACTCATGAATAATCTCCTACCACTTCTTGACAATCATAATGGTCTTTTCTAGTTCCAATGAACTTAGACAAGGCGATCCACTTTCACCATATCTATGTATCCTTGTCGCATCTATTCTTACCAAGATATTTCAACTCACTATTGAAAATAATATCATTGAGCCTCCCCATCCAAGAACAACAATAACTAATACAATATGTTGACAACATATTCTTTTCCTCAATACAAATGATAACAAATCATGAAAGCCATCCATATTCTGGGTATTTTCTCACATCTATAGGGTCTCAAAATAAACTTCCATAAATCCTCCAATATGGGTAAACTTGTCATAGAAGATGATGTGGACATATTTGTTCACCTACTACAATGTATAGAGGATAAATACCCCACAAGATATTTGGGGTTTCCTCGATCACCACATCCATTGCCTCTACTTGTTGGTGTTGGTAAGGTGTGCCCATAGAGCCAATATATGATGATTTACATGGAATATAACTCAAAGGATTTGATTAATACTTATAACGGAAAGCTTCCAATTCATTCTGTTTCATTCAGTTATGAGATAATGAAGAAACACTATGAATGTCTAGAGAATAATATTACTCGATGACTTATGTCTTCAAGTATTAGACTTGTGGAAATGAGATTGTACGAATGTTTAGCATACATAAAAATATTCTCATTATATTCCTAGTCAGTTGTTACTGTGGAAGGTTGATAGACACCAACAACACATAAGACTGGAGTTTGACTTAGTAGATGAATGAGTCTTACAAAGTCGTGATATGACAATATCAAACCAAGCACACAGATACATGTTAGGGAATAGTGTATCAGACAGACTCACCTTGAGAGTGACACATGGAAACCATCATATGATAAGTCATAGTCATCTCTCATAGTGAAGGTTGTGATTATGATTCATAGACATGAAATCACTACACTCATCACATGTCGTTGGGTACACTTTGACATCATCAAACACAATCATGAAACATGGGTTGTTATAAAGGTGATGACACATGGGAAAATACTTTGAGTGATAGATATGCAATTTTCCCCTCCTACTGGAGTATGATATCCTAGCCACTTGATAAGTGAGACTGAGAAACACATGCACATGCACATGTGAATCAATATATAATATTGAGGTGACATTATCTCAGACAGTATGCTCTTGGTTCAAGAACGATTAGATGAATTTTGAGAGGATGATGAGTCCATGCCTCAAGTTCACTCTAGATATCAGAGACAAAGGAATTATACAATCACTACAACACCTTACACAGATTGTAGGTTGAAGTTGATCTCCAACTTTCCATTTACTTGGGTAGCACTGATCTGCAACTAGGCACCGCTTCTTGCTTGTGATGTCATAAGATAGTTATGGACATTCACTGCCTAAGTGATATGGGACCTATAGGGTCACACATAATCTGGAAGAGGTGTTTACCTTGAATGATGATTGGATTGATTACTAAAGTGTTTAGGGTTTCAATTCACACAACCCATCGACTGACTGATTGATTGGTCTGCCAAACAACCATCTCACTGAGTGAGACAACCTTTTGGTCAGCCATACAGACGTCTCAAGTGTTGAGATGACTGTTTGGGTTGTCAAGCTGATTAGAGTTCAAATTGGCTAAGTTCTGCCCTTAAACCGATTGATTCAATGTGATTGAACTGACCAGATCATCTCAGACTCACCATACTACTATCTGGGTGAGTGATACAGGTGTCTCTCTTGAGTGAGATGGCTTAGTTGGCTGAACAAATATTCTGAATGTTCCCAAATAGTTTCGATTGCACATACTTGAAGTGCAAGTAAATTAATATGTGATATTAATTGGAGTCAAATTTGCCAAATTTGTATACGCTTGGGAAACTACCAAATGGCCATTTGGCAATGTGAGATGACAGTCTCGGGTGACCAGATGACTATCTGGGTTACTAGACGACTGTTTAGGCTGTCACATGTTGTGAAAATTCAAGATCTTCCAGTCTTTTCCACTCATGCACAATCTTGTACAGACTGGGAACCCTGACCCTAGCTTCTACTATAAATAGAGGGGTACTGGAGGCTTCCCAAAGCAACATAGACAATTGAGAATCCATTCCTCTAACAACTATTTTCCTCTCTGGTTGTGGTAACTAAGAGAGCCCAGGAAAGTCCTACCTGGTTAGGGAAAGATAGCCACGGAAGAGAATAACTGATCGTTGTTGTTGTGGGAGAGAAAGTTGGTGACCAATACACCAACATAAGGAACAACTACTTCCTATCTAATTTAGTTGAATGATAGGAGTTCTAGTTGGTCTATGTGGACTACTCTAGAGTTAGGAGTCCTTTGGCTGCTGCTCGGAGAGAAAAGTCAGCCTGCAGTCTGTGGCGAGACCAGGAGTCACTACAAAAGTTGTTATTTCATTGTTCGTGGTGAAGACCAGGAGCTGCACAACCACTGTCCAAGAGAAACTAGTTGATAATTACAAATAAGTAAGTTGTTGTCACTGGACTTACTCTAGGACCAGGTATAACTCGCTTCTTCATCCTTCCTATTTCATAGTAGTTGATGCGATCTTGCTTTTATGAGAATACAAATAGATAAATTTTTCCCATTGCTATAATCTGGGCCATGATTTCCCAATAGTGGTATCAAAGACACATTAATTGATTATGATTAAGGATAATCGATATGATTGGATGTTGGTTTAATTGTTTACTTATTGCATATGATGTGAATATTTAAATTTCTATCATATGCATGTCCAATCAAAGACCACATATTCCCAAAATAATATATACATGATATGATATACATGCAATTTACACACGTCACCTAAAAGTAGTTTTGATGGTGGATGTGTAGTGTGGTTATGTCCTAAACCCTATATTTATGTGTAGTTGTATGGTTTGGTTCCTATTTGTCTTGGTCTGTGTATTGAGCATCTACCTCCCTCCTCTCAATATAAAGCTAATGCTTTCCTACCTTTTCTCCCCTCAAATGTAACTCGAGGTTTCTCTTATTCAATGTAATAAAGTAGCACTAGGATAGTTTTCTTTCTTGCAATGATGAGGATGATGATCATTGTCAGTTGAGATGACGAGCTCATGAAATGAGCCGACCGTATGGAGGACCGTGTAGGATAGAATGACGGAACCATACGACTTCCTGGTAGGCCTAACCGACTATCTGGAAGGAAGCCATACATTGGTTGGATAGTAGGCCAGATGACTGTCCCAGTGGGTCCAACTTCCCGTTTAAAAGGAGTCCAAGCATCAGTTGGATAGGAGGACCAACCATCTGGCAAGAGGTAAGATGACCAGTTCAAGGGTTGAGCCGATCTACCCAGACTGACAAGCACATGTCTACACCAACAACAAATTCATACATATGATCTAATGATTGACCTAGGTGGTAGTAATTCCTTGTGGCTACAAGGAAATACAAGTAGACATGGCTATAGCCATCACTTTTTGTTTTATATTGCATGTTTAAATTGTGGGATATAGCATGTATATGATACATACTATATATGTGGTGATGGGATACAATATATGTATATATATGATATATATAAAACCCCTTAATCAAACATATTAAGTCTAAGGTTCTTTCCAATAGAAATACACATGAAAAGCTTATTCGATCAAGCACAGGTTAAGCCAAAGTATGGTGCACCGTCTACCCCATGGAAGTGTGATGGTATTAATGTAGGATCCGCAAAAGATGGATGCATTATTATTGTATTTGCTATTGGGTCATGCTTAACTGGTGACTTGGAGAGCCCAAGCCCAGAGGCATGTAGATGATCATGGAAAGGTGTGTGCATATCATCTATCCAAGAGTTGCATGTGATGCAATTGGCATGATAACCTACCTAAATAATCAAGTTGTGGGCGATCGACAAAAGCTAACTCATGCTTTGATGAAATATGGATCTTGGCTCATTAGAAGATTGTTCACTGTAATTTTTCAAATTGATACTTGAGGGTTATCAAGTTGAAAAAAATAATGACAACGATAATGAATTAAGGACCTAATTATTATCACCCAAATTGTAATCAAATAAAAAATGTGTTTTGAAAAAAATGTAAATTGTTTTGTAGAATCAAATGGAAACAAACAATAATCACTTTTCTTTACAATTGGGAATAAGGACAAACTAATTGGGAATAACTTCCATGACTGGTTCTGGATGTTGAGAATTGTTCTCACACATGAGCGCAAGCTCTATGTCCTGGAGACGCCAAAATCAAATGAACCACCTCAAAATGTGCCAAAGGCTGACAAGGATGCTTACAAGAAGCATACTGAAGGCGTTGTGGATGTCAAATGTATGATGCTATACTCCATGAACTATGAGTTGCATAGGCAACATGAGAACATGGATGTGATTGAGATGGTAACACATCTCAAGAACATGTTGCAAGATTAGGCAAGACATGATCCAAGGCACTGTTCAAATGCAACATGGAAAAAGGAGATCCAATAGGTCCTCATGTGCTCAAGATGATTGGGTACAGGAGAACCTTGCTAGACTAGGATTCTACTTGGGTCAAGACTTGGCCACTGATGGGATTCTACAGTATCTGCCATAGTCATATAGTCAATTTGTCATGAACTACAACATGAGCAACTTTGACAAACTGTTGACAGAGTTGTTGGGCAAGTTGAGAACAACTGAGACAGAAATGAAGAAAGACAAGCCCAATTATGTGATGATGATCAACAAGACAAAGAGAAGTTTTAGGGTAAAGGCAAAGCTAAAAAGGGTTCTAAAGCTAGCCAGAATCCCAAGTCTTCAGATCTTTAGGCAAAGTGAGGTGTAAAGAAAGTAAGAGGTGATTGTCACCATTGCCACCAGCTTGGACATTGGAAAAGAAATTGCCCACTATGGTTATATGAATTAAGGAAGAAGCACTGAGGCCTCCACTTCAGGTATAAATGTTATAAGATAAATTTGATTTCTTCTTCATTTTGGTATGTGATACCAAATAGAGATCTGACATACTGATGTGTAGGATCTGAAAAGAAGTAAAGGCCTTCATGGAAGCACAAAGATGGACAAGGCGGATCAAGAGTTACAGAAGCTTTGGTCTACATTTGAATTTATCTTAGCCTAATGGGCATGTAATAGAGTTAGTAGAACTGCTATTTCATCATGCCATGTAATGGAAGCATTTACTTTAATGAATCTTGTATGACAAGGATGATATATCAATAAAGTGAGAGATTAATTTTTCTCTTTCAAAAGATATGATATTACATGGCAATGCCCAAACATCTAATGATCTTTGTACGAAAGACTTTGACATGAATTTTTATAACATTAATACCAAAAGATGGAAATATATAAATCAAGATTATCATTAGCAAATAGTCACCATGGATGTACATATAAGAAATGCATGTCTAGAATATATATTGATGATAATCTAGACTCCCTTGGTTATTGAACCTAATAAAATATGTAATTCTTTCTTGTATATAACTTGACATGACATCCTTTACCAAATGTAGTGGGAGGATAAGTTTTCCACTAGACCTACATATGATGCATGAATGTATTATGGAATGAATGCTATAAATGATTACTCATAATTTGTTTCACTCACTAGTAATATGATGATTTCTACTTGGTAAAATAGAAATATAAATCTCTTGAAGTGTTCAAGGAGATTATAGATGAAGTATGACTTTGATGAAAGTATTAAGAAACTTTGATGAGATCAAATGTTGAAATACCTTGCATCGATACCTTGAGTACCTTCAAAGAAAGGAATGTGACAATGTATCGCAAGAGAAATCCATCTAAACATGATGATGTGTTAGAATGAAGGTATTATACCATGATGAGTCATGATATGATTGTCAATTAATCTAATGTTCTTGTCTTCATAAATATATACCTATCACAAAATAATGTAGCATTTGAATGGTTTATAAGACATCATATATGATATTAATCGGGAATGTCCCAATATGTCTAAAGGATTGAAACCTATATTGAGAAAGGAGTTTCTTAAAAAAGGTTTATCCACAAACCATGATTGTTGAAAATTACTATTAATCCCAATTAAATAACAAAAGTGTTTTGTTGATATGATAATTGAGTTCTAAAAGAATTAGTGGGAGTAAAGTGAAATGCTAAATGTTTGAGATCAACAAAGAGGTATCATGAGAACTAAGAGAATTACAAGTTGTTGTGGAATTTCAAGTTCATCATGTAACACAGAATAAAATAGTTCTAGTAGAACACATATGAGATTGGAGGATTGTGAATCCAAAGATTCAGATGGGTTGGTCATAATAGATGAGCTGATTAGTCAGCTAGAAGTTAATTCTGAGTATTATGGGATCCATGTAAGCTAACAAAGTGAGACCTTAATAAGATCCACCTTAAAGGGTAACACCTAAAAGGTGCAATAGGGTCTTGTGGTAAAGACCTACATGGATAGCATATAATTACAAGTTGGTTGAATTTTTTTTACAAATCAGTTCAAGTTGTTGAACGTGATAGAAATTCCTTCACCAATTGTCATGCTTGTTGTTGTAGTTAGAATAGACTGTGAGATTTTCCATATGAAGATTAAAAATGGATTACTTAAAGGAAATACATCAGAGGATGTGTACATGACACAACCTAAAAGGTTTTATAACTCCAAGAATGCAAATAAAGCCTATAAACTACAAAGTTCAATCTGGGATTGAAACAAGCATATCAGACATGGGATCTTTTGCTTTGACAAGATAGTCAAAGAGTTTGAATTGAGTCAAGATAAAAGATGAATCTATGGTTACTAAAGATGTAGTGGAGCATATATGAATATTACATAGATGATGGGAATAACATCTCAATATTGTGAATATTAAGATCTGGCATGAAAAACACCTTCACAATGAAGGAGTGAGTGAAACATCTTATTCTTGAATGGAAGTTTGAACATGTACAATAGCAATGTGTTGAAAGAGTTCAAAACGAATGGAATCAATAAGGGATAATCTAGATTAGTCTCTCATGAACCATATGTTCCAATTCTTGTGAAGAATGGAAACAACATGATCAAGATTCCATAGACTGGTATAACAATGAATTTGTCATGAATGCTATAAATGCACTTATCCCATATAATCTTGTATGTATTGGACTTGACAAGATGATATAAGCTCCAATAAGGGTTATTAGAAAGTCATTGAAGATATCCATTAGTACTTGAGAAGTGATTAAAGATAGATTGCTAATCAATAAGGATAGCAATAAAAGAAAGAGTTTGATGTAAAGAGTTACATCGATGCAAGCTTCCATAAATGACAAAGCTGATTATAGATTAAAATATGTTTTGATTTAAAAGGGACAAGTGATGATTAGTTGGAATGATTATGAACTAATAGCAATTAATTATATTCTACAATAGAAGCCAAGTATACTTGTGTTATGAACATAGAGTGATACTATATGGACCCATAAGTTCATATGTTGAACTTATAAATGTTCCAACCATTGATGACTGTAACAATACTGTAACAATAATGGAGATAAGTGTTATGCAAGGAATGTTAGATACCATATTACGGCAGTTCCATCTCATACAAGAAATTGTTAAATAAAGATATTAGGAACATGTAATATACCGACTATAAGAAAAGTGTTGCTAACCTGCTAAATCGACACTAGCACAACAGAAGCATGTTGGACATGTGTAAGTCACTAAGGATGAGATCCATTGGTGATTATCTTTAAGAAGGATGAGATCTGTTGGTGATTGTCTTTAAGTGCAAGTGGGAGTCTATTGGTAAGGTATGCCCATAGGGCCAATCATATGAAAATTGATATGGCATATACCTTAAAGGATTTGATTAATACTTATAAAGTCAAGCTTCCAATTCAATATGTTTCACTCATTATGAGATAATGATGAAACACTATGAATGTCTAGAGAATAATGTTACTCACTGACATATGTCTTTCAGTATTAGCCTTGTGGAAATGATATCATACAGATGTTAAGAGTACATATACATATTCTCATTATGTTCCTAGTTGGTTGTTATTGTGGAAGGTAGATAGACACCAACAACACATAAGACTAGAATGTCAATTGGTTGAGTCTCATTGAGTCATGATATTGTAATATCAAACCAAGCACATAGATACATGTTAGGGAACATTATATCGGACAGACCCACCTTTAGAGTGACACATGGAAACCATCATATGGTAAGTCATAGTCAACTCTCATAGTGAAGCTGGTGATAGTGATTTTTAGACCTAAAATCACTGCAGTCCTCACATGCCCTTTGGTACGCTTTGACATCATCAAACACAACCCTGAAACATGAGTTGTTATAAAGGTGATAATTGGGTGACTTTGTCACATGGGGATAGACTGTGAGTGATAGATATGGAATTTTCTCCTCCTACTAGAGTATGGTATCTTGGCCACTTGATAAGTGAGACTGAGAAATGCATGTGCATGCACATGTGAATATATATGATATTGAGGTCACATTATGTCAGACAATCTTCTCTTGGTTCAAGAAATATGAGATGAACGTTGGGAGGATGACAATTCCATGCCTCAAGTTCACTCTGGATATTAGAGACAAAGGAATTATACAATCACTGCAACACCTTACACAAATTGTACGTTGAAGTTGTTATCCAACTTTCCATTCACTTGGGTAGCACTAATGTGCGAGTAGGCACCACCCCTTGCTTATGATGCCATAAGCTAGTTATGGACATTAACTACTAACATGATATGGGACCTATAGGGTTACACACAGAGGAACTCATCAAGAAAAGGAGTTTATCTTGAATGATGATTGGATTGATTACTAAAGTGTTTATGTATTCAATTCACATAACAGATCAATTAATTGGTTTACTATTCTGCCAAACAACCATCTCACTGAGTGAGATGACAATTTGGGTAGCCAGATGGGCATCTCAAGTGTTGAGACATCCATTTGGGTTGTCAATCTGATTAGAGTTCGAATTGGCTAAGTTCTACCCTTGAACCGACCGATTCAATGTGATCAAACCAACCAATTCAATGTGATCAAATTGACCGACACATCTCAGAATCACCAGATAGTCTGTTTCAATGAGTAAGAGGGGTCTCTCGCTGGTGTGAGATGGCTTGTTTGGGATGAATGGATATTCTAGATGTTTTCTGAATAGTTTTGGTTGCACATACTTAGAGTGCAAGTAAATTAATGTGTGATATTAATTGAAATCAAAATTACCAAATTCATATATACTTTAAAAACTGCCAGATGGCTGTTTCGCAATGCGAGACGACCATCTTTGGGTCACCAGATGGACGTTTCAGCTGTCGTAAGTTGTGAAAATTCAAGATCTTCCCATCCTTTCCACTCCCACACTATCCCGTACAGACTGGGATCCCTGACCCTGGCCTTTACTATAAATAAAGGGGTATTGGGGGCTTCCTAGAGCACAACATAGACAACTAAGAATCTGTTCCCATTAAAACTATTGTCCTCTCTAGTTGTGGTAACCAAGAGAGCCCAGGCAAGTCCTATCCAACTAGGGAGGATAGTCACGGGAGAGAACAAGTAATCGTTGTTGTTGTGGGAGAGCAAGTTGGTGAATAGTACACCAACAGAAGGGACAACTCCTTCCTGTTTATTCTAGTTGAATGATAGGAGTTCTAGTTGGTCTGTGTAGACTACTCTAGAGGCAGAAGTCCTTTGGTTGGTGCTTAGAGAGCAAAGTCAGCCTATAATCTATGACGAGACCACATGAGTCACTGTAAAAGTTGTTTTGTTTGTTGTTCATGGTGAAGACCAGGAGCTACACAACTACCATCCTAGAGAAACTAGTTGACAGTTGCAAAGAAGCGAGTTGTAGTCGATGGACTTGCTCCAAGACTAGGTATAACTCCCTAAACCATCCTTCCTATTTCATAGTAGTTGATGAGATCTTGATGTTGTGGGAATATGGATAGATAATTTTTTTGTTTCTACTACTATACTCTGTGCCCATATTTCCCAACAGTTGGAAACCCATTATCACAACATTTCCATTGAGACTTATGAATTGGAAATCACACACTTTGAGTTTGATTGTCTGACTTACCCTTCATCCCATACTTACCTCATTATATGCTACGTCATTTTTGAACCTATACCATCCAAGGTTTTAAAAAAATTGACTACCAAGGTATGAAGTTTCTATGGGGAGACACTATGGGAAAAAACTACACATGGTCAACTAGGACACGATTTGTAAATCTTAAAAATTGGGAGGATGGGGTATTATTAGCATCAAAGTACAATCAAATGATCTTACAAACAAAACCAGTCCCACACTTGGCTCAAATAAACAAACCATATGGACAACACACACACTAGGCAAATATTATAGATAGAGAAATCCATGGAACAACATTAGCGAGTAAGATGTATCTCCTTTATCGAATCTCTTGTAAATACTATATACATCATACATAATAGTATCAAAGTGATCCCACACTCCTTTATACACATCAAGTATTTTAAATATCCTTGGATTCAAAGATGTAATACCAATAACATGAAATTCCAACTCCACATTGCCTCAATATTAACTAACATCATCACCAATAAGGATTTTCTCTTATTCAACTCCAATAGACAAAATTCATTTAAAAGATCCATGTATCATAATTTTGGTAACATAGAGATCAAATTCATTAGAAGCACTCTACACCAACATGTCAAATTTTGTCTTTTGGGAATGGGGTCAAAGATTATACACCCAAGACAAGATACAATACTTTCATCCATCCTGACATCACTTATGAATCTAACAAGAAACTCTAGAAAACCAAGTGTATGTCTAAATTTTTTATTATTATATGTCTCACATGTCATATTAAAATTGTTTCATGTGAAAAAGAAAAAATAGAGGGTTTCAAGGACCCACTATGTACCTTCTGTGTAGATCCTCATAAGAATCCAAAAACCACCTTTTCTCTTAATGCGGTGTCTCCAACACAATTTGGTGCAAACACTTACACATCCCTCCATAGCTACAAAATGTTAGAGAGGACACTATCAACTTGATGTTTCATGCCAAGCCCAGACAAAACATTAGTGCTAACTCATATATTCTATAAAAAATTGGTAAATTTTTAGAGAAATATACAACAAGATGTTTGAAAATAAAGATAGGCTCATGAACAATATCATTGCTGGTATTTATGCCCATAGATCCAACCATATGATGATTTTATTGGGGCATCATGTACTTGATTTGATAATAATATAGGTGATTCCGTTTGTTATGTTTGTCTCGGTCATGAGATGATAATATAAACATAATAGATGCCTAAATAATGATGTTACTCTATGACATATGTCTTCAGATTGAGGAGCTAAACAATGAGATCATATGTACAATAAGAGTACATACAATCTTATTATGTCCCCAGTCATATATTATTGTGGTAGCAAAATAGATGACAATAATACATAAGAGTGGAATGTGTGTTGACTGATGACAAAGTCTCATTAGTCATGATATTGGATATCAATTCAGACACATATGTACTTATTAGAGAACAATGTACTGAACAGACCCAACGTGAGAGTGCTAAATGGAAAACATTGAATGGTAGCCAAAATAATCTCTCAAAGTGATAATGGTGATTATGGTTCTTAGACTTGAAGTCTCTACACTCATCACATATCGGTCGATTAACTTTGATACCATTCAATGTGACCTTGAATAAGGGTGGCCATAAAGGTGGTGCTCGGGTACGTTGTGACACTGGATTTGACTGTGAGTGATGTAGATGAGATTTGTCCCTCCTACCAGAGTTGATATTTGGACCCCTTGATAAGAGAGACTGATAAAAATATATGGTCATACTCATGTGAATCAAAATGTGATATGTGTTATTGATATGCATCTCAAATAGTTTGCTCTAGTACAAGGAACATAGATTAATGCTAAGAGGATGACAATTCCATGCCTCATGTTCAATTTGGATATTAGAGACAAAGGAAATATATTATCATGGTAACGATGATAATATATGTAGGTTAAAGTTGTTATTCAACTTTTCAATTACTTGAGGAGTAATGATGTGTTGCTAGATACCACTCATTTCTTATGATGTCATAAGCTGTTATGGACATTCACTGCTAACGTAATTTGGGACCTATAGGGTCACATGAATAAGAGGCATTGGGAAAAGGATTTTATTGTTGGAAAAGATTTAAGTTTGCTACTAAAGTGTTTAGGCAATCAATCTGATAATACTGGTTATCTTTCGACCAACTGGAGGCCAGTTGGCCGACTAGATTGCATCTGATTCAAACTACTAGTTTGACTAGGTCAAACAAAGATTTAAATGACAAGTTTGTTTGTGTTAAATGATTAATCCGGCCGAGGGCTTCGAGGCCAACCACCATCTCTACAACTACATTGAGAGAGGAGTCACATGTACATTCTATAATCTGGATCCTACTGATGCACTGATTAATTGTCACTTTTCACAGGTTATTTTACTATGCATTTTTGTGCACTTATTGCTCATTTTGATATCATGTGTACATGATTTATCATTGTTGTCCTATGATACTTAATTGCATCAAATATTTGTTGTTTTTACTTTTTCATATTGATTTATCATGATTTGTGGACTTTATGTTCTTCCTTGTTAAGTTTCAGGTAAATTGACAAGAATCAAATCAGCTCAGTGTTACCGATAGGTCTGTCAGTGGTACTGTCATTTGAAGAAAAGGATAGGGATGAATCGAAGAAACTTAGTGATACCAATAGAAGAATCAATATTACTGACATACAAATAATATCTCTTAAAAAGGATCTCGGTGCTATCGACAGGAACTGAGAAATTCAATAGGAGATGTCAGGAGAAATCTTAGTGCTAGTTGATGGTACCGACACTATGTCGATGGTACAAATAGTTTACAAAGGACCATGAAACTGAGAATGTCTCGGTACCACTAACACCTTGTCAGTGGTGCTGACTAGTCACGATCAGGCCAGATTAAAGATCACATTTAATCTGAGGGTTGTGATTTAATGACACCCAAAGTCAATCCTATGACTATGGGGAGTGCGTCCAAACCTAGACATCACGTTCTTTTTCTATTGCATGACAACCAAGTGCCAGGAGAGGAGAAATAAGAGAAGAAGGCCACATTCTGGATGATTCAGGCACCTCTGCTGGTTAGATTTGCAACTAAAAGATAGAAAATCACTCTATTCATTAGAGGGAGTCATCTAGACTGGCTTCTTTAGGGGTTACTTTATTTTTCTGATGTTTCCCACATTTTTCCTTTCTTATCTCACGTGCATGACAATGAAAATCATGCATGGCTAATCCTCTTTGTTCCTTAGGACCTGAGAGTAGCCCAATTTTGTATTGTAATTGACATTTATGAGTTAATGTTTAAGTTTCCCTAATTTCTAGACATATCTCTATGACTGCTTCACGAATCATTTGTGTTTGATCCCCATTGGTAATTTATTAGATGATTAATTGCTTTAAGAAAGGGATTAAGGGTTGGACATGTCATAGATGTACATGACATAGATCACACTTCGAGAGATGGCTTATGACTATGGAGGGAATAGCCTAGAGGTATTAAAGCACCTAATTAATAACTACAATCACTATGAGAGTGGGATTTGTATTAGATTAGGTAGTGAATCACGCTACGAGAGTGGGTGATTCTTGCTATAGGCCCCTCAGTCTAGGGTTAGGATAACTGAATGTTAACAAATAGTGTTAATTGTAGTATAAACTATGGTGAAACTGTAGTCCTAAGGAATGCATTCATCATGTGATTACAACCATTAATTTTAGTTTTAATTCTTGTATTTTAGTTAATTAATCACCAATCACTCTTTTCCTTTGGTCTAGCTGATTAGGTCATTGGTAGTAGTAGTTTTTTGGACTTATGTTTTCCCCATGTTTGATATATGGGCCTCTTTGGGCCTATATTACTTCAATACACACACTTGTGTGTTGTTTGTGTGGTTTACATGCATCACCTTCCACCTGAGTAGTTGTGGCGATGGGGGCTATAGGGGGTGGTTTCTGGGTGATAGCTTTGCCCATACAAAGGCAGTTGAAGAAGCCAAGTCTGGAGTCATCTTGTGAGATGCTCATGGCTACTGGAGGATCCCAGTCAATCAACTAGGTGTGTGATTTGATCAACTCGTGGTCAAAACTATATTGCTTAAGGAGCGTCAATCAATTGATTGGGAGTATGAGTCACTCGACTTGGTGGACGTGACGTGTTGTTGGTCATGTGCTGACGGAGCAGCTACTGGTTGCAACTAAGGAGGTTGGTGAGGGGAGACGGCACTGTGGAATTGACAACATGCTACTGGGTTTGAGCAGTGGTTGGGCGAGACTCTAGTCATCAGTCTCAGTGGTGAGGAGCTGCTAGGCAATGTCAGCAATGTACTCTACTTCTTGGATGAAGAGGAGAGCTCGATTAAGGTAGGATAAGTGAGTGGACCCCCTCCCCCCACAAATGGCATTTATAACCCCTACATGGCTTGCCAGTCAACCAACTGATTTACTCAAATGATCAACTCGGATATCGTCAAAGCATTTGAATTGTTTTGAATTTTGGCCCCAACCACCTAATTCATTTGCTTGGTTGATCCCCCCCTTTTTAAGTTCTGCAAAAATAAGGGAATAATAGAATTAAGTAAAAAATCTAAAATAAGGGATCATCCAATTATAAGTTAAGTAAAAATAGAAAAGAAATGAAAAAAGGGAAAAAGATACGAGTAAGGGAGGGGGAAACAGTTAGGTTTCCTATGAGCAAGTGCCCTATTTAACATCAAAGGCCCGACACATATGATTAACTCATGGAGGATTCAAGTTTGGAGATAAGGAAAGACTGAGATTTCCTTGTCTTTGGATCTACTGTTGGGGGGATGACTTTCAACATGTAGGAAGAAATTAGTTACAGTGAGATAGTGCTTGAGTCTATATCCATTCACTATGAATTTGCCTTGGAATTTGTCCCAGAGAATGAACGTTCCATTGGGATAAGCATGGTTCACAAGATATGGTCTGTACCACTTGGACCCTAATTTCCTAGGAAAAAGTCTCAATCTAGAGTTATAGACTAAAACATGGTCATCCACCTGAATGCCTTTCCTTCTCAAATGGCCATCATGCCCCATCTTAGTGTGATCTTTGTATATCCTGGCACTCTCATAGGCTGCCATGTAAAGTTTCTCCAACTCCTAAAGTTGGAGGGAGTGTTGTTCTCTAACCATAGACAAGTCAAAGTTGAGAGTCTAAATAGCCCAATTGGCTTTGTGCTCCATTTCTACGTGCAAGTGGCAAGACTTTGGGAAGATAAGATGAAAGGGTGTAGTTCCTAGAGGTGTTTTAAAGACAATGCGGTATGCCCACAAGGCATCATGGAGATTTAAGGCCCAATCTTTCCTTGTGTGGTCTACAATCTTTTCCAGGATTGATTTTATTTATTGATTGGGGACTTCAACATGATCACATGTCTGAGGGTGGTAGGGGGAACAACTATGTGGTACCACCGTATTTCTTTAACAGGGATCAAGGTTTTTCTCTATAAAGTGTGATCCA
Organism: Alisma plantago-aquatica; assembly: GCA_963693085.1. NCBI lineage: Eukaryota > Viridiplantae > Streptophyta > Magnoliopsida > Alismatales > Alismataceae > Alisma > Alisma plantago-aquatica. Next base: position 693,162,569 of record OY856413.1, read on the forward strand.
CCGTTCGATATGATGGTGTGAGGAACTCCAAATCGCGGGAATGTGGTATCTTTAAAGAGTTTTATTACAGATTTGGCACATGTCTTTGTGGGAATAACATCTATCCATTTGGTCACGTAGTCCATATATAAGAGGATATACTCAAACTCAAAAGAAGAAGGGAAAGGGACCATGTATTAGAACCCCAAAACATAAAATATTTCAAGTTTGTGCCAAGAATTCATTGGCATATGGTCTCTTTTTAAAATACTTCTAGATCTTTGACACTGGTTACATGAAAGGACAAATTTGTAGGCATACTTAAACATGGTGGGCCAGTAGAAACCACATCAGAGCACTTTTCTTGCAATCTTTTTTGGAATCATATGCCCACCTGTAGGGCTTGAATGATATTTCTCAAGGTTATCATGGGCCTCTTCTTCTGTGACATACTAGCGGAAGAGGCCGTTTGCACATAGCTTAAAAATATACATGTCATCCCATGTAACATCCCTAACCTGGGTTATTCCATAACCCTGTAAGTTTTGCTTAAGTAAGTTATTTATAAACTTATATTAATATTTTGAAAAGTAATTAAGACTCAAGGATAGTTTATTTTCCAAGTTTGAGCTTATTTGCAAATTGTTTGTGCATTATATGATACTTTGGGTGTAAATTGCAATTTACCCAAGATGAAGGGTTATATTGAAATATGTCACATTTTGAACGTGCCTCAAGTTATTTAGAATCATAAGAGAGAGAATGATAATAAGGGGTGGCTTGTGTAAAGCCTAATTTCCAAGTTGGAGCTTGTTTGAATAATGCTTGTGCCTTGTGTACCAATTTTGATGCAAATTGCAATTTACCCAAAATGTTGGGTTGATATGAAAATTAACACCTCTAGAGTGTCCCTACTCTCTCTTAGCATCATCTAGAGGAGAGAGAAAGAAATAGGCACCATGTTTTAATCATATTTGAGTGATGGTATTCGTGGTGATGAAAAGACCAAGAAGATTTGTATCGGTTTACAACATTCCTTGGAAAAGGCCATGACTAGTTAAGTACCTCAATAAGGTGATGGATATAGGTTTACAACATTCCTTGGAAAAGTTGTATCGGTTTGTGAATAAAGTGATGTTGGGTTGAAATATCTTGTTCAACAAGATAACTAATGGTCAAAATCTTATCCCTAGATTATCCCCAAGAGTTTTTCATGTCAAGATAAATATGTGTTCATGCATGGACACATGTCAACCCATGCATGGACATGTATCACCTAGTATCACAAGGTGATGGCACCTCTTATACACTCTCTCTCATGAGCCTCAATTATATATACCACTCCTTTCACGTACCAGTGAAACTTTTTGAATCCTACAACTCTATTTCTCTTAGATATCATGCATAGTAGTTGAGGAGAAAGGAGGATCTAGATCCTTAAGCTTAAGGTGAAGCCATGGTCATCTTCAACCTTGGTTGAAGCATGAATCTCGAGTTGTGGTTCTTCCTTTCTTTTCTTCTTCACCAAGTTCTTATCTATGGTGATTCTTTGTATATAGAGTAGTTGTGAACAAGTCTTGGATATTTGATAAGTTCATCTTCAACCTTGGGAATGTGAAGCTTTGGATCTTGGATCTTTGAAGTTTTTCTTGAAGCGGTTTATATAACTTGAACCCAATCATGTTATTATTCACCTTCAATCTTGCTATACTTGTTGATCTACTTTCAATTTCGATTTTTTTGAATTTTTGATGATTCTATGAGTTCTAATAGTTGCATAGGACTGTTTTCCATGAACTAGAACAGTAAGGGACGAAATTCTAGAGCTTGATGATGATGACATCATCATGGTACAAACCAATATCGGGTTGAAGCACCTCTAACCCGATATGGTCATGAAACCCAATATGGTGATATGAAATCAGTTATACCTTGGAACCCCACACCCCTATCATTTTGTACATTTGGATTGGTTCAAAAAGGACTAACCAATTGTCTAGGCTATCACTCAACACATAGTAGGTTGATACTTTGAAGGTTTGAAAATGTATGAGCATAAGGGTCTTCCTTTCTTTTCTTCTTCACCAAGTTCTTATCTATGGTGATTCTTTGTATATAGAGGAGTTGTGAACAAGTCTTGGATCTTTGATAAGTTCATCTTCAACCTTGGGAACGTGAAGCTTTGGATCTTGTATATTTGAAGTTTTTCTTGAGGCGGGTTATATAACTTGAACCCAATCATGTTATTATTCACCTTCAATCTTGCTATACTTGTTGATCTACTTTCAATTTCGATTTTTCTTGAATGATTGATGATTCTATGAGTTATAATAGTTGCATAGGACTATTTTCCATGAACTAGAATAGTAAGGGACGAAATTCTAGAGCTTGATGATGATGACATCATCATGGAACAAACCAATATCGGGTTGAAAAACCTCTAACCTGATATGGTAATGAAACCCAATATGGTGATATGAAATAAGTTATACCTTGGAACCCCACATCCCTATCATTTTGTACATTTGGGTTGGTTGAAAAAGGACTAACCAACTGTCTAGGCTATCACTCAACACATAGTAGGTTGATACTTTGAAGGTTTGAAAATGTATGAGCATGAGGGTCTAACTCGATATGCAAAACCCAAGACTTGAGTAACCCGATATAAGTGACACACACACACCTCTTGGACAATATAGTGATAAACACACACCTCTTGGATGATATGGTGATAATCACACACCTCTTGGACGATATGGTGATAAGCACACACCTCTTGGATGATATGGTGGTAAGCACACGCCTCTTGGACGATATGGTGGTAAGAACACACCTCTTGGACGATATGGTGGTAAGAACATACCTCTAGCCTGATATGGTAGTAAGCATAAATCTCTAGCCCGATATGGTGGAAGCACCTCAAAACCAATATGGAGGTAAGCACCTCAAATCTGATATACTTGATTGAGTAACACATGAAGTGTGTTAAGTCAAATAATACTTTAAGATGTAAAGAGTTTAATGCATTTTGATAAGTGTAGGCCAATGTACCTTGAGAAAAGGGTTGAGCCAACTTAATAAAGTATGATGTAATCAATATCCCAATGAGGATGAGAAAGAAACTCATACTTTGTGTGATACTCATTTAATGATAAATGATGAGAATAAAAAAGAATGATTAAATACTTATGATATCAATGTATGCTCCTAATATGTGTGGTGCTATGAATTAGGGTTTTGATTCTTGATAATATGAACTTGAAACCCTAATCAGATAAAAAGGGAAACCCTAACCCTAATAATGGGAAGGTTGTATTTCTCTTATATTTCATGGTGATGATATGTACTTGATATTATTTTTATCATGAAATACTAACCATGCAAGTATCATGAGATGATGAGCATAGCCAGGTTTGAGCTATGATGTTTCACATGATACAGATTAAATGGGCCTTGTGAGCCATGTAAAATACTTGTGCAACAAGTATAATGTATACCTGGGTATGAGGACCTAGAGGTAATAGTTACCTGATAAGAGGTGACAATGTTCAGTGATGAACTAAAGGTTTGAATACCTAGATCTAGAAATCATGATAATGATAATGTTAAGGGATGAGAATCCCCAGTAATGTCATAAGGGACTGAGATCCCGAGTGTTATGCATTCAATGTGTTCTAAAGATTATGAAAGTACTTGATAAATGTATTACACATTTCTTTGTAGCATCTATTATAATTCATGCTTGTAACTTGGTTGATGCTAAAAGATATTATAATGGACCTAATTAATCAAGTGAAACCTTATCATGTAGTTGCCCTGGCCATAGATCCATTCAGTGTCAAAATTTGCTGAATGGTGAAACGAGTTTAACTCAGAGAGCAGATTTTTGAATATGTGGGGGTAATGGGTGAAAATATCCTTATGTCCAAATAGGGATTGTTGTGTGGTCTACCTCATCATCATAAGAGTATGGCTATATGCCATGAATCAATATTAATATATCAGGGATTGTTGTGTGATTTCCCTGAAGAGAGTGCATTCTGTGACTATAACTCTATAGCGAAGATGCCACTATACCCTAGCAAGCTATTTATATTTTGACACGTGATGTCACTACCAGTGGTCTCGTACTGATCGAGGCATGTGAGGTCTTGGAAGATGGCTCTTCCTTTGACCTTGTATTGTACTGATGCTTTACATAGCCATGGTCAATTGGAGCATGAGTGGTACACCTCATCTCCTCAGGGCATAAGTGTGATTTTAAATAAGTGTAATCAGCCATGTAGCATATTTTTTTAAGGATTGAATATGAAAACATTGGATGATGTTGCATTACTTTTGTACATATTAAATGTATAGATGTTATATGTGTTATTCATATTCCTTATAAAGTGAATAGATGATTTATTGCTCTATCATAGATAGTTGCATTGCTTTAAAAGATGATATTTCTCTATTATGCTTATAAACAATGATTAATCTTGATTATTAATATAAAAGATCCTCTTCTCAGTTTTATACTGTTCACCTATGATAATAATGTTGTTGGCAGAGAGTTATATCTCTTGCTAGGACTTTTGTCTCATCCCGTTGGTCCCAACATTTTTAGGTGGATGCTGACAAAGAGGTAGAGACCATACTATAGAGGGAGGATAACAACATTAGGAACAATAGTAATAGCTCAGGTTGAGTGTGTTGTCTGTCGTGTCTTGTAGATAGAAGTCCTATGTGTCATCTCTGTACTCTCAGATCCTTGGGAGTTAGTACGTAATGGTTTTATAAATGATCTAAGATTTTGGCTTGTATACCTCGAGGTTTTATGTTTCTTATATGTATGTTTGGGCAAAGCAACTGGTATATAATATCCTCAAGATGAGATGGTACAATATATGTACAATGTTAACCATGATGTATATATATTGCTTTGGTTCTTTCTTTAAAGGTTTCCTGGCAATGGATCTCTTTGTAAAATGGTTTTAATTTTTAGTGATTTTCATTAATCCGTTGCTAATGGTTATTTTGCATAATTACTATGTGATTTGGGTGTCAGTTTGATAGCGGTTGTCACATCCCAGTAGAAGTTTTTAACATCATGAAAAATTTTCTCTACGCATGTCCCTTATATTCAAAATGCAAGGTACCAGTAGCCATATAATTCAAGTAATTGGAAAACTAGGGGAACTGAGTTTCTAATTTGAGCATCTATTCATCTGGCAAGGAATTTTCTCTGGGGATGCCAACGTCAGGCTGGCAGCTAAGACGACGAAGATGATCCACAATGACATTTTCAAAACTCTTCTTGTCACACCCCAATGTTTCAAAGCAAGTTTAAAACTTAGAATGGGAATTTTCCTAAGGGATAAATAGTTGAGGGGGTAAATGCAAAAAGATCAATAATGGTAATTCTTATATGAAAATGGGAAAAGAAAAATTAAAATAAGACACACTTTCATATTTCACTTTCAAATGTGCATTAAGCGTATCAATTAACTCATTTACTCCTCCTTTCTTTTCTCTCTCCTCCAAGAGAGAAATAAAATATAGGAAGAGGTTAAAGAGGTGACCATGTGACTCTTGAATGACTAAATAGGGTATATCTCGAATGTTGACTCAAGAAAAGCCTTTTCAAATTATCTTACCATTTAAATGGAATTTAATTAAGGTTAATAATCAATATAGAAGTTATGGAACATAATGTGTACAAAAATGAAATCTAGTTGTCTAGCAATATTCTAGACCTTCAAATTAACCCCTGGTTCAAATTTGAAGTCATTTGGGCCATGTTTGACCCTCCAAATTGAATTTATAAAGGTTTGAATATGGTTTTATTAAAGAATTAATCAAATTTACATTGAATACCTTAAATTTCCTAAAGTTTTGGTCCTTTATCCTGTAGCATGTTATAGTTTTGATTTCCTTTTTCATGCATCGATGGGACGGCCCTATTTTAATCACCTCATGATCTGATGACTCTAGAGTCCTCAACTACCTCCACATAGTCTGTGGGTCAGCAACCGTTTCACAAGTCCACCTCATCCGATTTAGTTCTCCATTAATACTCAACCATTTAATGAGATTTCTTTTTGGCTAGTTTTATCTTCCTATGATGTTTCAAACAAGCTATAACTTGTTATCCCTCTCGCCTTGAGCACAAAATACCCAAAGTAGGACATCATCCCTCTCCATTGAGACTTCATAGAAGCCAACCCGATGCTTCAAACCTCTGTATAAGGTGCCCAAAAGCCCCGTCGATCACCACCAATCTCGCCTCCTCAGTTGATTTCACCTTGAATGCTTCGAGCCACCCTACCCTACTCGACCTATAGTTTTGGTGAACTCGATTCCTCCATAGTTGTCTCCTTTGTCCCTTGTGCAATTAAGGACTCAGTGAGCTTCCTTGTCCTCCCTCAATTATTTTACAACTATTAGTTAACCTTGGCTTGCTCTGAGTCCCCATATCCTATAACAATGGTTTGATGCCTTGTTGACACTAGTTTCTACAATGCTCTAATGGCCCTCCGCCCGCGACAACACTTGCCTTGACCTTGCCTTGCCTCCGTGAGTGTTTTGAAGACCCCAGTTGAGGCTTATCTCCTTGTATTCAGTATTTTTGATAATGATTTTCCCTTCCCTATTTCTCAGGTTCCTCCAATTAGTTCTAAGGTCACAGTGCGCCCCAGGGGTTGACTTTGGCTCTTTGAGCTCGTCTGCGCATGAGGAAGCGCTTTGTGCCTTCCCTTTTGTTTGTTTGTTTGCAAATCACAATCTTCGATCGAGGAACCAATCTCTAAGTTCTGCTCTCACCATGGATGCAAGTAGAAGAAGCTAGGTAAACAAATGACCATATACCCACGCTGCTCTAATCAGATGATTTAACGAGCTAGGGCTTTTTCGAGATTTCATGTGTGCTTTTATTTCATTAGCCGTAGATTATTTGTTATGATAAAATGAAAACTTTGCCCTCACCTAATCAATTACATGTAATGTGCGTGTAAGGTTTTTTGGTCATTTCATGGTTTATTTACATTAGGTTTATTTTTTACTCAAATTTGTGTCACACTATGGTTTTACTGAATTATCATTGGTCAGTTTTTGAAAATTCACAGTAAATCATAGGATGCTTAGAAAAATACAAATAAATAGTCATTGGAAAGGGTTTTTCAAGAGGGATCCAATTTTAAAGTTTTCAATCCATGATTTGAATTCCTATTTTGATATTTTATTAGAAACCCTATTTGGACCTATAAAACCCTAACTATGTGTTACATATAATTAATATGATCTAAGTTAACCTTGCTTTCCTAAGTTAATGATTTTGATTAGTGAGCTTAGTCATAATGCACTCAAACTCTAATTCACCCTAATTCAACATAAGATCAATACAAGGTATTTATTAATGATGTTTACGAATAGGTGCTTAGAGCCTAATCAAGTCAACGAATACCTGACCTAGATTTGACTCAAGGACCAGAGAGGCTATATTAGGATCACCTTTGCTCCAAGGTAAGCGGGTCACGCTACTGAGAACAAGTAATTATGGTTGTTTGCATGTTAAGTATAAAGTAGACATTATCATTTCAAGTCTAATGTTTTAATCATGATCACTATATTACTGCTTGATGATTTTTATATGTTATGTCTTATGATTATAATGTTCATAATGATTAATGACTCATGTATTTCATGATTATGTTCAAGAGAGAGAAATATCATCATGTTAAAAGATCATGTTAATAGGGAGAAGTTCCATAATGATAAGTTCAAGAATCATGTTAATGTTAATGTTCAAGTTAATTGGAATTGAACTAGTCTTTATATGCTCTCAAATCATGGACCCTAAGGGGTCGTTAAGGGCTTTCTTAGCATCAAGGGTTTTCCTACCAATCATGTGCTCCTAAGGGGGCATTATAGAGGGATGCATACATTTACTATTCAATTTTTCATGTCAATAATGATTCAATAATACTTATATTTATTTCATGTCAAGTTTTCTTACATGTCAAGTATATTTATTTTCTCATATTCTAACTGCCATTACTATTTACTGATGTGTTGTTTTTCCCCTTTGTATGGCTGGGGACACATTCCCCAGGAATTGGAGCAAGTAAAGACTCAAGAGGAGCATGAAATAACTAGAAGACCTTCAAGATCTCACTGGTAGGGTGCCATCCATACTAGGCTATCCAATTATTTAAACATGTTTATGTTTATGAATAGTTATCCATGTTTAGACATGTTATAGAACTCAAATATAGTTTCCTATTCAAAGAACAATGTATGAATCCCAATGGTGGATCATGTGTTTATTTTCTATGATTTCATAAATGTGACATCCCCCTTTAAGATGAAAGCTTCTACTTAGTTATATTATATATCATAAGCTGGGGTGTTACACTTCTTGTTGCAAATTTCTAGATCAAACTCTTAGAGTAGCAGCACCCACATAATGAGTCTAGGCTTGACATATTTTTCGGTCATCAAATACTGGATGGCAGCATTTCTTGTGTAGACAATCACTTTAGATTCCACCGAGCATGAGTGAAATTTATCCAAACCGTGAAAATTTCCAACGTCTCCTTTTTGGTGGTGGTGTAGTTTCTTTGTGAATCATTGAGGGTCTTCGAGGCGTAGTAGATAAGGTGATGATTCTTATCAACCCTCTGGACAAGGATAGATTTGATAACATAGTCATTGGAATTGCACATGACTTTGAAAGGAAGTGACCAATCAGGAGCTCAAATGATGGGAGTAGTGGTAAGAGTAGTTTTCATGCTGTTAACACGTGTTATGCAGTCTAGATTAGAGGTGAAGATTTCATTTTTCTATAGGAGGTTTGTAAGAGTTTAAATTTTTTTGAGAAATCTTGGATAAATCGATGGTAAAAGCCAACCTACCCTAAGAAGGCATGAATGTCTCAAATGGAGGTGGGAGGAAGGATCTTGGTGATGGCTTCAATCTTGGTGTGGTCGAGTTCTCACCCTATGGCCAAGGACAATACCCTACATAACCATTAAGTGGAACTTTTCCTAGGTGACTCCTTACACTTTTTGAGTATAAGACAAAGATGATACAAGCATGATTCAAAAGAGTCTTCCTAGATGACGAAGTCATCCATAAACACTTTCATGTTTGTCTCAGTCAAGCCAGCATGATCAAGACCATGTACCACTGAAATGTGGTAGGGGCGTAGCAAAGGCCGAATGACATCCTTACAAAAGTGTAGGTGCTAAAATGACAAATGAATGTTGTTTTTCTCAGTCATTGGGATGGATAAGAATTTGATAGAATCCCAGATATCTATCTAAGTAGCAAAAGTATTCCTAGCGAGCAAGGTAATCCAACATAGAATTAAGAAAGGGAAGAGGGAAGTGATTCTTTTTTATGGACTTGTTCTACTTATGGTAGTTGATGCACATTCACTACCTCATAATAGTGCAGGTGTGAATGAGTTCATCATTTTCATTCTTGATTATAGTAGTATAACCCTTCTTGGGCACCACTTGGATGGAACTTACCCAAGGTGAATCGGTTATCAGATATATGATCCCAATAGTAAGAAGCTTGATTACCTCGAGTTAGAAGACTCCTTCATGTTGGGACTCACCTTGCATTGAGGGTCTCTTGAAGGTTTGTATTCCTCAACCATGTGGTTTTTGTGCATGCAGATGGTTTGACTAACCCCTATTAGGTCATTCATCTTGTAACCTAGAATAACCTTTCCTTTCTTAAATTCAGTCGTAAGTTTATCTCTTGTTCAGTTGTAAGATCATAATTGATGATGATAGGGAAAGTTTCTTTGTCATCAAGGAAGACATATTTGAGTCCTTCTAGAAGGGGTTTCTTCTTAAGAGTTTTGGGAGTTGCGGTAATATCTTCTAGGATATATAACATTTTAAGGTCCTCAATTTCCTCAAAAATTCCAACATGGGATCAAAACTAGCAAATCTAGTTATTGTTGAAATTAGACGTAATCAGGTTTGTAAGGGAAATTCAAAAATATCCCCCTCATGTCGAAGCTGGGAGATCTTGTCCATCTAGTCGAGCAGAGAGACCTCTTCCTAAAGATTGGTTTTCTCATACTTTCATATACTCTAAATTCTAATGTTTGTCTTCCAAGATGTGGGAGTATGGTGCCTACCTCGACATCGATTGAAGTGTGGGTAGTAGCTAGAAATGGTCAGCCAAAGATAAGGGGATAACAAAGATCCTCTTTAATATCCATAATGACAAAATCACAAGAAACATAGGTTTCCTAGCCAACCTTGATTGGGACACCCTCAATGATGCCCATTGGCTTAGTCATAGAAGAATATACCAATTTTAGCATCATTGATGTGGGAAACATATCTACAAACCCTAGTCTCTTGTATAGATTATATGGCATAATTGAGATGTTGGCACCTACGTATGCAAGCTCCTTTTGACATATATTATCGACTAAATAACACCCAATCTTGAAGGAGTTATGTTCTTTCTCCTTCTTAGGCATTTTTAAAGAAGGATGTCGGATGTGGTTCTTGCAAGCTTGATAGTCTCGTATTCTTTGGTTCTACACTATTTGGTCAACATCAACTTAAGATATTTGGACCATGGCGACATATCTTAAAGTGCATCCAAAAAGGGAATTGATGAATGCATATTCATCGTAGTTCAATCATCTCGTTTAGCCCAGTTTTGGTTACATTCGTGCTTTTATTGGCCTTATCTCCTTGTATGCAACTCATATTGGCTTAATCGATTTTACTCCTATTTTTATTGATTTTTCTGTACCCTTGTGCAGGTCATTTTGAGCTTTGGGCCTTATCTCCTAAGCCCATATCATCTTCTTTTGGGCTTTGCTTTAGTTCTAACCAACAGCGAGCGCCACCCCCTTTCTTTTCTTTTCTTCACTCACCCCTCAACAGACCGTTGGGCCCCACCGTTCCGTGATCGATGCTCCTCTCTCTCCCGCAATCTCAATCTCTGCAAACCTAAGTATCGCGACCTGCAGATCCACATGCTGCGACCGCGGCAATACCCGCAACCGTGGCGTCCAAGCCCTGCGACCGCGGTGACCACCGACAATCTGCTATCATCCTCTCTACAATCGCAACCTTGCTGCATCCACTACCCGTGACCGCGACGTCCAAACCCCGCGACCACGGCAATACCCGCAACTGCGGGTTCCAAACCCCACGACCGCGGCAATACCCGCGACCGCATCCAAGTAGCCGCAACCGCGGTGTTCTTCTTCATCTCAAGACCGCGACCTGCAACTAGCCGCGACCGCGACAAAAGCCACGACCCGCTGTAGAAATGACAAGGTTGTGATTTTAAGGCGGTGCCCAACCTGCCTATAAATAGGACACGACCCCAGTCATCCAGGGGGGATCTCCAAACGCCGTGAGGCTACAGGTATGTCCTAGGCCTAAGGAGACGACCTCCATCGCCGAGAACCTGCCCCCGAGGTGGTTTCGCGGCCTGTTCACCCAGATCTGGAGTGAAGACTCAGATCTGCAAGCCACCCCGTTCAGATCCGGATCTAGACTTAGATCTGGGTCTAGATCTGTCACGTCTACGCCACTTCTACACCACCATCTCATCCACGAGCTGCTCCTCCTGCTGCGAGTGAGGACAACAACAAGAAGAAGAAGGTGGAGAGAGAAGATCTGCCCCGTCTGTCGTGGTGTACTTCTCTCCTTGTCCAGATCTGCCCCGACATCGTGTAGAAGACCATTTCTTCACCGAGCAGCGATCATCTTCTTCACCATGCTCATGGTGGAAACTTATCTCTCTCTTGTTATTCTTGTTTCTCTCACCATGAGCGAGTAGTTTACTTTTTCTGGGGTGCGGGGACTAACCCCGCTGCCCATACTTTCATATCTCACTATTAAACATTCCATGGCATGTATATAATCTTTCATTTCGTCGTTAATCGTCGATGAGTGCTTGTGGATTGATCGTCTGCTTGCATATATCTTGTTCATTCCCTATGTTGTGAGAACTTCAATGCGTATGTTTTGAATTTCGATTAACGCGGTTGACTCCCAAACTAGAAATAGAATGGGATTCCTTGAGGTCGTAAGTGTATGATTCGTGTGGTGATGAGCCATCTAGCCCACGTTGATGCTTCTGTGTGCCTGACGCCTGTATAGGGGGGCCCACAACTTCATTTGGATTTCTGTATCTTCAGAGTCGTAAGTTTGTGATCTATTTGAATGGTTATATCTGTTACCTAAGGTGAAGCTTACGCGAACCTGACGCCCGTATGGGGGGTTTTGCAGCAGCTCTATTTGAATGGTTATATCTTTCCTGGATGTTTGATGTTTGGATGTGATTGCATGTGTAGTGGTGGCGAAACCCGGGACCATCCCAGTGATTTCCATCATTAATCTTTAATCAACTTTTAATCCTGCTCTTTTACTTTCCTCGCATTTAGTTTAATTAAACTCAATTCAACCAACCTTGTTCTAGATATTAGTCTTGATTCAACTAGATTTGAATAGAAAGAAGTATCTTAAAAATGTTGTCCCTTGGGATTTGATCCTCAACTATACTGCGATAAGACCCATCTGCTTGCGGGTGGTATTATTGTACATCGTTTTGGTTAAAAACTTAGGGATTTCAACCCTAAGTGAGTTTGTTAGTGCGATAATATAAGCCACGTCAAATTCTGGCACCGTTGCCGGGGACAACGAAATCACTTAGTTAAATCTAGTTCTTTTGAGAACTAATTTAGGTTTTTCTTTTACTTTTGATACTATCAATCATATATACTTGAATTTGGTTCTACTTCATCCGTCTTACCAGCAAAAGATCTTTCCATCCTAGGTACCCACAAAGTCTACTGTATACGCCGCTCGGACAGTCCCAGACTCTCTGCTAGCTTTGACCCTAAGATAGATAGAACCTTTCGCTATCAGTACAGAGAGAACCAGGTAAGAATGGCTCAAGAGGAGGAAATTTATCGAAGGGTAGCTCAAGCCCTTAATGCACAAAGAGATAGACTTATGCAAGAAGCCCGAGCTGCAGTCGAAGAAGAAATCCAAGCAGCCCAAGCAGCATCTCAACAAGCAGAGTTACAAAAGGACCTTAGGGAGTTCTCAATCCCTAAAGCTGCTGACGTTCATCATCCAGTACAACCTCCTCCCATCAACGCTCCCAACTTTGAGATACAGGCACATTGGATCACTTTGCTTCAAAATAGCCCTTTCTATGGTAAGCAAGGAGAAGATAGTCAAGAACATCTTTTGAGGTTCATAGACTTATGCGCCATGACAAAGCAAAATGGAGTCACAGATGATGCCATCAGACTCCGCCTCTTCAAGTACTCTCTCGCTGATAGAGCTATGAGTTGGTATAACTCCTTGTAATGCGAACCCATCACCACTTGGGAACAACTTCAAAATATTTTCCTGGAGAAATTCTATCCTCCTTCTCTGACCTATGAAATTAGGGGCCGAATAACGCAATTCACTCAGGTCCCTGGAGAATCTCTAGCTGAAGCATGGGAAAGATACAAAGAGCTTCTACGCAAGTGTCCACATCATGGCATTCCTAAGAATCAACTCATTGAAATCTTTTATAGAGGTGTGGATGATGATATCAAGAGGTTTTTGGATTCCTCGTCTGGAGGAAACTTCATGCGTTAGAGTTATGATAGCGCATGGAAGGTTGTCACCCTTGGAGCTGAAAACCAAGCCAACTAGGGTAGACCTGTTGGCAAAGGAGTGCTGAAGGTAGCTATGGCTGAAGCAACACCCGAGTACAAGTCTATCGCTGAATCTCTCAAACTCCTAGTTGCAAAGCAAGACCATCTAGAATCGTCTCTCACAGCTTATGAAAGAAGACGTTCACCCCCTTGACAATAAGAGCAAGTTAAGTCAGCCTCACTCTTCTGCGAAGCATGCAAAGGAACTGATCATTCTACTCTAGCCTGTAACATTCTCTATGATGTTGTTTTGAGCAATACCTGTGCCCAAGGAGATAGTGGTCAATTGGAAAATCTGAATGTTGTCAACACCATCCCTGGTCAAGGGTACTATAATCCGAATCAGAATAGGAACCATCCAGGTTTTCAATATGGAAATCCTTATGGAGCAGAGAACTCGCGACAACTTGGTTCAAATACTCAACAACGAGGTCCGCCAGGATTCCAGTATAACCAACAACCAAATTTCGGGAATCAAGGAAACTTTAGAGGTAACTACCAGAATATAAACTACAACAATTATCAGAACAATTCTCAATTTCAGAATCCCAACCAAGTCCCCTATCAACAGCAACAACAAGGGAAACAAGTCGGTTCCATCCCTCCTGATGACAAATTGGCAGCTGTTGATAAGATGTTGCAGTCGCAGCAGACTATGATAGCTAACCAGCAAGCCCATCAGAAGGCTATTGAATCTCAACTAGCTCAACTTGCGGTTAGCATGAAGCCACCTACTGGAGTCTTTGTTGGACAACCCGAAAACAATACTAAGCACCCAGAGCAATTGAAAGCTGTCACCACCAGGTCTGGAAAAGACTATTCTGACCCCCCTACTAAGATACCAATAGTGGCAACAAACGATGATGACGTTGTGAATGTCCAAGACTCTACAATACCTGAGTCTCAACTGAAAGAACAACCAACTGCTGATAAGACAGACAAAGCAAGAGTGGAGGAACCTTTGTCTACAAAGGCAGAAGACACACCTGAGTCAGATGTGCCAGTATACAAGCCTCGTCCTCCTTTCCCAGCTCGTTTGAACCAGACAAAGCTCGATACTCGATTCAACAAATTCAAAGAAGCTATGAAGAAGCTTCATGTAGATATACCCTTTCTAGATTCCCTGGCTGAGATACCATCCTGGACTAAGTACTTAAAGTCTCTCCTCACAAGGAAGTACATAACTGAAGAATATGAGACTGTTAAGCTAGCAACAACCACTTCCGATATCATCCAGAGCAAGATGACCAAGAAGCAGAAAGACCCAGGATCCTTTGGGATTTCATGCCATATCGGTGACTCCTCATGTAAGAAGGGATTAGCCGATCTCGATGCTAGCATCTATATCATGCCACTTAGCCTTTGTAAGAGGTTAGGGTTTGCAGAACTTCTCCCAACTGGAATGACTATACAACTTGCAGACAACTCTATGACTCTTCCCTTAGGAATCATCGAAGATGTCCCTATCAAGGTTGGAAAAGACTCTTATGTCCCATGTGACTTTGTCATCATGGACATAAAGGAAGATGCCAGATACCCTCTTATCTTTGGCCGTCCATTCCTCGCCACTGCAAGAGCCTTGATTGATGTTGAAGCAGGGACCTTGCTGCTCAGACTAGGGAAAGAAACCCTTGAGTTCAAAGTTTTTGAAAGCATGCGGAGACCGAGCATGCAGGAAAAAGTCTATTTGATTGATTGCATTGAACAAATGTCTCTCCTCACACAAGAGGAATATGAGCAAGACAATCCTCTAGAAGTGGCTCTAACAAACCCATCTGCCGAAATGTTCATCAACAAACAAGTTAAGGATTGTATTCTTCACCTTGACTCTGTAGAAGAAGATCCTAAAGCCAAGTTCGAGGAACTCAAAGCTATGAATGTATCTGAAGAGCCATGTGAGAATCTAGAAGCCCCTGAAATGAAGAACCTTCCCGAGGGACTTAAATACGTGTTTTTCGATGATCTCAAGGTTTGTCCAGTTATTATAAACTCTGATCTAACGACCGAACAAGAAGATAGACTCCTGAAAGAATTAAAGGAAAGAAAGAAAGCTATCGGGTACAAGATGAGGAATCTCAGCAGGGTCAGTCAAGCGCTTTGTATGCACAAAATACCTATGGTGGAAGGCCACAAGCCTACTGTTGAGCATCAAAAAAAGTTGAATCCTAATATGAAGGAAGTAGTCCGCCGCGAAGTTATCAAGTTGCTCACTTCCAGAATCATCTATCTGATATCTGACTCACCGTGGGTGAGTCCTGTGCATGTCGTTCCAAAGAAGGGTGGCACTACTGTGATACGGAACAAAGATAATGAACTCATCCCCACCCAAACAATAACCAGGTGGAGGATGTGCATCGACTACCGGAAGTTAAACAAGACAACACGTAAAGATCATTTCCCGATGCCTTTTCTAGATCAAGTCTTAGAGTGATTGGCTCACCAGGAATATTTTTGCTATCTCGATGGTTACTCTGGATTCTACCAAATTCCTATACATCCAGATGATCAAGAGAAAACTACTTTTACTTGCCCCTTTGGGACATACTCCTTTAGAAGGATACCATTCAGGCTCTGTAATGTGCCTACAACCTTCCAACGCTGCATGACAGCCATATTTGTTGGTTTAACCAAAACCATTATGGAAGTTTTTATGGATGATTTCTCTGTATATGGGGATTCGTATGATTCATGCCTAAGGCACCTCTCCCTTGTCCTCAAACAATGCGAAGAGACACATATGGTGCTTAATTGGGAGAAATGTCATTTTATGGTAAAAGAAGGTATTGTCCTTGGCCATAGAGTCAGTAATTGAGGAATTGAAGTGGACAAGGCCAAGATCGAAGTGATATCCAAACTATCTATCCCTACCAATGTAAGAGAAGTCCGTGCTTTCCTTGGTCATGCATGCTTCTATAGAAGGTTTATTAAGGATTTCTCCAAGATAACCAAGCCCATGACAAACTTGTTGCTGAAGGACGCTGATTTCCATTTTGATAAAGAGTGTATCAAGAGTTTCAACAACCTAAAGCATGCCCTTACAACAACACCCATCATTCGTGCCCCGGATTGGGATCACCCATTCGAAATTATGTGTGATGCCAGTGATTACGTTGTGGGTGCCGTCTTGGGCCAATGTATAGAGAAGAAACATCATGTCATCTATTATGCATCAAAGACCCTTGATGAAGCTCAGAGGAACTACACAACTACAGAGAAGGAACTCCTAGCAGTCATATATGCCTTTGATAAGTTTAGATCCTACCTCATCGGTTCAAAGGTGATTGTCCGAGCGGCGTATACAGTAGACTTGTTGCTGAAGGACGCTGATTTCCATTTTGATAAAGAGTGTATCAAGAGTTTCAACAACCTAAAGCATGCCCTTACAACAACACCCATCATTCGTGCCCCGGATTGGGATCACCCATTCGAAATTATGTGTGATGCCAGTGATTACGCTGTGGGTGCCGTCCTGGGCCAATGTATAGAGAAGAAACATCATGTCATCTATTATGCATCAAAGACCCTTGATGAAGCTCAGAGGAACTACACAACAACAGAGAAGGAACTCCTAGAAGTTATATATGCCTTTGATAAGTTTAGATCCTACCTCATCGATTCAAAGGTGATTGTGTACACTGATCATGCTGCTATTCGTTATCTTCTAAAAAAGAAAGATGCAAAACCAAGGCTAATAAGATGGATTCTCTTATTGCAAGAATTTGATCTTGAGATTAGAGATAAGAGAGGCACAGAAAATGTTGTAGCAGACCACCTAAGTCATATCCACACTCTGGAAACCGAGAAGACACCAATTAACGACTCTCTTCCAGATGACCAGCTTATGAAAGTCTCAGAAGCTACTCCTTGGTACTCGGACTATGTGAACTACCTTGCCGCTGGTGTCATCCACCCTGAGTGTACTGGAAATGCTTTAAAGAAATTCATGAATGATGTGAGGCGGTATCACTGGGATGAACTGTACCTCTTCAAGCTCTGTGTTGATGGTCTCTACAGACGGTGTATCGCTGAGGAAGAAGCCCAACTTATTTTAGAACAATGCCACTCAGGTCCAGTCGGAGGCCACATGAGTTCTAAGAAAACTTCTTTGAAGATTTTGCAATGCAGTTTCTTTTGGCCAACCATATCCAGAGATGCTTACAATTTTGTTCTGTCATGTGACAAGTGTCAGAGAATGGGAAACATTACGAAAAGAGATGAGATGCCACTTAAGCTATGGCAAGAAGTTGAGATTTTTGATGTTTGGGGAGTGGACTACATGGGTCCATTCCTACCCTCACATGGATTTTCCTACATCCTAATCATGGTTGATTATGTCTCGAAATGGGTAAAAGTCGTACCAACCATCACTAGCGATTCAAAACCCGTCAATAAAATGTTCAAAGACATCCTTTTCCCCCATTTTGGAGTTCCACGCACTGTGATCTCCGATGGAGGTTCTCATTTTCTGGAAAGAAGTTTTGAAGCGCTGTTGAGAATATATGGTGTAACACACAAGGTAGCTTCCCCCTACCACCCACAAACAAGTGGGAAAGTAGAGGTTTTGAACCGTCAACTCAAGGCTATCCTAGAAAAGACAGTAGGATGCAACTGAAAGGATTGGTCAGTGAAAATCAATGACGCCTTATGGGCCTATCGAACGGCGTTCAAAACTCCTCTTGGAACAACACCCCTCAGACTCATCTATGGAAAATCATGTCACCTGCCCGTGGAACTAGAACATAAAGCATGGTGGGCAATCAAACAGCTAAATTTTGACATGAAGAAAGTAGGCGAAGCTAGGATTCTACAACTTCAAGAGTTGGATGAACTCCGAATGACAGCTTATGAGAATGCACGAATCTACAAGGAACGCATGAAACTTTGGCATGATGGTCATCTGAAGAGGAAGGACATTCAAGTGGGAGACCTAGTTCTGCTATTCAACTCAAGACTGAAGCTATTCCTAGGAAAACTCCATTCTCAATGGTCGGGACCATACATTGTCAAAAGCATCTATCCACATGGTGCATTTACCTTATGGAGTGAAAAGTCAGGTGATTTTGTGGCAAATGGCCAACGCTTGAAGAGATATTTCACCACAGCTGATACTAGCACCGATGAATTGATGAATCTGTCCAAACCGACATACCTACCAGAGAGCTAAAGAAATCATGTCGAGCCATCGACATAAAACAAAGGTGCTTGTCAAGAGGCAACACGATCTTTAACTTAGCTTTTACTTTTAGTTTTTTTTAGAAAATTTTGCACCTGGTAGACAATGCATCGCAAGGTGCAATCTTAAGCTCTGATAGTTTCCATTTTGAAATTTTAGATGGAGGACGCGTCGCCGAAGGGAATGCAACCACATCTGGTGGATCAACCAGCATGAGTGTTCCCCTCCATCTCGGATTTAGAGTTTGCTCTGGATGAGCAAATTCCTAAGTTTGGGGTTGAGGGTGGGTGGTACGTACTCTACTTTCCACCCTCTCCAATCCATTTCAGACTTAAGATTTCATCGTTGAAACTTTGTTGCATTCTTGAGCAAACTTCTCAAAAAGTTTCACAATTTTCAAAAGTTTTCATAGTTGTTTGTATAGAAACTTGATGAAGTTCTGACGCTTTTGTTTCAATCAAAGCCATTACCTAGCTGGCTATCCTATTGTTCCATGCAGTTTTGAATCATTATACCCTCCTTTTGAATCATTGATGTCTAAGCGCACACAAAAAGAAATGCAATCTCGAGTCGAATAGAGGAGAGATTCGCACAAAAAAATGCAATCAATGAAATTGCAAATCATATAATAAAAATCTCGAGTCGAATAGAGGAGAGATTTATTTCTTCCTTCCATACCACCCTTCACTCCCTTTTCCGCCTACTGGCACAATGAATGCCTACACTCACCAACATCCTAAAAATAGCAGTGTCAGATCAGGTGCGCACTTGTTGTTCTGCGGGTATCTCTGGACTCTTACGAAACTCTCTGACATGCTTGATTTTGGAAAGAGTAGAGAGGAAGTGATATTGGGAAGCGAACTCAGGAACGAAGATATGGTAAAATGTGTTCTGTGATCTCATGATGTTGATACACTTAGTCATACCGAGCAGAAAAGAAACAATCGTGATGTGAAGATGAAGCAGTCACCCGAGTTGAAAGAATTCATTAGGCGATCGTTTCAGATTTTGTGTTACTCGAGGATGAGCAACGTTTAAGTTCGGGGTATTTTGATGAATGCATATTCATCATAGTTCAATCATCTCATTTAGCCCAGTTTTGGTTACATTCGTGCTTTTATTGGCCTTATCTCCTTGTATGCAACTCATATTGGCTTAATCAATTTTACTCCTATTTTTATTGATTTTTTTGTACCCTTGTACAGGTCATTTTGAGCTTTGGGCCTTATCTCCTAAGCCCATATCGTCTTGTTTTGGGCTTTGCTTTAGTTCTAACCAGCAGCGAGTGCCACCCCCTTTCTTTTCTTTTCTTCACTCGCCCCTCAACAGACCATTGGGCCCCACCGTTCTGTGATCGATGCTCTTCTCTCTCCCGCAATCTCGATCTCTGAAAACCTAAGTATCGTGACCTGCAGATCCACATGCCGCGACCGTGGCAATACCCACGACCGCAGTGACCGTCCGCAACCTGCTCTCATCCTCTCTACAATCGCAACCTTGCTGCATCCACTACCCGCAACTGCAACGTCCAACCCCCCGACCGCGGCAATACCCATGACCGCGACGTCCAAACCCCGTAACTGTGGCAATACCCGCGACCACATCCAAGTAGCTGTGATTGTTGTGTTCTTCTTCATCTCAAGACCGCGACCTGCAACTATCCATGACTGCGGCAAAAGCCACGAACCACTGCAGAAATGGCAAGGTCGCGATTTTAAGGTGGTGCCCAACCTGCCTATAAATAGGACACAACCCCAGTCAGCCAGGGGGGATCTTCAGATGCCGTGAGGCTGTAGGTCTATCTTGGGCCTAAGGAGATGACCTCCATCGCTGAGAACCTGCCCCGAGGTGGTTTCACATCCTGTTCACCCAGATCTGGAGTGAAGACTCAGATCTGCAAGCCACCCCGTTCATATTCGGATCTAGACTTAGATCTGGGTCTAGATCTGCCATGTCTACACCACTTTTACACCGCCATATCATCCACGAGCTGCTCCTCCTGCTGCGAGTGAGGACAACAACAAGAAGAAGAAAGTGGAGAGAGAAGATCTGCCCTGTCTGTCCTAGTGTACTTCTCTCCTCGTCCAGATCTACCCCGACATCGTATAGAAGATCGTTTCTCCACCGAGCAGCGATCATCTTCTTCACCATGCTCATGGCGGAAACTTCTCTCTCTCTTATTATTCTTGTTTCTCTCACCATGAGTGAGTAGTTTACTTTCGCTGGGGTGTGGGGACTAACCCTGCTGCCCATGCTTTCATATCTCACTGTTAAACTTTCCATGGCATGTATGTAATCTTTCATTTCGTCATTAATCGTCGATGAGTGCTTGTGGATTGATCACCTGCTTGCATATATCTTGTTCATTCCCTATGTTGCAAGAACTTCAATGTGTAGGTTTTGAATGTCGATTAATGCGGTTGACTCCCAAACTAGAAATAGAATGGGATTCCTTGAGGTCGTAAGTGTATGATCCGTGTGGTGACGAACCATCTAGCCCACGGTGATGCTTCTGTGTGCCTGACGCCTATATAGGGGGCCCACAACGTCATTTGGATTTCTGTATCTTTGGAGCCATAAGTTTGTGATCTGGATGGTGACGAGACATCTGATACCTAAGGTGAAGCTTACGCGAACCTAATGCCCATATGGGGGGTTTTGCAACAGCTCTATTTGAATGGTTATATCTTGCCTGGATGTTTGATGTTTGGATGTGATTGCATGTGTAGTGGTGGCGAAACCCGGGACCATCCCAGTGATTTCCATCATTAATCTTTAATCAACTTTTAATCCTGCTCGTTTACTTTCCTCACATTTAGTTTAATTAAACTCATTTCAACCAACCTTGTTCTAGATATTAGTCTTGATTCAACTAGATTCGACTAGAAAGAAGATTCTTAAAAATGTTGTCCCTTGGGATTTGATCCTCAACTATACTGCGATAAGACCCGTCCGCTTGTGGGTGGTATTATTGCACGTCATTTTCGTTAAAAACTTAGGGATTTCAAACCTAAGTGAGTTTCTTAGTGCGATAATATAAGCCACATCAAGAATGTCAACATGAAGTTTCTTCATGGTATCTAAAAACTTCATGAATATAGTGCCCAATCTCATCTTCTTGAGGCATCCTTAATAAGGTGAACACAATATGTAGATTGGCACACCAGACTTACTTTTCTCAACTACTGAAGTTTCAACAATGTGAGATTTTTCCAAGCTAGAGGTTGAAGTTTCTTTTAGTAGTTGGTCTTTTATCAATCACGATGGTGTCATTATTGAAATTGATATAAGTGACGGGGGGTTCTTAGGAGGTCGAGGAGGAGAAGGATGCATGTTCTATAACATGTGGAGACAACTTTCAATTACTCATGATCTTTAGGATGTTTTTGAGTTACCCAATGAAGGATCTTGGAGGAGGACATTGGTTGATAATGAGTTGTACAACCCAAGAGTCAGTCGCTTTGAGAGATTCCATCTGGGATAAAAATAGTTGCTTTTACTCCAAGAACTATTTGTCAGTAATAGAAGTAGGATCAGGAGTGGGTGCAGGTTGCTACAACTGTGGAGCCTGGTTAAGGTTTTGAAGTGGCTACTCACAATTTTGGAAATTTTCCTGATATTTATCTTAGTATTGAAGGTTTTTCTGATTACTATACTAAAAACTGGGCGGTGGATGATCTTAGTAGTTCATTTTAGGTAGTCATTGTTGAAATGAGTTTAATGCACTGACTGGGTTTCCATATCAAAAACTAGTAGGTTCCTGGATTGATTGGAATTGTAATAAGCTTGACCAAGAATGCTATGAATGAAGTTGAGGTCCTCCATTTGTTGTCCATCTCTAGGTCACATGGGGATCTTGTAAAGAAATTGGCACTATTGAGTGGAATGATCATAGACAATGGAAAATATTTCAAAGGAATACGGCAACATTCACATGTTGTGGAACATATTGAGCTTGTTGAGGGGGTCCCCGTCCCATGGAAGCAAGAAGTAAAGATTCCAACCAATCTTATTTTAAATCAATCACTTGAGGCTTTAAACAATCGACTTAAACTCAGATCTATCTTTGTCCTGAGTGACCTTGAGTACTCTCCCTTTCCCTCTATGAAATTGGGCTTGGGTCTCAATGCTTCTTTATACAACATTCCATGCACTATCAAAGTTTTAAAACATGAAATTTCCTCCCGAGGAAGTGTTAAGAAGGACTTTAGTATCCTAGTTGACACATCTTTAAAAATGTCTCGATTAACTACATTGGGGAAATATTGTGATGAAAGCTGGGAGAGCTTGTCCATCTAGTCGAGTAGATAGACCTCTTCCTAAAGATTGGTTTTCTCATACTTTCACATACTCTGAATTCTAATGTTTGTCTTCCAAGATGTGGGAGTATGGCGCCTACCTTGACATTTATTGAAGTGTGGGTAGTAGCCAGAAATGGTCAGCCAAAGATAAGGGGATAAAAAAGATCCTCTTTAATATCCATAATGACAAAATTAAAAAAAACATAGGTTTCCTAGCCAACCTTGATTGGGACACCCTCAATGATGCCCATTGGCTTATTCATAGAAGAATCTACCAATTTTAGCATCATTGATGTGGGAAACATATCTACAAACCCTAGTATCTTGTATAGATTATATGGTATAATTGAGATGTTGGAGCCTATGTCTGCAAGCCCCTTTTGACATATATTATCGCCTAAATAACACCCAATCTTAAAGGAGTCATGTTCTTTCTGCTTCTTAGGCATTTTTTAAGAAGGATGTCGGATGGGTTCTTGCAAGCTTGATAGTCTCATATTCTTTGGTTCTACACTATTTGGTTAAAATAAACTTAAGATACTTGGACCATGATGACATATCTTAAAGTGCATCCAAAAAGGGAATGTCAACATGAAGTTTCTTCATGGTATCAAAAAACTTCATGAATCTAGTGTCCAATCTCATCTTCTTGAGGCATCCTTAATAAGGGGAACACAATATGTAGATTGGCACACCAGACTTGGTTTTCTCAACTACTGAAGTTTCAAGAATGTGAGATTTCTCCAAGCCAAAGGTTGCAGTTTGTTTTAGCAGTTGGTTTTTTATCAATCACGATGGTGTCATTATCGAAATTGATATAAGTGACAGGGGGTTCTTAGGAGGTCGAGGAGGAGAAGGATGCATGTTATATAACATGTGGAGACAACTTTCAATTGCTCATGAGGTTTACGATGTTTTTCAGTTGCCCAACGAAGGCTCTTGTAGGTGGACGTTGGTTGGCAATGAGTTGCACAACCTGAGAGTCAGTCTCTTTGAGAGATTCCATCTGGGATAAAATTAGTTGCTTTTACTCCATGAACTATTTGTCAATAATAGAAGTAGGATCAGGAGTGGGTGCAGGTTTCTACAACTGTGGAGCTTGGTTAAGGTTTTGAAGTTGCTACTCATGATTTTGGAAATTTCCCCGGTATTTATTTTAGTATCAGAGGTTTTTCTAATTACTATACTAAAAACTGGGTGGTGGATGATCTTAGTAGTTCATTTTTGGCGGTTATTGTTGAAATGAGTTTTATGCACTGACTGGGTTTCCATATAAAAAACCAGTAAGTTCCTGGATTGATTGGAATTGTAATAAGCTTGACAAGAATGCTATGAATGAAGTTGAGGTCCTCCATGTGTTGTCCATCTCTAGGTCACATGGTGATCTTGTAAAGCAATTGGCACTATTGAGTGGAATGATCATAGGCAATGGAAAATATTGCAAAGGAATACGTTAGCATTCACATGTTGTGGAAGGTATTGAGCTTGTTGAGGGGTCCCCATCCCATGGAAACAAGAAGTAAGGATTCCAACCAATCTTTTTTTAAATCAATCACTTGAGGCTTTAAACAGTCGACTTAAACTCAGATCTATCTTCGACCTTAGTGACCTTGAGTACTCTCCCTTTCCCTCTATGAGATTGGGATTGGGTCTCAATGCTTCTTTATACAACATCCCATGCACTATCAAAGTTTTAAAACATGAAATTTCCTCCCGAGGAAGTGGTAAGGAAGACTTTAGTATCCTAGTTGACACCTCTTTAAAAATGTCTCGATTAACTACATTGGGGAAATACTGTGATGTGGGAAATGACGAATTAGTTCTTTGAATCATTCCCATGCTTTGCCCAATGTTTCTTCAGGGGACATTTTAAATTGTGTAGTCTGCTCCTAGATTTGAAAAGTAAGGGATGGGGGTAATATTTTTCAAGAAATTTAGATTGGAGGGGCTCCCAAATGGTGATGCAGTCACCTTCCATGGCATTATACCAGGAACTGATGAGATATGTCACTGAGTATATAAGTGGTAGTTTGAGGGCATCACCAAAAAATGCCTACACCTTGAATAGGGAACACAAATAAGTAAAACATTGGAGATGGTCTTGACAGTTTTTTCTAATCCTCCCAAAAAATGTGCTTGCTTGGAGCATAGTAATCCAATGTATACTAATTTCAAATTGAGGATTAGTAATAGAACGAGGTACGAAAGGAAGTAGTTCTTGGGTGGGCAAAGGGATCTAGAAATCCTAGAGTTATTTCTACTACTCTACTCCTTATTGGTCGGTGTTTTGGGCTTCCAAAGCAACAAATGTGGCCGCATCTGGTTTAGCTCTATAGTTTCTCTCTCTCTGTAGATTGGGCCTCCCCTATTCACCTTTGAATATATTCTTTTTCATCCATTATAATTTGTTTGGTGCAGTTCATATGGTGAAAAGTTCTATCAATTTTAGGATCAAACGACATATTATTAATGCCTTGGGAGCATCGCATGTACCGTGAATAAATGTGGGAAAAGGGACAGAAAATTGGAAGATTCATGAGGATAAGATTGAATATAAATATAAAAAAGCACGTGAAGTTTTGCAAAAAAGCAATATTACTAGAATGGAAACTCGATACGAGGAGGAGTAAACTACCAGAAAGGGGTTTTGGTAGGAAATACATAAAAAAATAAAAAGGTCCTAATTGTTCAAAGTGATTGGGTTAAAAAATTAACTATATTTGCCATCTTCGACAACGAAACCAAAATTTGACGTGTCCCCACGTCGTAAAAAATTGAACTGATAAATAGTCCCTGGAGTTTAACCTTTTATGGCTTTGTAAAAAATGGAACTGATATAACATAGAAGGTATTGGTCCCTATAAACGATGTGCCAAGAGTTAATTCAAATCTAATGTGATGAACAATGTTTAAAGCCAATTTTAAGAGAAGTGATTGATCAAGAATGAGAAAGTAAACCTACAGACTTGAAACTAATTTATCAAAGAAAAGAATAAACAAGAAGTAAAATTTTAGAAGTAAAGACTAAGTTTATCAAGATAAATTAAACTAAGGAGCAAGGAAAAAATAAGAACAAAAGAGAACTAAATCAAGGAGACAATAATCAATCAAGACTAATTTAGTTAAATGGAATTTCTATAATTCCGAATTTTACCACCATGAACCCCATAGTTATCTTAGACACTTTTAATTTCTTTTAGAAAAAATTTAGATTATGTTCATGGATATATTTTGTTTAGGGAATCAGATTCATGGATCAAACTATCCACAAATCGATGGTCTCCGTGTCCTGAAGGTCTTGGTTCAATCGTTCTAACATGTTCATGTCTGTGGTCACATCCAAGGAAAACATGAGTTCTATCTAATGTTCTGGGTCACAAATAAAGGTCATATCAATGAAAATCATAAAAATCATAACATTCATGGAGTACAATTGATCATATCCTATTCCACATTATTTAATTGGATAAAAACACATATTTTATCATCTTTTAGGATATTATATTTTAATAAAATGAGTTATGGAGATCATGGGGCTAGTCCCCATGTCTCGACAATGGAAATACTACACCATATTACCCATAGAACAAAGAAAAAAGGTTAGGAGAAGAGAAATCATGTTGGGGACAACAATTGTAGAATCCTTTTCTCCAATCATGGCTCTTATTCTCTCAGACAGAGTTCTAGGATAATAGGGGGGATGATGATGAGTTTGAACACTCCCCCCTTTATTTTATAATAGAGGAACCCTAGGAGCACTAAAATGGGGCCTATTGATGGATGGAAGATTCCATGATTGATGCGCCATTCAATTGATTGGGGTTGCTATTCGGTCGACCAGATTGAATGATGTGTGCTTCTTGAGTTTGGAAAGTTGTATGTTTCACTAGTTTCTAAGAGAATATAGTCGACCAATTTGAGGTCAGTCGACCGGTTCAGTCATGCAAACTAACCTTATTTCATGGGGTTGAGTCGAGTGACTGGAGTGGCCAGTTGACCGATTACTGAATTTCATTTTTTCCTTTTTGCTACTGAGTCAATCAACCAGAGGGGACGAGTCGATCGATTGGCCTTTTAAAGGGTTTAAATTAACCTTTTATTCCCCAGATTTCTTGAGGGAATGAAGTAGTTCTTGGACCAAGGTTGAAGGAGTGCCAAAATACATACAACCTACAACATGATGGGAAAAAATCTATTTAAAGAGAGAAAGGAAAGGAAATTGCATTGAGATCATAAAAATGAAGAAAAAGGGACATGAAATCCTAAATAAATGACTTAAAGTGTTTGCGATAAAAAGTGATATATATGCATTCATCAACCATCAAGCACGATCCATGGTTACTACACTAAGAGGATGATGTTGACTGCCATCTGTGTGCTACTTAATAAGGAAGCATATCTTTGTGCAAGGATAGTCACTTGACTTACTCCAGAACAAAGTATATCTTGCACCCTGTTTCCTAATACATCATTGTTGATGTGATCTACTAGTTAGGAAATATGGAAGAAATTTTGCATATCCAATGCCATCTCAGTTTCCATGTTTCCCAATAGTGGTGTCAGATCCACGTCAATTTAAAGTGTATCATGATTTAAATTACTATGATTATATTTCATTCTATCATTTATTTTTTTGCAAACAATGTGATATTTAAATGGTTACTGTGCATATCCAATTAAATACCACATACTCTGAGGAATGTCTCATAAATTTTCTAATTATATGATATTATACATATGAAACCCATATGTGTGGCCCTAAAATGAGATTTCATGGTGAATGTATGCATGGTTATGGATAATACCCCTTGGATGCTTGTGTCATTAGATGGTTTACTTCCTACTTTATAAATTCAATCTACATAGTGAGTCTTCCTCTTTCTTATCCAAATGTAATAAATGCTTAACCCCCCTATGCTCCCCTTCAATGTAACTTAAAGTATTTAAACAATGTAATAAGTAGATAGGGATAGAATTAGTTTCCATTTATCAAGAGAAGGGGTTCTGACCAGGCGAGTTAACCGACTGGAAGTCAAGTAGATAGACTACACAACCAGAGGAGCCAGCCGACCACAAGTGCCAAGTGACTGACTGAAAGAGTCCATCCAACCAATATATATATATATATATATATATATATATATATATATATATATATATATATATATATATATATACATACATAATACTTCAATAAATTTTAAGTTTTAGATGCTTTCCAACACAACACACATGAAAAGCTTGATCAATCAAGAGTGGCTACACCAAAGCATGGTGCATCATCCATCTCATGGAGTGTGACCGTAGTTATGTAGGTCTGCTAAAATTGGGTGCATTTATATCATGTTTCCTTTTGGGTCAGGCTTATCTAGGTGACCTTAATGGGATTATGCGCCTAGAAGCTTACTGATGGAATATCAAAAAAAGTTGTTCATGTAATCTATCCAAGAATTGTATTATATGTAATTGGCAAATATTGCCTACTATAATCATTGGTTATTGACGTCAATGTTCATTGGGTAGTAACGCAATGCATTTTGGATCTTGGGTCACTAGAGGATTGTATGATGCAATCTTCTGAATTGATGGTGAGGACTATTAATGAGTGATAGTCAATTGAATTTCTAACTAATATTTTCAATATTTTCAAATCAAATCAAAATTGTTTTGACAAAATGAAAATTTTCTATTTGTATAAGCAAATGGAAACCACCAACACTTTTTTTTGTTATAGATCCTTGAGAAGGACAAACTAAATGGAACCAAATTTCATGATTGGTTTAGGAATTTGAGAATCATTCTGACTCATGAGCATAAGCTCTATGTCTTAGAAACACCAGAGCCAAAAGAACCCACTCCCAATGCGCCTAAGGTAGAAAGAGATGCTCATAAGAAGCACTCTGATGATGCCATAGACATCAAATTCCTGATGCTATACTCTATGAACTATGAATTGCAATGACATGATAACAAATATGAACATTCTCAAGATGATGGCACATATTAAGAAGATGTACCATGATCAGGATAGGAAACAGAGATATGATGTCTCAAAAGCACTACTTAAGTGCAATATGGTAGAGGGGGATCCAGTAGGGGCCCATGTGCTCAAGTTTATTGGGTACGTAGAAAACCTAGAGGGACTTGGATTTCCTCTAGGCTAAGAGTTAGGCACATAAATGATTATGTGATTGTTGCTTGAATCATATATCTAACTGTTGTCTAGATTGCTTGGCATGTTGAGAACTACTGAGACACGAATGAAGAAGGACAATACTAGATCTTTGATGATGATCAACAAAGGAATGGGGAAGTCCAAGGGAAAAGGTAAGGCCAAGAAAAGTTCTAAGGTCAGTTAGAAATCAAAGCATTCTACACTTAAAGAAAAGGGAGGAGTGAGTAAGGAAGGGCATTGCCACTACTGTCACCAATCTAGGCACTGGAAAAGGGATTGCCCTCTTTACATAAATGAACTCAGGAAGAAGAAGCAGGTGATGTAGATCTTCACTTAAATTATACACGTTGAGATAAATAGGTCTACTTCATCATCTTAGGTATTGGATAACAGATGAGGATCTCACATATGTTAAAAGTGCAGGATCTGAGTAGAAGTAAGCAAGATAAGGTGGAATTGCACAGAGCAAGAGTTTCTACCAATGTAGTTAGAACCTATCATTTATTTTAATAGGCTTGTAGTAGAATTAGAGAATTGCTATTATGTACTTACCATAAATAGAAACATCATTTTTGTATCTTGTTTGGAAAAGAGTCAATTTGAATTTCATATGATGAATGATCGATGTTCTATTTTAAAGATAAGATCTTTTGTGGAAGTGGCCTAATGTTTCATGATCTATACTTGTTAGTTCTAGAGATAAGTATAGATAACATAGACACTAGATGGCTCGATGACTCAAAGAGAACATACCAATGCCATTGTCTTCTAGGACACATAAATGATAAACACGTTTTCATACCCCATAAAGATGGTTATCAAGAATCCTTTGGTTTTGAACCTATAAAGACACACAACTCTTGTTTATTGCATAATATGACAAAACAACTATTTATTTAAAATAGTGAGAGAATAGGTGATCTATTGGGAATCATACATATTGAAGTATGTGGACCTCTTAGAACAAATGCTAGATGTGGTTACTAGTATTAGAGAACTTTGATTCGATCGATGTGAAGAATACTTAAAGCAAGAGTTTGAGGACCTTCTGTGAGACCTTGGTATTGTATCACAAAGGACTCCTCCTGAAACAAAATGATGTATTAGAAAAAAGGAATTGTACCCTATTGGACATGGTGCGATCATCAATAAGTCTAGTTGATCTTCTTAATTCCTTTTTGGGACATGCTTTACACTAGACTGTGTACCATCTAAATTGGTTCGAAAGAACCATATGAGATATGGAATGGGAAGTGTCCCAGTATGTCTTTTATGAAGATTCGGGGATGGGAAGCTTATGTGAGATTTTTTTTGCTAAAAGGTCCCAGATCAGATAAAAATGATTTTGTTTTATATCCCTTGGAAACCAAGGGATACTACTTGTATAACCCATCTAACAACAAAGTAGTTGTTTCTAGGGAATAGAATAGGAATTTATTTCCAAAGGAATCTATGGGAGAAGAGCAAAACTTGAGGAAGTTTGAGACCAACAAGAAAACATTTAACCTATAGAGGTACAAAAGGATCAAAGAGAGTTACAAACCATTGTAAAATCTCAAGTTACTCATGTAACACATGAACCTTGTAGATCTAGTAGGACATGCCTTGAGCTAGAGAGATTTGGATATCTTGTGACTCGAGAAAGTAATGAGTTGGTCGTATATGATGAGCCAACAACCTACCTAGAAGCTATTGAGGGACCAAATTCTGAGAGATGGCATGAGGCCATGAGATCTGAGATGGACTCCATGCACACCAACAAGGTAAGGACCTTGGTGGATCCAACTAAAGAGATAAAACCCATAGGGTGAAAAGCAATCTTCAAGAAGAAGACTGCCACAGATGGTAATGTACAAACCTATTAAGGTATATTGGTTGCAAATGGTTTTATACAAGTTCAAGGTATTGAACATGATGAAATATTTTCACTTGTTACCATGGTTCAATCCATCAAGATCATGCTTTCCATTGTAGCTTATTATGACTATTAAAAGGTCTATAAGCTACAAAAGTCAATCTATGGATTGAAGCAAGCATCTCAAAGCTGGAATCTTTGACTTGACTAGGCAATCAAAGAGTTTGGCTTTAGTCAAGGTGAATATGAATCATGTGATTACAAGAAGGTTAGTGGGAACATAATTGTACCCCTCATATTGATGGGGAATGACATGCCTACCGTACATATGGTAAAGAAATGACCGGGAAGTACCATCTCTACAAAAATTTTGGTGAAACATTCTATATATTAGGAATTAAGATCTATAGAGATAGATCTAGAAAGATTCTTGGCCTAAGACTGAGTACATATATTGATAAGGTGCTGAAAAGGTTCAACACGCATTACTCAAACATAGGATATTTTCCCATGTCCCACAGAATTACTTTCCCTAGATTCTAGTGTCCCAGTCCTTGTGAAGAAGGGGAACACATGATTAAGACACCATATGCATTCCCAATTAGATCTATCATGTATGTAATGTTATGTACTCGTCCCGTTGTCTCATACATTTTAGACATGACAAGAATGTATTAGTAAGATCCGACTCAAAGTCACTAGACTACCATAAAGAAGATCCTTAAGTAGTTTAGAAGCATTGTGGGTCAGTTTCCTATTTATGGTGATAAGGAATGGTTGGGTGTAAAGGGTTACATTGATGCAAGTTTTCAAACTGAGAAAGATGATTATTGATTACAATCTAATTTTTTGTTTGGCCTTAGAATAGAATTGTAAGCTGGAAAAGTTCTGAACAAGAGTTAGTTGTTGATTCTACAATAGAGCCCGACTTACTATTTTTAGAACATCAGAGGATACCATATGGATCAAGAAGTTCGTTGGATGAACTTGGAGTGGTTCCAACCATTCACTACATACTAGATATACTGTGAAAATAATAAATCTATTGGATAGGCTAAGGAACTCATATAAAATATTGTGACATTTCCATCTCATATGAGAGATCTCCCATCAAGGAGATGTGAAAATTTGCAAGCTACTGGCTAGAAGCAAATGTTGCTAACCAATGAAAAAGTACTTGCAAAGCAGAAACATGATGGTCATGTTAAGATTATATGGAATTTGATTCTTGGGTGATTGGCTCAAAGTGCAAGTGGAAGTCCATTGGTATGTATGCCTAGATAGCCAATGATATGATGATTGTATTGGGGAATCTTGTACTTGATTTGATAAAACTAATGGTCATTGCAGTTGTTATGTCTGTCTCAGTCATGATATGATGACATAAACATAATATATGTCTAAAGAATGATGTTACTCGATGACATTTGTCTTCATTAAGGACTCAAACAATGAGATCATATGTATAATAAGAGTACATGCATCCTTGTTATGTCCCTAGTAAGATATTATAGTGGAATAAAAATAGTCAATAATAATACCTACGACTAGAATGTGCATACAAAGTTTCATTAGTCATGATATTGGATATCAATTCAAACTCCAAGGTACTTGTTAGAGAACAATGCACTGGGCAAACCCACATGGAGAGTGATATATGGAAAACATGGAATGGTAGTCAGAATTAGCTCTCAAAGTGATAGTGGTGGTTGTGGTACTTATACCTAAAGTTTCTAAACTCATCACTTGTTGTTTGGTGAACTTTGATGCCATCAGGTATAACCTTGAATAAGGGTTTCCATAATCATGGTGCTCGGGTATGTTGTGACACATGGGGTTTTACTGTGATTGATGTAGCTAGGATTTGTCCCTCCTACCAGAGTTGATATCTTGGCCACATGATATTTGAGACTGACAAATGTATAGACATACTCATGTGAGTCAATATGTGATATACAACATCACATGAATCTCAAATAGTCTACTCTAGTTCAAGAAACATAGATTGAATGTTGAGAGGATGATGCATCATATTAAATCTGGATATCAGATACAAAGAAACTATATAATCATGGTAACACTGATCACAAATTTAGGTTAAAGTTGTTCTTGAACTTTTAAATTACTTGGGTAGCAATGATGTGTTGCTAGACACTGCTCATTGCTTATGATGTCATAAGTTGGTTATGGACATTCAATGCCAACATAATTTAGGACCTATAGGTCACACACATAGGATGCATTGGGAAAGGAGCTTACTAATGGATAAGATTTAAGTTTATTACTAAAGTGTTTAGCTAATCAATATGAATAATAGTAGTTATAAATCGGCCAACTAAAGTGTCTAGTCAACCAAATGGAGTCCAGTTGATTGACTGGAATCTTCAGTCAACCAACTAGATTGTATCTGATTCAAACTAACCAATTTAACTAGTCCATTAAAAGATTCAAAAGTCTAGTTTTACCGAATCAAATGATTAATAATAGGTGTAATGACGTCCATTAATCATCAAATTAAAAACCAATGTTATTGCTTCACTGACCAATCTAATCAATCGACTGGATAGATTATTCAATTGACTACTTGTGCACAACCACCATCTAGTAAAGAAAGGTAACCTTTCGTATCCTAGGGATTTAGGATACCCTAGCCCATCCACTCCTATATAAGTAGGGGGTGTCCAAGTTACTCAAGACACACGTCTTCTCACAATTATGGTAATGTGAGAGCATGACCAGTCTTATCCAAGAAAGGGAGAGACAATAAAGGAGAAGGAATTCAATGTTAGTGTATTGATAAACGAATGGGTTTCTCCTTCTCGCCGGCTCATGAAGCACGATGTGGAGTTCTTGGTGGTCTTTTTGGACTACATAAAGGCATGGTAGTTGTTGCTACTATGCTAAGAGGATACCGTAAACCACTGTTTGTGGTTACTATACCAGGAGGACACTGTCGACCTTTGTCTATGTGTTTCTTAAGAAGGAAGCACATCTATGTACAAGTATAGTCACTGGACTTGATCTAGGACAAGGTATATCTTGCACCCTATTTCCAAAAATGATTGTTGTTTATTCGATCTATTAGTTAAGAAATATGGATATAAAATTTTCATTTATTGACATCTTTGTCTCCATATTTCCCAAAAATCATTTTAATATTCAAAACTTATATGATGACATTGTTTCCTCAAACAATTGATGCATGTATTTGAGTTATTATTCATGATGTGCAAGCCACATAAGCCACACAATGATACAATTTAAGGATAGAGATATATATCACAACTCATATTTGTTGGAGCAGACCCTTGAGGACCAAATGAGGAGGAAAGAGACTATCTCTACTCAGTAGCAGATTGGCATTGAGTATATACATATGTTATTTACTATAGTCTTTGTTGAGCCTTGTTCTAAGGGGTGGATTCCCCTTTATCCTAGAACTTATTTATGATTCTCTTCTATTTGAGGAATTGGTTTATTTGGTAACTAAACCACAAAGATTTATCCTTCATGTTCTCCAGACTTGTTGTTGTGAAATTTGATATTTTCATAAATGCGATGAAATATTTATGAAAACAAAACTTTTTTCAGTTAAGTTCAACTACAAATAAACTATAAAGTATGTACTATGACTGATATAAAGAAACACACTTTAAAAAGAGAATCTCTAGCATCCAGTTCATATACTTGTATGAAGTTTAGCCAATGCCATATTGTGATTGCTCCCTTTTTAATTTGGTGTTTTTCTATCTAAGTATCAAACCTTCATTTTGATATTTAAAAAGATCTTTCTCTCTATTTAGTGAAGTGATTCAATATATGGATATTATATTAGTATTGATTTAATTTTATCCTGAATTGGTATGTTTTATTCTTCCTATGTTTCATAGATCTTCTGTAAATGTAGAAGGTCCCCAATAAAGGAGGATTGGTAGTGTGTTGACGTCCATCTATATTTTGTTACTCTTTTTATGACATGAATTTTTATAAGAAAGGATTATGTTTCAAAATGGGTTGGGTGTGGTTGTCGTTGTCGATGTGTGGAGTGTTCCTTTGGTGCACACCTAGAAAGACCTCCTTGGATTCCACCCTCTAACCTTTTCTAATGCTAATTCAATCGGAATGTCAATTTGGATGTCTGCCCCCCAATGCTCATGTGTAGTTCTCATGTCTATCTCATTGTCAAGTTGTATCATTTGCATTTATATAATTTTATATAGTCTCCTCCACTGCTCCTCATAGGTCATCTCCCCAAACATCCTTTAGAAATGAGGCACCACATCATAAAAATGAGGCATTATAGCACATAAATGAGACACTGTATAGAATCAAAGTGTTGTATCTCAGAGATAAAGTGTTATATTTTAAGAATGATGAACTATAGCCTAGAAAAATGAATTAGTGTACCTTAGAAAAATGAGGCACTATGGCTACAAAATGAGATCCTATCGCGTATAAATGATGCGTTCAGACTATAAAATGAGGTGTTATAACTTAAAAACGATGTCACATATTAGTAATGAGATGTTTAGACTACAAAATGAGGGCCATATGTTACACACAAGACTTCATAGCATAAAAATGAGGCATTGTAGGTTACAAATGAAGCATCATAGTTTAGAATTAAAGAGGCACTGATACTACAAAATGAAGTGATATAAATAAGAAACAAGGTGATAGGACTGAAATTGAGGCACCACAACATAAAAAATGAAGTGTTGGTTCTACAAAATGAGGCACTATAGCTTAGGTACAGGGTTTCGTAGCATAGATATAAGGCTCTGGAACTTCAAAATGAGGCATAATTGGTTAAAGATGAGGTAGGTATTGCAGATTTGAGACAATGGGACTACAAAATGAGGAATGATATCTTATAATTAAGGCATTATACCTTCAAAACAAGGCATTGGGACTACAAAATGAGGCATCATAGCATAGAAATAAGTGGGTTGAGAGAATGAGGCAAGATCACTTCCCTCATCTCCCCATTGCTTTCTTTTTCACTTCCCTCCTATCCCCCGTTAATTCCTTCCTCACTTCCCTACTCTCCTCACATCACTTCACTTATCACTTCCTTTCTTAGTCCCTCCCCTTCACCCATTACTTACCTCCTAAATTTTGTTCTATTCTATTTTATCCCTATAGAAAATTAGGTTTTTACTCTCTCTCACTCTCCTTTCCCCTCTTCCACTTTTCTCTTTCTATAGGAGTTGAATCACCCCATTACTCCTACTACTAACTATCAAGCGTACTATTAATTTTTGTTGTCATAGCCCAAACCATCTAACTTTCCATAACCATTTCTCACTCTCCTAAAACCTCTCAAAACCCTCTAGAAGACATCCCTTCACACATGTATGCCACACATGTTGCATGATCATTTTCATATAAGAAATTAGATGGTGGTGATTGAAGGAACACACTCAAAACCTTAAGTTTATTCCGGATCATATTTGGTCATCTAAAATCACATACTCATATAATTATCAATTATATGATCTCTTTATTTCATAGAAAATTTAATATATAAGAATAACAAGTGTTATTAATCACTACTACTAATATTGTAGTGTTTGGTGAGATGCAAAGGAGTGAAGGTGTGGTGGTCGTGATTGTGTTCATGGTACCAGATTTGGGAGATGACATAGCTGATCAGGGACTAATGCCATGGGATTGAGAGATATTGTAGGCGGTTGATAAGGGAAGACAACAACCTTTAGGAAATTGGGACTGAGAGTGGCAAATGATGAGCATGTTAAAGTGGTATAACTAAGTTTAAACTTAGTTAAAAATGAGATGAAGGGGCCCAAAATGCAATAGGATACAATGATATTCATAAATGAAAACATATGATATGAAAGATCCTAGAGTGGGAAAATGATGATGGGCTAAACTTGGAAGAGAGAGTCCACACCAATTGTTAGTTTACCTAAAATAGAAACCCTAACAATGTAGAGGATATGACTACATGTGAAAGCTAAAAAATGATGATATTGTTCAAAGTGTAATGGGAGGATTCAAGAAGAAGAAAATAAACAATGAATTCATGTAATAGCTTGTTTAGGATAACCTTGCACCAAAAGAAGTTAAATTGATATCAATAAGGGTTATTTAGAAATTTGTATCAATTTTAATATAGAAGATGACCTATAAAATTGTTGGTCTGTAGTCATCATAAAACTAATGGGCGCGATATACGATAGATGACAATGTATGATTTGATAAGGCTACTTTGGAATTCAATTATAAGGATGAAGGTGTATGAATTGAAAAAAACTATAATATAGTTAATCTCTATGAGAAGGCTCTAATAAAAGGTCCATGGACACCTTTTAGTATTTTCTTCTAGGTTTGGAAGTGGTATGCAACATTCTAGCCTTGAGATGGGTTGTTGAACTTCATCATGACAAGTGTTTTGATTTAGAATCTACCCTTGTACTTTTATGCATCCATGATCTTTAACATAGTACTCAAAGATCTACTGAACTTGTCAAAGTTAACAATCACACTACAAATTGCTCACATAGCATGTTTGTGAGGCTTACTATTGAACTAGAGACCCATACCCATTTAGTTGAGAATTCCCATCAATGATTTAGAATGAAAACTAGTTTAGAAAGTATTACCAATGATGTCTATCACACACTAGGTTAGGTGATAAGAGAGGACATATAAGTGGAAGAAAAGGGAAGGATAAAACAACATATACAGAGAAGAATATAGAAGCAAGTATTACTTGGTCAAAAGGAAGGGAAGTGGCAGACTAATTATGTAAACAAAATCCATGACAAGAAAAGAAGATAAGAAAATTAAACAATTGGATGTCAAAAACTTCAAGAGCAATCAAGAATGAAATAGGTAAAAAAATCTCATTAGATAATGAATATGAGGAACCAAGAGAAAGCATTGTACCAAAAATGCATAGAAGATCAACAAAAATGTAGAAAGCACTAAAACTCCAAATAAATTGAAGAAAACAAAGATAAGCTATTGTATCAAGAAGGGCATGGATGTTGAGATGGAGAG
Organism: Alisma plantago-aquatica; assembly: GCA_963693085.1. Taxonomy (NCBI): domain Eukaryota; kingdom Viridiplantae; phylum Streptophyta; class Magnoliopsida; order Alismatales; family Alismataceae; genus Alisma; species Alisma plantago-aquatica. The sequence goes on from OY856413.1 coordinate 693,200,768, forward strand.
TGTTGAAGAGATCAGCCTAAAAATCATAAGCTCAAGAAGAAACAACACTACTTGTAAGTGTGCAGGGTTAGACACATGTATCACCCATACCATCATCTAGTGTGTCAATTTAAGCACCACAAGGCATGTTGAGATAGCACCCTCAACATATCAATCTAAGGTATCAACTAACAAGGCATATTGGTTTAACCCCTCTAGAGCATGTCAGGTTTGAGTGTCGTCTAGATCAAAGTGTGTCGATTTTTCATCTTCTACCTTGGGATATCCGATACTAGTTCAACTATTATCATGGCAGGAAGGTACAAGATATGGATAGAAAACTTAATGAAGTTCCTTCATCAAATCAGTTCTTAAGACCATCATTCACTACTAACATATATGAGATGAATGATTTAGAGATGAGAATCAATACAATCACATGAAAGAGTGAAATAATAAAGAAGGCTAAAAGTTATATAACCCACATCAAGAAGGACTTCATCAAGGGTTCAAGCTCCATGATCAAATCTCCAAAGCCCACATTTTCTCAAAGTTGACGATGATCCATCAAGAGTCCCAAACTCGACCTCAACCTTATATCCAAGAAAGAAGAATAAGATGCCAAGGTTATGATAGCTCAAGGAGGAAGGAAGGAAAGAGAGAACCATGACCTATTCATTCTTTATTCAAGGTACTATCCATGGCCTACATGGGAAGAAGATAAAGTAGATATCTCAAGGAAATTGTCACCAAGAAACATAACTCACCAAGATGGAAGTTAAACCAAGAATCACCATGAGCAAGGAACTCGACCTCTCAAACTCCATGGGGGATTCCACTAGCTCCTTAAGCTACCAAGATCATCCATCAAGAAGTGAAGAACAAGAATGGATGAAAATATTCACTTGTGTGAAGAGGGATGGGGTTATATAGTTGAGGGAAGAAAGAGAGATCAAAAGATAGGTGTCATCACCTTAAGAGTCTAGGTGACACATGTCCACGTGCAAAGGCCACATGCAACCACCTTAACATGCAAGATAATGGTGATATACTCTAGTTAGAGTATTGGCCTCTTGGATTCCTACCAAGGGTGCAACACCTCCAAACCGATACACTACACTACACCAAACTGATACACTACCTTCCAAGGTCAAAACACACATTGTCCATAGATCATTATCACTACTAAGGATATCGTCTCTTGCCAAAGATCCAAACTAGGTTCCAAACTCTTTCTATATCTTCTAGATGATGTTAAACTAAAGGAGGAACAATTTAGAGATGGCAAATTGCATGTTAACCCTTTAGTTTGGGTAAATTGCAAATTTACACCAAAACTAGCACATAAAGAAGAAGCACCATCCACACAGGTGCAACTTGAAACTTAAGCTCTTCACTAGGCACCCCATATCATAATACTCTCTCTTATGATGCTAAAGCACTATGGTAACGCTCAACATGTGACATTTTTCAAGATAACCTCTCATCTAGGGTAAATTGTAGTCTAGTCCAAAATAAGCAAACATCGCTTAAACATTATCCAAACATGACCAAACTTGAAACATAAGTGTGTCACATGATTAAAAAACACCTCAAAGGATTAGATTCAAGTTTTAAACAACTTACTTAGGCAAAAAAATAGGGTTAGTCCAAAACCTAGGTCAGAGTCCTTACAAGATCTCCTTGCTCCACCTATCTCCAAGAACAAGAAAAAGAGAAGGAAGAAGATGGAGGTTCAAAAGGTTTATAAACATGGAGAGATAAGGGTTTATATATGTGGAAGATTAGAGAGAAGGCAAGGCATGATGTGTCAACACTCCAAAGTACCAAAGGAACACTTGTCCACTCAAAAGATCAACATGTAACCACTCTAGCCTAACATGCAAGACATGGCGATACACTCTAGGTTAGGATTCAACCACCTTATTCACCCACATGGTCACAGTTGTGACCCTCCCATGGTGCACCATCCATGGTCGTGACACACACACCGCCATCACCACTTGGTTGAGACAAGGGACCACTTCAAACCCTAAGTCGAGACATCCTATAAGAGGGCCACCATCTCGACCCAAGACCACCTTAGTTGTGACCTCTCTCATCTAGAGGGGTGTCTTGGCCATGACACCCACCAAACCAACCCTAGGTCACAACCTAGGTCAAGACAACACACTATATATACATAGGTCGAGACACTCAACCCTCATAGAAGCCCTACTCACCACTAAGGGTAAAACTCCTCAACCAAGGCTCAAACAGGATGCCAACTTCTTTCTCTCTCCTATAGATGATGTCAAGAAAGAGAAGGAACACTCTATAGGTGGAAAATTGCACATCAACCTCCTACTTTGGGTAAATTACAATTTACACCAAAACTATCACATAAGGCACAACAACATCCAAGCAAGCTCAAACTTGAAACTTAAGCTCTCCACAAGAACTACATCTCAAAAGATTAGAGCAAGGTCCTAGGAAACTTACTTAAGCCAAACAAATAGGGTTACTCCAAAACCTCGGTTAGGGGTCTTACAACAAGTGTCTAGAATATCACTTGCATCTTTAAAATGTATCCCTTCATTACTGTAGGGCTTAGAAGGGTGCTCCAAGCAATGTCATGCAATCTCCCTCTATATATAAAGTCAAGATTAAGTGATAAGATAGTGTTAAGGTTTGGGTTACGAATATCAAGACATCCCCCAATTTTGTACCCTTTTTTGAATCAGGGATCTAGCAAGGACCAACCCACCGACCATAGAAATATGTGGACGATCCCATGTTTCCACTTCATCACATATGATCTATCTGCATATATTAAACTCTACAGATGTGCCTTTCACACCTACAATAGTGAGGATAAGGTATCTTGTGGGAAGAGTGCCCCTGCTCATGCCAACTGCCAACTTCAATCTCCCTCTCCTATTGTCCAATGAGCTAAAGATAAAGACCCTAGATTAGATATAATTAAAATATATAATCCAGTCAATTGCCAAAGTTGGTAAGAACCTTTTTGACTTTCTCAAACCTCTTGGTATGCCCATCAGAGTATATGAGAACATCATCAATATTGTGTCACCACTTTCATACCCTTAACATTGAAGGATTTGATCTTGCCTTGTTCTATTGGATATTTAATTAGGTTTTCAAACCATCCATGATGCTAGTGAAGAGAAAGGGGAGGGGGTACCTCTATGGAATTCCATTTGAAGATGTAAATAGACATGTAGGTGCATCATTAATGAGAATGGAAAAGATGTCATTGTATATGTTGTTGTAACCAATGGATCTATAATTGCAAGAAGCCCAAGGAAACCATAATATCCCATAATTTTCTCCAAGTGACATGAACATAACCTTTAATGATATCAATATTAATACAAGCTTTAGTTTTTATGTTGATTGTTTTAAAGTGAGTAATAAAATTCATTGCAAGGAGTGAACAATCAACAATGTATCTTCCCTTAATGAAAGAATTTTGTTTCTTCGAGATAATTAGAGGTAAGATGGATTTTATTCTATTAGATAAAAACTTGGAGATGGTTCTATATAATATTGATCAATAAGAGATGGGTCGATAGTCAATGATCAATTTCACATCACCTATAATGGGATGACCTTGATGAACAAGTAATGGAGGGATCTCACCATGTTACCCCATTGAGAAACCACTACACAACATAACATATGTCTCCTTTGATAGTCATCGACATCTAATGGAGGAAACAACTATTGAAACCATCTAGCCTAGCACCTTTTAGGGTTTATCAAAAGCATTGCCGCTTTTATCTAGCCTCATTGACATCTCTATGTTGATCAATATTCATTCCAGTAGAAACCCTATGGGTAGGAAGAGAAGCACCACTGCTACTTTTATGCATCTAATCATATAGGTTTTTGAGATATTTAATATCATGAGATGAGACCTCATCTCAGCCATCCACCATATGTTCCATCTCATTTATAAGCTCATGAAATTTCTCACTCATATCCCTCTTTTTTTCATAGAATCCCAAATGTTACTATCTCCATAAGATATCCATTTGAGATAAAGTATCTGCCACAAGAATTGCCTCCACCTTTCTTGATCTACAACATCCTTTATTCTCTCTTTGCTTCTTCTTCAATGTCTCTTGTTGACAAAGGAGAAACATACATGGTAGTTGCAACACACACTTACTCCACCTTGGCAATCCTATGGATATTAGGAAGGTTCACTTTGTCCCTTGCCATCTCTTTACCGCTTGATTTTCTTTATAGAGTCTCTTCATGGTGCTACAAAGAGGGTTGATTGTCATCGAGATATCTCATCTCTTCTTCACTACCTCTCTGGAACCATCACTTCCACACCATAGGTTGATGAAAAAAAAGGGCAAGTATGGAAAGATTTCTTGTTGAGGTTCAACCTCATCCTTGCATGGTCACTAAAAGAGTGGGAACCTAACATGATGACATAATTTGGGAAGAAATCAAGGCAATCATCATTGAAAATGCCTCTTTCAATAAGGCTCACTATTGTACTTCTAGGTCTTTATTTATTACATAAGGAATTGATGCCCTCTATGGTACGAAATTTGTGAATACCAACACTGTAATTGATTTTATTACTCTTAGCCATGATGTGAACTGATAACTTAAGAATGCCAAGCTTCTCATGCCTTTTGGACATTGTTGAAGTCACTCAAAATGAGCTAGGAGATCTCTACTTGGGATGTAACCTCAATTGTCTTCAACAAACTATTTGTGTTAGTCTCCAAATTCTGTCATAGACCCTCGAGACTATGTAGGAGAAGCCACCATTGCTGAAGAAATTCATCGTGATCATTTAGACAGTGTGTAACATCCCTAAACTAGGTTTAGGGATAACCATGTTTGATTAGCCTAAATAATTTTCTTAGAACTTTAATATAGTCCTCTCAAGTGTTTTTTTATCAGGTGACAAACTTATGTTTCAAATTTGGTCCTGTTTAAATAATGTTTGAGCAATGTTCTCTTGTTTTGGACCAAAATGCAATTTACCCAAGATAAGGGGTTATATTTCAATATGTCATATGTTGAACAATACCTCATGTTTTTTAGCATCATTAGATAGATAATGATGCAAGGTGGTGGCTTGTGGAAAGCCTAAATTCCAAGCTTGAACTTGTTTGAACAATGCTAGTGCCTTGTGCACTGATTCTGGTACAAATTGTAATTTACCCAAAATGTAGGATTAATATGCAAATTACCACCTCTAGAGTATTACTAATTCCTCCTAGTATCATCTAGAGGAGGGAGAAAGAATGAGTCATCATGTTTGAATCATATTTATATGATAATATTCTTGGTGATGAAAGACCAAGAAAGGGTTGAATGTGAAACCCTAATTGAAGGTTGTATCAGGTTGTAGAGTTCATATGCGAGTGCCTATCGGCCAAGGAGCCATAGGGGGAGTTTCATATAATTTTGTGAAAAGGAAACAGACTGAGGATAACTATCCTCATATAAATACAAATAAATTAATCAAATTGAAATTGTTTATTTGGCCTAATTATCGATTAGAAGATTTAGCTTGTATGAATCGATATTGGTTTATTTTAGCCTTTTCCATGATGGGCAAAGAACCTCAAGTAGGTGATCCATGACGAGTAGATTCTCCTTGCAAAAGTTGTATCGGTTTTCTTAATTTGTGAGATAAAGATGAAATATCTTATCAAACAAGATAACTAATGGCCGAAATATCATCTATAGATCATCCTCAAGTGTTTTGCATGTCAAGATAATGGTAAGTTCATGCAAGTCCACGTGTCAACCATGCATGAACTTGTGGCACATAGTATCTTAAAATGATGACACCTTAGATATAGACTTTTTCTTGAACCTCAAGTATATATACCCTTCCTTTCACCTATAAGTGAAATTTTCAAAATTTATCACCCTCTTTCTCTTAGATATCATGCATAGAGTCTTAGTATCATGTATAGGTGAAGGAGTATCATGCATAGAGCTTGGTTATCAGCCATAGCAAAGTGATATTGGTCAAAGTGCAGTGATATTGCTCAAGTGAGGGATATCAGTCACAAGAGGTGATGTATCGTGCATAGTGTTGAGGAGCTCAAGTCTTGAACCTTTGATAAGCTCATCTTAAACCTTGGGAATGTGAAGCTTTGGATCTTGTATCTTTGAAGTTGCTCTTGAGGCGGGTTATATAACTTGAACTCAATCATGTTAACATTTACCATCGATCTTGCCTAACTCGATATGGCAACCCGACATGGTAACTTGATATGTAACCTGATATGGTGATATGAACACAACCACTAGCACGATATGGAGATGAATTTATATCTCATAAAGGATATGAGTAACACATACACACACCTTGTGCGTGATATGGGGTTAAGAACACACCTTATAACTGATATGATGTTGAGTATATATACCCTAACCCGATATGATGTTGAAACTCAACATGGTGTTGTGAAACCTGATATGCAAACCCCTAAGGTTAAGTAATCCGATATGGATGCACGATATGGTGATGAAGATACACCTCTATACCCAATATGGAAGAATACCTACACCTCTATACCTGATATGGAGGAAGCACCTCAATCCAATACACTTGATTAAGTGATACATGTAGTATGTTATGTCAAATGATAATTTAAGAGATGAAGGGTTTAATGCATTTTGATAAATGTGGGCCAATGTACCTTGAATGAAAGGGGTTGAGCTAGTTTAATAGAGTATGATGCAATCGGCATCCTAGGGAGGATAAGAGATAAACTTATACATATGTGATAATCATGTTAATAAGCATACATTGATACTCCTAGTATGAATGGAGAATGAATTAGGGTTTTATTCTTGATAATATGATCTTGAATCCTTGATTTGTTAATAAGGGGGAAAACCCTAACCCTAGTGAAGGGTGATGATATGATTTAAAACCCTAATTGGCTAGTAAGAGGAACCCTAACCCTAATGAAGGGTGATGATATGACTTGAAACCCTAATAAATAAGAAAGGGAAATCCTAACCCTAATAATGGGAAGGTTGTATTTCTCCTATTGTATGGGCCTTGTGAGCCATGTGAATAGTTGTTTCCTAGTGAGAGGTGATAAGATGTTTAATGAACCTTGTGAGCCATGTGAATAGTTGTTGCCTAGTGAGAGGTGACAAAATGTTTAATGGGCATTGTGAGCCATGTGAATAGTTGTTTCCTAGTGAATGGTGACAAGATGTTTAATGGGCCTTGTGAGCCATGTGAATAGTTGTTTCCTAGTGAGAGGTGACAAGATGTTTAATGGGCCTTGTGAGCCATGTGTATAGTTGTTGCCTAGTGAGAGGTGACAAGATGTTCAAATGGAAACCCCATAACATAATAATAATAATAGTAAATGGTTATATAAGATAATAATGAAATCTTGGTCATACATGCAATATGGTTATAGCCAAATAAGGGCTATAGTTTTTGAATATGTTTAAATGAGATATGAGGAATAATTGTATCACGAAAAGGATGTGAATGGGTATGATGGCTTGACCAATGTATAATGCCTAGTAAAGGTGATTTGGTATTCACTGATGAGTTTAAGGGATTGATGTCCCATAATGAAAAGGAAACATAAAGGTATTCCAACTACTATGGAATCATTAGCAATATGGCAATGGTTTCACAAGATTGGTATAATCCAATACCTGGATATGGTTTTACATGATTAGTATAATCCAATACCTAGATATGAATGCACATGATTGGGATAACTCAATACCTACATATAATGGCATAGGATTGGCATAATCCAATACCTGGATACAAGCCTACAAGATTGGCATAATCCAATACCTGGATACAACCCTAGAGGATTGGGATAACCCAATACATGGATACAACCCTACAAGATTGGCATAATCCAATTCCTAGATACAAACCCAAAGGATTGGGATAACCCAATACCTAGATACAACCCTACAAGATTGGCATAACCCAATACCTGGATACAAACCCTACAAGATTGGGATAACCCAATACATGGATACAACCATACAATATTGGCATAACCCAATACATGGATACAAACCCTATAGGATTGGGATAACCCAATACCTGGATACAACCCTACAGGATTGGCATAACCCAATACCTAGATACAAACCCTACATGATTGGGATAACCCAATACCTGGATACAAACCTATAGGATTGCATAACCTAATACCTAGATACAAACCCAACATGATTGGGATAACCCAATACCTTGATACAACCCTACATGATTGGCATAATCCAATACCTAGATACAAACCCTACAGGATTGGGATAACCCAATACCTAGATACAACCCTACAGGATTGGCATAATTGAAAACCTGGATACAAACCCTACATGATTGGGATAACCCAATACCTGGATACAACCCTATAGGATTGGCATAATCCAATACCTGGATACAAGTCGTACAGGATTTGCATAATCTAATACCTGGATACAACCCTACAAGATTGGCATAATCCAATACCATGATACAAACCCTACATGATTGGCATAATCCAATACCTAGATACAATGTGGCAGGATTGGGATAACCCAATACCTGGATACAATCTCACAGGATTGGGATAACCGAAAACATGGATACAATCTTACAGGATTGGCTTAAAACAATACCTGGATAGAATGTAGCAATGTATATTCACCTGATTGGTACAATTCAATACCTATCTAGTAGATTGGTTGAGGCCAACAAATAGAAATGAAGATGATTCATGGATGTCATACCATGATAATAGTATCATAGGATAAGCATGAGATGTTTGTATAGTCTGATGGGTAAATGGTACACATGTTCTTCATATTCCTTATAAAGTGAATAGATGATTTACTGCTTTATCATAGACAGTTGCAATGCTTTAAAAGATGAGAAATGTTCCAATTGAAAAACACTAGAGGGTGGTGAATAGGGGTTTATAATAATTTTTAAAATATTTTAACCAACAAACAACCACAAGGATGTTGAAGAAGGAGACAAGGGTTTAGAGTGGTTCCACCCTTAGCAAAAACTAAGGGAGTCAATCCACTACCCAATTGTTTCCAATTGGGATTTTGAAAGTATTTGAGTTTTATTACCTTCTCAAGGATGTTACACAAAATTACAAATACCTTCCCAAACCCTTTGGACAACCTTCACCCGAAGTCGTCTCACCAACCTTGAAGTAGCCTTCACTTGAAGTAACTTCAAGCTCCCCCTTGAAGTATCCTTCCTCCTTGAAGTAGCTTCCCGTTGAGACCTTCTAGAAGCAGTCCAAAGTCCTCCTTCTCCACCTGAGAAGATTTCACCCTCTCCACTCTACAACCTCCAACCTAGGAGTAGCAAGGAGAGTACAATGCAATAAGAAAGAACAAGAAAGGAAAAAGGAAATTACAATTACCACTTAAGCATAAGGCTTGAATCCCATATCAAGCATTTTTATCTCCTATCCAATGTGTATGAAAGTGGAAGTATAGTGGATAGGAGATTCTAGCCTATAGGACACAAAATGCCAGCAATGGAAATGATTTGCAAGTGTTGAAGTTGCTCAATTGCTCAGAAGAATTGATTCTCAATTGCAAGTATGTGTACTCAAGTGAGTTTAGGTGTCCTAAGGCATGTCCTATTTATAGGAATAACCTACTAGTGCTTAGGGACGTTCTAGATATTTTCTAGGGGGTTCTTAGTTCTCAACTAGCCATTAGGTATCTACTAATTATGTTTATAACAGCTAGTTAATTAACTCTGAAAAGTGCACACAGAAACCTTCTCGGTCGAGAAGTTTGTCGACCGAGTTTCTCTCGGTTGAGGAATTTGTCGACCGAGGGTAAGTCTGGGGAAAGTGTATTGTGACGTTCAACTAAAACTCCCAACTACTTTTTCTAACTCAGTCTAATGGCTAGAAGGGTCTATTCTCGGTCGAGGAGTTTGTCGACCGAGAGTGTCTCGGTCGAAGTTTTTGTCGACTGAGAATATCCCTGATTCAATGTATTCATTTATTGAGTGTGTGTATCAATGTGAAATTGTGACGCTAACTTAGAAGATGACCTATCTAAGTGTTGTGTGTAAATAGGGAAGATCTAAACACTTGATTTACATGATATCTAAGTACTTGTACATTATAAACTTGTACAAGTTTTTACATTGATTACATTCATGAAAATAAAGCAATTTTAGCAAATTGATCTTCTAAGTCTTCACTATCCACCACCTTATATGCTTGTCCCTGAAACACTCAAATAGCAAGTTAAAACCTCAAGAAAGAAATGTTTGTCATCATCAAAACAAAGGGATTATAATAATGTCCAATTTAGCCAACAATCTCCCCCTTTTTGAAGATGAAAATACATTTCCAAAATATAAATCAATGAAATATAAATCATATGAGTTTCATACCTGAAGTTTACCTTTTGCATTCTTTTATTTGCAAGTATGTGCTAGTCAAGATATTATGAAACTCATTTTACTTTATGTTATTGATTTTATATTATTTCTCCCCCTTTGTCATTTCAAAAAGATAACCAAGCTAAACATTAATTATGACTTTTATTTCTCCCCCTTAATTTGATAATTTGATACTTAATGCAAACCACTTATTTTTATGTCAAATTTAGCCACAATTTATTTCTCAATCATTTGCAAAGGATGTTAAGCCTTGAAATGATATGAGATCCTTTTAGATTCATGGCATATGTGTTTTGATTTCTCATCCATTTTACAAGGGATGTTAAGACTTGAAAATGACATGAGTATCCTTTAAGCTCATGAATATATTTAATAGTTTCTCAACCATTTACAAGGGATGTGAAGCCCTAAAATGATATGAGATTCCTTTAAGCTTATAGTAGAATCAATGAATGTATCTGTAACCAAATGCATGGGATGTTAAGCCCTAATTTACTTAGAGAATTCCATTAAGGACAAGATATACATTATATTCATAAATACTGTAGACTCCTTTATTTTCATAACCAATATTACTTTAAAGATACCAAGGTCATAACTAGTTTCAAATTTTCTTTATGATGTTTACAAAGTTTTTGTGAACTCCTTCTTAATCTTATAGTCAATATAGTTTTTGTGAGCTCCCACTTAATCTTATAATAAAGATAATTTAAGGATTCTAAGGTCACAAAAAGCATTAGATCATAATAAGTTAACCTTTTATAAGAGCTATGCACTAAAATCTTGTTTTCAATATACTAAGATTGAGTGCAAGGAAATGATTTACAATTAATCATTTTGTCAAGCTTATTTTAGGTCAACCTTGAATTCGAGCTTGGCGCCCCTTGGTCAAACTTGATTTTGACTGAGAGGCAATTTCTATAGATCTCCAATTTAAGCATTAACAATAATCCACTTGATTGAGTATAAAGCCTTTATGTAACATGTGGATACCAATTTGCAAGAGTTTATATCAATTTGAAAGATTGTAGTTTAGGATCAAAGCTTGTATAGAAATTAATACATGTAAGCAATATTTGATTTTGAAATGGTGTCTTGCTCTTGATTTTCTTAGAATAGGCTTTAGATAGAATATTGAAATAATTTTATTCTAAGCAAGACCTCTTATTCCACTAATGCAAGAAATATATGAAGTTTTCTCAAGGCAAAATGGTTCATAATTTTCAGATTGGCCAAGAAATACTTTTAGACAAACCATGTATAATATCATAGCAATTGAAAATGAACTTGCAATCTATGCTATATTTGTATTGAAGCATGTCCAATTGCAGTAAGAGTATAGATTTCCAATCATGCATCACAAAGATAATATCCTTTTCCATACTAAGCACAAGATAATTATTAACTTAATATGTCAAGATGCATTTGTGACATTGAGTTTTAATTTTATGCAAAATGGCATTTTCAATGATAACATCATCTTTATATGTAAAGAGCTGAATCACTATGATCATTTTGAAAACAATATCCATTCATGGTTTGTATATATAGATCAAAGATTATTTTAGGAAAACCAGGTAAAAGATGAAACACAATGATCATGGTGAAACAATAAAGGCATATCCATAACACAATGATCATGATCATTTAAAAGCAAATTTCAAGACACATGGTTTCTATATAGATAGACCAAGGAATACTTAGGACAAACCATGTGGATTATGATAAAACAGTAATTTCCTTGATTAAATAAACATGGTTCATAATTTTCAATTTTAAGCCAAACCATGTAGATGAACATGCTTAATCATTTCAAGAGAAATAGCAATTTAGGGCTTTACAATGTGTGCATTGATTTTAAGAAAACATTTCCGGTTTCTATTTGCATATAGTTTTTGGTCACATAATTAGTAAATTTATAACATGTTTCATAAGGATATCAAGAATCAACATATAGATCATGATGAAAATTATCAATATGTGATTTGAGAGTTGTCTCCAAGATTTATGATTCATTCATAATTTCTAATCAATTTTCATTTATACCAAATTTATAGTAAGTTTATAGCAAACTGAACTAGTTAAATAGGTTTTCCAGAACCTTATTCGGTCGAACTCTTTCTCGACTGACTTCTTTTCGGTCAACATTCTTTTCGACCGAGAAGGTTGGTGTATTCCAGTTTTATCAGTTAAAATTCAATCCAATAAATGTTCGATCAAATTCATCTCGGTCAAAGTCTTTTTTGACTGACATGGTTACCAGATTTCTACAGGTTAGAGATAGAAACTACTTCGGTCGACAATTTTCTCGACCGACATTGTCTCGGTCGAAGACTTTGTCGACCGAGATTGTTTTTGTACTGTTTTTAGTAGTTATTTTCAAGTAAAAACATAGATCTCTTCGAATACAGTTTTATAGAAATATGCAATTTAAAGCTCAGTTTAGTTGAGATAAGACGTTTTGAATATCAAAGTAACATTTTAGGTCAAATCTCAACTAATCATATTCAAATATCTAAGTTTCAGGAACCCAAACTAGATCAACATCCTTTTTCTTGTATGGGCATGAGAAGGAATAATGTCCAAGACGTAAGCAATAGTGACAACAAATGGAATCGACTTCATTTCTCTTTCTAGGAGGATCATCTTTAGGCACATACATGACTTTAGTCTTGGGTACTTGTGCCCTTTTCGTTCTAGGTTCTTGATAGAATTTCCTTTGGGTACATGTATGAACTTGGTCTGTGTTCTTCTAGGTTTAGGTTGATGATGTTTTTCTTTTAGAACATATCCTAAACCTCTTCTTCCAATTTGACCAGAAGAAACCTTTAAGATCTTATCAAGAGCACTATTGTTCTTCAAACTACTAATTTCCTTTTGTAACTTAGCAATTTCATCTATTTTCTTTTAAATATTCAAGTTTGCTTGATCTAAGTTAGATGACAAACTATCTCTTTCTTTTACAATGGGATCATAATCTAAATGAGTGCATAGAATAGGTTGAGTTTGAAGATTATTCAACTTAGCAAGTAATTCAACCTTTTCTTGAGAAAGAAGATTATAGTTTGTCTCTAGAGTAAGCAACTTCATATTGTAATCATTAAGAGAAGATTTCAATGTAGAATTTTCAGAAGTAATACTTTCCTTTTTAGAAACAAGTTCACTTAATTGATCATATATTTCTTCATTTGTTCTTGTGACTCTTTTTAGTTTCTTTTTACAATCAATATATTTGTCATGCATTTCTTGAAGACTAACAATTAAATATTCTTTTGAAAAGTCAAAAATACTTACCTCTTGTTCTTCTTTATTTGTAGTAGTAACGAAGCATTGTACCTCTTTATGCACCTCTTCTTTCTTTGACTTCCTTGGACAACTAAGTGTTGTGTGTCCCATTCCTAAACACCAACTACAACTTGTTGAAGGTTGGTCCAAGTTTCTCCATTACTTGAGGTTGTAGACACCACCACCCTCCATCTTCAAGACTCGATTAGAGCTCCTTGAAGCCTACTCTGATACCAAATGAAAAACACTAGAGGGGGTGTGAATAGGGTTTTATAATAATTTTTAAAATAATTTAACCAATGAACAACCATAAGGATGTTGAAGAAGGAGACAAGGGTTTAGAGTGGTTCCATTCTTAGCAAAAACTAAGGGAGTCAATCCACTACCCAATTGTTTCCAATTGAAATTTTGAAAGTATTTGAATTTTATTACCTTCTCAAGGATGTTACACAAAATTACAAATACCTTCCCAAACCCTTTGGACAACCTTCACCCCAAGTCATCTCACCAACCTTGAAGCATCCTTCACTTGAAGTAACTTCAAGCTCCCCCGTGAAGTAGCCTTCCTCCTTGAAGTAGCTTCCCGTTGAGACCTTCTAGAAGTAGTCCAAAGTCCTCCTTATCCACCTGAGAAGATTTCACCCTCTCCACTCTGCAGCCTCCAACCTAGGAGTAGCAAGGAGAGTACAATGCAATAAGAAAGAACAAGAAAGGAAAAAGGAAATTACAATTACCACTTAAGCACAAGGCTTGAATCCTATATCAAGCATTTTATCTCCTATCCAATGTGTATGAAAGTGAAAGTATAGTGGGTGGGAGATTCTAGCCTATAGGACATGAAATTCCAGCAATAATGGAAATGATTTGCAAGTGTTGAAGTTTCTCAATTGCTCACAAGAATTGATTCTCTATTCAAGTATGTGTACTCAAGTGAGTTTAGGTGTCCTAAGGCATGTCCTATTTATAGGAATGGCCTACTAGTGCTTAGGGACGTTCTAAACACTTTCTAGAGGGTTCTCAGAGATCAACTAGCCGTTAGGTATCTACTAATTGTGTTTGTAACAGCTAGTTAATTAACTCTAAAAAGTGCAAACAGAAACCTTCTCGGTCGAGGAATTTGTCGACTGAGGGTAAGTCTGGGGAAAGTGTATTGCAACATTCAACTCAACTCCCAACTACTTTTTCTAATTCAGTCTAACGTCTAGGAGGGTCTATTCTCGGTCGAGGAGTTTGTCGACCGAGAGTGTCTCGGTCAAAGTTTTTGTTGACCAAGAAAATCTCTGATTCAATGTTTTCATTTACTGAGTGTGTGTATCAATGTGCAATTGTGACACTAACTTAGAGGATGACCTATCTAAGTGTTGTGTGTGGATAGGGAAGATCTAAATGCTTGATTTACATGATATCTAAGTACTTGTACATTATAAACTTGTACAAGTTTTTACATTGATTACATTCATGAAAATAAAGCAGTTTTAGCAAATTGATCTTCCAAGTCTTCACTATCCACCACCTTATATGATTGTCCCTGAAACACTCAAATAGCAAGTTAAAACCTCAAGAAAGAAATGTTTGTCATCATCAAAACAAAGGGATTATAATAATGTCCAATTTAGCCAACACCAATCTACTTATCCACAGTGATTAACCTTGCTTAGTAATATAAAAGAACCTCTTCTCAGTTTGATACTATTTACTTGTGATAATAACATTGTTGGAGGAGAGTTATATCTCTTGCTAGGATAAAAGTCTCACCCTGTGGGATCCACAGTTTTTTTTAGGTGGACGTGCCCGAGGAGGTAGAGACAGTTATGTAGAAGAAGAATAACAACAACAGGGATAGTAGTAACAACTTAGGTTGAGTGTACTATCTTTCGTGTCCTGTAGATAGAAGTCCTATGTGTCATATCTGTACTCTCAGGTCCTTAGATTTAGTACATGATAGTTTTATGAAGAATCTAATATTTTGGCTTGTATGCCTCGAGGTTTTATGTTGCTTTAGTATATGTTTTGACAAAGCAACTATTATATGCTATCCTCGAGATGAGATGGTACAGTGCATGTACAATGTGAACCCTGATGTATATAAAGTTTTGAAATGGATCTCTTTGCAAAATGGTTTTAATTTTTAGTGATTTTTGTTAATTTACTGCTTATGATTATTTTGCATAATTAGTAATGATTTGGCTGTCGGTTTGGTGGCGTTCGTTACAAGTTTGGTATCAGAGCTTAAGGTTCACTGAGTCTACAAAGACATAGGATTAAGGTGTTGAGTCTGTTCTAGTGTCCTCCAGTATATCCTATAGTGACTTCTTCTTATGCATAAGAAAGGGTGAAGTTTAAAAATGATTGGAGATCATGAGGAACATGTTACTAAGAGCAATGTTGTTGCACCAGGAGAGGGTGTAAGGGATTAGGCAAGAGAAGAACGAGTGCCTGAGAATTCCCATATTGACCCAATCAGGATAGAGAATCCTACTTTTTATACTCTTGTTGGGCAAGTTAGGACAATAGTGATGCATGTAGTAGACTGGACACTAGAATTACAACCTAGGTTACCAGTCCTTAAAGTAGAAACTTTGTTCTGAAAGGGTTCTTGAATGACATAGTCATGTTGGAACAGTGGAAAATGTGGGAAGGATTAACATATGGTAAGAAAATAGACTCTTCCATAAGTATAGACAGATAATACATCTGTGATGGCAATGCCCAAGGAGAAGCAATAAGCTGATAATTAAGGAAAGGTCTCTATAATTCTAGAGACATTTGCCCAATTGTTCTAAAAAGCCAATATTTTTGGTACCACCAGTGCAATAAATGCTTAGAGCACTAGGGCAGTAGTCACTAAGTAAAGGCAAAAGTCCTAACTTTCCACCTATAAGAACTCCTGACTTAGCTTCTACATCGGTAATAAGACCGATAAGACTATGGTATGAGGACAAGACATGTTATAAATGTGGACATGTTAAAACATACTAAACCCTATTATTCAAAAGAAGGGGGGAAATGACCCAACAACCGAGGAAGACTCGGCAAGGTTTATGAAAGTTACAACCCAATAGTGTAAAAACATAAAAGCAACAAGATGAAACAGCTAGACTCTATGTTTGAGTCAACCTGAAGTGGTAGATGACTGCGAGGGGTGACAGTCAGATAGAGCTTTTTCATTCTAATATTTCTTCTCTTGATTTTATCTGATAATCATAAGAAGGTAGTTTTTGTTGAGATTCCTTTAATTAGTATCCATTAATTAGTCCTATGAGGACATGAGGAAGAGATAAGGAGGATAAACATATATTCAATCCAATATTCTCTTATATGTTTTGAAATTTCTCTCTTCATGTAGAAAGGGAATAGATGTAAAAGAAATACCCAGAGAAAATTTGAGATACTAAGTAGAAAATTTTTAAAGAGAGGAAACATAATATAAAACAAAGGCATAATACCCAATTTCAGTTCTTGAATACCCTAGCCAAGTATTCATCTATTGAAGGCAAGGTAAGTATGGAACTCTTAGATTGCTATCTTTCTGATTACTCTGATCAAGTAGTCATTTTGAGACAATCTAAAGAGCATAATGAAGTAGGAGATGTGGAATGGATATTTCTACCACGTCCTAATTGATATATGAAGGAATCTGAGTTACTCACTAAACAACTTATAAACAAAAGAAGATGTTTAGTATAATGTATACCTTGGTCTGAGGACCTAGAGGTAACAATTACCTGATGAGAGGTGACAATGTTTAGTGATGAACTAAGGGTTTGAATACCCATATCTAGTAATCATGAAGATGATAATGCTAAGGGATGATGACATGTAATCATCCTTAAAATTCCTATGTTGATAACAAGGAACCTATGGGGAAACAAGATTGAATGACAAATGAACAATTGAAAGTTCATGTAATACTCAAAGATGGTGATAATCTCTTTTCTTTAATAAAAAACCCTGGATAATGATGGGGTGATAAAAAGGACTATGCTTCCTTGTGCTCTTTTTGTTTCAGGGACATGACAGTCAAGTAAGTCTTATGACACTTGATGTGCATGGATTAGAAGAAATATATAGAAGGATACTTTGAAAAGTATCAACTTGTCCTAGATTTTAGTTCCAGGACAAAGTATATGTGTTAAGTAATGTTCTAAGATGAAAGAAAGGTCATATTATATGTTTGGTTTTGGTAATAACAATAGAGGATGAGAATTAAGAGGATGTGATGTGTTTTTAACATATGTAACTAATACCAAGGTAAGGAATTCTAGTATCTAAGAAATTTTAAAGTTATGAGATAGGGAGGACATGACTCCTAATAAGATGATTTTTGTTGGTCACTCAGAAAGGTCAACTTTAAGATTAGTTTAGTTACATATGATAGTATGGACATCATAGGTTAGGGGTTTATGCTCTGCATAAACATAACATTGATAAGGATGTATTAACTAAAGGAACAATTGTAGAGTTATCTTGGGAAAAGTTTATCAAGCTAAGATTACTTCCTAGATCTGTTGAGGTGGCTTATGCAAATAACATCTAGAGATACCTCTGAGATAGTTATTATTGATAAGTAGCCTCTCCTTATGACAAGAAAATAAACAACTAACGGGATGGTTGGTTCTAGTCATAAGTAAGTTTAGTGTTATGACAACAGAGTAGATCGGCACAATAAAAGTATGATAAGACTTGTAGTTCCAAATGGATGATAGAATGTAAATCTAGCATTTCCTTGGAGGAGAAATGCCAAACTAAGTGAGGGGTATGAAAAACTCCCAAGATCAAGGATCTTATTACATAAAGATGTAAGTTGAAAAGGTGATAAAGCAATGAGGTTTGGAACCTGAGTTATACAAAGTATGTATATCACTTGTCTGATTTAGAAAGTGTTACCTAACATAGGATTGACATTGCAATCAATAATGAAAAGGACAGTGGAGTATGTGTCATGTATGACATATTCTATGTTAACCCTATTTGGAGGAACTTTATACTGGTCAAATTTCTATGGCATCTCCATGACATCAAGATGTTATATGAAGGCTTGATGATAAGATGCATGAATAACAATTTTCTCTCTTCATCTGGGATTTCGGGGACGAAATCCTTATTAGGGTTTTATAATTTGTAACATCTCTAACCTGGGTTTAGGGCTAACCATGTTTGATTAGCCTAAATAAGTTTCTTAGAACTTTAATATAATTCTCTCAAGTGTTTTTTATCAGGTGACAAACGTATGTTTCAAATTTGGTCTTGTTTAAATAATGTTTGGGCAATGTTCTTTTGTTTTGGACCAAAATGCAATTTACCCAAGATAAGGGGTTATATTGAAATCTGTCATATGTTAAAAAATACCTCATGTGTTTTATCATCATTAGAGAGAGAATGATGCAAGGTGGCGGCTTGTGGAAAGCCTAAATTCCAAGTTTGAAATTGTTTGAACAATGCTAGTGCCTTGTGCACCGATTCTGGTACAAATTGTAATTTACCCAAAATGTAGGATTAATATGAAAATTAACACCTCTAGATTATTACTACTCCCTCCTAGTATCATCTAGAGGAGAGAGAAAGAAGTAGGCATCATGTTTGAATCATATTTGAATGATAGTATTCTTGGTGATGAAAGACCAAGAAAGGGTTGAATGTGAAACCCTAATTGAAGGTTGTATCGAGTTGAAGGGTTCATATGAGAGTGACTATCAACCAAGGGGGAATATCATATCAGTTTGTGAACTTTTATCCTTGTCCATGATGGGAAAAGCACCTCAAGGAGGTGATCCATGATGAGTTAGATGCTCCTTGCAAAACTTGTATCGGTTTGCATAATTTGTGAGATAAAGATGCAATATCTTATCAAACAAGATAACTAATGACCGAAATATCATCTCTAGATCATCCTCAGGTGTTTTTCATGTCAATATAAATGTAAGTGCATGCAAGTACACGTGTCAACCATGCATGTACACGTGGCACCTAGTAGCTCAAAATGATGACACCTCATATACACACTTTTTCATGAACCTCAAGTATATGTACCCTTCCTTTCACCTATAAGTGAAAATTTTGAAATTTATCACCCTCTTGCTCTTATATATCGTGCATAGAGTCTTATTATCATGCATAGGTGAAGGAGTATCATGCATAGAGCTTGGGTATTGGCCATACCAAGGTGATATCAGCCAAAGTGAAGTGATATCGCCCAAGTGAGGGATATCAGCCACAAGAGGTGGTGTATCGTGCATAGTATTGAGGAGCTCAAGTCTTGAACCTTTGATAAGTTCACCTTGAACCTTGGGAACATGAAGCTTTGGATCTTGGAGCTTTGAAGTTGCTCTTGAGGTGGGTTATATAACTTGAACTCAATCATGTTATTATTTACCATCAATCTTGCCTTAGTTAAATGATTTACTTTCAAATAGAATTTTCTTGCATAATTAATGAACCCATGAGCTCTAGTAGTAACCTAGGACTGTTGTCCATGAACTAGAACAGTAATAACAAGAGTCTAGAGGTTTATGATGATGACATCATCATGGTGCAACCTGATATTGGGTTAAAGCACCTCTAACCCGATATGGCGTTTAAGGATAAACCTCTTACCTGATATGATGTTGAAACCCTAGATAGTGATGGTTATACACCTCTAGAACGATATGGTAATGATCATAAACCTTATGAACGATATGGTGACACACACATACACCTCAAGGTCGATATGGTGAGCATATATACACTTCTAACCCGATATGGTGTTGAAACCCTAGATGGTGATATGAAATTTGATATACCTTGGAACCCCACATCCCTATCATTTTGTGTAATGGGTTAATTGTGAAGGGTTCAACCAGTTGTCTAGCCTATCACTCATTACATGATAGTATTGATTCCATGAAGGAATGAAAGAGTATGAGCATAAGGGTTTAACCCAATATGGCAACCCGACATGGTAACTTGATATGTAACCCGATATGGTGATATGAACACAACCACTAGCACGATATGATGATGAATTTATACCGCATGGAGGATATGGGTAACACATACATACACCTTGTAAATTATATGGGGTTAAGAACACACCTTATAACTGATATGATGTTGAGTATATATATGCTAACCCGATATGATGTTGAAACTCAACATGGTGTTGTGAAACCCGATATGCAAACCCCTAAGGTTAAGTAATCCGATATGGATGCATGATATGGTGATGATGATACACCTCTATACCTGATATTGAAGCATACCTACACCTCTATACCTGATATGGAGGAAGCACCTCAATTCAATTCACTTGATTGAGTGATACATGTAGTATGTTATGTTAAATGAGAATTTAAGACATGAAGGGTTTAATGAATTTTAATAAATGTGGGCCAATGTACCTTGAATGAAAGGGGATGAGCCAATTTAATAGAGTATGATGCAATCAACATCCTAGGGAGGATGAGAGAGAAACTTATACATATGTGATAATCATTTTAATAAGCATACATTGATACCCCTAGTATGAATGGAGTATGGATTAGGGTTTGATTCTTGATGATCTTGAATCCTTAATTTGTTAATAAGGGGGGAAACCCTAACCCTAATAAAGGGTGATGATATGATTTGAAACCCTAATTGGTTAGTAAGGGGAACCCTAATGAAGGGTGATGATATGAATTGAAACCCTAATCAGTAAGAAAGGGAAACCCTAACCCTAATAATGGGAAGGTTGTATTTATCCTATTACATAGGCCTTGTGAGCCATGTGAATAGTTGTTGCCTAGTGAGAGGCGACAAGATGTTTAATGGGCCTTGTGAGCCATGTGAATAGTTGTTGCCTAGTGAGAGGTGACAAAATGTTTAATGGGCCTTGTGAGCCATGTGAATAGTTGTTGCCTAGTGAGAGGTGACAAGATTTTTAATGGGCCTTGTGAGCCATGTGAATAGTTATTGCCTAGTGAGAGGTGACCAGATGTTCAAATGGAAACCTCGTAACATAATAATAATAATAAATGGTTATAAATATAATAATGAAATCGTGGTCATACATGCAATATGGTTATAGCCAAATAAGGTCTATAGTGTTTTGAATATGTTAAAATGAGATATGAGGAATACTTGTATCACGAAAAGGATGTGAATGGGTATGATGGCTTGACCAAGGTATACTGCCTAGTAAAGGTGATGTGGTATTCAGTGATGAGTTTAAGGGATTGATATCCCATAATGAAAAGGAAACATAAAGGTATTCCAACTACTATAGAATCCTTAGCAATATGGCCATGGTTTCACATGATTGGTATAATCCAATACCTGGATATGGTTTTATAGGATTGGTATAATCCAATACATGGATATGATTGCATAGGATTGGGATAACCCAATACCTGGATATAATGACACATGATTAGCATAATCCAATACCTAGATCCAACCCTATAGGATTGGCATAATCCAATGCCTGGATACAACCCTATAGGATTGGGATAACCCAATACCTGGATATAACCCTAAAGGATGGGGATAATCCAATACCTAGATACAAACCCTACATGATTGGGATAACCCAATACCTGGATACAACCCTACAGGATTGGCATAACCCAATTCCTGGATACAAACCCTACAAGATTTGGATAACCCAATACATGGATACAATCCTACAGGATTGGCATAATCTAATACTTGGATACAAAATCTACAGGATTGGGATAACCCAATACCTGGATACAACCCTACAAGATTGGCATAACCCAATACCTGGATACAAACCCTACAAGATTGGGACAACCCAATACCTGGATACAGCCCTATAGGATGGGCATAATCCAATACCTGGATACAAACCCTACAAGATTGGGATAACCTAATACCTGGTTACAACCCTACAGGATTGGTATAATCAAATACTTGGATACAAACCCTATAGGATTGGGATAACCCAATACATGGATGCAACCCTGCATGATTGGAATAATCTAATACCTGGATGCAAACCCTATAGGATTGGAATAATCCAATACCTGGATACAACCCTACAAGATTGGCATAATCTAATACATGGATACAACCCCTACAGGATTGGCATAATCCAATACCTAGATACAATTTCATATGAATTGTATAACCCAATACCTAGACACAATCTTATAGGATTGAGATAACCCAATACCTGGATATAATCTTACATGATTGGTATAAACCAATACCTGGACAAAATATATTGATGTATATTCACCTGATTGGTATGATTCAATACCTATCTAGCAGATTGGCTGAGGCCAACATATAGACATGAAGATGATTCATGGATGTCATACGATGATAATAGTATTACAGGATAAGAATCACTACAACAAACATTCACATCAGCGGCCTTTCAGAAATGCCACTAAAAAAAAGCCAGTAAACAAGTTTAGCGGCATTTGTTGACATTTAAAAAAATGCCTCTAGCGCCAATGCCACTAGGAAGATAGTGGCTTAAGTTGTAAAAGCCACTAAACATTTGTCTTTAGTGGCTTCGAATAAATGCCACATAAATGCCACTAAACCATCATTTGGCATTTATAGAAAAGCCACTATCCATCATTTGGCTTTTATACAAATGTCACTATTTTGTATAATGTTGTTATATAAAACGGTTTTGATTGAATGTAGTGGCTTATGAAAAAAGCCACTAATGACATACTAGTTCTGCATTACTAATTTTTTATGGATTTTAGTCAGTCAATTTGTAGTTCATGATCAAGTTTTCTAATTGAATGCCAATTGAACCCGAACACATTCCAGAAGTATTGAACTTTTTTATTTATAATCAAATGACAATTACATGGGGAGGACATTTTACCTTGCCCCTTGTATTGAATACAACAACATCACATATGACTATATATGGTACATATTGTAGACATGAACACTAACTGGATAACAACTCATTTTGCACTTGGAAACCCCCCCAAAGGAATAAAAACTCATTTTCTTACAAAAACATACAACTCCATTCTAGCATTCCAAGTAGTTGTGAGCTTCTACAGGAGTAGACCAGCTACACTGCAATGAAGGTTCATCCTTCTTCTCAGCTGCAGTGATAGAATTATGACCATATGGTCATCAGATTCCTTAGCAGGTTCTTCCTTCTTCTCTTCCACCTTGGCAGCAAAAGCAGCAGGTGCAGCTGCATAGCCTGAAGCAGCAGCAGGGGCAGCAGCAACTGCAAACTTGCTAGGATCCTGCAATGAAGTGAGAAAAATGTTGAGCACTTGCATGCAAATGTAAGACAAAAACACTTACAACACTAGCATGTTGTTAAGATAGTATCAGGGAAGATAGCACCATTGCCAAATTTATCAATAAGGTCATCTTCAGTAAGGTGAAGGACCAAATCTACTTGTGAAAGGATCAAGTTGTGAGTTAAATAGGCAGAGTCAATAATGCTGTATGCAATCAATTTTCATCTAAAAACCTGCGGTGTGCATAGACACGGTAACACTAAGGTCAAGTTATAATTATTAGATCTTTGCCTTTCTCATGATGATAATTCATGAACAACTATGTAGAAAGGATTTTGAAAAAGGTCATAGTGTTGCGATTAAGTATTTTATTTGACAAATACAAGTTTTATTCCATCCACAATCGTGTCAGGAAATTTTTTTGAAGGAGACATGGATGCAAGCAGTTGACCACACATCACAAAAAGAATTTATTAGTAATACACAAAGACCTTAATCCTATTAATATGGTGTTGGCTAGTCTTTGGTTTTCAAGATGAAGGTCAGTCCCAGAATCAAATATGTATAGTTGACACTAAGTCACTATTTCAATCATGACGAAAGGAAAACTAATGCATAAATCATTGCATTTGAAATATTGATTCACTAATGACCATACAGATGATCAAACCTATTGATTATGAATCTTTGAAAGAGCAGTCAATGCAACCTCGTTTCCAGCTAGCTTCATCATGTGATTGAATCACTCAAACAGTGATACTTAATTTTTTGGTTTATGTATGTTTCTAGTGCTTAAAGTGTAGTCCAATCTCTAGCATTTTTCGTTTAGTTGTGTGTATCCGCCGTTTGAATAGTCAAATTTTTCAGTTGCTTGATTGGTATCATTCATTGGACCTACTTGCATTTTAGTTGTTTGTATCCACCATTTGAATAGTCAAATTTGTTCTGTTTCTCGATTGGTATCACTCATTGGACCTGCTTGCATTATAAATGTTTACATGATTGCACCTTACTACGAATATGCTATTGCTCAACCCCTAGTAATTTCTTATTCTCAATCATGTACAAATCTATCACAGCAGGTGCGGACTACAATGTAGATCATGCTAAAGAAGACCAATTTAGCACTATTACTATATCGTTATGACCAAAATGCTAAGCCCTAGCAGCAGTAAAAACAATCGGAAAATTTGATAAGCATCCATTTCAGAAAGGATTTGGAAAAGAGATGCAAATGGAAAGAAATAACAAATAAGATTACCTTGTCAGTAGCTTACATAGCAGTTTCGACAATAGAGCAGCAGCCGACAATGACAGACAAGAAACCCCTGATAATCCTCCATCCGTGTTCGAGTGTCATGCCGCGGGCAATGGTTGAGCTTCACCTGTGTGGAGAGTCTAATGCACAAATAATGACCACTATCTACTACTCTCTGGATAAATCATATACATACTGGATGCGGATAATGACAGCAATTGCTCTAACCACTTTACACTTTTACTACCCTATAATATATAAAGAAGACATATATGTAATTAGTAAAAATGTTGCAATGAAGGAGCCCACTGAAGGATGGCACATCAATACACGCATCCAAAAGGAACAAAGAAAGAAAGAGGAGAAGAGACTAATTCTCTAGATTAATTGTCTACACATGATCGCTCAAAAGTAAAGAAGAGAATTAAAATCTTCAGTGCTTACCAAACTGGTGGAGATTAGAGCCAACCACAGACCAAGATATTGAAGTTAGTGACAACAAAAGGAAGGCAAATTTCCTTTTATAAATTTTCCCAGTAGTAACAAAATGACAATTTTAAATGATTATGAGACTAACAATGAATGCTTAAAAGAAAGTTACACAAAAACATATAAAATTCTATTTTGAGACTTAGAATGATTATGAGACTAACAATGGAATAATAAACACCTATAGTACGATCACTTAGGTTATATGGAGCATTCTGCTTTGCTGTCTCAGGTACCACACTTAGCTTCACATTGAAAATGTGACTGTTCGAATGTACATTTTTAGAATACAGATCTTCAGAATGTACCTCCAAAACTATTGTTTTCTACATTTTTGGAATGTACATTTTCTATAGTGCATTTGATTCTTCTCGAACTATGAAAAAGTGCAAGAAATGATGAATAAAGTAGAAGGTATTTTGGAAAGTGTCCTGAAGCCATTCTAGGCATTTCTAGAGTAGGTTTTGTGCTAGGACAAACAAAGAAAGGTACCAAATCTACAAATGGGGAAAGGTAACAATGATATAAGGAACTGAGAAAATCATGGATATAATTGATATGTAGACCTTTCGTTACTTATGATGTAGGAAAATTGATACAAGGAGCTCAAAAAATCACACCTCATTTAAATAAAATGACCATGGATTACCTTCTTTATATCATGTGAACATGATTCTCTCTATCACATAGCACAAGTCTCCTTCAACTACTATTGGGGTCAATTGCATCTCAGGAAAGAATTGATCAGAATTGATGCTCTCTATCAAATACCTCATTTAAAGAATTGATCAGAATCACCCTGTTAGGTCATTAACAAGCAAGCATATATTCTTATATAATAGTAACAACTTACAATAGTTACACATTTTGCGATACTACACATGTCAATTATCTCTTAGAGTTTGTCTTTCTACAATGAATTGGTGGTCTATGGGCCAGCTCAACTAGTAAACTAACATATATAGTTTTTCTAAACAACTGACAACCAAACATCCAGAACTTCTTCCTCAGATTGTCTGTTAGGTTTTTTGAAACTGTGCATTTCATTTTTTTTGTCATTATCACTTGTAATGTATGGTTGAACTACTTGTGAGTGATTATATGTTCGGACTACAATTTGAAATTCACATTCTTATCTCTATTTTTAGACTTCATAGTGAATAATACTCAATTTAAATAGTTAAACTTTTTGTATTAAATATCATTTACTATTTGCATTAACTTTGACTGTCTTTTGTGTGGCATTAAATGGTTGGCCCGTCATGGATGACCCAATGATGTTGACAATAGATTGTGATCAACCTTTACTGTGGTTCTCTTGGTTATGCAAATAGTAGTAACATGAACTAAGACTGATTCACACGTGATATGTCCTAGTGAACAAGGTTAAGTATCAGGGTACCTTTAAAGTTGGGTAGGATACCTAAATTATGTTTAGTTTTGTTGCTCAAACTGATTTATATTTTTATGGCCTAATATACATGCTCATGCACATGTATCAACATCGATTAAGCATGAGCTCAAGGTTTCAAAATAAGTAGTACATCCTCTAATATGTAGATCCATGATATTGCCACTTAGGCTTTTGACAAGTGTGACAAAGTCTCTATCATGGCCACCAATGCCTGATATGGGCACTATGGACTTTAAAAATGAGTAGCAATCTTTAAGTTAGGTATGCAAGTCCTAAAAAATGGACACGGTGCACTAAAGTCTGTGACTCTATATCATGACCATTAATACCTGATATGGACACTATGGGATTTAAAAATGAGTAGCAATATGTAAGTTGGGTATGCGAGCCCTAAAAAATGGGTAAGATGCAATGAAGTCTGTGTCATGCCTCTAGTAAAGAGTGCCATGGGGTGCCTTGAGACACCCACCAAGGTTTAGCCCCGTTTGCCTTTGCTACTAGTACATGTGTGTCTGAATAACTATGTTGTGAGGATTCTTTTGATTTGGACTGACAGATAGATTGAAACCCACTTCAAAAGAAGCATGATTAGAAAACTTGATATTTTTGTGCTTCTTTTCTTGAATCATGGTTTCTCTATATTTTTTCATATGCAAGGCCGTATGTACACATTTTTATAACTACTGCTGCTACTACATATTAACAAGAAAGGAATTCCTTGACTTGGGTTTATTGTTACATAGTATGTTCTCATATATGCATAATCTTATGTTGCAGTCTTGTTAACTATCATCTCTTGGCGACTTTGGTCAATAGTTGGAAAATATATACTCAAAAAATGCATGAACACTTAACATCATCCTCAAACCTCCATAAAATAAGACTATCAGACAATTGCTCCTCTCTTTGCATGATCTGGAGAAATTTCATAACAAAGAAGAAATTGTTGGATGCTTACAACATAAGACTTGAAGGAACTGAAGATAACCAGATAAAACTTTTGCATGGAATCCTCTCACTCTCCTAGTACAAACAAATGACACCAAGACATACCAAGTAATTAAATAGAATAAAAAAGGCTTCTTATATCAGTTGATGCCATGCATTAGCAAAAAATGGGAAAATAAATAATAGTATAAAAGTTAGTATTGATGTTTGAGTGTTAGACACGTCCGAGAAAGCAGCATTGGGCCTACATTTTGCCTATACACAATGTATAATGGACATGTATCGCCTAGTCTTTCCTACATAAGTGTTGAAAGTCGACATGTTCAAATCAGGTCAAATTCATTTGCTAACTTCATTATATAATGATAAGTTTTTCTTCTACTATTATTAGATATTTATATGGGAGTTTAAGATCGGGTACTATATTTAATTTCCTAGCGTCTATTCAACACATCTATAGAGAAAAGAAGAGTAGTTGTGGCCATGCAGGTTGACATTTGGTTAGAAGATCATCCAATTTTTCTAAAATATACAAAACTATACAAATCATTTCACGTATTTCATGTGGGTTCACATGAAGAAATTACTAGGTTCTATCAACATGTATATACAGATAAATGCAACATAGAGAAGTGAAAAATATTCATCATTTGGTGTTTATAGATGCCAAACATATACATAAAATTGAAATAGTTATCATGAATTAAAGAAATTTGTCAAAGAAAGGAAGAGAAAGTGCACCTTCATTTCCCATAATTGGATTTTCATGATCATCAATTCCTAGATCTTCCATCCAGTGTCAAAACCCAAGATAGAACCTTACTTGCCATGCTTTCTTTTCTTCCTAATAACCATGAATCTTTGGAAGTGGAGTTGTTGCATTTTCAATAATCACATGACCTAGAATAGTGATTGTTGATATATTAACAATGTCTTGGTCAATGGCATAATAATATAAGAGCAAACTAAATCTCATACAACTACTCGACATTACAATTTATAAGGAAAGTAGGAGGATATGGTTGTTCTAAATGATACTTACTTATATTCTAGTTTACAAAAGAAAAACTAGATCTACTTTAGATTCTGGATTATATCAATAGCTTTCAGTCCCTACTATGAAAAGAAGATATCCCAAAAAAATTTAGTGTGGAAAATCACCTCTCGTTTGGGCTTGTTCCTTGTGAGAAGTATGATGTTAAAGTTGTGTGAAAAGAGAACCCTCTTGAGAAGAGTGAGAATAGTGTTAAGGGGAAAGTTGCAATGAACTTTGAAACCAAAAATAAAGATGGTATGAACTCATTTAATTAGTTTGTGCTCCAACAAAGAAAGGCATGTTACCAGAAACATGATCATCTTTGATACTAAATATATAGCATATCTGTTTACCTATACCAAATGGTACAAACATATTTGTAACGTTTGCACTTAACAACTCTGTCCTACCATCAAAACCAAATTTGGCATATAGAAAACAACACTGTGACATTAAGCGGAATGGATTTAACAATGATAAACAATTATCAACGACTATAAGAGTACATATAAATATTATTCTATGTAAATTATGAATTGAAATAATATTTTTTGAGCATTAATGTTGATGTAGGAAACTCTTTGAGCTTCTGCAATCGGATCTTGTATAATGTAGATAATCAAGAAAATAAACTCAGTTTGATTTCCATAAAGAAAATAAATTGACTCGTTATGTAAAATATATGGATTCTTTGCCAGTTATGACTACCTGGTCCATCAAATTGAATTGGAGGAAAAATTTCCAAATATTTTCAAAGAAACTAGTTTGGTTATCAAAAAGAGAAGATATGCATTCAGGTTCATAGGGCAAGAAGGTGAAACAGGCTTCCAAATCTCATGTTAACTGACTTTGTTTGACAATGTTTTGGTTGGGTTTTAAATACATGGAACAACATGTGCTCTTTTGGTCTTCATTACCTTATTTAGGTCAGACTCCTTTCTATGTTGTATGTTGTATGTTGTATGTTCTATGTTGTATGTTTGTTTACTCATGTCTCCTTTCGAGCTCTCCCATTTATGAATTACCAACACACTTCATAAGCACCTTCAGTAAAATCTGCACCAAGAAAACAAAAACATTATAACCATAACAAGTTAATATCAAAGCCAGTGGTATTGTTTTTACCTTCATTTGATGGTCTTGTTTACTTTATCCAAATAGTGGAATTTTTTCCGTGGCTCCATTTACATAATTCATTATTGATTTATATCGATTATTTTTATGTTTTCTTCATGTAAGCATTACGCTGCTTAATGCTGATAATTGGAAGCTAATGATTCATTGACAAGAATCCATATGGTAAAATCGAAGCGAGCAGCAGGTGTTGCAGGTTGCATCCAGAAAAAAATAATACATATGACAAGCGGCAGTTGTCAAGGATTTTATTAAAACCAGGATGCTATGGGGGACTAAATATTTATCAGTATCGATCAAGACAAGCACTACAATTATTTATGCATCTACTATTGTATGAACATATGATCACCTGTTGCGGGAGAGGTGGGAAATCCTTCATAGCCAAAGACAATCGCCACCCAGAGCTAAGAGAAGTAGCATCACTCAATCAGAACAATTTCACACTCCTTAAATCAACCATTTTCATTTTGTGAGCCTAGCAAGCTCCCCGTGTAGACCTGCCCTCGATTTTGAGGATATTATTGTTATCAAAGACTGATTAGCAGTGATCCCTCTCTTTGTTTTCACTTCCTTGGACATAGGTAAAGTGAGACCCCCTACTAGGATTTCAAAAATTATAATTCAGACCACCCCTTACTAATCAAGAAGAAGAGGGGACATGGGAAATTAGGAAACAAACAAGAAAGGAAGAAGATATATTGACAAGCGAGAAACCCAACCTATCGCCGTTGAGGTACACTGGGGACTGCTCTACGGAGAAGCATATAGGGTCTAACGGAGACATTTTCCGATTGAAAGGGAGCAACATGACCTATATTTCACTCATCAGAGATCCAGTCTTCCGGCGGCTTACACGCAAATGCAGGGGCAGATAAAATCCAGTCAAGAGATGCTCAAAGCCACTGGAGTCATGTCGCGTGCCAAGCAAAAACCTACCTTTGAAGCAACGATTGATGCTTTAGCAGCCGGAGTTGGCCACGATAGCGCTAGTCCAGTAGTCCTCTGAGGCATGACTGCTCTCACACATGCAGGCGCCAGAGGATGTGAGGGCACCCTGTCCAACACCCAATCCTAGCAGCACCGACAAGATGCTCCACCTTCGGGGGTTCTTGATCTTCGTGGTTGTCGCGCTCCCTCTACAGCTTTATACACTACAATGTCAAGGCAAACACTGGTCAAGGTATTAGGGGGAGCATATAATCACCTAGATCTGCCCTAGTTGTGTGGCAGTTCCTGCTCCTGGTTATCGCGGGGGTGGGGTTGTGGAGGAGAATCGCGGGTGGAGGAGGGGATTTGGGAATATCGTGAAGCCTAATTGCTGGCAAGCGGATTGCCCGCTATCAAATTAGCCAATTGAAATATAAAATTGGCATTTTTTAATTGCCACAAATCATATATATATATATATATTCCTTTAAAATTTACTATTTTTGAGAAACTGAATAGTAGGGGATTAGAGGTATTTTATATAAAAATGCCTGAAAATTAAATAAATAGTGACTTTTTTTTATAAAAGCCACTAGAATAAATGCCACTAATGGGCATTTTTTTTTGTAGTGCATGAGATGTTGGAATAGTCTGATGGGTAAATGGTACACATGTTCTTCATATTCCTTATAAAGTGAATAGATGATTTACTACTTTATCATAGATAGTTGCAATGCTTTAAAAGATGAGAAATGTTCTAATCTACTTATCCATAGTGATTAACCTTGCTTAGTAATATAAAAGAACCTCTGCTCAGTTTGATACTATTTACCTGTAATAATAACATTGTTGGCGAAGAGTTATATCTCTCATTGGGCCAATTGTCTCACCCCGTGGGATCCAAAAAAAAATTTAGGTGGATGTGCCCCAGGAGGTAGAGGCTGTTATGTAGAGGAAGAATAATGACAACAGGGACAACGGTAACAACTCAGGTTGAGTGTATTGTCTGTCGTGTGTTGTAGATAGAAGGCTTATGTGTTGTCTCTATACTCTCAGGTCCTTGGATTTAGTATGTGATAGTTTTATGAACAATCTAAGATTTTAGCTTGTATACCTCGAGGTTTTATGTTGCTTTAGTATATGTTTTGACAAAGTAACTATTATATGTTATCCTCGAGATGAGATGGTACAGTGTATGTACAATATGAACCCCGATGTATATAAAGTTTTGAAATAGATCTCTTTGCAAAATGGTTTTAATTTTTAGTGATTTTTGTTAATCTGATGCTTATGATTATTCTACCTAATTAGTAACGATTTGGCTGTCAGTTTGGTGGCGGTCGTTACATAGTGGGGCTAATTGGTTTGACCTACCACTTAGCATGGTATCAACTGATTGTAATTCTTCCTCCCTTAACTTTAACCAAGTTGTAGAGGGATCATCGTATTGTCGAGAATAGGTAACCAACACTACCGTTATTACAACATTTGATTCTCATTTCAAGGTAGAAAATGAGACCAACTTCCATCTAATTCATAATGCGTCTCAACTTCCTCTATGTCTTTGGAAAGGAAGATTCTAGTAATGTTGGTATGATCATGTGGGATGGCAAAAAGCAATTATCCATCATCCACCACCCATGACCCAATGTTATTCACAATTTAATCATAAAATGTATTTCTACACCATTCATCCATGGTGTTGAATGTTTCTCAACAAGTATCCATGGTAATACCAAGTATGAAACCCAACTGTATGTGTAACAATGTTGGTATGATCATGTGGATTGGTGCATTTAGATTACTCAAATATTCTATAGATGGTGTTGCTATAGTATTTCCATGTAGTGAATAATTGATTCTCTCTCCGTTTTCTATAATGGCCCACTTTTGCCACACTACGTTTTTAGGACCACACATGGCATGGTTGCTATTCTGATGAGGATTCACTAAGGATACCCTCAATCCTTCTAGTATAATTTCTATTTCAGTTTTGATCATATTTGGCCCAAGTTTGGTGGATTCTTTTC
The DNA here is from genome assembly GCA_963693085.1 of Alisma plantago-aquatica. Taxonomy (NCBI): domain Eukaryota; kingdom Viridiplantae; phylum Streptophyta; class Magnoliopsida; order Alismatales; family Alismataceae; genus Alisma; species Alisma plantago-aquatica. The sequence goes on from OY856413.1 coordinate 693,233,893, forward strand.
CATACGATGGTGATGCTTCAATTTATCCTATACCATTAATTAGAATTCTAGATAATTGATCATCAACCTACCAGCATAGTGGACATCCAAATTAAATAGTGTGAATGGGAATGGATGCGAATAGGTTGATGGGGATGGATTATTTTTCCACCCTGGTTGGTATCCACACCATTATGTTCATCTCCCTTCTACTTGTGTTAGCCTTTTATCCTTGCATGGAAGCCTTGATTTGCATTGATGTTTCTTGGAGACCGGTCATGGTTGTTAGTGATGACCATTAGAGGCAATGGAATGATAGAGGTGCTCCTTGCTAAAAGACAACATGTATTACTATGGTTTAGCACCTTGTAGGTGTCACAACAATCTGGTTTGCTTCATATTTGACTTTATCTCCAAGTCATTGCCATTTGGTAGTGCCACCATGATGATAGGAGGGGTCTTCATCTATTGAGATGTCAATAGAGATTTGTGAACAACCAAGCAAGGACCTACCAACCCATCAATCTATGGATCTTGTTTCTAAAATGGTGTGAGCAATGATAATGATGGACCTTGAGGACTAATGTTTCCCTTTATACGACAAAGACTCCATAAGTGGAGTAGTCAATGAGTGTCTCTCTATGAATGTCAACCTCTAACATCCATCTTCTGACCAACACCTACTAGTCATTGAAGAATTAGGGTCTCCAGTTGAGAGTGGTTTTGAGATTGGCCTCATTAGACAATCTTTCTAGGATCAAATCATTATGGATAAACCTATTAATTGGTTCTACACTTCCAATTTTGCACCATACATATTTTCAATTGAAGCACATTAATAGGTTTCCCTAAAATGTGGGCGATAGATAAAAAATGATGATAATTGTCTATCTTGTCCATGAATAGATAGTAAATTAGGCCCATGTTGTTTGGTCACCTTACTTAAACAACAACTTTCTTGGATCATGAACAATAACACTTCTAGTGCGTGACAGTGACCTATCCACCACTTTGACCCAATCTAACAATGGTAACGTGCAACACCAACTTATTCTAGCCATTGATCATTGGTGGTGGTTCAGGTAGAGATCGTGAATGCTTGAAATTGGGTGGAAATTTATGGCTAGAGGTCAGAGGAGTATCAAAAGAGGGAGGATTAGAAGAAGAACCCTCTACACCAGAGGCAAAAGGGCCACCTCCACTCCCCATAAGAGGAAACCTTAATCATACAAAGGGGTTTGTGCTCACAAAGTGATACATCTTCTAATATGCAGTCATTATTGATGTAAACAACAAATTAACAAATACAATTCTCATATTTTTTCACATTAAAAATAAAAGACACATATGTACGTCTTATGAAAATAAGATCTCATAACTCATAAGAAAGTATACACATCTACATCATATAAAATTTAGTACTTGTATCTAAACTACAATTCCTAAAAAATAATCTATCTTTTGCTCTTGAAATACAACAAATGATGTATCCTTTATTGATGGGAGGTTGGAAATTAGCTAACACCTAACCTAGGAAACCCGACATGAACCGCCTAAACTCAAAATATAAACCCAAAACTAACCAACCTAGAATGAAATGATCTAAGACATGAGATTCAAGAACCATCTAACAAGAAGTTTACATGTATTCTACCACAACCCAAAACCTCAATGGAAGTTAATGTGGGACTCAAATCAACTAGAAAAATACTATACACAATAATTCAATAGTCTATTCACTCACTGCACGTGCGGGTAGATTAGCGAAGTTACCTGATTCCTCATTTGACGTTGCCTTGCATTGATCTGAATTAGCGGTGGCACCAATTGTAATTATGTGTAGCTATTGTATATGCATGAAGTAGTGGTGGCAGTATTAGTAATTATGCTATAAATAGTTATACATGGATGGAGTAGCGTTGCAAATCTGTTCTTAAAATAGATATAGTAGGTGCCAACCATGTTGATGTTGGACACATACCAAACTTGAAGTATGCTCATGCCCAACATAACGAGGCTAAAACCATTGTAGTGGTGTCCTTTCATGGAGGTAAATAAACACATGAGAAATAAAATAATACTTCCAAATTTTATTACAGAACATCATCCTTAGTTACAAATTTCTCCTTTCCATTATAAAATCTATGCTCTCATTGCAATATAACAATTACCCTTATAGAGTTTTCAAATTCTACAAAATGTTATTGCATACACAAAAGTTTCACACCGTAGTTGTACTTCTAATTATGTTTGATAAATATAGATGCCTACTAAAACAATATACTTAAAAAATAAATAATTTATAATAAGAAGAAATATTCTATAATGAATAGATAATCCGAAACAAAGTAAATAGCAAAGAACAACTATAACTAGCAAATAACAATTGTAATACACAAAGGAAAATGTAATACAAAGGAGCACATTGTAACTAGAACATACATTTGTACTACAAGAAACTAAAATATAATTTTCTAAAAAATATATATTACACCTATAAAGTAAAAAAACTCTTATAGTGAAATATATATATAAGATAAAATAAAATATAGAATAGAAAGGAACTCATAATAAATTTTAAACATATAACTATATGTACATGCATCCAAAAAGATTATGTAAAAAGAGTTGTCATACTATAACATCCAAAGAGAATTTATAATAGGAAAGAGAAAATTATAATTAGCATGAAGATCTTCTAATACAAATAAATTAATTGTAAGGTGATAGTCAAAATTGTATTACAATATAGTTTTGTAAATTGAAAATACAATCATGTTTAACATTTTGTAAGGAGACTTGAGCAAAGAGAAATTACAATAATGAGGAGAAAAAGATGAGTAAAGCACATGTTTGATGATATAAAAGATGACCCAAAATGTGTTGAAAAAAACTATAAAGAATGGCAGCAAGTAAACAAGTGGTATTTTGACAACATACAGTGAGTTATAACAGAAAGTAACATTTTGTAATATGAAAGAAAGGTTTATAATCATAAAAAAAGATGTGTAATGGAAAAGAAACAAATATAACCAAGGATGACATTTTATGATACAATCTAGATGTATCACATTCTACTATCCAAGAGAATGAACCTCGATACATCAAAAATTGTAATAATAAGGAACACCTTGTAATAAGAACAGAGAATTCATAATGAGAATGAAAAAGTTGTAGCCAATGATGACATTCTGTAATATGACCTGGGTGTATGAATTTTTATTATCTTATATAATGAACCTCAGTATATAGAAACTATAATAAGAAGGACTATTTTGTAATGAGAACTAAGAATCCATAATCAAAATGAGAAAGTTATAATTAAGGATGGCAATCAGTTGTATCAAAGTTTCTATCTAAGAGAATAAACTTTAGTACAAAATAAATTGTAATAATAAGGAACATTATGTCATGCGAATAAAAAATTGTAATGAGAATGAAACAAACGTAACCATGGGTGACATCCTATAATGCAACCTGACTATATCACATGCTATATCCATGTTATGTATGTTTTGATCCATTCTAGGTTGCTTGATCACATCCACTATATCAGACATGAACTATGCACATGCCAACTACGTGGAACGCCTCCTAGTTATGACTCAACGATGAATATGCTTTTCAACTGAACGTTGTTTAAATCTCTTTTCATTATTCACTTTTTTATTCACCTAACATGGATTCCTCGATTACATCTATCTTTCCTCTAGTGCATGCACTCATAGTTATTGTCGTCTAGTTACAAATAATGACATCACACCCATGCACTAGCAACAAATTTCAAATTAAAAAATGATGCCACCATGTTCCATGCAAGTGCAATTGAGTTATGTTGAATTACAATAGTTGCCACTGCTACTCCATGCATACGTAAATGAAATCTGGATAATTACAATAGATGCCACCGCTACCATGCAGTCGTGATTGATTTTAATTTAATTACAAATCATGCCACCGCTACTCAATACATGGGTAATTAACTTGGCTACCCATGCCGACATTCAATACATACTCAATTCAATATGACCCAATGGTAAATCAACCCATGTGACAATAATCTAACCATATTTTAGCCCAAATCAATATGAGGATTAACAATGGTATAGAAAAATGACTAAAGTGAAAGGAAAATATGATACTTGAAGTTGGAATATTTTGACATTATAATATATAAATATATATATCGAGTTCACTCTATGTATATATCAAAATGTATGGGTCTATATATGCATTACCAACAAACACCTTCCCAGAGTCATTTCATTTGATTCATTTGACTAATACTTCCATTGTAGCCAAATGACTAATTCACATATTTTCCATGCCCTCGTTTGGATGATGACATAATAACATAATTTCTAGTTCAACCACTTGATTCAACATTGTTCAAAGTAGTCTAACTTAATCACAGAATAAACTCTACTCATGTCATGAAAACAATATGCATATTGAAAATAATTTCAACTCAACTTCTATTCATGTCTTGAAAACTATAAGCACAATTGAAAGAAATTTCAACCCATTAGTAACTGATAATAAAATGAACTTATCTTTCCCACTCAAATAACTCAAAATGAGTCTATCTACCATAAACCTCATTCAAAATTAACTGGACTCAAACTTGTTCCAATTTAAAAAAATGGCAGAGATGACTTGGACATAATTTCCTTGATCCAAACATGAATTGACTTCACCACATAACCATAGATGTGATACAACATGATGCAGACATGATCCGAATCCAACACGTCAAGTTTGAAAATGAATGAGAGTATAGAAGTGACCCAAACTGATGCACACATGAGCGAATCTCAACTCATCTAAGGGCTTGTTTGTTTCTAAGTAAAACCAACCCACATTGAAACCTTCAAAAAAGGGAATCAAAACTTATTAATTTCAACTGAAATGTTTTTGTTTGCTTTAGAGTAAATGAATTCATTTATCTACCTTTATTTTTGTTTGGTACAACATAATAGCATACTAATTCAATAGGTACTTATCTTAGGGCTCATTTGGTTGTGAGTAGTTGTAAGTCATACATCAGGAAAACCAAAATAGGAAATCAATTACAATGTTAATTGTTTGGTTCACGTGGTTACTAACTCATGCTTTAACTTGACGATTAATTGGTTGGAGGTAGTTTCCCGATCAGAAAACCATAGTAGCCTTACCACCTGGATTAAATGTAACAGAGATACAGCAGACTGGCCTGCTACTTCAGTTATGTTGAAAGTGTAAGATTACCCAACATAGGTCTTCACGGTCCGCAAATACTAGAAAACCAACCGATCCCAGATGGGGCGCAGTTTCTTTTCTTTCATTTTGTACGTGACATGAGGCAGTGTAGTTTATTTTCTAGGTATGAACAACAACCATGTAGAACCAAACATACTGACTTAAAAAACATCTATAGTTGCAACCTGTAGTTTTAGACACGGCCCAACCAAATGAGCATTTAGAATTGGATCGTCGATGCAGCTGCAATGCGATATGCATATCATCTTCTGCTACTTTTGTAGTGGTTGTGCATAGAAAATAGGAAGAAAACGCACTCAATAGCCTGTCCAGCAACAGGATGAAATGGATCTACGCCCAAATCTGACACAATTCATTTTCCTAAATTTTCTATTTACCGGTGTGCCAATGTGCAATTTTTTTTCCCAATGTGGGTTTGAAGTACGCTGAATCAAACTTTGATTACTTTGGAAACACAAATAGTTAGAAAATTGTATTCTAGTTTGTTGCCCAACCAAATGGGCCCTAAAACAAAAATAGATGACCTAAACTAGCCCAATGAGGTTGGACGATACAACCCACCCGTTTGCCGGCTTTTTCCCGCCGCTATACACAACTTGCTTATAAGAATGTTTGAGATAAGGTTTTAGGGTTTTGTACCCACTGCACTTGCATTGAACGTTGTGTTGCTTGTGTATGGAGGGATCTTCATCCAGTTTACTGTGATTTACGATTCTCTTCTCCGAAAAATAGTCACTCGGGAAAGAGGTTCGACACCATGCTTCCTCTTCGGTCGAATGTAATTAGAAGGTCACGACTCGCGTGTGGCAGCAATGTTGTACAACTCATGGATCAAATCCTCAAACCCAGGAACTGGATGAAATCTAACCATTTGTATGGCTAAAGTGGGCAATACTTCAATGGATGCCAGTATGGTTCAACCACTGTAGTGGATCTCCCACCGCTTCCTCCTTGAGAAGAAGCTCTCCGACCTCCACAAGTGCTCCAACCTCGACCATATTCGTCAGGCCCACACCCAGATTCTCAAATATGACCTTCAATGTGACCTCACGGTTGTCCTGAAGCTCATCTCTGCATATGCCCTGTGTCGCCGCATCAACTTTGTCATCGCAGTCTTCGACCAGATTGAGCATCCCAATACCCACCTCTACAATAGCCTTATCAGGGGTCTTGCTCACAACTCGCAACATGATTCTGCCTTCTTTGCCTTCTTCAAGATGCAGAGACACGGGATTGCTCATGACAACTTTACATTCCTGTTTCTCCTCAAGGTCTGTTCTGGTTAGGGCCAAGTTGAGACAATCCACGCCCAAATCCTAAAGTGGGGTTTTTCCTTCGATATTTTTGTTCCAAACTCTCTGATCGAAACATATGCTAAATGTGGATCCAAAGGAGTTATTGCTGCCCGAAAATTATTTGACCAAATGACAGTTAGGGATCACGTTTCATGGAATTCCATGATTGGCAGTCTTATCAAGGGTGATCAGTGGAAGGAGGCATGTAGGCTCTTCGACAAAATGTCTGACAAGGATATAATCACTTGGAATACGATGTTGGATGGGCTTACAAAGGAAGGAGAAATGGACGAGGCTTATGAGCTATTTACAAGGATGCCTGAGAGGAATGTAGTCTCATGGTCGACCTTGATTGCTGGCTATTGTAAGAAGGGAGATATAGAGACCTCTAGGATGTTATTTGACAAAATGCCTTTTCGGAACTTGGTCACGTGGACGATCATGATTTTTGTCTATGCTGTAAAAGGGAACGTTAAGGAGGCTTGTAGCTTATTCTACCATATGCATGGACTTGGAATAAGACCAAATAGTGCTACCCTAATAAGCATCTTAGCCACTTGCACTGAATCAAGACTTCTTTCTTTAGGTCAGAAAGTCCACAACTACATTGATAAGAACAAGATTAAGTGTACCACTCAGGTATTTAACTCTCTTATTGTTATGTATGCCAAATGTGACTACATCCAAGAATCATGGAAAGTCTTTAATGCCATGACTTCAAAGGACAAAGTTTCCTGGAATGTAACGGTTCAGAGTTTGGCTGATCATGGGCATGGGAAAAATGCACTTGAGTTGTTCTTGACAATGGAAAGAGAAGGAGTGACACTTGATGGTGTGACATTCATTGGAGTTTTATGTACATGCACTCATGTGGGTCTTGTTAAATAAGGTCAGCATTACTTTGCTAGAATGGAGAAAGATTATGGTATTAAACCTCAAATCAAACACTATGGATGCATCATTGACCTTCTAGGATGTGGTGGGTCGCTTATAGATGCATTTGAGCTTGCAGAAAACGTGTCGTTTGAACCCGGTGTAAATATTTGGTCAGCTCTTGTCAGAGCTTGTATAACTCATAAAAATGTGTGCCTTGCCAAGGTGGTAGTTGAACGACTTATCAAATTGAATAAGAGAGATTCTACAACCTATACTATCATGTCAAATATTTTTGCAAACACTGGACAGTGGGATAGTAAGGATAAGATTAGGATGCAAATAAAAAGTTATGGGGTTCAAAAGAAATCAGGTGTCAGTCTGATTGAAGTGGACAATATGGTACATGAGTTCACTGTGAGTGACATGGTTAACGTAACCCACAATCTAGTAAGTTTTTGTAGATGCTTCACCGCTTGGGGAATGATCTCAAACGATCTAGCTATGATCCCCAAGATGAACTTGTGATTTCATAATTGTCATTGTTCCATACAATGATTGTGAATAGCATTTGTTGTCTCCCCAATTCAATAGGAAGGAGTTTTCACATTTAGGCATGGATAGTGATATCCTTTCAGCCATGGGCATAGACAGCTATGTAAGATAGAAATCAAAAGCCTCACCTTTCTTTAAGACAGAACTGAATTGTATTTTGAAGAAGGGAAAGCACTTGTGTCAGTTGAGTAGACAGATAAAGGATACAAGAAGATCAATGTTGTCTATGAATATTTCCAGATATTAAGTCTTTATCTCTCACCTGACATGGATGCATTGCACCAGGGACTTGGGTGGGTTGAGGGGTACAAACGAAAGTTATGTTCTTTAGTTTCAAAATTGATCCTGTCTCCTCAAAATCTAGATCAAACAGGTAAATCACAAGCTTACTTTACAACACAATATTTATTCTCATGATCTCATGCCAAGTCAGTCCAACTCAATTGGCCAACCTCCCGATGTTGAGAGGCCATGAGATACAATCACAGTGGAACTATGGGTAGTACTTAAGGTAGCAGTGGGAGGTTGAATAATGATATTGTGGTGTTTTGGTTTTTCATTCTTCGGGAAAAGATAAGTGATATGTCATTTATTCATTTGCATGTGTGATGAATGGGAAAAAGACCTATTTATTTTAACATGACATATTTGGGATTGTCCCTTAAGAGACATATTTGGGATTGATGTTTTTAGCTGTTCTACCCTGGTGTCTGCTTAAAATGTCATGAAGTACTTTTTCTTTATTGTCTTGTTTTCTTTAGCAAGTGGCTTATCTACATGAAATAATAAGATAGTTATGTGAGACACATATGTGTTATAGAGTGGTTGACCGGATTTTCCATTATGTGTACAAAGTTTATTTCTTTTCATGGCCCTTGAAAAGAATGATGTACATACACCCATCCTGCTATCATTCGCATCTCAATCATGGTCTTATGCAATCCCTTTTGGCCTGCTGGGGATTTGATATTTTGCCCTAAAAAGTGAGTGAATAGTCCTATCCCGGATATAGGGTTTGCTTTTTCAATTTTTTTTGACAACGCGGGAGTTTTCATTCATCTTGATCCCGAGCCAGGACAAACAGGAAGAGACCATATTTTTGTATATACATCCTCCACCATCAAAAATGCCAAAAGGGAAAGACCCCCGATGAAACCTATCTATCAAAATTTTGTATCTGTCCAGGAAAACCAAAAGTACAGAACCTCCCACTTGTCTAGGAAAACTGAGAGTAAGGAACCTTCCACATGTCCATCATGATCATGCCTTTCACTCTTCATGGGAGTCCCCACAGATCCCTAATCACAATCACTCCCCTTTCATACCTTCTCCAACCACCAAGGCATCTAGCTACTAAGTTAGCTTCTCTGGATATGCACATACCTATTATAGAATGGATCTCCATTTGGACCTTGATCTCTCTGAAGAAGGGGTCCAGTCTCCAATGATGGGTTTCCCCAACCCACACTATGTTCACCAAAGGTGGGTTATCCATTTCTATGATATCAATCCTTTTGTTCTCATCATCACAAATCTTACAAACAACAATTAACGATTGTACTCCAGCTTCTTCATGTTCACTAGCTCTGTTCCACACCCTGAAAGCCTACTCCATCCTCCCTTCACTATTTCGGATAATACCAACACAACACCACCTCCTCTCACCCTCCACATTCTTATCATTCCCTATGGCCAAGTTCATCTTCTTGCTCTAGAAGTCTGGGGGATGGCAGGCAACTAGTTCTAGCTGGTGAAGCATCAACCTACTTTGTTCAACTTACATTGCAACTCCGAATTATGGTGGTTTTAGTTTGGTAGGTTACAAAAATAACCAGTTATAGGTGTTCACTAGGGTATAAAGATTCTTGGCTATTACTTTATGCTATATAGCACTTCAATTTCAATCATGTCAACTATACCAAGTGTTTCTAGTTTTTGCAATTGTAATTTCGTTGGTTGTTTATTTCTTGTTTCCTAAGATAATTAATTCTATTTCTCTATGTGATAATATAAGTGATTTGAAGCCTATTTCTTGATGGGCATGTCCAAATGGAGGACCAAATTGTGAAGAGTTGAGGCATGGAGGACAGTGAGTTGGGCTTTTCTATGATAGACATGAAGCATGTTTAGTGAAAAGAGCATGTATATACATAAGGTGACCAGCCACATGGCCCAAATAATATATCACGCCAGACAGTTTTTATAGAGAGACAACTTTTCACAAAATCTTATTTGCCCTTGCCTTAATTTCCCCATCTTGTTTCCTCTTTATATTTTCTTTCGTCCATGAAAAGAAATAACCTTTGTCCATTGAGAAAGAAACTTGACACACTTTTACTCTTTAAAGGTTACTCCTACTATAATCTACATTAAAGTAACAGTTAATGAAAAATATAAGGAGAAACATTATCATAATATTATTGTAGAAGAGAACTCACATTTTTAACATGATTCCACCTTTACTTGGGATTAGGAACCCTCCTTTTGAATCCTTGTCACAAGTGCTTGTCTTTATGCAAAATCCTTTATTCGCTTCATCCCATTCGCTCATTGAGATATCATCTACTGATGAACCTATAAATATTACATTCCTAGTACTTAAACGAAGCCTAGTGTTTCTAAGTTTGATAACATCAGTCGTTAATAATTGGTTTCTTTTCCTCGGTCTCCCTTTCCTGGGAAGTAGAAGCTGAAAGAATGTAGTGACATCTGAATTTACTTTCATGTTCTTGATGTTATCTTTTCGTTGACCAAGTTTAATCTGCATCTGGTGATATTTCATCTATTCCCAGTTAGTATTTTTTAATACAATATTGACCAAGTTTTGTTCACCTTAAATGACATGCTCCTCTTAAAGTTGTTCAGTTACTATCTTTTTCACCATAAATCTTTTGTACATCCATCCATTAAACAATTCTTTTTATTTGTAGCATTATGGTATCAATTAAACACTTCTTGCCCAAGTTCTATACACTGCAAGAGACAAGAGTCCTATATTTCCTTTTTATTTAGAATCCATGAAGGGAATATTCTCCTATTTTGGAGGCTAGTGCAGTGATGTTTTGTATCCTAAATTTCATTATGGTATTATGCAAATTTGTTTTCTATGTGATGATCTTGCATCTTTGCAGGCAAGGGATGACACAGTATATGTTGTTTTCTATTTCCTTAGCTTATGAAAAATCCATATATGTTGCGACATCTTGGTGTTGGAGTTTTTGACATAGGAAACTCAAAAGCTCCTACTCTCCTTCCCTCCTTAGAAGTTGTTCCCAACTCAGATTTGGTTGAGCTCTTGAGAACAGTTTATTTCCGTATGTTATGGGTAGAGTTCTTTAACCACCAAACAAGGGATCATTTTTTACTTGATAGGGGATTTAAGAGAGATGGATTACATATGTAAGAAAGACTCATCAAAGGAAGTGGTGATCTTACACTTAGAATCGTTAGCAAGCCTATTTCTTCTGAAAGTAACCTTGTGTTGGAAGGCAAGTTTGAGGAGAGGGTAAACATCATCACTTAGGGTGCGTTTGTTTGAGAGGATATGCAAACAGATGGGACTCTGTATCCCATTAGAACCTATAGTCCTATGTTTGGTTTCCAATGAGTTAAGGTGGGATGGATAATCAATGACACTCAAGTCTTATATGATTGGGATTCTTCAGTTCCACACGCCCCCAGGTATTTATCGGGACTCACTAGACTCGTGCTTTTCAAACACTGATCAAAACTTGTGATACCCTTGCGTGGAGTGATCTCCTCAAAAAAAAATTTGGTGCAACGCCTCTACCTTCCGCCGCCGATCTTCAAGCCTTAGTGTCTACCTTGATCAACCTCCTACTACCTCATGGCGCATCTACCCTTATACAACAACATTGTCGCTCTCTAACCGCAGTGAGATCCCTTCGATGCCGCTTAACTGTGCCAACTATCTTGCGACTCCAGTTCACAAATCTTGCCTGTCTATTGTGTTTTGTGTGACATACACATCCACAACCAACCCCTACCATGATGTCTATCAGACCAACCGATCTTCAGACTGGATGCTTCATTTTCCTCCCTCAATCCTTCTACGGGTACAAGACCTAAATGCTTCTGATTTGAAATAAGAAGAGGGCCCCACGACATCCTTGAGCAGTTTGAAAAGTAGAAGGGAGATAAACTCTGGTCAAGGTCTGAACATTCTGGATGTTGATGAAATCTTGTTCGAGCACATTTTCTGGCTGGTCCAAGATGGGGACTTCCCTACCATACTTGGGATGCAGCTCCATGAGTTCATCTATTTCTACACAATATGGGACTTGAGAAAATCGATGGACGTATCCGATAATCAAAGAAAAAGAAGGATCCGTAGCTGTGGTTGATACAGGCTCAGGTAGTCAATTTGGTGAAGCTCCCTTCATATGTGGTCTGGAAATGTTTAACAAGAGCCATTTTGGCAGAGAAACCAGAGCTGTAGATTTACAAGTATCCATCGGTCGAAGAAAAAGAAGGATCTGTAGCTGTGGTTGACACAGTCCCAGGTAACCGATTTGGTGAAGCTCCCTTCATATGTGGTCTGGAAATGTTTAATAAGAGTTGATTCGGTAGAGAAACTAGAGTGGTAGATTTACAAAAATTGATCTACAAGCTAGTAGCTCCATTTCTATCACAATCAACCAATCCTATCCATGATTGTATCCAAACATGGGATCAGAAATCAAGATTCCATCCTCTATCTATACCTACCCAAGAAATCCTTCTCTTCATACCACACCAATACTATATTGTTAACCAAACATGGCGTTAGACCTTCAAAGTAGTTTGGAGAACCAAATAACTAATTCAGCAAAGCACGTTCCTGCCACCTACATTTTAAACTTCCTGACTGAGGACTTTGCCATTGACGAAGTGTGCTATGCTAAGAATGTGGCATGATTCACTTTCAAGTCCTACCGGTCAAAGTTGGTTGTTTAGCTCTAGAGATATCCATTAGAAAGGATATCCACTAGAAAGTCTAGAACATGTGAAGGAATAACGGGTTTGAGTTATTAATTTTATAATAAGAAGTTCCTAGGTGTTAGTTTAAAGTTACACTTAATCAATGTGGAACTCAAACTGATATGGGATGTGCCTAAATAGAGTGAACAATGGAGAATGTAAGCACTGCCTTTCTACTATTTCATTGACCATCTATAAACACAATTTCTTTGGAAACACAAGTTGGATCACCATCGCCATTGGCAGTCTTCCATGTACACTTCCACGCTGATGACCAAAACTGACTCTATTCTGTATGGGCTTAGAATACTCTCATCAAAGAGATTGGACTTATGCATAAAAGGATCATGGAGCTCCTCCCAATAGGAGATAACAACACCTATCTGTAACTTCTTGATAAGCAAGCACACACCCTTGCTCCTACCTCTAGCATTCTTGGGGACCCCTGATCTTTCATTATTCAATGGGCGAGCATTTCATTAAGCTCATACAACCTTACCTCAAATACCACCCCAAGGGAACAAACACTCCCAACATCACCACCATGAAAACCCTCACCATGGGATATATGAAGCTCACAGGTACACCGATTGGATGATGCTAACGACCATGATAAACAATCAATAATCACCATTCACCAAATGAAGCAATAAGAGACGACCATGTCAAAACAACTATACAAAATAAAAATGTTGAAAACACCTTTCAACCAAGAATACCAGATGAACAAAATGTGTACATGTATTATTCTAACCTAAAATTGATAAACACTATTGAAGAAAAATAAATCTTTCATCTTGTTCATACTCTATTTAATATAAGAAATTCATCAAAATGGATCACAGTTTAAAACATGATGTGCCATAAACATTTTTATTGATGTCGCCAATTCTATAGGATAGGGCATAAATATTACAATTGTCATTACCCAAAATTCCATTTTGCATGCAAAGGCAATGTCCACTTCTCTAAACTTTGCTTCTTTCATAGACATTATACCACCTCTTGCTTATCATATTCCTCCTATGATCACAAAAAAAACACACATGTTCATGTCTCCATCCATACTCCAATGAGATTCTTCATGTACCCTTCATAGGTCATCATTCCAAACATATAATAAGCTCACATCATATGCCTGGTTCCAATAGCATACATTGCGATTATGCTAACAACTGTATATCATTTTTGCCCCTATGTAACATATTCATGTAGTAAAGCTGACTCGAGTCTCCTTCACCAATAAAAAACATGCTCCCATGCATAACTACAACATCGGCCCTTCACATTCCCCATACAGGAACACAACGACAACCACAAAACAACCTTATATCAGAAACTTCCTCAGACCTCTTCCCCCTCTTTCTCCTCTTTCCTTGAGAAACCCAAACCTCTATAGACTATCAACACTGCTTCCCCCCACCTTCGATTTTTGCATTCCCAACCATGGTACAACATTTTGAAAACCACAACTTAGATACTTTCATTGACCTACATGATAACTCCATGAGGACCCTCAAGGTTCTCACTAGTTGTAGCATCCTAATTAGCATAAAGAACAACCTTTATAACAACCAATTGAATATTATGCATGTCACATGGTTTTTATCCCTCCTCCTACCTAGTTACACCATCCTTAAATCGATGATCTTGTCCTCCACACTGTTGAAATACTCTCTCTCAACTGGAACTAAACTAGACCATCTAGATGGTCTCTCTATCACCATCCTAGTGAAGAAATCTTTGTACAAGAACATATTACCAAATGTTCCCTTGATATAAGTGATGAACTAGCTAAATCTAGTGGATCAAGATGGGATTCTATTTCTAACCTATCACCACATCTATGGGCTATTGACATTTTCAAAAAGAATTGCTATAATGGTGGATGCTTATCTTCAATTCATTAGCACTGACACTCTTTACCGCACGAACTACATCAAAGCTTTTTGTGTCTTCTTTGTCACACTTGAGATTTGAAATCTTGGTACCCTAAAGATCTATTTAGGGGAGATCATTTACACCATTAAACCCTAGGGAGAAAATCCCCATGACATTCCATTAATTTTTTTGAACCTCACCAACCACCTCACTTCATGGTTCAACCCTAAAAAATCACACAACCCATATCCCATTGTAAATAGAAAAATTGTCCCTCCCAACAAAGGACATTTTTGGGTTAGAAAAGAAAAATTATGCATACATATTTGTGCTTTTAGTAAAACCAACTTACACCTCACCACCAACACAACACTTAAATACCACATAAATGACCTCATCTTTCTTCCCTCAGTCACTCTATGAGAATTAACACAGACTTGATGCACCACCCCACGCATATTGACAACCTTCTTGACACCACCCATACTTCTAAATCCAACCCTACCACTAAACACACCTCACCAAGTTTTAAAATTTGTGATATGGTGCAACTTCTAAAATCTAAAATCATTGGAGAGTTGAGCATAGACAACAATGATCCTCTTGCTCCTAAACATGGCAAACACCCTTGAACCATGCATGGACAACATCAAACTAACAAATGTATGTTGGATTTCCATAATAAATGAAACTTATTTGTTGTAAATGAACCAGATAAAGACCCTAATACTTTCAAGTTCAATGATAATCAAGTTTACCCTATCCTAGACAATATTCAAAATATTGTTTCATGAGAAAAAGATTTATATTTTAGCACTTTTTCTAGTAGGACAAATATTTCTTTTGACTCTATGCATGATGCAAATGTCACACTCTTTGAACTTGAAAAAAAATCTAGGATGGCATAGTTGCCATCCTACTTTTCACGCAACATAACAACTCATTGAACTTACCTTATGACTCCACTTTACACTATTTTTCTCGATGTCATCATGATCATTACATCCTCAAATTTCTATGATATAGATATTGTTGATAGACGTCGACACATACTTAGATTCATTCATGCTAATAAGATCAACCGTCGACACATCCTTAGATTCATTAACACTAATAACATCAGCCTCATTTCACTTCAAGAGATTAAAATGCACCTCAGTCCTTTTCAACTCCATACTATAGGTGGTCCTTTCATCTTGTAATGGATCCAACACCATCTCTCAGCCTTAGTGAAGTTATTATTCTAGGATGGAACCCTCAAACCTTCTTATATGTTGACCATTTATTAATATATATTGCATCACTATCCACTTTGAGAATATTG
This sequence comes from Alisma plantago-aquatica, assembly GCA_963693085.1. Taxonomy (NCBI): domain Eukaryota; kingdom Viridiplantae; phylum Streptophyta; class Magnoliopsida; order Alismatales; family Alismataceae; genus Alisma; species Alisma plantago-aquatica. The sequence continues at coordinate 693,250,039 of OY856413.1, forward strand.
ACAAAAACTTGACTTGGACTTTCACTATGGTTTATGGTGAACCAATTCAACAAAACCAACATTCATTAACGAAATAGAAATTCTTTAATCTATTCATGCACCCTCTCATGGGGTTATAGGAGATTATATTAACTTTACCCAGAGTATGTCCTCAAAGACTCTCATCTTGAATCACATCCTTACACTCTCACCATTGTTGTGGTAAAATATTTGACCAATTCATTTGAAATCACCACATGATTGATGTCTCAACGTCAAAAGTTGTATACACATGGAACCAAGGGGACCTATGTGCCAAGCTTTATTGTTTTCTATGCACAAAATACTTTATCTCACAATACCCTTTATCATTGGTATGTGCCACTAATAGTATACATACAAAAACTTCCCCACATCCTAAATACCAAAATAATACCACGAGGACCTAAATTGTTTCACTTTGCAAGAATTTGGACCGCACATCCTAATTTTTGTAAAAAAATCATCAAAGAAAAATTGATCAACCTACCAGTTGATATTGAACCTGGTTCACATATACACCAGAATCTCAAAAAATCAGGTACAATCTTAGAATATGGAAAAAACACCCTTGGGAACATCACTGAGGCACTCCAAGAAAAAATAGAACACCTTTTCTAAGCTTATAGTAATACACAATCATACCCAACACATATTCTTGTACTAAAAGAAGAATATGATGTGTAAGCAATGAGACAAACAAAATTAATCAATGAAGGAGAAAAAACATAAAACATTATCATAAGATTTGCAACAACTAAATTATCCATACTCATGGTATTAATAACAATAAGTTCCTTACCTCCAACAAACCATAAATCATAAAACAATTTGATATGTTATTTAGAACTCTCTTCAAACATGATCAACACTACTCCACCCAATTTCACATAAATGGGAATACTCTTTGCCCTAAAAAGATCTAGAACCCCCTATACCTCATTGCTCCTTTCCCTGAGGATGAAATCAAAATGTTATGGAAAATATAGGAGTATATAAATCACCAGGACCTGATGGATTCAACCTAGATTTATACGACAACAAATAGGTTAATAGTAAAAACATTACATGACTTATTTGACTACATACATGGCCACAATGACATTACTTACAAACTAGGTTCTCTCAACCAAACTTATATAGACATGAAAAGAAAATAGGAAACCCGTCTATGGTTAGTCACATCAAACTTATTAGTTTGATCAATGCATCCTATAATATCATTGCCAAAGCACTCAGTTCATGTTAGAAACCTATGGTCTACAATATCATCAACCATCAGCAAATGCCTTCATTAAATGTTGTACTATACATGATGCATACATCATGGTCAATAAGATGATACATACTTTCCATGATAGAAAGATCCCACTCTCCACTCTCAAGTTAGATTTTGAGAAAGCCTTTGACAATATAAATTGGAATTACCTCATCTCTTATTTAAAAGGTTATATATTTCCATCTAAATGGAACAATTGGATACACTCATGAATAATCTCCTACCACTTCTTAACAATCATAATGCTCTTTTCTAGTTCCAATGAACTTAGACAAGGTGATCCACTTTCACAAAATCTATTTATCCTTGCCGCATCTATTCTAACCAAGATATTTCAACTCACTATTGAAAAAGAATATCATTGAGCCTCCCCATCCAAGGACAACAATAACTAATATAATATGTTGACAACACATTCTTTTCCTCAAGCCAAATGATAACAAATCATGAAGGCCATCCATATTTTGGGTATTTTCTCACATCTATAGGGTCTCAAAATAAACTTCCATAAATCCTCCAATGTGGGTAAACTTGTCATAGAAGATGATGTGGACATAGTTGTTCGCCTACTACAATGTATAGAGGAGAAATACCCCACAAGATATTTGGGGTTGTCTCGATCACCACATCCATTACCTCTACTTTTTGGTGTTGGTAAGGTATGCCCATAGAGCCAATCATATGATGATTTACATGGCATATAACTCAAAGGATTTGATTTATACTTATAACAGAAAGCTTCCAATTCATTCCATTTCATTCAGTTATGAGATAATGAGGAAACACTATGAATGTATAGAGAATAATATTACTCGATGAATTATGTCTTCAAGTATTAGACTTGTGGAAATGAGATCGTACGAATGTTAAGTGTACATAAAAATATTCTCATTATGTCCCTAGTTGGTTGTTACTGTGGAAGGTAGATAGACACCAACAACACATAAGACGGGAGTCTGACTTGGTAGATGAATGAGTCTCACGAAGTCATGATATGACAATATCAAACCAAGCACACAGATACATGTTAGGGAATAGTGTATCAAACAGATTCACCTTGAGAGTGACACATGGAAACCATCATATGATAAGTCATAGTCAGCTCTTATAGTGAAGGTGGTGATTGTGATTCATAGACATGAAATCACTCACTCATCACATATCGTTGGGTACACTTTGACATCATCAAACACAATCCTAAAACATGGGTTGTTATAAAGGTGATGATTGGGTGACTTTGACACATGGGAAAAGACTTTGAGAGATAGATATGCAATTTTCCTCTCCTACTGGAGTATGATATCCTAGGCACTTGATAATGAGACTGAGAAACACATGCACATGTGAATCAATATATAATATTGAGGTGACATTATCTCAGACATTATGCTCTTCGTTTAAGAAAGATTAGATCAATGTTGAGAGGATGATGAGTCCATGCCTCAAGTTCACTCTGGATATCAGAGACAAAGGAATTATACAATCACTACAACACCTTACATAGATTGTAGGTTGAAGTTGATCTCCAACTTTCCATTCACTTGAGTAGCACTGATGTGCAACTAGGCCCCACTCCTTTCTTGTGATGTCATAAGATAGTTATGGACATTCACTGCCTAAGTGATATGGGACTCATCTGGAAGAGGTGTTTACCTTGAATGATGATTGGATTGATTACTAAAGTGTTTAGGGTTTCAATTCACACAACACATCGACTGATTAACTGATTGGTTTGCCAAACAACCATCTCACTGAGTGAGACAACCGTTTGGGCAGCCATACAGACATCTCAAGTGTTGAGATGACGATTTGGGTTGTCAGGCTGATCAGAGTTCAAATTGGCTAATTTCTACCCTTAAACTGACTGATTCAATGTGATTGAACTGACCAGATCATCTCAGACTCACCATACTACTATCTGGGTGAGTGAGACGGGCGTCTCTCTTGAGTGAGATGGATCAGTTGGCCAAATGAATATTCTTAATGTTCCCGAATAGTTTCAATTGCACATACTTGAAGTGCAAGTAAATTAATATGTGATATTAATTGGAGTCAAATTTTCCAAATTCGTATACGCTTGGGAAACTACCAAATGGCCATTTGGCAATGTGAGATGATAGTCTCGGGTGACCAGATGACCATCTAGGTTACCAAACGGCCATTTAGGCTGTCACAGGTTGTGAAAATTCAAGATCTTCCAGTCTTTTCCACTCGTGCACAATCTTATACAGACTGGAAACCCTGACCCTGGCCTCTACTATAAATTGGAGGCTTCCCAAAGCAACATAGACAACTAAGAATCCATTCCTCTGACAACTATTTTCCTCTCTGGTTGTGGTAACTGAGAGAGCCCTGGAAAGTCCTACCTGGTTAGGGAAGGATAACCACAGAAGAGAACAACTGGTCGTTGTTATTGTGGGAGAGAAAGTTGGTGACCAATACACCAACATAAGGGACAACTACTTCCTATCTAATTTAGTTGAATGATAGGAGTTCTAGTTGGTCTGTGAGGACTACTCTAGAGATAGGAGTCCTTTTGCTGCTGCTCGAAGAGCAAAATCACCCTATAGTTTGTGGCAAGACCAGGAGTCACTACATAAGTTGTTATTTCATTATTTGTGGGGGAAGACCAGGAGTTGCACAACCACTGTCTAAGAGAAACTATTTGACAGTTACAAAGAAGCGAGTTGTTGTCACTAGACTTGCTCTGGGACCAGGTATAACTTGCTACTTCATCCTTCCTATTTCATAGTAGTTGATGCGATCTTGCTTTTATGAGACTACAAATAGATAAATTTTTTGTTTCCATTTCTATAATATGGGCTAGGATCTCCCAATAGTGGTATCAAAGACACGTTAATTGATTATGATTAAGGATAATCTATATGATTGGATCTTGGTTTAATTTTTTACTTATTGCATATGATGTGAATATTTGAATTTCTCTCATATACATGTCCAATCAAAAACCACATATTCCCAAACTAATATATATATATATATATATATATATATATATATATATATATATATATATATATATATATATATATATATATGATATACATACAATTTACACACGTCGCCTAAAAGCAGTTTTGATGGTGGATGTGTAGCGTGGTTATATCCTAAACCCTATATTTATGTGTGGTTGGATGGTTTGGTTTCTATTTATCTTGGTCTGTGTATTGAACCTCTACCTCCCTCCTCCCAATGTAAATCTAATGCTTTCCTACCTTTTCTCCCCTCGAATATAACTCGAGGTTTCTCTTATTCAATGTAATAAAGTAGCAATAGGATATTTTTTCTTTCTTGCAATGATGAGGATGATGATCATTGTCAGTTGAGATGATGATCTCATGAAATGAGCCAACCGTATGGAGGACCGTGGAGAATAGAATGATGGAACCATACGACTTCCTGGTAGGCCCAACTGACTATCTGGAAGGAAGCCATACATCGGTTGGATAGTAGGCCAGATGACTGTCCCAGTGGGTCTAGCTGACCATTTGGAAGGAGTCCAAGCATTAGTTGGATAGGAGGACCAACCATCTGGAAAGAGGCAAGATGACCAATTCAAGGGTTGAGGCGATCTACCCATACTGATAAGCACATGTCTACACCAACAACAAATTCATACATATGATCTAATGATTGACCTAGGTGGTAGTAATTCCTTGTGGCTACAAGGAAATACAAGTAGACATGGCTATAACCATCACTTTTTGTTTTATATTGCATGTTTACATTGTGGGATATAGCATGTATATGATACATACTATATATGTGGTGATTGGATACAATATATGTATATATATGATATATATAAAACCCCTCAATCAAACATATTAAGTCTAAGGTGCTTTCCAATAGAAATACACATGAAAAGCTTATTCGATCAAGCACAAGTTAAGACAAAGTATGGTGCGCCGTCTACCCCGTGGAAGTGTGATGGTAGTAATGTAGGATCTGCAAAAGTTGGATGCATTATTATTGTTTAGCTATTGGGTCAGGCTTAAATGGTGACTTGGAGAGCCCAAGCCCAGAGGCATGTAGATGATCATCGAAAGGTGTTGTGCATATCATCTATCCAAGAGTTGCATGTGATGCAATTGGCATGATAACCTACCTAATTAATCAAGTTGTGGGCAATCGGAAAAAGCTGACTCATGATTTGATGAAATATAGATCTTGGCTCATTAGAAGATTGTTCACTACAAATTTTCAAATTGATAGTCGAGGGTTATCAATTTGAAAAAAAATAATGAGAACTATAATGAATTAAGTACCTAATTATTATCACCCAAATTGTAATCAAATAAAAAATGTGTTTTGACAAAATTGTAAATACTTTTGTAGAATCAAATGGCAACAAACAACAATCACTTTTCTTTTCAATCAGTCCTTGATAAGGAGAATAACTTCCATGACTGGTTCTGGACATTGAGAATTGTTCTCACATAGGAGCGCAAGCTCTATGTCCTAGAGACGCCAAAACCAGATGAACCACCTCAAAATGTGCCAAAGGCTGACAAGGATGCTTACAAGAAGCATACTGAAGGCGTTGTGGATGTCAAATGTATGATGCTATGCTCCATAAACTATGAGTTGCATAGGCAGCATGAGAACATGGATGTGATTGAGATGGTCACACACCTCAAGAACATGTTCTCATATCAGGCAATACATGATCCAAGGTGATGTTCAAATGCAACATGGTGGAAGGAGATCCAATAGGTCCTCATGTGCTCAAGCTAATTGGGTACAGGAGAACCTTGCTAGACTGGGATTCTCCTTTGGTCAAGAGTTGGCCACCAACGGGATTCTATAGTCTCTACAATAGTCATGTAGTCAATTTGTCATGAACTACAACATGAACGACTTTGACAAACTGTTGACAAAGTTGTTGGGCATGTTGAGAACAACTGAGACACAAACGAAGAAAGACAAGCCCAAGTCTGTGATGATGATCAACAAGACAAATGGAATTTTTAGGGAAAAGGCAAAGTTAAAAAGGGTTCTAAAGCTAGCTAGAAGCCTAAGTCTTCAGATATCAAGGCAAAGGGAGGTGTAAAGAAAGTAAGAGGTGATTGTCACCATTGTCACCAGCTTGGACATTGGAAAAGAAATTGCCCACTCTGGATAGTTGAATTAAGGAAGAAGAAGGAAGGCATTGAGGCCTCCACTTTAGGTATAAATGTTATAAGATAAATTTGTTTTCTTATTCATTTTGGTATGTGATACCAAATAGAGATCTGACATATTGATGTGTAGGATCTGAAAAGAAGTAAAGGCATTCATGGAAGCACAAAGATGGACAAGGTGGCTCAAGATTTGTGGAAGCTTTAGTCTACATTTGAATTTATCTTAGCCCAATGGGCATGTAATAGAGTTAGTAGAATTGTCATTTCATCATGCCATGTAATGGAAGCATTTACTTTAATGAATCTTGTATGACAAGGATGATATATCAATAAAGTGAGATTAATTTTTCTCTTTCAAAAGATATGATATTACATGGCAATGCTCAAACATATAATGTTCTTTGTATGAAAGACTTTGAAATGAATTTTGATTACATTAATACCAAAAGATTGAAATATATAAATCAAGATTATCATTAGAAAATAATCATCATGAATGTACATATAAGAAATGCATGTCTAGAATATATATTGATGATAATCTAGACTCCCTTGGTTATTGAACCTAAGGAAATATGCAATTTTTGCTTGTACATAACTTGACATGACATCCTTTACCAGATGTAGTGGGAGGATAAGTTTTCCACTAGACCTGCATATGATGCATGAAGATATTATGAAATGAATGCTATAAATGATTACTCATACTTTGTTTCACTTACTAGTAATATGATGATTTCTACTTGGTAAAATAGAAATATAAATCTCTTGAAGTGTTCAAGAAGATTATAGATGAAGTATGACTTTGATGAAAGTATTAAGAAACTTTGATGAGATCAAATGTTGAAATACTTTGCATCGATACCTTGAGTACCTTCAAAGAAAGGAATGTGATAATGTATCGCAAGACAAATCCATCTAAACATGACGATGTGTCGGAATGAAGGTATTATACCATGATGAGTCATGATATGATTGTAAATTAATCTAATGTTCTTATCTTCATAAATATATACCTATCACAAAATAATGTAGCATCATAATGGTTTATAAGACATCATATATGATATGAATCGGGAATGTCCCAACATGTCTAAAGGATTGAAACCTATATTGAGAAAGTAGTTTCTTAAAAAAAGTTATCCACAAACCATGATTGTTGAAAATTACTATTAATGCCAATTCAATAACAAAAGTGTTTTGTTGATAGGATAATTGAGTTCTAAAAGAATTCGTGGGAGTAAAGTGAAATGCTAAATGTTCAAGATCAACAAAGAGGTATGATGAGAACTAAGAGAATTACAAGTTGTTGTAGAATATGAAGTTCATCATGTAACACAGAATAAAATAGTTCTAGTAGAACACATCTAAGATTGGAGGATTGTGAATCCAAAGATTCAGATGGGTTGGTCATAATAGATGAGCTGACTAGTCAGCTAGAAGCTAATTCTGAGTATTATGGGATCCATGTAAGCTAACAAAGTGGGACCTTGATAAGATCCACCTTAAAGGGTAACACCTAAAAGGTGCAATAGGTTCTTGTGGTAAAGACCTACATGGATAGCATAAAATGACAAGTTGGTTGATTTTTTTTACAAATCAGTTCAAGTTGTTGAACATGATAGAAATTCCTTCACCAATTGTCATGCTTATTGTTGTAGTTAGAATAGACTGTGATATTTTCTATATGAAGATTAAAAATGGATTACATAAAGGAAATACATCAGAGGATGTGTACATGACACAACCTAAAAGGTTTTATAACTCCAAGAATGCAAATAAAGTCTATAAACTACAAAGTTCAATATGGGATTGAAACAAGCATCTCAGACATGGGATCTTTTTCTTTGACAAGATAGTCAAAGAGTTTGACTTGAGTCAAGATAAAAGATGAATCTGTGGTTACTAAAGATTTAGTCGAGCATATATGAATATTACACATATGATGGGGAATAACATCTCAATATTGTGAATATTAAGATCTAGCATGAAAAAAACCTTCACAATGAAGGAGTGAGTGAAACATCTTATGAGATAAGGATCAAGACCTATGAGATAATTCTTGAATGGATGTTTGAACATGTATAATAGCAATGTGTTGAAAGAGTTCAACAAGAATGGAATCAATAAGGGATAATCCAGATTAGTCTCTCATGAACCATATGTTCCAATTCTTGTGAAGAATGGAAACAACATGATCAGGATTCCATAGACTGGTATAACAATGGATTTGTCATGAATCGTATGAATGCACTTATCCCATATAATCTTGTATGTATTGGACTTTACAAGATGATATAAGCTCCAATAAGGGTTATTAGAAAGTCATTGAAGATATCCATTAGTACTTGAGAAGTGATTAAAGATAGATTGCTAATCAATAAGGATAGAAATAAAAGAAAGAGTTTGATGTAAAGAGTTACATCGATGCAAGCTTCCATAAATGACAAAGCTGATTAAAGATTAAAATATGTTTTGATTTAAAAGGGACAAGTGGTGATTAGTTGGAATGATTATGAACTAATAGCCATTATTCATATTCTACAATAGAAGCCAAGTATACTTGTGTTATGAACATAGAGTGCTACTATATGGACCTAGAAGTTCATATGTTGAACTTATAAATGTTCCAACCATTGATCACTATGTAACAATAATGTAACAATAATGGAGCTAAGTGTTAGGCAAGGAATGTTAGATACCATATTACGGAAGTTCCATCTCATGCAAGAAATTGTACAATAAAGATATTAGGAACATGTAATATACTGACTATAAGCAAAGTGTTGCTAACCCACTAAATTGGCACTAGCACAACAGAAGCATGTTGGACATGTGTGTCACTAAGGATGAGATTCGTTGGTGATTGTCTTTAAGAAAGATGAGATATGTTGGTGATTGTCTTTAAGTGCAAGTGGGAGTCTATTGGTAAGGTAGGCCCATAGAGCCAATCATATGAAAATTGATATGGCATATACCTTAAAGCATTTGATTAATACTTACAAAGGCAAGCTTCCAATTCAATATGTTTCACTCATTATGAGATAATGAGGAAACACTATGAATGTCTAGAGAATAATGTTACTCAGTGACATATATCTTTAAGTATTAGCCTTGTGGAAATGAGATCATACAGATATTAAGAGTACATATACATATTCTCATTATGTCCCTAGTTGGTTGTTATTGTGGAAGGTAGATAGACACCAGCAACACATAAGACTAGAATGTCAGTTGGTTGAGTCTCACTAAGTCATGATATTGCAATATCAAACCAAGCACATAGATACATGTTAGGGAACAATGTATCGGACAGACCGACCTTTAGAGTGACACATGGAAACCATCATATGGTAAGTCATAGTCAACTCTCATAGTGAAGGTGGTGATAGTGATTTTTAGACCTAAAATCACTGCACTCCTCACATGTCCTTGGGTACGCTTTGACATCATCAAACACAACCCTGAAACATGAGTTGTTATAAAGGTGATAATTGGGTAAATTTGACACATGGGGATAGACTGTGAGTGATAGATATGGCATTTTCCCCTCCTACTAGAGTATGATATCTTGGCCACTTGATAAGTGAGACTGAGAAATGCATGTGCATGCACATGTGAATATATATGATATTGAGGTCACATTATGTCAGACAATCTTCTCTTGGTTCAAGAAACATGAGATGAACGTTGGTAGGATGAAACGTCCATGCCTCAAGTTCAATCTGGATATCAGAGACAAAGGAATTATACAATCACTGCAACACCTTACACAAATTGTACATTGAAGTTGTTATCCAACTTTCCATTCACTTGGGTAGCACTAATGTGCGACCATGCACTGCTCCTTACTTATGATGTTATAAGCTAGTTATGGACATTAACTGCTAACGTGATACGGGACCTATGGGGTTACACACAGAGGAACTCATCTAGAAAAGGAGTTTATCTTGAATGATGATTGGATTGGTTACTGAAGTGTTTATGTATTCAATTCACACAACAAATCGATTAATTGGTTCACTATTCTACCAAACGACCATCTCACTGAGTGAGATGAAAATTTGGGTATCTAGATGGGCATCTCAAGTGTTGAGACATCCGTTTGGGTTGTCAAGCTGATCAGAGTTCGAATTGGCTAAGTTCTACCCTTGAACTGACCGATTCAATGTGATCGAACCGACCGGTTCAATGTGATCGAACCGAATGGCTCATCTCAGACTCACCAGATGGACCATCTTGGTGAGTGAGAGGGGTGTCTTGCTTGTGTGAGATGGCTTGTTTGGACTGAATGGATATTTAAGATATTTTCTGAATAGTTTCAGTGGTCAATACTTATAGTGCAAGTAAATTAATGTGTGATATTAATTGAAATCAAAATTGCCAAATTCATATATGCTTTGGAAACTTCCAGATGGTTGTTTGGCAGTGTGAGACGACCGTCTTTGGTGACCAGACAACCATCTGGGTCACCAGATGGATGTTTTGACTATCGTAGGTTGTGAAAATTCAAGATCTTCCCATCCTTTCCACTCCCACACTATCCCGTACAGTCTGGGATCCCTGACCCTAGCCTCTATTATAAATAAAGGGGTATTGGGGGCTTCCTAGAGCACAACATAGACAACTGAGAATCAGTTCCCATGAAAACTATTTTCCTCTCTGGTTGTGGTAACCAAGAGAGCCCAGGCAAGTCCTATCTGACTAGGGAGGATAGCCACGGGAGATAACAAGTAATCATTGTTGTAGTGGGAGAGAAAGTTGGTGACTAGTACACCAATAGAAGGGACATCTCCTTCCTGTCTATTCTAGTTGAACGATAGGAGTTCTAGTTGGTCTATGTGGACTACTCTAGAGGCAGAAGTCCTTTGGCTGGTGCTTAGAGAGCAAAGTCAGCCTATAGTCTATGACGAGACCACATGAGTCACTACAAAAGTTGTTTTGTATGTTGTTCGTGGTGAAGACTAGGAGCTGCACAACTACCATCTTAGAGAAACTAGTTGACAGTTGTAAAGAAGTGATTTGTTGTCGATGGACTTGCTCCAGGACCAGGTATACCTGGCTAAACCATCCTTCCTATTTCATAGTAGTTAACGAGATCTTGATGTTATGGGAATATGGATAGATAATTTTTTTTTTGTTTTCGCTAATATACTATGTGTCCGTGTTTCCCAACAGCTGGAAACCCATTATCACAACATTTCCATTGAGACTTACCCTTCATCCCTCACTTACCTCATCATATGATATGTCATTTGTTTACCCATATCATCTAAGGTTTTAAAAAAATTGACTACCAAGGTATGAAGTTTCTATGGAGAGATACTATGGGAAAAAACTACACATGGTCAACTAGGACACGATTTGTAAATCTCAACAATTGGGAGAATGGGGTATTATCAGCATCAAACTACAATCACACGATCTTACAAACAAAACCAGTCCCACACTTGGCTCAAACAAACAAACCATATGGACAACACACACACACTAGGCAAATATTATTGATAGAGAAATCCATGGAACAACATTAGCGAGCAAGATGTATCTCCCTTATGGAATCTCTTGTAAATACTCTATACATCATACATAATTGTATCTAAGTGATCCCACACTCCTTTAAACACATCAACTATTGTAAAGATCCTTGGCTTCAAAGATGTAATACCAATAACATGAAATTCCAACTCCACATTGCCTCAATATTAACTAACATCATCACCGATAAGGATTTTCTCTTATTCAACTCCAATAAACAAAATTCATTTAAAAGATCCATGTATCATAATTTTGGTAACATAGAGATCAAATTCATTAGCAACACTCTACTCCAACACGTCAAATTTTGTCTTTTTGGAATAGGGTCAAAGATTATACACCCAAGACAAGATACAATACTTTCATCCATCCTGACATCACTTATGAATCTAACAAAAAACTCTAGAAAACCAAGTGTATGTCTAAATTGTTTATTATTATATGGCTCACATGTCATATTAAAATTGTTTCATGTGAAAAAGAAAAAATAGAGGGTTTCAAGGACCCACTATGTACCTTCTGTGTAGATCCTCACAAGAATCCAAAAACCACCTTTCCTCTCAATGCGGTGTCTCCAACACAATTTGGTGCAAACACTTACACATCCCTCCATAGCTACAAAATGTTAGAGAGGACACTATCAACTAGATGTTTCATGCCAAGCCCAGAAAAAACATTAGTGTTAACTCTTATATTCTATAAATAACAAAAATTTGGTACATTTTTAGAGAAAGATACAACAGGATGTTTGAAAATAAGGATAGGCTCATGAACAATATCATTGATGGTATTTATACCCATAGATCCAACCATATGATGATTGTATTGGGGCATCATGTACTTGATTTGATAATAATATAGGTACTTTTTTTAATGTTTGTCTCAGTCATGAGATGATGATACAAACATAATAGATGTCTAAATAATTATGTTACTCTATGACATATGTCTTCAGATTGAGGAGCTAAACAATGAGATCATATGTACAATAAGAGTACATACAATCTTATTATGTCCCCAATCAGATATTATTGTGGAAGAAAAAGAGATGACAATAATACATAAGAGTGGAATGTGTGCTGACTGATGATAAAGTCTCATTAGTCATGATATTGGATATCAATTCAGACACATATGTACTTATTAGAGAACAATGTACTAAATAGACCCACCTTGTGAGTGCTAAATGGAAACCATTGAATGGTAGACAAAATCATCTCTCAAAGTGATAATGGTGATTATGGTTCTTAGACTTGAAGTCTCTACACTCATCACATATCGGTCGATGAACTTTGACACCATTCAATGTGACCTTGAATAAGGGTGGCCATAAAGGTGGTGCTCGGGTATGTTGAGACACTGGGTTTGACTGTGAGTGATGTAGATGAGATTTATCCCTCCTACTAGAGTTGATATTTGGACCCCTTGATAAGCGACACTGATAAAATATATGGTCATACTCATGTGACTCAAAATGTGATATGTGATATTGATATGCATCTCAAATAGTCTACTCTAGTACAAGGAACATAGATTAATGAAAAGAGGATGGAAATTCCATGCCTCATGTTCAATTTGGATATCAAATACAAAGGAAATATATTATCATGGTAACGATGATAATAGATGTATGTTAAAGTTGTTCTTCAACTTTTCAATTACTTGAGGAATAATGATGTGTTGCTAGATACCAATCATTTCTTATGATGTCATAAGCTGTTATGGACATTCACTGCTAATGTAATTTGGGACCTATAGGGTCACATGAATAAGAGGCATTGAGAAAAGGATTTTATTGTTGGATAAGATTTAAGTTGGCTACTAAATTGTTTAGGCAATCAATCTGATAATACTGGTTATCTTTTGACCAACTGGAGGCCAGTTGGCTGACTAGATTGCATTTGATTCAAACTACTAGCTTGACTAGGTCAAACAAAGATTCAAATGACAAGTTTGTTTGTGTTAAATGATTAATCCGGCCGAGGTCTTCGAGGCTGACCACCATCTCTACAACTACGTTGAGAGAGGAGTCACATGTACATTATATAATTTGGATCCTACTGATGCACTGATTAATTGTCACTTTTCACAGGTTATTTTACTATGCATTTTAGTGCACTTATTGCTCATTTTGATATCATTTGTGCATGATTTATCATTGTTGTCCTGTGACACTTAATTGCATCAAATATTTGTTATTTTTACTATTTCATATTGATTTATCATGATTTGTGGACTTTATGTTCTTCCTTGTTAAGTTTTAGGTAAATTGACAACAATCAAATCAGCTCAGTGTTACCGATAGGTCTGTCGATGGTACTTCCATTTGAAGAAAAGGATAGGGATGAATCAAAGAAACTTAGTGATACCAATAGAAGAATCAATACTACTGACTTTCGAATAATATCTCTTAAAAAGGATCTCAGTGCTATCGACAGGAACTGAGAAATTCCATAGGAGATGTCAAGAGAAATCTTGGTGCTAGTTGATGGTACCAACACTATGTCTATGGTACCAATAGTTTACAAAGGACCGTGAAACTGAGAATGTCTCAGTACCACTAACACCTTGTCAGTGGTGCAGACTAGTCATGATCATGCCAAATTAAAGATCACATTTAATCTGAGGGATGTGACTTAATGACACCCTAAGTCAATCTTATGTCTAGGGGGAGTGCGTCCAGACCTAGACATCACGTTCTTTTTCTATTGCATGACAACCAAGTGCCAGGAGAGGAGAAATAAGAGAAGAAGTTCACATTCTGGATGATTCAGGCGCCTCTACTAGATAGATTTGCAACCGAAAGATAGCAAATCGCTCTATTCGTTATAGGGAGTCATCCATACTGGCTTCTTTAGGGGTTACTTTATTTTTCTAATGTTTCCCACATTTTTCCTTTCTTATCTCATGTGCATGATAATGAAAATCATGTAGGGATAACCCTCTTTGTTCCTTAGGACCTGAGAGTAGCCTAATTTTTTACTGTAATTATGAGTTAATGTTTAAGTTTCCCTAATTTCTGGACATATCTCTATGATTGCTTCACGAATCATCTGTGTTTGATCCCCATTGGTAATTTATTAGACCATTAATTGCTTTAAGAAAGGGATTAAGGGTTGGACATGTCATAGATGTACATGTCATAGATCACACTTTGAGAGATGGCTTACGACTATGGAGGGAATAGCCTAGAGGTATTAAAGCACCTAACTAATAAATACAATTGCTATGAGAGTGGGATTTGTATTAGATTAGGTAGTGAATCATGCTATGAGAGTGGGTGATTCTTGTTGTAGGCCCCTCAGTCTAGGGTTAGGAGAACTGAATGTTAACAAATAATATTTATTGTAGTATAAACTATGGTGAAACTATAGTCCTAAGGAACACATTCATCATGTGATTACAACCAGTAATTTTAGTTTTAATTCCTATATTTTATTTAATTAATCACCAATTACTCTTTTCCTTTGGTCTAGTTGATCAGGTCACTGGTAGTAGTAGTTTTCTGGACTCATGTTTTCCCCATGTTCGATATTCAGGCCTCTTTGGGCCTATATTACTTTGATACACACATTTGTGTGTTGTTTGTGTGGTTTACACACATCACCTACCACCTGAGTAGTTGTGGTGATGGGGGCTATAGGGGGTGGTTTCTGGGTGATAGCTTTGCCCATACAAAGGCAGCTGAAGAATCCAAGTCTGGAGTCAATATTGTGAGATGCTCTAGCTATTGGAGGATCCCAATCAATCAATTGGGTGTGTGATTTGATCAACTCATGGTCAAAACTGTGTTGCTTAAGGAGCGTCAATCGATTGATTGGGAGTATGAGTCACTCGACTTGGTGGATGTGATGTGTTATTGGTCATGTGCTGACGGAGCAACTACTAATTGCAATTGTGGAGGTTGGTGAGGGGAGACGGCACTACAGCATCGACAACGTGCTACTGGGTTTGAGCAGTGGCTGGGTGAGACTCTAGTCATCCGTCTGAGTGGTGAGGAGCTGCTAGGCAACATCAGCGATGTACTCTACTGCTTGGATGAAGAGGAGGGCTCGATTAAGGTAGGATAAGTGAGTGGACCCCCCCCCCACAAATGGAATTTATAACCCCTACATGGCTTGCCAGTCAACCAACTGATTTACTCAATTGGTCAACTCAGATATCTTTTTTTTGGTGAACCCAGCGTGTTTCTCTTGCATTAACCAAAACCGAAAGAGTATGTACAAGGCCTCAAGGTAAGTCCTTGGGCAAGGAAGCAAAAAACAACAAACTAGTTATCTGTACACAAAACAGTATGCAAACTGAGAGTATCTAAGTAAGCTATATCCCAGCAATCCTTCGGGCTACGCCTAGGACCGCCAAAAATATGAGAATTTCTCTCCAGCCAAATCCTGTGAATAGACAACCCAGCAGCCGTCTTTTCCTGACCATTCATCAAAAACAGGTCCTCCATCCTCCAGGGACTCTTCCCAAACCTGTGGCTAAACTGCTTCCAAAGCTCCATACTATAAGAGCATTTAAACAAGATGTGAGTAAGGTCCTCTTCAGCAGATCGGCAGAGACTACACCTTGAAGCAAGAGAAAAACCAACCCTCTGCAAATACTCACAGGTCGTCAACTTATTAAGGCAGCACCTCCAAAGAAAGCAAGCAACACTTCTCGGAAACTTACTACTCCACAACCAAACTCCCCACATCACCATGACGTTCTTCTTCCTAACCAGCTCCCAGCCGTCCCTCAACCTGAACGAGATACCACCATTAAAAAGGAGCAGGTCTGTACCCTCACCAAGGGGTGGTAAATTGTTGAGAGCAATTCTAACAGAGTCCACGCCTCTAACAGCAGGAAGGGACCAATTCCTATCCAACACGCAAGAAGAGATGACACCATTCAGCCCCTTACCAAACCGAAGAACCATATGCAGATCACAGCAGTCCAACAAACACTTCTTGCCCGGGAGCCACGGGTCCTTCCAAAATAAGAACCGGTCACCATTGCCCACCTTAAGAGAAGTGTTAGCTTTAAGAATATCTCTCATACCAAGCAGCCTCTTCCACATCCAGGTCGAATTAGATTTGCATCTAACCGACCAAATAGACTCCTCTTTAATATAACGCTCATGCACCCATTTAACCCAAAGAGACTCCTTATGAGTGGAGATGTCCCAAAGATTCTTCAACAAACCAGCTCTGGACCAATCATGCACCCTTCTCACCCCCAAACCCCCTTCCTTTCTAGGGAGACAGATAGACTCCCAAGGAACAGTATGCAAATGCTTCACATCATCAGAATCCTTCCAGATAAAGTCACGCATGTGTTTTTCAATATCATTAATAACCGCTTTCGGAATAGGGAAGGCTGCTGACCAAAAAATATGATAAGAAGATAAAGTAGAGATCACCAGCTCTACTCTTCCTGCAAACGAGAGGAGCTTCCCTTTCCAAGAGTCCAGCTTCCTTTTGATCTTAACAATAATGGGAGCACACATGGATTTCGTCAACCGGCCCGTGAACAAGGGAAGGCCCAAATATCTAACTGGGAGGTCCGTCTTAGCAATATTGAAACAGCAACCAATATCCTCCTGAACATCACAGCTACGACTAATAAAGAGTTGGCTCTTAGAACTATTTAAACTAAGACTAGAAGCCGCACAAAAGTCTTCGATAACAAACTTCAGCTGCTGCGCATATGCCACCGAGGCTCTCGAGAACAGGAGCAAATCATCCGCAAAAATAATGTGAGATATACCAAGCAGATTAGAAGCTTTAGGAGGACAAATAAACTCCTTCCTCACTGCATCACCAATGATCGAAGAGAACCCTTGCATAGCAATGACAAACAAATAAGGGGCAAGAGGGTCCCCTTGCCGGACCCCGTTCGATGCCTCAAAAGAACAAGAAGGAGAGCCATTAATAATGATCTGAAAAGAAGCTGAGTTGAAACAGACCTCAACCCAAGAAAGCCAACAAGGTGGAAAGCCCATCTTCCTCATAATAAACAGAATATAATCTCTCCTCACCGTATCATAAGCCTTGGACAAGTCAGCTTTAATACAGAACATAGGACTTCCATTGGGAGAGGAAAAGGAGCTCAGCAAATCATTTGTTAACAGAATAGCATCGCTAATAGATCGACCCTTCATAAAAGCAAATTGATTCTTCTCAATCACCACAGGGAGGACCACCTTCAACCTATTATCCATAATCTTCGTAATAATCTTGAACATCACATTACATAAAGAGATAGGCCGAAAGTCTTTCAAACAATTGGCACCCTGAATCTTCGGAATGAGGGTCACAAAGGACTTGTTACATTCACGAAGCAGCTTCCCTGTCTCAAAAAAGCTAAAAATCGCTTTAGTGACATCCAGACCAACAATGTGCCAACAAGTTTTGAAAAAGGCGCCATTGAACCCATCAGGACCAGGGGCTCTATCATCGTCCAAAGCTTTGACAACAGCTTCCACCTCCTCCTTAGTGACCCACTTCCTAAGCTCCTGAAACTGAGTGAAGTTCAGTCTAGGTAACTCCCAAGAATCTTTCCACTCTACCACCGATGAAGGAGAGGAATTAAAAACATTCCTATAGTGACTCGTAATGCAATTAGAGATAGCATCAGGGTCTTTAATAGTGATATCACCATCTTGTAAAACATGAATACTATTGATAATCCTCCTGGATTTGAGGGTGGCATCAACTCGGATATCGTCAAGACATTTGAATTGTTTTGAATTTTGGCCCCAACCACCTAATTAATTTGCTCGGTTGATCCCCCCTTTTTTAAGTTCTGCAAAAATAAGGGAATAATAGAATTAAGTAAAAAATCTAAAATAAGGGATCAACCAAATATAAGTTAAGTAAAATGAGAAAAGAAATGAAAAAAGGGAAAAAGATACGAGTAAAGGAGCGGGAAACAGTTAGGTTTCCTATGAGCAAGTGCCCTATTTAACGTCAAAGGCCCGACAAATATGATTAACTCATGGAGGATTCAAGTTTGGAGATAAGGAAAGACTGAGATTTCCTTATCTTTGGATCTACTGTTGGGGGGATGACTTTCAACATGTAGGAAGAAATTAGTTACAGTGAGAGAGCACTTGAGTCTATATCCATTCACTAGGAATTTTCCTTGGAATTTGTCCCAGAGACTGAATGTTCCATTGGGATAGGCATGGTTTACAAGATATGGTCTGTACCACTTGGACCATAATTTCCTAGGAAAAAGTCTCAATCTAGAGTTATAGACTAAAACATGGTCGTCCACCTGAATCTCTTTCCTTCTCAAATGGCCATCATGCCCCATCTTAGTGCGATCTTTGTATATCCTGGCACTCTCATAGGTTGCCATGCAGAGTTTTTCCAACTCCTAAAGTTGGAGGGAGTGTTGTTCTTCGACCGTAGACAAGTCAAAGTTGAGAGTCTAAATAGCCCAATTGGCTTTGTGCTCCATTTCTACGTGTAAGTGGAAAGACTTTGGGCAGATAAGATGAAAGGGTGTAGTTCCTAAAGGTGTTTTAAAGACAATGCAGTATGCCCACAAGGCATCATGGAGCTTAAAGGCCCAATCTTTCCTTGTATGGTCCAAAATCTTTTCTAGTATTGATTTTATTTATTGAGTGGGGACTTCAACATGACCACATGTCTGAGGGTGGTAGGGGGAGACAACCATGTGGTAACCACCATATTTCTTTAATAGGGCATCAAGGTTTTTCTCTATAAAGTTTGATCCACCGTTTGATATGATGGTTTGAGGAACTCCAAATCGTGGGAAGGTGGTATCTTTAAAGAGTTTTATTACAGATTTGGCACATGTCTTTGTGGGAATAACATCTACCCAATTGGACACGTAGTCCATATATAAGAGGATATACTCAAACTCATAAGAAGAAGGGAAAGGGACCATGTATTCGAACCCCCCAAACATAAAATATTTCAAGTTTGTGCCAAGAATTCATTGACATATGGTCTCTTTTTGAAATACTTCTTGATCTTTGACACCGGTTACAGGCAAGGACAAATTTGTAGGCATCCTTAAACATGGTGGGCAAGTAGAAACCACATCAGAGAACTTTTCTTACAATCCTTTGAGGAATCATATGCCCACCTATAGGGCTTGAATGACATTTCTCAAGGATATAATGGGCCTCTTCTTCTGTGACATATCAACGAAAGAGGTCGTCTGCACATAGCTTAAAAATATACGGGTCATCCCATGTAACATCCCTAACCTGGGTTATTCCATAACCCTAGAAGTTTTGCTTAAGTAAGTTATTTATAAACTTATATTAATATTTTTAAAAGTAATTAAGACTCAAAGAGAGTTTATTTTCTAAGTTTGAGCTTATTTGCAAACTGTTTGTGCATTATATGATAGTTTGGGTGTAAATTGCAATTTACCCAAGATGAGGGGTTATATTACAATATGTCACATTTTGAACATGCCTCAAGTTCTTTATAATCATAAGAGAGATAATTATGATAAGGGATGGCTTGTTTAAAGCCTAATTTCCAAGTTGGAGCTTGTTTGAATAATGCTTGTGCCTTGTGTACCAATTTTGATGCAAATTGAAATTTACCCAAAATGTAGGGTTTATATGCAAGTTAACACCTATAGAGTGTCCCTACTCTCTCTTAACATCATCTAGAGGAGAGATAAATAAAGAGGCACCATATTTGAATCATATTTGAGTGATGTTATTCTTGGTGATGAAAAGACCAAGAAGAGTTGTATCGTTGAAACCCTAAAATGAGTTCTATTGAGTTGTAGAGCTTATATGGGAGTGCCTATTGGCCAAGAAGCCATAGAGGAAGTCCCATATCGTTTTTTAAACTCTTGGAAAATGCCATGACGAGTTAAGTACCTCAATAAGGTGATGGATATCAGTTTACAATTTTCCTTGGAAAAGTTGTATCAGTTTGTGAATAAAGTGATGTTGGGTTGAAATATCTTGTTCAACAAGATAACTAATGGTCGAAATCTTATCGCTAGATTATCCCCAAGAGTTTTTCATGTCAAGATAAATATTTTTTCATGCATGGACACATGTCAACCCATGCATGGACATGTGTCACTTAGTAGTATAAGGTGATGACACCTCTTATACACTCTCTCTCATGAGCCTCAATTATATATACCACTCCATTCACCTACTAGTGAAACTTTTTGAATCCTACAACTCTCTTTCTCTTAGATATCGTGCATAGTAGTTGAGGAGCAAGGATGAGATAGATCCTTAAGCTTAAGGTGAAGCCATGGTCATCTTCAACCTTGGTTGAAGCATGAATCTCGGGTTGTGATTCTTCCTTTCTTTTCTTCTTCACCAAGGTCTTATCTATGGTGATTCTTTGTATATAAAGGAGTTTTGAACAAGTCTTGGATCTTTTATAAGTTCATCTTCAACATTGGGAATGTGAAGTTTTGGAACTTGGATCTTTGAAGTTTTTCTTGAGGTGGATTATAGAACTCGAACCCAATCATGTTATTATTCACCTTCAATCTTTCTATATATACTTGTTGATCTACTTTCAATTTCGATTTTTCTTGAATGATTGATGATTCTATGAGTTATAATAGTTGCATAAGATTTTTTTCCATGACCTAGAATAGTAAGGGACGAAATTCTAGAGCTTGATGATGATGACATCATCATGGCACAAACCAATATCAGGTTGAAGCACCTCTAACCCGATATGGTAATGAAACCCAATATGGTGATATGAAATCAGTTATACCTTGGAACCCCACACCCCTATCATTTTGTACATTTGGGTTGGTTGAAAAAGGACTAACCAATTGTCTACGCTATCACTCAACACATGGTAGGTTGATACTTTTAAGGTTTGAAAATGTATGAGCATAAGGGTCTAATCCGATATGCAAAACCCAACACTTGAGTAACCCGATATAAGTGATACACACACCCCTCTTGGACAATATCGTGATAAGCACACACCTCTTGGATGATATGGTGATAAGCAGACACCTCTTGGATGATATGGTGATAAGCACACACTGCTTGGATGATATGGTGGTAAGCACACACCTCTTGGATGATATGGTGGTAAGAACACACCTCTTGGACGATATGGTGGTAAGCACACACCTCTAGCCCAATATGGTAGTAAGCATAAACCTCTAGCCTGATATGGTGGAACCACCTCAAAACCAATATGGAGGTAAGCACCTCAAATATGATATACTTGATTGAGTAACACATGAAGTGTGTTAAGTCAAATCATACATTAAGATGTAAAGAGTTTAATGCATTTTGATAAGTGTAGGCCAATGTACCTTGAGAAAAGGGTTGAGCCAACTTAATAAAGTATGATGTAATCAATATCCTAGTGAGGATGAGATAGAATCTCATACTTTGTGTTATTATCATTTAATGATAAATGATGAGAATAAACAAGTATGATTAAATACTTATGATATCAATGTATGCTCCTAATATGTATGGTGCTATGAATTAGGGTTTTGATTCTTGATAATATGAACTTGAAACCCTAATCGGATAAAAAGGGAAGCCCTGACCCTAATAATGGGAAGGTTGTATTTCTCTTGTATTTCATGGTGATGATATGTACTTGATATTATTTTTATCAAAAAATACTAACCATGCAGGTATCATGAGATGATGAGCATAGCTAGGTATGAGTTATGATATTTCACATGATATAGATTAAATGGGCCTTGTGAGCCATGTGAAATACTTGTAAAACAAGTATAATGTATACCTAAGTCTGAGGACCTAGAGGTAATAGTTACCTGATAAGAGGTGACAATGTTCAATGATGAACTAAAGGTTTGAATACCTAGATCTAGCAATCATGATGATGATGATGTTAAGGGATGAGAATCCCCAGTAATGTGATAAGGGACTGAGATCCCAAGTGTTATGCATTCAATGTGTTCCAAATATTATGAAAGTACTTGATAAATGTATTATACCTTTCTGTGTAGCATCTATTATAATTCATGCTTGTAATTTGGTTGATGCTAAAAGATATTGTAATACACCTAGATAATCAAGTGGAACCTTATCATGTAGTTTCCCTAGCCATAGATCCATTCAGTGTCAGAATTTTCTGAATGGTGAAATGAGTTTAACCTGGAGAGTACATTTTTGAATATGTGGGGGTAATGGGCAAAAATATCCTTAGGTCCAAATAGGGATTGTTGTGTGGTCTCCCTCATCATCATAAGAGTATGTATATATGCCATGAATCAATATTAATATATCAGGGATTGTTTGTGGTATCCCTAAAGATAGTGCATTCTACAACTATAACTCTATAGTGAAGATGCCACTATACCTTGACAAGCTATTTGTAGTTTGACACATGATGTCACTACCAATGTTCTCGTACTGATCGAGATAGGTGAGGTCTTGGAAGATGGCTCTTCCTTTGACCTTGTATGGTATCAATGCTTTACATAGACATGGCCGGTTGGAGCATGAGTGGTATACCTCGTCTCCTCAAGGCATAAGTGTGATTTTAAATAAGTGTAATCAGCCGTGTAGCATATATTCTTAAGGATTGAATACGAAAACATTGGATGATGTTGCATTACTTTTATACATCTTAAATGGATAGATGTTATATGTGTTATTTGTATTCCTTATAAAGTGATTAGATGATTTATTGCTCTATCATAGATAGTTTCATTGCTTTAAAAGATGATATTGCTCTGTTCTGCTTATAAATAGTGATTAATCTTGATTATTAATATAAAATATCCTCTTCTCAATTTTATACTATTCACCTATGATAATAATGTTGTTGGCAGAGAGTTATATCTCTCGCTAGGACTTTTGTCTCACCCCGTTGGTCCCAACATTTTTAGGTGGACGCAGACAAAGAGGTAGAGATTGTACTGTAGAGGGAGGACAACAACAACAGGAACAACAGTAATAGCTTAGGTTGAGTGTGTTGTCTGTCGTGTCTTATAGATAGAAGTCCTATGTGTCATCTCTGTACTCTCATGTCCTTGGGTGTTAGAATGTAATGGTTTTATAAATGATCTAAGATTTTGGCTTGTATACCTCAAGGTTTTATGTTTCTTATGTATATGTTTGGGTAAAGAAACTGGCATATGGTATCCTCGAGATGAGATGGTACAATATATGCATAATGTTAACCATGATGTATACATTGCTTTGGTTCTTTCTATAAGAGTTTCCTGGAAATGGATCTCTTTGTAAAAAAATTTTAATTTTTAGTGATTTTCATTAATCCATTGCTAATGGTTATTTTGCATAATTACTATGTGATTTGGGTGTCAGTTTGATAGTGGTTGTCACATCTCAGTAGAATTTTTTAACATCATGGGAAATTTTCTCTACGCATGTCCCTTATATTCAAAATGCAAGATACCAGTAGCCAGATAATTCATGTAATTGGAAAACTAGGGGAATCGAATTTCTAATTTGAGCATCCATTCATTTGGCAAGGAATTGTCTATGGGGATGCCAATGGAAGGATGGCACCTAAGACGATGGAGATGATCCACAGTGACATTTGTAAAACTCTTCTTGTCACACCCCAATGCTTCAAAGCAAGTTTAAAACTTAGAATGGGAATTTTCCTAAGGGATAAATAGTTGAGGTGGTAAATGCAAAAAGACCAATAACGGTAATTCCTATTTGAAAATGGGAAAAGAAAAATTAAAATAAGACACAATTTCATATTTCACTTTCAAATGTGCATTAAGCATATCAATTAACTCTTTTACTCCTCTTTTATTTTCTCTCTCCTCCAAGAGAGTAATAAAACATAGGAAGAGGTTAAAGAGGTGACCTCTTGAATGATTAAATAGGGTATATCTCGAATGTTGACTCAAGAAAAGCCTTTTCAAATTATCTCACCATTTAAACAAAATTTAATTAAGGTTAATAATCAATATTGAAGTTATGGAACATAATGTGTACAAAAATGAAATATAGTTGTCTAGTAATATTCTAGACTTTCAAATTAACCTGTGGTTCAAATTTGAAGTCATTTGGGCCATGTTTGTCCCTCCAAATAGAATTTGTAAAGGTTTGAATATGGTTTTATTAAAGCATTAATCAAATTTACATTGAATGCCTTAAATTTTCTAAAGTTTCAGTCCTTTATACTGTAGCGTGTTATAGTTTTGATTTCCTTTTTTATGAACCGATGGGATGGCCCTATTTTAATCACCTCATGATCTAATGGCTCTAGAATCATCAATTACCTCCACATAGTCTGTGGGTCAGCAACTGTTTCACAGGTCCACCTCATCTGATCTAGTTCTCCATTAATACTCAACCATTTAATGAGATTTCTTTTTCACTAGTTTTATCTTCCTATGAGGTTTCAAACAAGCTTTAACTTGTTCTCCCTCTTGCCTTGAGCACAAAATTCCCAAAGTAGGACATCACCCCTCTCCACTGAGACTTCATATAAGCCAACTCGATGCTTCACACCTCTATATAAGGTGCCCAAAAGCCCTGTCAGTCACCACCAATCTCTCCTCCTCAATTGATTTCACCGTGAATGCTTTGAGCCACCCTGCCCTACTCAACCTATAGTTTTGGTGAACATGATTCCTCTATAGTTGTCTCCTTTGTCCCTCGTGCAATTAAGGACTCAGTGAGCTTCCTTGACCTCCCTCAATTATTTTATAACTATTAGTTAACCTTATCTTGCTCTGAGTCCCCATATCCTATAGCAACTATGTGATGCCTTGTCGCCACTAGTCGCCACAATGCTCTAATGGCCCTCCGCTCGCGACAACACTTGCCTTGACCTTGCCTTGCCTCTGTGAGTGTTTTGAAGACCCCAATTGAGGCTTATCTCCTTATTTTCAGTATTTTTTATCATGATTTTCCCTTCCCTATTTCTCAAGTTCCTCCAATTAGTTCTAAGGTCATAGTGTGCCCCAGGGATTGAGCTTTGTCTCTTTGAGCTCGTCTGCGCACAAGGAAGTGCTTTGTGCCTTCCCTTTTGTTTGGTTGTTTGCAAATCACAATTTTCAATCGAGGAATCAATCTCTAAGTTATGCTCTCAACATGGATGCAAGTAGAAGAAGCCAGGTAAAGAGATGACCATATACCCACACTGCTCTAATCATATGATTTAATGAGTTAGGGCTTTTTCGAGATTTCACGCGTGCTTTTATTTCATCAGCCGCGAATTATTTGTTATGATGAAATGAAAACTTTTCCCTCACCTAATCGATTTCATGTAATGTGCGCATAAGGTTTTTTGGTCATTTCATGGTTTATTTACATTAGGTTTATTTTTTACTCAAATCAGTGTCACGCTATGGTTTTACTGAATTCTCATTGGTTAGTTTTTGAAAATTCATAGTAAATCATAGGATGCTCAGAAAAATACAAATAAATAGTCATTGGAAAGGGTTTTTCAAGAGGGATCAAATTTTAAAGTTTTCAAGCCATGATTTGAATTCCTATTTTGATGTTTTATTATAAACCCTATTTGGACCCATAACACCCTAACTATGTGTTAAATATAATTAATATGATCTAAGTTAACCTAGTTTTCCTAAGTTAATGATTTTGATTAGTGAACTTAGAACTAATTCACTCAAACCCTAATTCAACCTAAGATCAATACAAGGTATTTATTAATGATGTTTATGAATAGGTGCTTAGAGCCTAATCAAGTCAAGGGAATACCTGACCTAGATTTGACTCAAGGATAAAAGAGGCTATATTAGGATCATCTTTGCTCCAAGGTAAGTGGGTCAAGCTACTGAGAACAAGTAATTATGGTTGTTTGCATGTTAAGTATAAAGTAGACATTATCATTTCAAGTCTAATGTTTTAATCATGATCGCTATATTACTACTTGATGATTGTTATATGTTATGTCTTATGATTATAATGTTCATAATGATTAATGACTCATGTATTTCATGATTATGTTCAAGAGAGAGAAATGCCATCATGTTAAAAGATCATGTTAATAGGGAGAAATTCCATCATGTTAAGTTCAAGAATCATGTTAATGTTAATGTTCAAGTTAATTGGAATTGAACTAGTCTTTATATGATCTCAAATCATGGACCCTAAGGGGTCGTTAAGGGATTTCCTAGCATCAAGGGCTTTCCTACCAATCATGTGCTCCTAAGGGGGAATTATAGAGGGATGCATACATTTAGTATTCAATTTTTCATGTCAATAATGATTCAATAATACTTATAGTTAATTCATGTCAAGTTTTCTTACATGTCAAGTATATTTACTTTTCTCATATTCTAACTGCCATTACTGTTTACTGATGTGTTGCTTTTTCCCCTTTACATGGTTGGGGACGCATTCCCTAAGAATTGGAGCAAGTAAAGACTCAAGAGGAACATACAATAACTAGAAGACCTTCAAGATCTTACTGGTAGGGTGACATCCATACTAGGCTATCCATTTATTTAAACACGTTTATGTTTATGAATAGTTATCCATGTTTAGACATGTTATAGAACTCAATTATAGTTTCCAATTCAAAGAACAATGTATGAATCCCAATGGTGTATTATGTGTTTATTTTCTATGATTTCATAAATGTGACATCCCCCTTTAAGTTGAAAACTTCTACTCAGTTATATTATATATCATAAGGTGGTGGTTACACTTCTTGTTGCAGATTTCTAGATCAAACCCTTGGAGTAGTAGCACCCACATAATGAGTCTAGGCTTGACATGTTTTTTGGTCATCAAATATCGGATGGCAGTGTAGCCTGTGTAGACAATCACTTTAGATCCCACCAAGCATGAGTGAAATTTATCCAAAATGTGAAAATTTCCAACGTCTCCTTTTTGGTGGTGGTGTAGTTTCTTTGTGAATCATTAAGGGTCTTTGAGGCATAGTAGATAAGGTGATGATGCTTATCAACTCTCTGGCCAAGGATATCTTTGATAACATAGTCATTGGAATTGCACATGAATTTGAAAGGAAGTGACCAAACAGGAGCTCAAATGATGGGAGATGTGGTAAGAGTTGTTTTCATGTTGTTAACACGTGTTATGCAGTCTAGATTAGAGGTGAAGATTTCATTTTTCTATAGGAGGTTTGTAATAGTTTAATATTTTTTTAGAAATATTGGATAAATCAATGGTAAAAGACAACCTACCCTAAGAAGGCATGAATGTCTCAAATGAAGGTGGGAGGAGGGAGCTTGGTGATGGATTCCATCTTGGTGCGGTCGACTTCAATGCCTTTGTTTCTCACCCTATGGCCAAGGAAAATACCCTCCATAACCATTAAGTGGAACTTTTCCTAGGTGACTCCTTACACTTTTCGAGTACAAGAGAAAGATGATATAAGCATGATTCAAAAGAGTCTTCCTAGATAAAGAAGTCATCCATAAACACTTTCATGTCTGTCTCAGTCAAGCCAACATGATCGAGACCATGTACCGCTGAAAGGTGGCAGGGGCATAGCAAAGGCCAAATGACATCCGTACAAAAGAGTAGGTGCTAAAAGGACAAATGAATGTTGTTTTTCTCAGTCATAGAGATGGATAAGGATTGGATAGAATCCCAAATATCTGTCTAAGTAGCAAAAGTATTCCTAGCGAGCAAGGTAATCCAACATAGAATTAAGAAAGGGAAGAGGGAAGTGATTCTTTTTTATGGACTCATTCTACTTATGGTAGTTGATGCACATTCTCTACCCAGTAATAGTGCAGGTAGGAATGAGTTCATCATTTTCATTCTTGATTATAGCAGTACAACCCTTCTTGGGAACCACTTGGATGGAACTTACCCAAGGTGAATCGGTTATCAGATATATGATCCCAACAGTAAGAAGCTTGTTTACCTTGAGTCAGACAACTCCTTCATGTTAGGACTCACCTTGCATTGAGGGTCTCTTGAAGGTTTGTATTCCTAAACCATGTGGTTTTTGTGCATGCAGATGGTTTGACTAACCCCTATTAGGTCGTTCATCTTGTAACCTAGAGCAACCTTTCCTTTCTTTAATTCAGTCATAAGTTTATCTCTTGGTCAGCTGTAAGGTCATAATTGATGATGATAGGGAAAGTTTCTTTGGTATCAAGGAAGACATATTTGAGTCCTTCTAGAAGGGTTTCTTCTTAAGAGTTCTGGGATTTGCGGTCATCTCTTATAGGATATATACCATTTTAAGGCCCTCCATTTCCTTAAAAGTTCCAAGATGGGCTCAAAACTAGCAAATCTAGTTATTGTTGAAATTAGAAGTAATCAGGTTTGTAAGGGGAATTTAGAAATCTCCCCCTCATGTCAAAGTTGGGAGAGCTTGTCCATCTAGTCGAGCAGATAGACCTCTTCCTAAAGATTGGTTTTCTCATACTTTCACATACTCTAAATTATAATGTTTGTCTTCCAAGATGTGGGAATATGGTGCCTACCTCGACATCGATTGAAGTGTGGGTAGTAGCCAGAAATGGTCAGCCAAAGATAAGGGGAACAAAAAGATCCTCTTTAATATCCATAATGACAAAATCACAAGAAACATAGGTTTCCTAGACAACCTTAATTGGGAAACCCTCAATGATGCCCATTGGCTTAGTCATAGAAGAATCTACCAATTTTAGCATCATTGATGTGGGAAACATATCTACAAACCCTATTCTCTTGTATAGATTATATGGCATAATTGAGATGTTGGTGCCTACGTCTGCAAGCCCCTTTTAACATATATTATCGCCTAAATAACACCCAATCTTGAAGGAGTCATGTTCTTTCTTCTTCTTAGGCATTTTTTAAGAAGGATGTTGGATGTGGTTCTTGCAAGCTTGATAGTCTCGTATTCCTTGGTTCTACACTATTTGGTCAACATCAACTTAAGGTACTTGGACCATGACGACATATCTTAAAGTGCATCCAAAAAGGGAATGTCAACATGAAGTTTCTTCATGGTATCTAAAAATTTCATGAATCTAGTTCCCAATATCATCTTCTTGAGGAATCCTTAATAAGGTGAACACAATATGTAGATTGGCACACCAGACTTGGTTTTCTCAACTACTGAAGTTTCAACAATGTGAGATTTCTCCAAGCCATAGGTTGCAGTTTCTTTAGTAGCTGGTCTTTTATCAATCATGATGGTGTCATTGTTGAAATTGATATAAGTGATGGGGGGTTCTCAGGAGGTTGAGGAGGAGAAGGATGCATGTTCTATAACATGTGGAGACAACTTTCAATTTCTCATGATGTTTAGGATGTTTTTGAGTTGCCCAACGAAGGCTCTTGTAGGAGGACATTGGTTGATAATGTGTTGCGCAACCTTAGAGTCAGTCGCTTTGAGAGATTCCATCTGGGATAAAATTAGTTGCTTTTACTCAATGAACTATTTGTCAGTAATAGAAGTAGGATCAGGAGTGGGTGTAGGTTGATACAATTGTGGAGCCTGGTTAAGGTTTTGAAGTTGCTACTCATGATTTTGGAAATTTCCCCGATATTTATTTTAGTATCAGAGGTTTTTCTGATTACTATACTAAAAATTGGGCGGTGGATGATCTTAGTAGTTCATTTTAGGAGGTCATTATTGAAATGAGTTTTATGCATTGATTGGGTTTCCATATCAAAAACTAGTAGGTTCCTGGATTGATTGGAATTGTAATAAGCTTGACCAAGAATGCTATGAATGAAGTTGAGGCCCTCCATTTGTTGTCCATCTCTAGGTCGCATGGGGATCTTGTAAAGCAATTGGCACTATTGATGGAATGATCATAGACAATGGAAAATATTGCAAAGGAATATGGTAGCATTCACATGTTGTGGAAGGTATTGAGCTTATTGAGGGGTCCCCATCCCATGGAAGCAAGAAGTAAAGATTCCAACCAGTCTTGTTTTAAATCAATCACTTGAGGCTTTAAACAATCGACTTAAACTCAGATCTATCTTCGGCCTTAGTGACCTTGAGTACTCTCCCTTTCCCTCTATGAGATTGGGCTTGGGTCTCAATTCTTCTTTATACAACATCCCATGCACTATCAAAGTTTTAAAACATGAAATTTCCTCCCGAGGAAGTGTAAAGGAGGACTGTAGTATCCAAGTTGGCACCTCTTTAAAAATGTCTCGATTAACAACATTGGGGAAATATTGTGATGTGGGCAGCGACGAATTAGTTCTTTGAATCATTCCCATGCTCTGTCCAATGTTTCTACAGAGGACATTTTAAATTGTGTAGTCTGCTCCTAGATTTGAAAAGTAAGGGATGTGGGGTAATATTTTTCAAGAAATTTAGATTGGAGGGGCTCCCAAATGGTGATGCAGTCACCTTCCATGGCATTATACCAAGAACTGATGAGATATGTCAGTGAGTATATAAGTGGCAGTTTGAGGGCATCACCAAAAAATGCCTAAACCTTGAATAGGGAACACAAATCAGCAAAACGTTAGATATGGTCTTGACAGTTTTTTCTAATCCTACCAAAAAATGTGCTTTCTTGGAGGATAGTAATCCAATGTATATTTCTTTCAAATTGAGGAGCAGTAATAGAACAAGTGTAACAACCCTGCCTTTCGGTAACCCCCAATTAAGGGAGACCAAAAGGTCGATGTCGTAATCTCAATTAACAGGATCAAAGGTTCAACAAATAATCAATAATAATTAACAAATTTTACCAACTAAACTAAAAACTGGTATAAAATAAAACTTTGCATACCTTTTCCAAAACTGGGATATTTACATCTATCCACATACGAAGTCTACTCTAACTAATCCCCCTTTGTACTTTAACTCTTAATTAATTTCACATATGCTGCTTTACTGTTTGTCCTTTTCAAGCTTGTACCTAAAATGCCGACAAACAAAATGTCGGTCAGCATATCGGAATATGCCGGTATGTGGGGACAACCAAAAGTTTGCACATATGGATAACAATCTAATTATCACAATCAAGTTAATTAACAAGCCAATTTACGCTTTTCAGTATGACATTCTCCACCACTTTTCCCCTAACCCTGGCATACCCACCTTAGGGTTTCTTTTGCCAATGACTTAAGGCCACCTTCTCAATCCCGAGCTTGGTGCCTGGGGTCACCCTTCATAGTGCCCATTAGTCATTCAATATCATAGGTCACCTTCTCATTCCCGAGCTTGGTGCCTAGGGTCACCACTCATGGTGCCCATTGGTCTACCCATCTGGGACTGACCTTTGGCATCATCCATCAAGGTGGCATGTAGGTGCGAGAATACATACTTCTTTTATTAATATGATAATCATAGTGACTTTATGATGTGCAAGTATGAACATCCAAACTGATAATTTGCATTCAATGTGATTAATCATCCGGAAAATCCTCGAGAAACTAAGGCGGTTATTCATAATTAACCACATACCTATTAAGAAGACTTGAATGCAGAAATAACTCAACCAATCAAGAAATCAAGCAAGTACACATAGGTTGATCCTGAAAAGGCATCCAAATTTTCTATCATTAATCATGTCATCTTGATCTATTAATCCTAGTTGCTTCCTAGGTTTATTTGTCCTTTTTAGGGTTTTGAGCATAATTAAGGTTCCACTTCATTTTTATTACTTTAAACCCTAATTTTACAAAATCTCTTACAAACCCTAATTATTTCATCTTTCTTTCATAAAAGATTCCAAGTTCATCTTTTAGCAACAGAAAACCCTAATTTCATATTAGAAGTACTTTTCTTTTCTTTTTCTCTTGTTTAGGGTTTCTAAACATATTAACCCTTTATTAGGTTTAAAACCCTAAACTTTGCAATTCCATCATCAAAACAGGTTAAAATCTAACTTTATTATTAAACAAGTTAACCATGCTCGAAATAACCTGATTGCAAGATTAAATATATCTTTTATCAACAATTAGGGTTTCTAACCACAAATTAATACCTTTTCTATCCAAAATATGTACTTTTGCAAAAATATACTGATTTAGGTGTCCAAACCATTCTTAATGTATCCATCATATTTTTCTGATCATTTTTTATGTATTAACTTTCCTCATCCAAGTTTTCTAGCTCAAGATATGATTTTTACCAAGAAAATCCTTTTTATTGGTTTACTTACTATTTCTAGAAAAACCAGGATCGCCCGATCCATGGTCCATGGGTCCACTGAGGATCCGACAGACGTGGATGCACGTGCCCTTCCTTTTCAAATAAAAGAAATGAAGGATGAAAACACCCTTACCTTGACTGAAGGCGTGGAGGGGTATTTCAGTAAAAGACTGTGAGGTCTTCGTCTTCTACCTTGCGCGAGTCACTGTAGACCCGATGGTCAACTGAGGAGTTGACTCCGGGCTCTAGGTCACCTGCGAGCAAGAAGATAGGTCGGGGAGCTCCGCCTCCCTTTGTCGAAGTCGACCGCGGGTCCAATTCCCTGCCTGAGCCTTGTCAAAGTCGCCGCCTACTCGCCGGACTCCGGCGAGGTTTTCTATGGTGTTGAGGGTACTGGTCAAAGTTGTTGGCGAAATTGAAAGTGCGAAGTTGATCCTTGCACTCCTCCATAGAGATTGGAAAAGCAAATAGGGATGATGGTTCCCTCCTTGACCCTCCCCTATATATAGGTTCGAGGTCAGGTTCATGGGGTTTTGGGCATTTCCCAAATCAATGACCAAACATGCACAAACCAGGGATGATTCCCTGTAGTTTCATCTCCTGAGTCCAATGGGACTATCACCAGACTTTCTCATACTCTGGATCACAAGAAATCTCGGTTGGAAACTCTCCCTGTAACTTGCAGAGTCCTAGTCCGCTTGGAACTTAGACGATGAGTGTCCCACGTTGGATCAAGATCCAACGGACCTCATCGCTCGCGATAAAAAACAAAGGAAAGTATTTTTCCTAATCAGAATAATTTCCAATTTTTGAGATAACTTGAAAAATTGATTTCTCCCAAACCATAACTCCTTTTTTCTCAAATTTTAAGGGAAGGTTTGTCTTGTAATTATCTAGATTTGTACGAAATTTGGGAAACAAATTGCAATGGATGAGAAGGCTTCCTTCTATCCTAAGTTATTCATTAATTTATTCAAAATTAATTGTTATTTATTTTCCCTTTGATATTATCTTGTTGTTTTGGGTCCCTTGGACCTCAAGAAATCCCAAAGGCATGGATTCCCATATTGGGGAAAATCTATTTACCTTTATCTTCTTTTGAAAGTCAATTTCTCATATTTCCCTTTTATTAATCAATTTCTTTTCCTTTTTAATTCTCTTTTAAGGAATTCTCTTTATCTCTCTTCTATTTTCCTATTGAAATTCCTTTTAACATTAGGAATCCTTGGGATACGAAAATCCACCAAGGATAACTCAATTATACCTCTTTTCACATATTTTCCACATTTTATCATTATTT
Source organism: Alisma plantago-aquatica (assembly GCA_963693085.1). NCBI lineage: Eukaryota > Viridiplantae > Streptophyta > Magnoliopsida > Alismatales > Alismataceae > Alisma > Alisma plantago-aquatica. The sequence goes on from OY856413.1 coordinate 693,284,317, forward strand.
TCAATTTCTTTCTTAACAAGGATATACTTAATTGGTCTTTTCTTTTCTTATTGCATTTCTCTATGCAACTTTGGACTCCTTGGGACCCAAGGAACCCAAGAGGTACGAAATCCAACTTTGGATTGTATTATTTTGCCTTCTGGAGGTTTCCACACCTTTCTTTTCTTAAAAACTTAATTATTCATTTACTAATTGAATTTCCTTGTTATTGGGCCCAATAGCCAATAAAGCCCTCAAAGCAATCATCAAGGCTATTGTAACGAAATTCATGAATTCAATCATTATTTGTTCATTTATCTTTAATATGAGAAATTACATTTCTCAGCAAATGAACCCAAAATTGGGGTTGTAACATCCTTCCCCTCTTATAAGAATTTTGTCCTCGAAATTCCATCAAGCAAGCAAACAAATAGGATAATCCTTTCTTATGTCCATGAGGGCTCCCATGTGGCTTCACCCTTTCCATGGTGTTTCCCAAGAACCTTCATCATCTCATATTCTTCCATCTGAGTTCTTTCTTACCTTGGTATTTCGTACCCTCATAGGCGACTCAAGACTTTTCAACCTCTCAAACAGTTGAATAGGTTCAGGGCTCAGTACATGGCTTGGGTACCTCACATAATGCTCTAGCTCGGACTCATGTAACACCTTATACATCATGTTATCCTGAGGGTAAGGCTAAACACAACCTTCTCCACCAATCCATCTCAAATGGACCCATATATCGGGGACTCAGCTTTCTCAGCTATAGCTCAGAGGGGTCGGATTTTTACATTATATTCTCCCACAGTGAACTGCATGTCAGTCTTCTTTGCATCATCTCATGACTCATGTCACCCTTGGGCTCTCTCTCATCCATTGCACGATCAAGCGACTTCATCTGCACACATTGTGGTTCTTTTCTGACCTTCACGAGGCCTCCTTCACCAACATCATCATAATGAAGTGGTGACCGAAACAACCTCCTTATAGAACTCCTTGCATCCCGATAAAGGCTATGGTGGTTAACATCACATCTTAAGAACTATCTCTCTCACGTGTAGTTCAACCCGGTCTGTCTCTTGACAGTACTCTTTCTTTCTCATGTCATCTAGTTAAGGCGATCTACCATAACCCATATTGCATCTTGACCTTCTTTGGTCTAGGGAAGACTTACCACCTCATCTGTAGTGATGAATTCCCATTCCCTCTCAGAGATTCTTTAACCTCTAAGTCAAAGCATTGGGGTACTGGTGTTCGTCCTTCACCCTTGGCTTGCATGACCACATGCTACATGCAACTTCACATCAGCAACCAAAGTGCTACTATCACTTACTATCTTTGTAGTATCACAGTGTTTGGTGATCTTAAAACCATGATCTCCTCTATGTCATGATTCCTCAAGATCGATTCCTCAAAAACCCTAAACCACTCTCAATAGGGTTTTATTACCTCCCTATACAAAGAAGTGTATCTGAGGTTCTCTCACCATCCTTTCATTGCATCAAAGACTAGGCCAAAAAACCATTAACTTGTTCAACATATCTTATTACATCTGAGTGTTAGCCAAAACACATCTTCTTTCCAAACTTAGGGTTAGCCTAACAACCTCTTCTAGCCAAACTAGTCAGATATATCTCAACCAGAGCATTCATTACCACTTCACATCCTTAGATATTAGGTAACATTGAAGACATATACTTCCATGTATTTCACTTGTCATATCAAACTCAAACTCTAAGTCTATCTTCATTGAGCACACTTTGATCTCATCTTCTTGGTGATCAAACTCTACCTTGCATCACTTGCAAATTCCACATAGCTCAAAAACACATCCTTATAAGATGACTACCTTATTCCTTTTATTATTTGCAAACCATCCATGTAACATTCACCCCACCAAGGTATGTTATCATCTCTGTCCTCATACCTCGTAGCAACGTTCCAACTCACATCATCTTTTATCCTTGGCGTATGGCATGCGTACTGTCCCATCTCTCCCTCCCATAACAAGAGGAAATAAGCATTTGGCGGCCATCCAAACACAAAGTTCTTCCTGTTCCAAGAATAGGGATGGTACATCCCACATTGCCAGTACACCTTCGAATCTATGTTGAAACGTGCCACACATGTCTCTACATCACAATCATCTTGATATCAAAGTTGCTTCCAGGGAAAATTGGTTTCGAACCTACTTGGGTCCACACCCATTCCTTGGTCATCTCCTCTGGGTCTATAGGGTGTCGGAACTTTTGGGATCATCCCTCTTCCCTCATGCATCTGAGAGTGCCCTACTCATCTGCCCTTTGGGTCCCATGAGTTCATGAAGGTGATCAATCTCCTAACCCATGCCCTCAGACAACGATAGTTGTTACCTCCCGACCCTATGGTCATGTGAAACTAGGGAATTAGGCAACTCCTACTTCCATCGGTCTTATCCCCACCTGACCCTAGGATAGACTTAGGATTCTAACATAGTACATGTCCATCTTAGAACCTTACCCAAGCCTTCATCTTCTCTCTCTGCATTCATGGGTTGACTTTCATCCCTTCATAGGGGTCATGGCAGCCTACCTACCTTGGTCAGGCCCCATACTGGTTACCTCCTTGGTAACACATCCACATGCACTTAGAGGTGGTTAACTATGGGTCTGCAGGTTCATCCTCATGCTATGTACTCTTCACTTAGCTTCTCAAGATCATCTGAAACCTCTTTAGGTTATCTCAAAACCAACAAAACTGGTATACACCCTACTAAAGGGTCCCTCTCCCAGGATGGGAGGAAACTACACCTTGATAACAACGGTCACCAATGACCTTATGTTTAGAGTCTACATCTGCATGAGCATGCTTAGCCCTAGAAAGCTACTAAGGCATAAGAAGACACCTACTAAACCATGCTAGGTCACACGTGTCCTTATCCTCAACATTAGACAAACTTAGTTATGAGGGGTTCATCAAATATACCCTTAACTTAAGGGGTTTCCTTTACCTCTACACATGAGGAGTACCATGCTCAAAACTATAGAGACTCAAATATCATCATGAGCATTGGGTACACTGCTTCCCCTCTTAGGCCTAGGGACCCTAGGTTCACCTTTGGGTGTCCAACTGCATGTTCAAATTCTTAACCACGAATCAAGCATGTATAAGGCATGATATGCACTCCCTATCATCCTTCTACTCGAGCAACACATCAGGATCGAGTCCTCCTCAATGACAACCAACAAGGTACAAGGCCTCACAACCTATTACCAAACCTCTCTAGGTCTAAGGAACTCTTCTTCCTATCTCAAAAGGTAAACACCTATACTACAGACACATAGGTACCATAAGCATCATCCTCTCTCTAGGGTTTGGTTCCTCTAAAGGCAACCAAGATACCATCAGCCTCCAGGGATCATGCATGATGCAACCACTATCATCCACTTAGGTCGCATCATTCTCGACTCCCCACTGTTCCTCACATCTCGGGGTTTTAGGTTCCCAACCTTCTTGCTTGGTTCCTTCTTTCTCTCTCTAAAGCTAACTCCACATCCAGCCATACTACTAGAGGTCATCTCTCCATGAAGGATCAAGCTCACAGTCATACCTCTACGCGGGTGAAGCCTATGCTCAAACTTATGTTTTCTTATGATTATCCATAGCCCCTTATGCTTATCTCATAAGCCATCCATCCTGTCCTTCTGGTCTCAGTTTTAACTTGCTGCTTGTACTACTGATGTACTCTAGGTGCAAGCTATATCCTACTTGCAACAGCCCATAAGGTTTCTATAGGTTTTTCTCTAACCTCATCCATGAAGGAGCTATCCTTTGCTCAAACATGCATGACCCTACCCAGGGTTGGGTTGCCAAAGGTACTCGGTCGTCAACTTCTCATGGTTCATATGGCATCCAAGGCATGTCTATCCAAACACCTGGTATACCACAACATCTAACTCATCATGTCATCTCTTTCTCTAACCTCCACTTAGGGTTAGGGTTCACATCATCCTCAGAGGATGTGCCAGGTCTCTACTTGTAATGGAGATCTCTACCTCCAAGACTAACTCTCTCTACTCATCCTCCAGACAAAAAGGTCTAGCCTCAGGTCTCTCCTGAGGGAAATGACAACTCATGTCATAATCATGTATTTATTCTTTAGTTTATGATTACTCTATTAAGCTTATGTCCATGACATCTTATTTACATGTTTTTCATTAATTTGGTGGAGGATTCCTTAAACCTTATCAACCTTACCCATACCTTGAGAGGATGAGGAAAAGAGAGAAAACCCTAATCCTTAAGGTCCTTAACAGAATTTGAGTTGAGGAGGGATGAACAAGATGAGAGAGTCCTAAAGGTATCTTATTTCGAGTCATATCCTAAGACATCGACCAGGCAGTCACACAATCCGGGAGTCCTCGTATTCCAACTAGCGGTGCGGAGAAAATATTGCCAGCCCCCAGACGTGATCCTTTTCTAGACACCTTTGTCTTTCAGAAAATCCTCTAATAACTCCCTCGGTTCTATGGAGTTTGTAAAATTTACTAATTATTAATGATTAGCTGAGGAACCTATGCTCTGATACCAATTGTAACGACCCTGTCTTCCGGTAACCCCCAATTAAGGGAGACCAAAAGGTCGATGCCGTTATCTCAATTAACAGGATCAAAGGTTCAACAAATAATCAATAATAATTAACAAATTTTACCAACTAAACTGAAAACGGGTATAAAATAAAACTTTGCATACCTTTTCCAAAACTGGGATATCTACATCTATCCATATACAGAGTCTACTCAAACTAATCCCCCTTTGTACTTTAACTCTTAATTAATTTCACATATGCCGCTTTACTGTTTGTCCTTTTCAAGCTTGTAGCTAAAACGCCGACAAACAAAACATCGGTCAACATATCGGAATATGCCGGTATGTCGGGACAACCAAAAGTTTGCACATATGGATAACAATCTAATTATCTAATCAAGCTAATTAACAAGCCAATTTACACTTTTTAGTATGACATTCTCCACCGCTTTTGCCCTAACCCTGGCATACCCACCTTAGGGTTTCTTTTGCCAATGACTTAAGCCCACCTTCTCAATCCTGAGCTTGGTGCCTGGGGTCACCCTTCATAGTGCCCATTAGTCATTCAATATCATAGGCCACCTTCTCATTCCCGAGCTTGGTGCCTGGGGTCACCACTCATGGTGCCCATTGGTCTACCCATTTGGGCCTGACCTTTGGCATCATCCATCAAGGTGGCATGTAGGTGTGAGAATACATACTTCTATTATTAATATGATAATCATAGTGACTTTATGACGTGCAAGTATGAACATCCAAACTGATAATTTACATTCAATGCGATTAATCATCTAAAAAATCCTCGGGAAACTAAGGCGGTTATTCATAATTAACCACATACCTATTAAGCAGACTTGAATGTAGAAATAACTCAACCAATCAAGAAATCAAGCAAGTACACACAGGTTGATCCTGAAAAGGCATCCAATTTTTCTATCATTAATCATGTCATCTTGATCTATTAATCCTAGTTGTTTCCTAGGTTTATTTGTCCTTTTTAGGGTTTTGAGCATAATTAAGGTTCCACTTCATTTTTATTACTTAAAACACTAATTTTACAAAATCTCTTACAAACCCTAATTATTTCATCTTTCTTTCACAAAAGATTCCAAGTTCATCTTTTAGCACAGGAAACCCTAATTTCATATTAGAAGTACTTTTCTTTTCTTTTTCTCTTGTTTAGGGTTTCTAAACATATTAACCCTTTATTAGGTTTAAAACCCTAAACTTTGCAATTCCATCATCAAAACAGGTCAAAATCTAACTTTATTATTAAACAAGTTAACCATGCTTGAAATAACCTGATTGCAAGATTAAATATATCTTTTATCAACAATTAGGTTTTCTAACCACAAATTTATACCTTTTCTATCTAAAATATGTACTTTTGCAAAAATATACTGATTTAGGTGTCCAACCCATTATTAATGTATCCCTTGTATTTTTCTGATCATTTTTCATGTATTAACTTTCCTCATCCGAGTTTTCTAGCTCAAGATTTGATTTTTACCAAGAAAATCCTTTTTATTAGTTTACTCACTATTTCTAGAAAAATCAATATCGCCCGATCCATGGTTCGCGGGTCCACTGAGGATCCGACGGCCTTGGATGCATGCGCCCTTCCTTTGCAAACAAAAGAAATGAAGGACAAAAACACCCTTACCTTGACTGAAGGCGCGGAGGGGTATTTCGGTAAAAGACCGCGAGGTCTTCGTCTTCTACCTTGCGCGAGTTACTGTAGACCCGATGGTGAACTGAGGAGTTGACTCTGGGCTCTAGGTCACCTGCGAGCAAGAAGATAGGTCAAGGAGCTATGCCTCCCTTCGTCGAAGTCGACCGCGGGTCCAATTCCCAGCCCGAGCCTTGCCAAAGTCGCCGCCTACTCGCCGGACTTCGGCGAGGTTTTCTGTGGTGTCGAGGGTACTGGTCAAGTTCGTTGGCGAAATTGAAAGCGCAAAGTTGATCCTTGCACTCCACCGTAGAGATTGGAAAAGCAAATAGGGACGTTGGTTCCCTCCTTGACCCTCCCCTATATATAGGGTCAGGTCAGGTCCGTAGGGTTTTGGGCGTTTCCCAAAACAATGACCAAACATGCACAAACCAGGGATGATTCCATGCGGTTTCATCTCCTGAGTCCAATGGGACTATCACCAGGCTTGCTCATACTCTAGATCACGAGAAATCTCGATTGGAAACTCTCCCTGTAACTTCCAGAGTCCTAGTCCGCTTGGGACTTAGACGATGAGTGTCTCACATTGGATCAAGATCCAACGGACCTCATCGCTCGCTCTCCCAAATCATAACTCCTTTTTGTCTCAAATTTTAAGGGAAGGTTTGTCTTGGAATTATCTAGCTTTGTACGAAATTTGGGAAACAAATTGCAATGGATGAGAAGACTTCCTTCTCTCCTAAGTTATTCATTAATTTATTCAAAATTAATTTTTATTTCTTTTCCCTTTGCTATTATCTTGTTATTTTGGGTCCCTTGGACCTCAAGAAATCCCAAAGGCATGGATTCCCATATTGGGGAAAATCTATTTTCCTTTATCTTCTTTTGAAAGTCAATTTCTCATATTTCCCTTTTATTAATAAATTTCTTTTCCTTTTTAATTCTCTTTTTAAGGAATTCTCTTTATCTCTCTTCTATTTTCCTATTGAAATTCCTTTTAACATTAGGAATCCTTGGGATACGAAAATCCACCAAGGATAACTCAATTATACCTCTTTTCACATATTTTCCACATTTTATCATTATTTTCAATTCCTTTCTTAACAAGGAAATACTTAATTGGTCTTTTCTTTTCTTATTGCATTTCTCTATGCAACTTTGGACTCCTTGGGACCCAAGGAACCCAAGAGGCACGAAATCCAACTTTGGATTGTATTCTTTTTCCTTCTGGAGGTTTCCACACCTTTCTTTTCTCAAAAACTTAATTATTCATTTACTAATTGAATTTCCTTGTTATTAGGCCCAATAGACAATAAAGCCCTCAAAGCAATCATCAAGGCTATTGTAACGAAATTCATGAATTCAATCATTATTTGTTCATTTATCTTTAATATGAGAAATTACATTTCTCAGCAAATGAACCCAAAATTGGGGTTGTACAACAAGGTACGAAAGCATGTAGTGCTTGGGTGGGCAAAGGCATGTAGAAATCCTAGAGTTATTTCTACTACTCTACTCCTTATTGGGTGGTGTTTTGGGCTTCCAAAGTGACAAATGTGGCCACATCTGATTTAGCTCTATAGTTTCTCTCTGTGTAGATTGGGCCTCCCCTATTTGCCTTTGAAAATATTCTTCTTCATCCATTCTAATTTGTTTGGTGCAGTTCAAATGGTGAAAAGTTCTATCAATTTTAGGATCAAACGGTATATTGTTAATGCCTTGGGAGCATCACATGTACCGTGAATAAATGTGGGAAAAAGGATAGAAAATTGGAAGATTCATGAGGATAAGATTGAATATAAATATAAAAAAGCAGGTGAAGTTTTGCAAAAAAGCAATATTACTAGAATAGAAACTCGATAGGAGGAGTAAACTACCAAAAAGGGATTTTGGTAGGAAATATATACAAAAATAAAAAGGTCCTAATTGTTCAAAGCCATTGGGTTCAAAAATTAACTATATTTTCCGTCTTTGACAATGACACCAAAATTTGATGTGTCCCCGTGTCGTAAAAGATTGAACTTATAAATAGTCCCTGGAGTTTAACCTTTTATGGATTTGTAAAAAATTGAACTGATATAACATAGAAGGTATTGGTCCCTAGAAATGATGTATCAGGAGTTAATTCAAATCTAATGTGATGAACAATGTTTAAAGCCAATTTTAAGAGAAGTGATTGATCAAGAATGAGAAAGTAAACCTACAGAATTGAAACTAATTTATCAAAGAAAAGACTAAACAAGAAGTAAAATTTTAGAAGTAAAGACTAAGTTTATCAAGATAAATTAAACTAAGGAGAAAGGAAAAAATAAGAAAAAAAGAGAACTAAATCAAGGAGATAGAAATCAATCAAGACTAATTCAGTTAAATGGAATTTCTATAAGTTCAACTTTTACCACCATGAACCCCATAGTTATCTTAGATACTTTTAATTTCTTTTAGAAAAATTTTAGATTATGTTCATGGATATATTTTGTTTAGGGAATCAGATTCATGGATCAAACTATCCACAAATTGATGGTCTTGGTGTCCTGAAGGTATTGGTTCAATCGTTCTAACATGTTTTGTATATGGTCTCATCCAAGGAACACATGAGTTCTATCCAATGTTCTGGGTCACAAATAAAGGTCATATCATTGAAAATCATAAAAATCATAACATTCGTGGAGTACGATTGATCAGATCCTATTCCACATTATTTAAATGGATAAAAACACATATTTTATCACTTTTAGGATATTACATTTTAATAAGATGAGTTATGGAGATCATGGGGCTAGTCCCCATGTCTCGATAATGGAAATACCATTTTACCCATAGAATAAAGAAAAAGGGTTAGGAGAAGAGAAATCATGTTGGGGACAATAATTGTAGAATCCTTTTCTCCAATCATGGCTCTTATTCTCTTAGACTGAGTTCTAGGATAATGGGGGGATGATGATGAGTTTGATCACTCCCCCCTTTATTTTATAATAGAGGAAGTACCCTAGAAGCACTAAAATGGGGCCTATTGATGGATAGAAAATTCCATGATTGTGCACCATTCAATTGATTGGGGTTGCTATTCGGTCGACCAGATTGAATGATGTGCGCTTATTGAGCTTGGAAAGTTGTATGTTTCACTAGTTGCTAAGAGAATCCAGTCGACCAGTTTGAGGTCATTCGACCGGTTCAGTCATGCAAACTCACCTTCTTTCATAGGGTTGAGTCGAGTGACTGGAGTGGCCAGTTGACCGATTGCCTAATTTCATTTTTTCCTTTTTACTACTGAATCAATCGACCAGAGGGGACGAGTCGATCGATTGGCCTTTTAATGGGTTGAAATTAGCCTTTTATTCCTCAGATTTCTTGAGGGGATGAAGTAATTCTTGGACCAAGGTTGAAGGAGTGCCAAAATACATACAACCTACAACATGATGAAAAAAATCTATTTAAAGAGAGAAAGGAAAGGAAATTGCATTGATATCATAAAAATGAAGAAAAAGGGATATGAAATCCTAAATAAATGACTTAAAGTTTTTGCAATAAAAAGTGATATATATGCATTCATCAACCATCAACCACCATCCATGGTTACCACATGAAGAGGATGATGTTGACCGCCATCTGTGTGCTACTTAATAAGGAAGCATATCTTTGTGCAAGGATAGTCACTTGACTTACTCCAGAACAAGGTATATCTTGCACCCTCTTTCCTAATACATCATTGTTGATGTGATCTACTATTTAGGAAATATGGAGGAAATTTTTCATATCCAATGCCATCTCAGTTTCCATATTTCCCAATAGTGGTGTCAGATCCACGTCAATTTAAAGTGTATCATGATTTAAATTAGTATGATCATATTTCATTCTATCATTTATTTTGTTGCAAACAATGCAATATTTAAATGGTTACTGTGCATATCCAATTAAATACCACATACTTTGAGGAACGTCTCATAAATCATCTAATTATATGATATCATATATATGAAACTCATACGTGTGGCCCTAAATTGAGATTTCATGGTGAATGTATGCATGGTTATGGATAATGCCCCTTGGATGCTTGTGTCATTAGATGGTTTACTTCCTACTTTATAAATTCAGTCTACATAGTGATTCTTCCTCATTCTTATCCAAATGTAATTAATGCTTAACCCCCTATGCTCCCCTCCAATGTAACTTAAAGTATTTAAACAATGTAATAAATAGATAAGGATAGAATTAGTTTCCATTTATCAAGAGAAGGGGTTCTGACCAGGCGAGTTAACCGACTGGAAGTCAAGTAGATCGACTATATGACCAGAGGAGCCATCTGACCACAAGTGCCAAGCGACTGACTGGAGGAGTCCATCTAGTCAATATGTATATATATATATAATACTTTAATAAATTTTAAGTCTTAGATGCTTTCCAACACAACACACATGAAAATCTTGATCAATCAAGAGTGGCTACACCAAAGCATGGTGCATCGTCCATCTCATGGAAGTGTGATCGTAGTTATGTAGGTCTGCTAAAGTTGGGTGCATTTATATCATGTTTCCTTTTGGGTCAGGCTTAACTAGGTGACCTTAATGGGGTTATGCGCCTAGAAGCATATAGATGGAATATAAAAAAAAGAGTTGTGCATGTAATCTATCCAAGAATTGTATTAAATGTAATTGGCAAATATTGCCTACTATAATCATTGGTTATTGATGTCAATGTTCATTGGGTAGTAACTCAATGCATTTTGGATCTTGGGTCACTAGAGGATTGTATGCTGCAATCTTTTGAATTGATGGTGAGGAATATTAATGAGTGATAATCAATTGAATTTCTAACTAATATCGTCAATATTTTCAAATCAAAACAATTTTTTTTTGACAAAATCAAAAATTTCTATTTGTATAAGAAAATGGAAACCACCAACACTGTTATTATTATAGATCCTTGAGAAGGAAAAACTGAATGGAACCAACTTTCATTATTGGTTTAGGAATTTGAGAATCATTCTGACTCATGAGCGCAAGCTCTGTGTCCTAGAAACACCATAGCCAAAAGAACCCACTCCCAATGTGCCTAAGGTAGAAAGAGATGCTCATAAGAAGCACTCTGATGATGCCATAGACATCAAATTCCTCATGCTATACTCTATGAACTATGAGTTGCAATGACATGATAACAAATATGAACATTCTCAAGATGATGGCACATATTAAGAAGATGTACCATGATCAGGAAAGGAAACATAGATATTATGTCACAAAAGCACTATTTAAGTATAATATGGTAGAGGGGGATCCAGTAGGGCCCCATGTGCTCAAGTTTATTGGGTACGTAGAAAATGTAGAGGGACTTGGATTTCCTCAAGGCCAAGAGTTAGGCACATAAATGGTTATGTGATTGTTGCTTGAATCATATATCTAATTTGTCATGAATTATAACATGAATAATTTTTCTAAACTGCTGTCTGGATTGCTTGGCGTGTTGAGAACTACCAAGACACGAATGAAGAAGTACAATACTAGATCTTTGATGATGATCAACAAAGGAATTGGGAAGTCCAAGGGAAAAGGTAAGGCCAAGAAGAGTTCTAAGGCTAGTCAGAAATCAAAGCATTCTACACTTTAAGAAAAGGGAGGAGTGAGTAAGGAAGGGCATTGCCACTACTGTCACCAATCTAGGCACTGGAAAAGGGATTACCCTCTTTACATTAAAAAACTCAAGAAGAAGAAGCAGGTGATGGAGATCTTCACTTCAATTATACACGTTGAGATAAATAGGTCTACTTCATCATCTTAGGTATTGGATAACGGATGAGGATCTCACATATGTTAAAAGTGCAGGATCTGAGTAGAAGTAAGTAAGATAAGGTGGAACAACACAAAGCAAGAGTTTCTACCAATGTAGTTAGAACCTATCATTTATTTCAATAGGCTTGTAGTAGAACTAGAGAATTGCTATTATGTACTTAACATCAATAGAAACATCATTTTTGTATCTTGTTTGGAAAAGAGTCAATTTGAATTTCATATGATGAACAGTCAATTTTCTATTTTAAAGATAAGATCTTTTTTGGAAGTGGCCTAATGTTTCATGATCTATACTCGTTAGTTATAGAGATAAGTGTAGATAACATAGATACTAGATGGCTCAATGACGCAAAGAGAACATACCAATGCCATTTTTGTATAGGACACATAAATGATAAACACATTTTCATACTCCATAAAGATGATTATCAAGAATATTTTGGTTTTGAACCTATAAAGACACACAACTCTTGTTTATTGCATAATATGACAAAATAACTATTTATTTAAAATAGTGAGAGAATAGGTGATCTATTGGGACTCATACATATTGAAGTATGTTGACCTCTTAGAACAAATGCTAGATGTGGTTACTAGTATTAGAGAACTTTGACTCAATTGATGTGAAGAATACTTAAACCAAGAGTTTGAGGACCTTCTATGAGACCTTGGTATTGTATCACAATGGAATCCTCCTGAAACAAAATAATGTATTAGAAAGAAGGAATCATACCCTATTGGACATGGTGCGATCATCAATAAGTCTAGTTGATCTTCTTAATTCCTTTTTGGGACATGCTTTACACTAGACTGTGTACCATCTAAATTGGTTCGAAAGAACCATATGAGATATGGAATGGGAAGTGTCTCAGTATGTCTTTTATGAAGATTCGGGGATGGGAAGCTTATGTGAGATTTTTTTTGCTAAAAGGTCCCAAATAATATAAAAATGATTTTGTTTTATATCCCTTAGAAACCAAGGGATACTACTTGTATAATCCATCTAACAACAAAGTAGTTGTTTCTAGGGAATAGAATAGGAATTTATTTCCAAAGGAATCTATGGGAGAAGAGCAAAACTTGAGGAAGTTTGAGGCCAACAAGAAAACATTGAACCTATAGAGGTACAAAAGGATCAAAGAGAGTTACAAACCATTGTGAAATCTGAAGTTAATCATGTAACACATGAACCTTGTAGATCTAGTAGGACATGCCTTGAGCTAAAGAGATTTGGATATCTTGTGACTCAAGAAGGTTATGAGTTGGTCATATATGATGAGCCAACAACCTACCTAGAAGCTATTGAGGGACCAAATTCTGAGAGATGGCATGAGGCCATGAGATCTGAGATGGACTCCATGCACACCAACAAGGTAAGGACCTTGGTGGATCCAACTAAAGGGATAAAACCCATAGGGTGAAAAGCAGTCTTCAAGAAGAAGACTGCCATGGATGGTAATGTACAAACCTATTAAGGTGTATTGGTTGCAAATGATTTTATACAAGTTCAAGGTGTTGAACATGATGAAATATTTTCACTTGTTGCCATGGTTTAATCCATCAAGATCATGCTTGCCATTGTAGCTTATTATGACTATTAAAAGGTCTATAAGCTACAAAAGTCAATCTATGGATTGAAGCAAGCATCTCAAAGCTGGAACCTTTGATTTGACTAGGCAATCAAATAGTTTGTCTTTAGTCAAAGTGAATATGAATCATTTGATTACAAGAAGGTTAGTGGGAACATAATTGTACCCCTCATATTGATGGGGAATGACATGCCTACCCTACATATGGTAAAGAAATGACTGGGAAGTACCTTCTCTACAAAAATTTTGGTGAAACATTCTATATCTTAGGAATTAAGATCTACAGAGATAGATCTAGAAGGATTCTTGGCCTAAGACGGAGTACATATATTGATAAGGTGCTGAAAAGGTTCAGCACACATGACTCAAACATAGGATATTTTCCCATGTCCCACAGAATTACTTTCCCTAGATTCTAGTATTCCAGTCCTTGTGAAGAAGGGGAACACATGATTAAGACACCATATGCATCCCCAATTAGATCTATCATGTATGTAATGTTATGTACTCGTCTCGTTGTCTCATACGTTTTAGACATGGCAAGCACGTATTAGTAAGATCCTAGTCAAGGTCACTAGACAACCATAAAGAAGATCCTTAAGTAGTTCATAAGCATTGAGGGTCAGTTTCCCATTAATGGTGATAAGGAATGGTTGGGTGTAAAGGGTTACATCGATGCAAGTTTTCAAACTGAGAAAGATGATTATTTCTTACAATCTAATTTTTTGTTTGGCCCGAATAGAACTGTAAGATGGAAAAGTTCTGAATAAGAGTTAGTTGTTGATTCTACAATAGAGCCTGACTTGCTATTTTTAAAACATCAGAGGATACTATATGGATCAAGAAGTTCATTGGATGAACTTGGAGTGGTTCCAACCATTCATTACATACTAGATATACTATGAAAATAATAAATCTATTGGATAGACTAAGGAACTCATATAGAATATTGTGACATTTCCATCTCATACGAGAGATCTCACATCAAGGAGATGTGAAAATTTGCAAGCTACTGGCTAGAAGCAAATGTTGCTAACCCACTGACAAAGTACTTGTAAAGCAGAAACATGATGGTCATGTTAAGATTATAAGGAATTTGATTCGTAGGTGATTGGCTCAAAGTGCAAGTGGAATTCCATTGGTATGTATGCCTAGATAGCCAATAATATGATGATTGTGTTGGGGAATCTTGTACTTAATTTGATAAAACTTATGGTAATTCCAGTTGTTATTTCTGTCTCAGTCATGATATGATGACACAAACATAATATATGTCTAAAGAATGATGTTACTCGATGACATATGTCTTCATTAAGGACTCAAATAATGAGATCATATGTATATTAAGAGTGCATACATCCTTGTTATGTCCCTAGTCAGATATTATAGTGGAATAATAATACACAACAATAACACCTATGACTAGAATGTGCATAACAAAGTTTCATTAGTCACAATATTGGATATCAATTCAAACTCCAAGGTACTTGTTAGAGAATAATGCACTGGGCAAACCCACATGGAGAGTGAAAACATGGAATGGTAGTTAGAATTAGCTCTTAAAGTGATAGTGGTGGTTGTGGTACTTAGACCTAAAGTTGCTAAACTCATCACTTGTTGTATGGTGAACTTCCATGCCATCATATATGACCTTGAATAAGGGTTTCCATAATGGTGGTGCTCGGGTATGTTGTGACACATGGGGTTTTATTGTGAGTGATGTAGCTGGGATTTGTCCCTCCTACCAGAGTTGATATCTTGGCCACATGATAATTGAGACTGACTAAGGTATAGACATACTCATGTGAGTCAATATGTGATATACAACATCACATGAATCTCAAATAGTCTACTCTAGTTCAAGAAACATTGATTGAATGATGA
This sequence comes from Alisma plantago-aquatica, assembly GCA_963693085.1. Lineage (NCBI taxonomy): Eukaryota > Viridiplantae > Streptophyta > Magnoliopsida > Alismatales > Alismataceae > Alisma > Alisma plantago-aquatica. The sequence continues at coordinate 693,299,790 of OY856413.1, forward strand.
GAGGATGATGATTCCATGCATCATATGAAGAGTGAATCATCAAATTAAAAACCAATGTTATTGCTCCACTGACCAAGCTAATCAATCGACTGGATAGTCTAGTCAATTGACTGCTTGTGCACAACCACCATCTAGTAAAGAAAGATAACCTTTTGTATCCTAGGGATTTAGGATACCCTAGCCCATCCACTCCTATATAAGGAGGGGGTGTCCAAGGTACTCAGGACACACGTTTTCTCATAGTTATGGTAATGTGAGAGCATGATCAGTCTTATCCAAGAAAGGGAGAGACAATAAGGGAGAAGGAAGTCAATGTTAGTGCATTGACAAACAAATGGGTTTCTCCTTCTCTCTGGCTCATGAAGCGTGATGTGGAGTTCTTGGTGGTCTGTGTGGACTACATAAAGTCATGGTAGTTGTTGCTACTATGCTAAGAGGACACCGTCAACCGCCGTTTGTGGTTACTATACCAGGAGGACACTATCAACCTTCGTCTGTGTGTTTCTTAAGAAGGGAGCACATCACCGTACAAGTATAGTCACTGGACTTGATCTAGGACAAGGTATATCTTGCACCCTATTTACAAAAATGATTGTTGTTTATTCGATCTATTAGTTAGGAAATATGGATATAAAATTTTCATTTATGTTGCCATCTTTGTCTCCATATTTCCCAACAATCATTTTAATATTCAAAACTTATATGATGACATTGTTTCCTCAAACAATTGATGCATGTATTTGAGCGATTATTCGTGATGTGGAAGCCACATAATCCACACAATGATACAATTTAAGGATTGAGATATATGTCACAACTCATATTTATTGGAGCAGATCCTTGAGGACCAAATGAAGAGCAAAGATACTATCTCTACTCAGTAGCAGATTGGCATTGAGTATATACATATTTTATTTACTATAGTCTTTGTTGAGCCTTGTTCTAAGGGGTGTCTTCCCCGTTATCCTAGAACTTATTTATGATTCTCTTCTATTTGAGGAATTGGTTTATTTGGTAACTAAACCACAAAGATTTATCCTTCATGTTCTCTAGACTTGTTGTTGTGAAATTTGATCTTTTCATAAATGCAATGAAATATTTATGAAAAAAAAACTTTTTTTGGTTAAGTTCAACTACAAATAAACTATAAAGTATGTATTGTGACTGATATAAAGAAACACACTTTAAAAAGAGAATCTCTAACATCCAATTCATATACTTGCATGAAGTTTAGCCAATGACATATTGTGATTGCTCCCTTTTTAATTTGGTGTTTTTCTATCTAAGTATCAAACCTTCATTTTGATATTTAAAAAGATCTTTCTCTCTATTTAGTGAAGTGATTAAATATATGGATATTATCTTAGTATTGATTTAATTTTATCCTAAATTGGTAAGTTTTATTCTTCCTATGTTTCATAGATCTTTTGTAAATGTAGAAGGTCCCCAATAAAGGAGGATTGGTAGTGTGTTGACGTCCATCAATATTTTGTTACTCTTTTTATGACATGATTTTTTATAAGAAAGGATTATGTTTCAAAATGTGTTGGGTGTGGTTGTTGTTGTCGATGTGTGGAGTGTTCATTTGGTGCACACCTAGAATGACCTCCTTGGATTCCACCCTCTAACCTTTTCTAATGCTAATTCAACCTGAATGTCAGTTTGGATGTCTGCCCCCCAATTCTCATGTGTAGTTCTCATGTCTATCTCATTGTCAAGCTATAACATTTGCATTTATATAATTTTAATTCCTCAAATATTCTATAGTCTCCTCCACTGTTCCTCATAGGTCATCACCCCAAACATCCTTTAGAAATGAGGCACCACATCATAAAAATGAGGCATTGTAGCACATAAATGAGACATTGTATTGAATCAAAGTGTTGTATCTCAGAGATAAGGTGTTATATTTTAAGAATGAGGAACTATAGCTTAGAAAAATGAATTGGTGTACCTTAGAAAAATGAGGTACTATGGCTACAAAATGAGATCCTATCGCGTATAAATGATGTGTTTTGACTAAATGAGGTGTTATTACTTAAAAATGATGTCACATATAAGTAATGAGATGTTTAGACTACAAAATGAGGGCCATATGTTACACACAAGACTTCATAGCATAGAAATGAGGCATTGTAGGTTACAAATTAAGAATCATAGTTTAGAATGAAAGAGGCACTGAGACTACAAAATGAAGTGATATAAATAAGAAACAAGGTGATAGGACTAAAATTGAGGCACCACAACATATAAAATGAAGTGTTGGTTCTATAAAATGAGGCACTATAGCTTAGGTACATCGTGTCATAGCATAGATATAAGGCTTTGGAACTTCAAAATGAGGCATAATAGGTTAAAGATGAGGCAGGTATTGCAGATACGAGACAATGGGACTACAAAATGAGGAATGATATCTTATAATTAAGGCATTATAGCTTCAAAACAAGGCATTGGGACTATAAAACAAGATGTGGTATCTTAGAGATAAGATGTTGAGACTACAAAATGAGGCATAATAGCATAGAAACAAGTGGGGTTAGAGAATGAGGCAAGATCACTTCCATCATCTCCCCATTGCTTTCCTTTTCACTTCCCTCCTATCCCCCATTAATGCATTCCTCACTTCCCTACTCACCTCACATCACTTCCCTTATCACTTCCTTTCTTAGTCCCTCCCCTTCATCCATTACTTCCCTCCTAAATTTTGTTCTCTTCTATTTTATCCCTAAAGAAAATTAGGTTTTTACTCTCTCTCACTCTCCTTTCCCCTCTTCCACTTTTCTCTTTATATAGAAGTTGAATCACCCCATTGCTCCTACTAACTATCAAGTGTACTATTAATTTTTATTGTCATAGCCCAAACCATCTAACTCTCCATAACCATTTCTCACTCTCCTAAAACCTCTCAAAACCCTCTAGAAGACACCCCTTCACACATGTATGCCACACATGTTGCATGATCATTTTCATATAAGAAATTGAACACACTCAAAACCTTAAGTTTATTACGGACAATATTTGGTCATCTAAAATCACATACTCATATAATTATCAATTATATGATAACTTTATTTCACAGAAAATTTAATATATACGAATAACAAGTGTTATTAATCACTATTACTAATATTGTAGTGTTTGGTGAGATGCAAAGGAGTGAAGGTGTGGTGGTCATGATTGGGTTCATGGTACCAGATTTGGGAGATGACATAGCTGATCAGGGACTACTGCCATGGGATTGAGAGATATTATGGGTGGTTGATAAGGGAAGACAACATCCTTTAGGAATTTGGGACTGAGTGTGACATATGATGAGCATGTTAAAGTAGTAGAACTAGGTTTAAACTTAGTTAACAATGAGATGAAGGGGCCCAAAATGCAATAGGATACAATGATATTCATAAATAAAAACATATGATATGAAATATCCTAGAGTGGGAAATGATGATGGGCTAAACTTGGAAGAGAGAGTCCACACCAATTGTCAGTTTACCTAAAATAGAAACCCTGACAATGTAGAGGATATGACTACATGTGAAAGCTAAAAAAATGATGCTATTGTTCAAAGTGTAATGGGAGGATTCAAGAACAAGAAAACAAACAATGAATTCATGTAATAGCTTGTTTAGGAAAACCTTGCACCAAAAGAAGTTAAATTGATATCAACAAGGGTTATTTAGAAATTTGTATCAATTTGGATACAAAAGATGACCTATAAAATTGTTGGTCTGTAGTCATCATAAAACTAATAGGGCGCGATATAAGATAGATGACAATGTTTGATTTGATAAGGATACTTTGGAATTCAATTGTAAGGATGAAGGTGTATGAATTGAAAAAAACTATAATATAGTTAATATCTATGAGAAGGCTCTAATAAAAGGCCCATGGACTTCTTTTAGTATTTTCTTCTAGGTTTGGAAGTGGTATGTAACATTCTAGTCTTGAGATGGGTTGTTAAACTTCATCATGACAAGTGTTTTGATTTAGAATCTAACCTTTTACTTTTATGCATCCATGATCTTTAACTTAGTACTCAAAGATATACTGGATTCAACAAAGTTAACAATCACACTACAAATTTCTCACGTAGCATGTTTGCGAGGCTTACTATTGAACTAGAGATGCATACCCATTCAGTTGATAATTCCCATCAATGATTTAGAATGCAAACTAGTTTAAAAAGTATTACCAATGATGTATATCACACACTAGGTTAGGTGATAAGAGAGGACATATAAGTGGAAGAAAAGGGAAGGATAAAACAACATATACGGAGAAGAATATAGAAGCAAGTATTACTTGGTCAAAAGGAAGGGAAGTGGCAGACTAATTATGCAAATAAAATCCATGACAAGAAAAGAAGATGAGAAAATCAAACAATTGGATGTCAAAAACTTCAACAGCAATCAAGAATGAAATAGGTAAAAAAAATCTCATTAGATAATGAATATGAGGAACCAAGAGAAAGCATTGTACCAAAAATGCATAGAAGATCAACAAAAAATGTAGAAAGCACTAAAACTCTAAATAAATTGAAGAAAACAAAGATAAGCTATTATATCGAGAAGGACATGGATGTTGAGATGGAGAATACTGAAGAGATCAGCCTAAAAATCATAAGCTCAAGAAGAAACAACACTACTTGAAAGTGTGTGGGGTTAGACACATATATCACCTATACCATCATCTAGTGTGTCAATTCATGCACCACAAGGCATGTCAAGATACCACCCTCAACATATCGATCTAAGGTATTAGCTAACAAAGCAAGTTGGTTTAACCCCTCTAGAGCATGTCAGATTTGAGTGTTGTCTAGATCAAAGTGTGTCGATTTTTCATCTTCTACCTTGGGATATCGGATACTAGTTCAACTATTATCATGGCAGGAAGGTAGAAGATATGGATAGAAAACTTAATGAGGTTCCTTCATCAAATCAATTCTTAAGACCATCATTCACTACTAACATATATGAGATGAATGATTTGGAGATGAGAATCAATGCAATCACATGAAAGAGTGAAATATTAAAGAAGGCTAAGAGTTATATAACCTGCATCAAGAAGGACTTCATCAAGGGTTCAAGATCCATGATCAAAGCTCCAAATCCCACATTTTCTCAAAGTTGACGATGATCCATCAAGAGTCCCAAACTCAACCTCAACCTTATCTCCAAGAAAGAAGAAGAAGATGTCAAGGTTATGATAGCTCGAGCAAGGAAGGAGAGAGAGAACCATGAATTATTCATCCTTTATTCAAAATACGTTCCATGGCCTATAGGGGAAGAAGATAAAGAAGAGATCTCAAGGAAATTGTCACCAAGAAACATAACTCTCCAAAGTTGGAAGTTAAACCAAGAATCACCATGAGCAAGGAACTCGACCTCTCAAGCTCCATGGGGGATTCCACTAGCTCCTCAAGCTACCAAGATCGTCCATCAAGAAGAGAAGAACAAGAATGGATGAAAGGATTCACTTGTGTGAACAGGGATGGGGTTATATAGTTGAGGGAAGAAAGAGAGATCAAAAGAGAGGTGTCATCACCTTAAGAGTGTAGGTGACACATGTCCACGTGCAAAGGCCACATGCAACCACCTTAACATGCAAGATAATGGTGATATACTCTAGGTAGAATATTGGTCTCTTGGATTCCTACCAAGGGTGCAACACCTTCAAACCGATACACTACACTACACCAAAATGATACACTGCCTTCCAAGGTCAAAACACACATTGTCCGTAGATCATTATCACTACTAAGGATATCATCTCTTACCCAAGATCCAAACTAGGTTCCAAACTCTTTCTCTATCTTCTAGATGAAGTTAAAGTAAAGTAGGAACAATTTAGAGATGGTAAATTGCATGTTAACCCTTTAATTTGGGTAAATTGCAAATTTACACCAAAACTAGCACATAAAGAACAAGCACCATCCATACAGGCACAACTTAAAAATTAAGCTCTTCACAAGGAACCCCATAGCATAATCATCTCTCTTATTATGCTAAAGCACTATGGTAAGGCTCAACATGTGACATTCTTCAAGATAACCTCTCATCTGGGGTAAATTGTACTCTAATCCAAAATAAGCAAACATTGCTCAAACATTATCCAAACATGACCAAACTTGAAACATAAGCATGTCACATGATTAAAAAAATACCTCAAAGGATTAGATTCAAGTTTTATACAACTTAATTAGGAAAAACAAATAGGGTTAGTCCAAAACCCAGGTCAGGGTCCTTACAAGATCTCCTTGCTCCACCAAGCTCCAAGAACAAGCAAAAGAGAAGGAAGAAGATGGAGGTTCGAAAGGTTTACAAACATGGAGAGATAAGGGTTTATATATGTGGAATATGAGAGAGAAGTCAAGGGATGATGTGTCAACACTCCAAGGTACCAAAGGAACAATTGTCCACACAAAAGCTCGACATGTAACCACTCTAGCCTAACATGCAAGACATGGTGATATACTCTAGGTTGGGTCTCAACCACCTTATTCACCCACATGGTCATGGTTGTGACCCTCCCATTGTACACCATCCATGGTCGTGAAACACACACACCGCCATCACCACTTGGTTGAGAGAAGGGACCACCTCAAACCCTAAGTTGAGACTATTGGTATATATGCCCTGAGAGCCAATCATGGGATGATTGGTGGGATACATTTAGATTGATTTGATAAACATCAAAGGCAAGCTTCCAATTTAGTCTGGTCCGGTCAGTTATGAGATAATGATAGAACAGATTGAATGTCTAAAGAATTTTTTACTTAATGATGTATGCTTTTAGGTTGAGTACCTAAACGATAAGATCATACGAATGTTAAGAGTATACATTCTTGTTATGTCCCTAGTCAGATGTCATTGTGGTAGGTTGATAGACAACAATGATACACAAGACTAGATTGTGTATTGGTTGATGACAGAATCTCATTAGTCATTATATAGTGATATCAAACCAAGCACATAGGTACTTGTTAGAGAACAAGTGTACTAGACAAACCCACCGTGAGAGTGACACGTGGAACCTTGATTTGGTAGTCACAGTCAGCTCTCACAATGATGGTGGTGAGTGTGATTCTTTGACATGAAATCACTACACTCAATACATGTCATTGGGTACACTTTGACATCATCAAACACAACCCTAAAATATACACTATTATAAAGGTGATGATTGGGTGACTTTGACACATGGGGCTTTTAAGGGGTGAGTGATGGATATGGGATTTGTCCCTCCTGAGGGAGTTTGATGTCCATGGCCACTTGATGAGTAGAACTGAGAAAGGCATGTGCATGCAGGTGTGAATCAATATGTGATACTGATGCCACACATATCTCATCATGTCTGCTCTGAGATCAAGGAAGTGAATGAACGTTGAAAGGATGACTATTCCATGCCTTGAGTTCATTCAGGATATCAGTGATAAAGGAAATATACATTCACTGTAACACCATTCACAGATTGTAGGATTGAAAGTTGTTCTCCAACTTTCCTTTTCACTTGGGTAGCACTGATGTGCAACTAGGCACCGCTCTTTGCTTGTGATGTCATAAGTGTTATGGACTTTCACTACCAACATGAAATGGACCTGCAGGGTCACACACATAGGATTTAACCTGGAAGAGGAGTTTATCCATAAAAGATGTTTAGATTGATTACAGAAGGAGTTTAATAGTTCAATTAAACACTCAATTGATTGGTAGCTCAGTATCATAGTGTTCAAGGTGTTGGACCAATTTATTAGAGTATCGAATAGATTGGAACTGCAATTGACTGATTTTGTGCAGTCTGCACTCCCAACCGATCGGATCATGTGATGAACTGATCGGTTGAGGATGGTGAACCGATCGGCTCAGGTTGGTGATTCGACTGGCTCAGGTCACTGAACTGATTGGTTCAAGGTGTTGAATTGATCGGCTCGATTGACCAACCGAGCAAGTTGGGAAAGTCAGGGACATGCGAGTAAATATTTTTGTTTCACTTGTACAATTCGATTGGGACAAGAATTGATCTTAGGATTGATTAGAAATGAAAATAAGAAAGTCAATTTGTTGGACCAGGGACACGAACCGATCGGCTCATGTGATGAACCGATTGACCCATGGCCCCAGTCGATCAATTCATGTATGAGTCGATCGGTTCAATTGGCACAGATGGTTGTTTTGTGGAAACTTTGGACCCTTCTACTCCTACTTTAAACCCACATTGTCTAGGGCAGAGAACCCTGACCCTGACCCCTCCTATATATAGAGGGGTATTGGGGGCTTCTCAAGCACAACTTAGAACACCAGTTGCTCTACAAAGTTGTCCTCTCTAGTTGTGGTAACCGAGAGAGTCTGAGTAGGTGCTACCTGACTAGGGAGGCACATCAAGGGAAAGAAAACTACAGAAAAGTGACTGGTTATGGGAGAGCATGTCGGTGACTAGTACGCTGACAGAAGGGAACGACTCCTTCCAGTGTCCTGTAGGATAGGACGACTGGAGTTCCCGATGGTCTGTGTGGACTACTATATAGGCGGGAGATTTTTGCTGCTCAGAGGATAACAATCAATCGGTTAGTCCGGGTGTGACCAGGAGTTGCACAGACATCATCCAAGACCAGAGGTGAAGACCGCACTAGCCGCAAGGTAATGTCGCTGAGAAAGCCTCAAGACAAGGTACACCTCTACAAACCATCCTTCCTACTGTATAGATGTTGATGAGATCTCTTTGGGTTCTAGGTTTGGGGAGAAATTTTTTGTTTTCGCTGCTATCTCTGCCTCCCCTAAAACCCAATAGTGGTAGAGCCATGTCAAATACTCTATAATTTAGGATTATCGATGTGATCGATGTTGGTATGTCGCCTTTATTTATTGCATATGATGCGAATAATAATGGCTTTATGCATGTCCAATCCTAAATCCACAAATTCCAATTTACATATATGATATGTAATATGAATACACTCGATACGCATCGCCCTTAAACGAGTTTTGTGGTGGATGTATAGTGTGGTTATGGCCAATAAACCCTATGTATATGTGTGCTTGGTTTAATGTGGTTGCTAGCATCTCAGTCTGCGCACTGATTCTCTACCTCCTATTCTTGATGTAACTCGAGATAACTTGAGATTTCTTTCCTACCTTTGCTCCCCCCGAATGTAACTTGGGGTTTCCCAATGCAAATGTAAATAGGATAGTTTATATTTTTTTTGTTATGTCAAAGAATGCGGACAACCTGACGGCGATAGAGATGATTGGTTCAAGGAGTGAACCGATCGGTTGGCATTCCAGATGACCGGTTTGAGGCATGAGACGAGCGGGTGGTGACCATGAGGAGATGCACGACGACCAGGAAAACCGATCAGTTAGAGGTTCCAACCGATCATCTAGTGGCGCCCAAACGACCGGCCATGACCGAGTAGGTCAATCATGTGATGAGTTGAACAAACTCGGATGGCTACAACACTTCATCATGAACAGGTTGCATGTGATGTAGAACAAGATGACCACGATTCCTCTTGGCTCGAGGAATCACATTAGGATGGCCATAATCATCACTTTTTATCATTTCACATGTTTTATGTGGGATATAGCATGTATATGATACGTACTATGTATTGTGGTGATTGGATATGTATATGTAACTAAAACCAAATCCCTCATCTAAATATTAAGTCTTTTATGTCTTCCATTAGCGGAACACATAAAAAACTTGATCGACCAAGCGTAGGTTATGCCAAAGCATGGTGCGCCATCTATCTCACAGAAGTGTGAAGGGTAAACATGTAGGTTCAACCAAAGCAGGGTGCATGTTTACCATGTCGGCTTTTGGGTTAGACTTAACTGGTGATTCTTAGAGTGTCTAGGCCCAGAGGCATGGGATGAATGGTAAGGAGTTGCGCATGTCATCTATCTAAGAGTTTCATATGATGCAATTGGCATGATGGCCTACCTAAATAGTGAAATTGTGGGCGATCAGCCAAAGCTGACTCATGACTTGATGAAATACGGATCTTGACCCACTAGAAGATTATACGCTGCAATATTCTGAATTGATGGTGAGGGCTATCAATTTGAACAAAAATAGTGGAGTGATAATTAATTAAAGTCCTAATTATATCGTAAAACTTTTTCAAATCAATCAAATAAGTCAAAAATGAGTTTTTGGACTAAATTACATATATTTCCTTTTTTTACAATAAATGGCTAATCAACAATAATCACTTTATTTACAATCGATCCTTGAGAAGGAAAAATTAAATGGGAATAATTCCACGACTGGTTAGGATGTTGAGAAGTGTTCTCAATCGAAGAGCGAAAGCTCTAAGTCCTAGGTATACCAGGACCAGATGAACTCGATCCCACCACACCAACTGCTGAAAGGATGCTTATAGAAGCATACTGAGGATGCCATTGATGTGGAGTGTTTAATGGTGTGTTCTCTAAACTATGAGTTGTAGAGACAACATGAGACATATGATGTCTCCAAGACATTGTCCTAGTATGTCATGACATAAGAAGATCCAGTAGGTATTCACACACTTAATGTGATTGGGTATGTGGAAAACCTGACTAGATTGGGATTTCCTCTGAGTTAAAAGTTGGCTACTAGTATGATATTGTAAATGTTGTGAGAATCATATAGTTCATGATGAACTGCAACATGAAAAACTTTGACAAGCGTTGACAGAGTTGTTGGAAATGTTGAGGACAATAGAGGCAAAGATGAAGAAAGACAAACCCTAATCTTTGATGTGATCAATGAAGGGTAAGTCTTAAAGGCAAGGATAAGGGAAAAGCAAAGAAGTGTTCTGATGCTAGTCAACAATTCAAGCAGTCTTCAGCCTCGAAGTACAGATGAAGAAGGATAGGCCTAAGTCTGTGATGTTGATCATTAGAAAGAAAGGAAGATCCAAGGGCAAAGGCAAAGCTAAGAAGGGTTCTGATGCTAGCCAGTAGTCCAAGCCGTCTTCAACCTCAAGGTACATGGGAGGGTGAATGACGGAGGAGAAATTGCCCTCTATATCTGGAAGAACAAAAGAAGATGAAAGGAGGGGATAGAGATCTCCACCATAGGTATCATGAAATAAACACTTCTTTATCTGAGGTATATGATATCAAGATGAAGATCTGACATATATGATATGTAAGATCTACAAAGAAGTGATGGCCTTTGTAAAGGACCAAGAAAGGAGTACTCATCATTGGAGCAAGTGTTGATGCCATAGATGGGAGTACCTTTCAGTTTATTTCAGCCTAAAGGGCACGAAATAGAGTTGAGAACTGCTATTTCATATTTGCCAATAAATAGAAACACTTTATTTTTGCATCTTGTTGAAACAAGGATAGCTATCAATAAAGTTGATGTTTCAATTTCAAAGATATGATTTTTGTGGCAATGCCTTTCTTTATCTTGTGGTACTTGATATGCATAAGATAAAATGATACCTAAAAGTTATTAATAACTCAAACAACGAATTAGCGTTATCATGAGAAATTCATCTCTCGTTTCCATGTTGTTGGATAAGCTAGACTCTTTTGGTTAGAGAACCAATAAGAGACATGAATCTCTTGGACATGATTAATCAATCTTCACTAAGGTAGTGGAAGAATGATTATCCTATTAGGTATAATACATGTAATGTATTTACATACCTATTGGAGAAAATTCTAATACTTCAAATGGTGTTTAGAGAAATACCAATATGAATATCTTAAAGTGTTCAAGAATATCATAGTTGAAGTACAAATTTGGTAAAGTGTTAGTTCTTGATGAGATCAATGAATGAAATACTTGGACCAAATGTTTGAGAACCTTATGAGTGATTATGATAGTGTATCATAGTGAACTCATGATTAAGGCATGGTGATGTCTAAATAAAAAAGGGAGTCATACTCTAAGGAGTTAGAGGATGATTATAAAATAACTAAATTCTTCTTAAATTGAGAATACCTTACATTAATAAAGGATATTAAGAATCACAAAGTGTTGTGAGTTCTCAAATTCCTCAACAGATACACCTCAAATATCTATATGATGAGTTGGTCATATGATGAGTCAACAATCTAGATGATATTGAGGAACCAAATTTTGAGTTATTGTTTATGACCATTACATCCTAAATGACTTTCATGTGAACCGTAAGGTATGACCTTGATGGTAGCACCCATTGGGATGAAATCCATACATGCGAATGAGTTTTAAGCGTTAAGACACATGGATGACATTTTGAGAAGGATGATGCTTGTTGATTGCAAGTTAATGACTAAGAGATTTGGCATAGAGATACTAAAACTTCATTCCTATGAGGAATAAAATAAGGATGTGTACGTGACACAACCTATAAGGTTTATGAATCCATTAATGCAAATAAAGTCTATAAGTTACAATGGACTAATCAATGTGATTGATTGAGTACAAGAAACTCAGAGCTGGGATCTTTACTTTGATAATATAGTCAAATGGTTTGATTGATATGACAAAGATAAAGAAGGGATTTGTGATTTAGTGGGAGCATATTTGCATTCCACATGTTGATGAGGAATGAGATGTTCTGAAATGGAATCCTTTGTGGAAATTATCTTTAAGGAAGATAGAGATGTTTCCTATGTGATAGGAATAGATACCTATAGAGATAGTTCTCAAAAAACCTCTTGACTTGAAAAGAGAAAGCATACATTGGCAATCTGTATTGAAGGGTTCAGTATACACAGATTCTGTGGGAGAAAACTTGTCCATATTACATGGAGTTAGTATCCCAGAGCCAAGTGTCTCAATTCTTATGAAGAATGGGAACACTAAGAATAGATATAGATCTATCATGTATGTAATCATCACATTATCTTGCATGTATGGACATGGCAAGAACAAAATGCATTTATCATCTTGCATGTATGGACATGGCAAGAATAAAATGCATTCATCATCTTGTATGTATGACATGACAATATGATATGCTCATCCTGATAACTCGTATGTGGGACATGACGAGTGGATGTCTGTCTAGTTCTAATAAGGGTTACTAGAATACCATAAGTACTTGAGAAGTACTAGTTCTATGGAAATAAGGAAGGGTTCACTGTAAAGAGTTACACTGATGCGAACTTCCGAAAAAGGACAAAAAAATTATCGCAAAATATATATGGGATATATATAAAAGTGAATGAGTGTTGAAATTGAAAACGTTCCAATAAAGTCATTTAAAAGGGAAAAGTCGAGTATCCGTGTGTTAGAGAACAACAGTGGATACTATATGGATCTGGGAGTTCATAAAGATATTCCAGTCATTGATGACAAGTAAGGAGTGCTTGGTCATGCAATGAGGCTAAAGGTTAGCAAAGGAATACATGATCGCATATTATGGCAACTCCATCTCATACATAAGACGTACATCAAAGAGATGTGAGACATGCAATAATACAGACTTAGGCAAAGTGTTTCCATAACACACTGCATTAGCACTAGAACACAATAACATGTGGGACATGTTTGAAGATCACTAAGAATATGATTCAAGGGTGATTGGCTTGCAGTGCAAGTAGGAGTCTGTTGGTATGTATGCCTTGAGAGACAATCATGGGATGATTGGTGGGATACATTGAGATTGATTTGATAAACATCAAAGGCAAGCTTCCAATTTAGTTTGGTTCAGTCAGTTATGAGATAATGACAAAATAGATTAAATGTCTAAAGAATTGTTTTACTCAATGACGTATGCTTTTAGGTTGAGGACCTAATCTATGAGATCATACAGATGTTAAGAGTATACAATCTTGTTATGTCCCTAGTCGGATGACATTGTGGAAGGTTGATAGACAACAATGACACACAAGACTAGATTGTGTATTGATTGATGATAGAATCTCATTAGTCATGATATAGTGATATCAAACCAAGCACATAGGTACTTGTTAGAGAACAAGTGTACCGGACAGACCCATCATGAGAGTGACACATGGAACCTTGATTTGGTAGCCACAGTCATCTCTCACAGTGATGGTGGTGAGTATGATTCTTTGACCTAAAATCACTACACTCAACACATGTCATTGGGTACACTTTGACATCATCAAATGCAGTCCTAAAATATAGACTGTTATAAAGGTGATGATTGGGTGACTTTGACACATGGGGCTTTTGAGGGGTGAGTGATGGATATGGGATTTGTCCCTCCTGAGGGAGTTTGATGTCCATGGCCACTTGATAAGTAGGATTGAGAAAGGCATGTGCATGCATGTGTGAATCAATATGTGATATTGACGTCACACATCTCTCATCCAGTCTGCTCTGATATCAAGGAAGTGAATGAACGTTGAAAGGATGATTGTTCCATGCCTTGAGTTCATTCGGGATATCAGTGAAAAAGGAATTATACATTCACTATAACACCATTCATGGATTGTAGTATTGAAAGTTGTTCTCCAACTTTCCTTTTCACTTGGGTAGCACTGATGTGAGACTGGGCACCGCTCTTTGCTTGTGAAGTCATAAGTGTTACAGACTTTCATTGACAACGTGAAATGGACCTGCAGGGTCACACACATAGGATTTAACCTGGAAGAGGAGTTTATCCACAAACAATGTTTATATTGATTACTAAAGGATTTTAGTAGTTCAATTAAATACTCAATCGATTGATAGCTCAGTATCATAGTGTTCAAGGTGTTGGACCAATTTATTAGAGTATCGAATTGATTGAAACTACAATTGATTGATTCTGCAAAGCTTGCACTCCCAACCAATTGGCTCATGTGATGAACCGATTGGCTCAGGATGGTGAACCGATCGACTCAGGTTGGTGAGTCGACTAGATTAGGTCATTGAACTGATTGGTTCAAGGTGTTGAATCGATTGGCTCGATTGACCAACCGAGCAAGTTGGGAAAGTCAGGGACATGCAAGTAAATATCTTCGTTTCACTTGTACAATTCGATTGGGGCAAGAATTGATGTTAGGATTGATTAGAAATGAAAACAAGAAAGTCAATTTACTGGACCAGGGACACGAACTGATCGGCTCATGTGATGAACCGATCAGCTCATGGCCCCAGTCCATCGGTTTAGTTGGCGCAGATGGTTGTTTTGTGGAAACTTCGGACTCTTCTACTCCCGCTTTAGTCCTGCATACCCTGACCCTGACCCTTCCTATATATAGAGGGGTATAGGGGGCTTCTAAAGCACAACTCAGAACACCAGTTGCTCTGCAAAGTTGTCCTCTCTGGTTGTAGTAACCGAGAGAGCCTGAGCAGGTGCTACCCGACTAGGGAGGCACAACATGGGAAAGACAACTGCAGAAAGGCGACTGGTTATGGGAGAGCATGTCAGTGACTAGCATGCCGATAGAAGGGGACAACTCCTAGTGTCATGTAGGACAGGACGACTGGAGTTCCTGGTGGTCTGTGTGGACTACTATAGAGGCGAGAGATTTCTTCCGCTCAGAGGACAGCTATCAATCCGTCAGTCCGGGTGCGACCAGGAGCTGCACAGACACCGTCCAAGACCAGAGGTGAAGACTGTGCTAGCCATGAGGTAATGTTTCCCAGAAAGCCTCGGGACAAGGTAAGCCTCTACAAACCATCCTTCCTACTATATAGATGTTGACGAGATCTCTTTGGGTTCTAGGTTTGGGGAGAAATTTTTTATTTCTGATGCCATCTCTGCCTCCCCTAAAACCCAATAGAGACATCCTATAAGAGGGCTACCATCTCGACCCAAGACCACCTTGGTTGTGACCTCTCTCATCTAGAGGGGTGTCTCAGCCATGACACCCACCAAACCAACCCTAGGTCATGACCTAGGTCAAGACAACACACTACATATACATAGGTCGAGACACTCAACCCTCACCACTAAGGGTAAATCTCATCAACCAAGGCTCAAACAGGGTGTCAACTTCTTTCTCTCTTCTATATATGATGTCAAGAAAGAGAAGGAACACTCTAGGTGGAAAATTTCACATCAACCTCCTACTTTGGGTAAATTACAATTTACACCAAAACTATCACATAAAGCACAATAACATCCAAGCAAGCTCAAACTTGAAATTTAAGCTCTCCACAAGCACTACATCTCAAAAGATTAGAGCAAGGTCCTAGGAAACTTACTTAAGCCAAACAAATAAGGTTACTCCAAAACCTAGGTCAGAGGTCTTACAATAAGTGTCTAGAATATCACTTGCATCTTTAAAATGTAACCCCTCATTACTGCAGGGCTTAGAAGGGTTCTCCAAGCAATGTCATGCAATCTCCCTATGTATATAAAGTCAAGATTAAGTGATAATATGGTGTTAAAAGTTGGGTTATGATTATCAAGATCTCCCCCAATTATGTACCATTTTTTGAATCAGGGATCTAGCAAGGACCAACCCACCAACCATAGAAATATGTGGATGATCCCATGTTTCCACTTCATCACGTATGATCTATGTGCATATATTAAACTTTGTAGAAGTGCCTTTCACACCTACAATAGTAATGATAAGGTATCTTGTGGGAAGAGTGCCCCTGCTCATGCTAACTGCCAACTTCAATCTCCCTCTCCTATTGTCCAGTGAGTTGAAGATGAAGACCCTATATTAGATAGCATTAAAATATATAGTCCAGTCAATTGCCAAAGTTGGTAAGAACCATTTTGACTTTATAAAACCTCTTGGCATGACCATCAGAGTATATGAGAACATCATCAATATTGTGTCACCACTTTCATACCCTTAACATTGAAGGATTTGATCTTGCCTTGTTCGATTGGATATTTAATTAGGTTTTCAAACCATCCATGATGCTAGTGAAGAGAAAGGGGAGGGGGTACCTCTATGGAATTCCATTTGAAGATGTACACAAACATGTAGGTGCACCATTAATGAGAATGGAAAAGATTTCATTGTATATGTTGTTGTAACTAATGGATCTATAATTGCAAGAAACCCAAGGAAACCATAATATCCCATAATTTTCTCCAGGTGACATGAACATAACCTTTACTGATGCCAATATTAATATAAGATTTAGTTTTTATGTTTCTTGTTTTAAAGTGAGTAATAAAATGCATTGCAAGGAGTGAACAATCAACAATGTATCTGCCCTTAATGAAAGCATTTTGTTTCTTCGAGATAATTAGAGGTAAGATGGATTTTATTCTATTATATAGAAACATGGAGATGGTTCTATATAATATTGATCAATAAGAGATGGGTCGATTGTCAATGATCAATTTCACATCACCTATAATGGGATGACCTTGATGAACAAGTGATGGATAGATCTCACCATGTTTCCCCATTAAGAAACCACTACACAACATAACATATGTCTCCTTTGATAGTCATCCACATCTAATGGAAGAAACAACTATTGAAACCATCTAGCCTGGCACCTTTTAGGGTGTATCAAAAGCATTGCCTCTTTTATCTCACCTCATTTACATCTCTATGTTGTTCAATATTCATTCCATTAGTAACCCTATGGGTAGGACGAGAAGTACCATTGATGCTTTTATGCATCTAATCATATAGGTTTTTGAGATAGTTAATATCATGAGATGAGACCTCATCTCATCCATCCACCATATGCTCCATCTCGTTTATAAGCTCATGAAATTTGTCACTCATTTCCCTCTTTTTTTCACAGAATCCCAAATGTTACTATCTCCATAATATATCCGTTTGAGATAAAGTCTCTGCCACAAGAATTGCCTCCACCTTTCTTGATCTACAACATCCTTTATTCTCTCTTTGCTTCTTATTCAATAGCTCTTGTTGACAAAGGAGAAACACACATGGCAGTTGTAACACACACTTACTCCACCTTGGCAATCCTATGGATATTAGGAAGGTTCACTTTGTCCCTTCCCATCTCTTTACCGCTTGATTTTCTTTATAGAGTTTCTTCATGGTGCTACAGAGAGGGTTGATTGTCATCGAGACATCTCATCTCTTCTTCACTACCTCTCTGGAACCATCACTTCCACATCATAGGTTGATGAAAAAAGGGCAAGTATGGAAAGATTTCTTGTTGAGGTTCAACCTCATCCTTGCATGGTCACTAAAAGAGTGGGAACCTAACATGATGACATCATTTGGGAAGAAATCAAGGCAATCATCATTGACAAGGACTCTTTCAAGAAGGCTCACTATCCTACTTCTAGGTCTTTGTTTATTACATAAGGAATTGATTCCATCTATGGTACTAAATTTGTGAATACCAACACTTTAATTGATTTTATTACTCTTAGCCATGATGTGAATCGATACCTTAAGAAACCAAGCTTCTCATGCCTTCTGGACATTGTTGAAGTCACTCAAAATGAGATAGGAGATCTCCACTTGGGATGTAGCCTCAATTTTCTTCAACGAACTTTTTGTGTTAGTCTCCAAATTCTATTATAGACCCTGGAGACTATGTAGGAGAAGCCACCATTGCTAAAGAAAGTCATTGTGATCATTTATATAGTATGTAACATCCCTGACCTGGGTTTAGGGCTAACCATGTTTGATTAGCCTAAATAAGTTTCTTAGAACTTTAATATAATCCTCTCAAGTGTTTTGTTATCAGGTGAAAAACTTATGTTTCAAATTTGGTCCTATTTAAATAATGTTTGAGCAATGTTCTCTTGTTTTGGACCAAAATGCAATTTACCCAAGATAAGGGGTTATATTGCAATATGTCATATGTTGAACAATAACTCATGTTTTTTAGCATCATTGGATAGAGAATGATGCAAGGTCGTGTCTTGTGGAAAGCCTAAATTCCAAGCTTGAACTTGTTTGAACAATGCTAGTGCCTTGTGCACCGATTCTGGTACAAATTGTAATTTACCCAAAATGTAAGATTAATATGCAAATTACCACCTCGAGATTATTCCTACTCCCTCTTAGTATCATATAGATGAGAGATAAAGAAGGTGGCATCATGTTTGAATCATATTTGAGTGATAGTATTCTTGGTAATGAAAGACCAAGAAAGGGTTGAATGTGAAACCCTAATTGAAGGTTGTATCGGGTTGTAGAGTTCATATGAGAGTGCCTATCAGACAAGGAGCCATAGGGGGATTCTCATATCATTTTTTGAGCTTTTATCCTTTTCCATTATGGGCAAATCACCTCAAGGAGGTGATCCATGATGAGTAGATGCTCCTTGCAAAAGTTGTATCAGTTTGCATAATTTGTGAGATAAAGATAAAAAAATCTTATCAAACAAGATAACTAATGGCTGAAATATCATCTCTAGATCATCCTCAAGTGTTTTGAATTTCAATATAAATGTAAGTGCATGAAATTCCACGTGTCAACCATGCATGAACATTTGGCACCTAGTATCTTAAAATGATGACACCTCAGATACACACTTTTTCATGAACCTCGAGTATATATACCCTTCCTTTCACCTATAAGTGAAATTTTCGAAATTTATCACCCTCTTGCTCTTATATATCGTGCATAGAGTCTTAGTATCATGCATAGGTGAAGGATTATCTTGCATAGAGCTTGGGTATCAGCCATAGCAAAGTGATCTCGGCCAAAGTGCAGTGATATTGCCCAAATGAGGGATATGAGTCACAAGAGGTGATGTATCATGCATAGTGCTGAGGAGCTCAAGTCTTGAACCTTTGATAAGATCATCTTAAACCTTGGGAATGTGAATATTTGGATCTTGGATCTTTGAAGTTGCTCTTGATGTGGGTTATATAACTTGAACTCAATCATGTTATCATTTATCATCAAGATATACCATCAATCTTGCCTTAGTTAAATGATTTACTTTCAAATAGAATTTTCTTGCATAATTGATTAACCCATGAGATCTAGTAGTAACCTAGGACTGTTTTACATGAACTAGAACATTAAGAACAAGAGTATAGAGGTTGATGATGATGACATCATCATGGTGCAACCCGATATTGGGTTAAAGCACCTCTAACCTGATATGGTGTTGAAGGATACACCTCTTACCCGATATTATGTTGAAACCCTAGATAGTGATGATTTTACACCTCCAGAATGATATGGTAATGACCATAAACCATATGAACGATATTGTGACACACACATACACCTCAAGATCAATCTGCTGAGCATATATACACTTCTAACCCAATATGGTGTTGAAACCCTAGATGGTGATATGGAATTCGATATACCTTGGAGCCCCACACCCCTATCGTTTTGTGTAATGGGTTAATTGTGAAGGGTTCAACCCGTTGTCTAGCCTATCACTCAATACATGATAGTATTTATTCCATGAAGGAATGAAAGAGTATGAGCATAAGGGTTTTACCCGATATGCTAACTTGATATGGCAACCTGACATAGTAACTTGATATGTAACCTAATATGGTGATATGAACACAACCACTAGCATGATATGGTGATGAATTTATACCTCATAAAGGATATGAGTAACACATACACACACCTGGTGCATGATATGGGGTTAAGCACACACCTTATAACTGATATGATGTTGAGTATATATACCCTAACCCGATATGATGTTGAAACTCAACATGGTGTTGTGAAACCCGATATGCAAACCCCTAAGGTTAAGTAATCTGATATGGATGCATGATATGGTGATGAGGATACACCTCTATACCCGATATAGAATAATACCTACACCTTTGTACCCGATATGTAGGAAGCACCTCAATCCAATACACTTGATTGAGTGATACATGTAGTATGTTATGTCAAATGATAATTTAAGACATGAAGGGTTTAATGCATTTTGATAAATGTGGTCCAATGTACCTTGAATGAAAGGGGTTGAGCCAATTTAATAGAGTATGATGCAATCAACATCCTAGGTAGGATGAGAGAGAAATTTATACATATGTGATAATCATGTTAATAAGCATACATTGATACTCCTAGTATGAATGGAGTATGAATTAGTGTTTGATTCTTGATAATATGATCTTGAATCCTTAATTTGTTAATAAGGGGGAAAACCCTAACCCTAATGAAGGGTGATGATATGATTTAAAACCCTAATTGGTTAGTAAGGGGAACCCTAACCCTAATGAAAGGTGATGATATGACATGAAACCCAAATTGGTAAGAAAGGGAAAGCCTAACCCTAATAATGGGAAGGTTGTATTTCTCCTATTGCATGGGCCTTGTGAGCCATGTGAATAGTTGTTGCCTAGTGAGATGTGACAAGATGTTTAATGGGCCTTGTGAGCCATGTGAATAGTTGTTGCCTAGTGAGAGGTGACAAAATGTTTAATGGGCCTTGTGAATCATGTGAATAGTTGTTACCTAGTGAGAGGTGACAATATGTTTAATGGGCCTTGTGATCCATTTAAATAGGTGTTTCCTAGTGAGAGGTGATAAGATGTTCAAATGGAAACCCCATAACATAATAATAATAATAATAATAATAGTAAATGGTTATAAAGATAAGAATGAAATCTTGGTCATATGTGCAACATAGTTATAGCCAAATAAGGGTTGTAGTGTTTTGAATATGTTAAAATGAGATATGAGGAATACTTGTATCACAAAAAGGATGTGAATGGGTATGATGGCTTGACCAAGGTATAATGCCTAGTAAAGGTGATGTGGTATTCACTGATGAGTTTAAGGGATTGATATCCCATAATTATGAAAAGGAAACATGAAGGTATTCCAACTACTATGGAATCCTTAGCAATATTGCCATGGTTTCACAAGATTGGTATAATCCAATACATGGATATGGTTTTACATGATTGGTATAATCCAATACCTAGATATGATTGCACATGATTGGTATAACCTAATACATGGATATAATGGCATTGGATTGGCATAATCCAATACCTAGATACAACCCTACATGATTGGCATAATCCAATACATGGATACAACCTTACAGGATTGGGATAACCCAATACCTGGATACAACCCTACAAGATTGGCATAATCCAATACCTAGATACAAACCCTATAGGATTGGGATAACCCAATACCTGGATACAACCCTACAGGATTGGCATAACCCAATACCTGGATACAAACCCTATAGGATTGGGATAACCCAATACCTAGATACAACCCTATAGGATTGGCATAACCCAATACCTAGATACAAACCCTACAGGATTGGGATAACCCAATACCTAGATACAAACCCTACATGATTGGGATAACCCAATACCTAGATACAACCCTACAGGATTAGCATAACCCAATACCTAGATACAAACCCTACAGGATTGGGATAGACCAATACCTAGATACATCCCTTTAGGATTGGCATAACCCAATACCTAGATGCAAACCCTACAGGATTGGGATAACCCAATACCTTGATACAACCCTACATGATTGGAATAATCCAATACCTAGATACAAACCCTACAGGATTGGGATAACCCAATACCTGGATACAACCCTACATGATTGTCATAATCCAAAACTTGGATACAAACCCTACAAGATTGGGATAACCCAATGCCTGGATACAACCCTATAGGATTGGCATAATCCAATACCTGGATACAAGCCCTACAGGATTGGCATAATCCAATACCTGGATACAACCCTACAAGATTGGCGTAATCCAATACTTGGATACAAACCCTACAGTATTGGCATAATCCAATACCTGGATACAATCTCACAGGATTGGGATAACCCAATAACTGGATACAATCTTATAGGATTGGGATAACCCAAAGCCTGGATACAATCTTATAGGATTGGCATAAACCAATACCTGGACAGAATACAGCGGTGTATATTCACTTGATTGGTACAATTCAATACCTGTCTAGCAGATTGGTTGAGGCCAACAGATAGAAATAAAGATGATTCATGGATGTCATACCAAGATAATAGTATCACATGATAAGCATGAGATGTTTATATAGTCTTCTGGGTAAATGGTACACATGTTCTTCATATTTCTTATAAAGTGAATAGATGATTTACTGCTTTATCATAGACAGTTGCAATGCTTTAAAAGATGATTTACTGCCAAAAACTTGTTGGCTATTTAAGCAACAAGTTTCAATCAAGTTAATGATCTTTTACCCGATTCAACAAAACTCCGCAAGTATACGGAGGTAGTATAGTCAGGATCGAACACAAGGAGCTTTATTAAACAACTGAACGCAACAGTCCTAATTTTCAGCAATCTAGATCGGTTTTAAAAGAAGTTGGTTGTTTAATTTCTAAGACAAGGAAATGTATAAGAGCTAAATTTATACAAGTAGAAGAGATTAACAAAAGGTTTCTAGTCAAATGATTAACGATCTTGGACATTAGGGATTTCATTCTCATACCATAGCACTTAGGGAACTAAGCAATCTAAACATACACAAGTTCTTATCTCAAAGGATTGATGTGTTGCATTTCATCTCCCGATATGCGTGCAACGATCGCAACTTAAAACAACATTCTCGTGTTTGAATTTCGTTTTAGATCACAAGCAAACCTTCAACTCGTTTCTAACTACTCTCGTGGATTAGAAAGAGTTGTTATGAAAGATACCTCCATACATTCATACTTATTTTCTCAAATCAAGCACAAATGCAGAAAACATGCACATTAAGCGGCCAACATCATATGCAAGAAGAAGGAAACCGGTATTTTCATAAATAGAGACAAGAAACATAGGTATTTAGTACGAGATCACATAGTTACACACATGCTACGGCATGGGATCTACTCTCCCATGCCCAAGAAGGAGAAAACTACTCGTCCATAACTACACCTTGCATAATTTCAGCAGAAAATGAAGTTTTCGACATGAGTAAGAGAAGAAAAGACAAGAAGAACAAAGACGTAACCAAGAGAAGAGGGAATTCCGGCTGAAGGACAAAATTCCTCTTCTAAAACTCCTCCAGAACGTACTAGCTTCTCGCCAAAGAAACTCCTCGGAGTTGGGGAAGCTTTGCTGCACCTTGGAGCTGCAAATGAGAAAGGAGAAGAAGAGAAATGGCCTTCTTTCTCAAGAAAATCCTTGGATCTCTTCAAATTCGCCTCCTCCTTGGTCTCCTCTGCCTATGGGATGAGCAAGGAGTCTCCAATGACCCTTTGTAACTATCCCAACACTTCCCTCCTCGTTTTAGGCTCGAATTCTCGATTTTCAAATTTCTGAAACTGCCGGCTGAACGGCGTGCAAAGTGTTTGCACGCCGTGCATTTAACAAAAGGACGACAGTTAAATGTGCAGTGTATGCTTTGCACGGAGCATTTGCATGCCGTACGACTTTCCAGAAACATTTGCTGAACTTCTGCGCTCCATGTGAACGTCGTGCAACGCCTTTGCACGTCGTTCATTTCTTCATGTGTTCTACAGGAAAGTTGTGCGCCGTGCACCATGAGTGTGCATGCCATACAACAGTGCATCAGGGTAAGCAGTAGTCTTTTTGGAATGTTGCACGCCGTACAACAAGTTTGAACGCCGTTCACTTTACTGTTTCTGCACAAATAAACATTGAAATGAGTGATTTCCATGGTAAAATGGCAAGGCAAGATATGGCAAAGTATTTTAACGAAATGATGGCAAAAGTAATATGAAAAGAGACTAAATCTTGTCAAAATGAATAAAATTTGTGTGTGAAAACATGTGAAAAGATGATATATAATTCACACAACAAATCCCCCTAAGCTTGAATTATTGCTTGTCCTCAAGCAAAAAGAAACAGGACTATATGAAAGAAGAAAAATTTAAATCATGTATGGATGAAAAGAGAAGCAGATGTGCCTTAAGATCAGAAACATATGTGCATTGAGTTTGTGTTTGTAGAAGATATCTTCAAATTCTCAACATCAAGATAGAAAGAATTAGTTCATTGAGGTTGATCCAATAATCAAGCAAATACCCAACTAACAACATTAATGAGAATTTGGATACTCAAACCAAAGGTTAGTGCATTTGCATAACAAAAATTTTCAGCTATATGGATTTTAGAATATCAAATGACTACTATCTTTAACCAACTTAATTGAACTCTTTTCCAAAGGATATAGCGATAAGGATTTTGGGTTTCCAACATTCGGCTGCTAATTTAGGCTTATGCTCACGTGGAATGTTGGTTGGGGCGTTTCTATTACCCTCTTTTCATTTCTCATATCACCTAACCGTCGTTGCCAGATCGGACTCACACTAGGCTAGCATAATATGTGGGCCATTGGGCCATCTTTTGCCGGGTAATGAGTGTGTAATACAAACAAAGAGTCAATTAGGAAGGTCAAGGCTAGCAAGATTTGAATCATTCTTTTCAAAATTTTCACTGTAAAATTTTGTTTTCAGATGCACTAAACATTTGGTAAAAGTATCACGTATTCTAACTAGTGTTGCAAGTTGGATGATTTGCAAAAAATTTTGAACCATTACATGTTTTGAGCAGTCTATGATGTAGAAAAATGAGATATCAATTACAAACACACTTCTCATCAATGTACATGAATAACTTTTAGCTTTCATTTCATTCAAACATATTCCAAATTTTTCTCTTAAATATAGCCAATGGATACATATAGGAAATAAAAGGAAAAGGGGTTCATCTCAACAAGATAATCTCTGATCATATGAATTTTGCCATCGAAAAACAAGACATGAAAAGGAAAAGACTGACACAACAGACTCAAAGAAAGAAAACTGAAATAAAGATAACACTGAAATAAAGATAACAATACACAAATACCGGCCGGTTGTGCCCCCCCTGAGCTTGAAATCAGTAGTGGCCTCACTGCTTCATTCAAAACTCAAGAGGTACACAACCGGGTACCTGTCATCATGGATGAATCAAATAAAAGATCTGTCGCCCCCTTGGTCGGGGAAGAAATGGCTGACAATATTAGGAACATCCATCGGCTCTGTGGATGGATCATGCTGTTGTTGCGGTGACTGGTGTGGCTGCTCTGAAAAATTAGGTTGTGGCTGGGGCTGCTCGTGGAACTCAGGCTGCTGCTGAAAGGGCTGAGGTGTAGGATAGTGGCCCTGAGAGATGTGCCAACTGTCCATCCGGCAGACCATATCATATGTAGATGTATACTGTGTGGCCAAACTGTCATACCGGGTGTCGAAGTGGGCACTCGTCTGATCAAAGCGCGTATCAATGTGATCAAACCTCCGTTGAACATACCCAAAAAGATGTTGCATGTCCGGGTTCACCCAAGTGTACTCAGTCTGAGTGCCGGTAGAAGGAAGAAGCGGCGGTGCGTCTGCACGAGCAGGTGTTGGCGTAGAAGAGCTAGCACCATGAGTAGAAGGTGCCTCATCAGTATCCGGCCCAACCCATTTCCAATTTGCTTTGTTCTTGATGTCATTCTTCGATGTGTCGGGAAGAATGAGAAACTGCTTCTTTGTGATTTGAAACTTGTACTTGGCATCATTATTACCATATCAATGCAGAAAACCACAAGAGATAAGATAAGAAATGTCCAACAGGTTCTTTCCAGGAGTTGGCTCTAAACGTGTAAGATCAAGATTAAGCTTCATTGCAATTAGAGTAATCATGCCACCACACATGATGTCACCTCCTTCTTTTCCCTCCCTCCTCTTAATGGTGTTTAAGAGTTTTTGCACAATATAGAAACCAGAAGATATTTCTTTGTCATGCGCCATACACCATAGGAAGAAAAGGTCGGTCTTACCCACAACCCCTTGTGTTTCATTCTTAGCGAACAGACCGACACTAAGAATACGATGCAAGAATCTGAAAATGGGGTTGTGGATGGAAGTAGCACGTGCCTTATTGGCATGGTGATGTGTTTCTGAAGAAATCTCAGTCCAAAAATGGTCGTTGTGGAAAGCCGGAGGGTAATCAATGTAGCCACCATAGCTGCAATCAAATAACTCAGAAAAACGGCGAAGATCCATAGTGTAAGGCTTGTCCAAAAGCCAAAAACTAATGTGTGAATACTGTGTCAAGCGGTGCTCAGGATCTTGTCGTTCTTTAAAAGTAGTCAGAAACTCATATACTAGACGAGGATAAGTCTTGCATACTCTTGTGCAAAGGGTATGAAGACCAGTAAAAGTCAAATGGGAGTATACCTCGTTCTTGAATTTCAGCCGGTCGAGGGTGTCCTCACAAATATAGCGGGTGGGGAGAACCCGCCTAGAGATGAGGTACTGGTAAGCCGCATCTTCCTCTATAGTTACCCTAAACTAGGTAGAAGGTATGAAATTGCCTGGAGCGGATTGGGAACCCTCACCCGGAGTTCCTGAAGAAGACTTCCTAGCCGGGCGATTGGTTGCTCGCTTGATGGGTGCCATTTGAGTTCTGCAGTAACTTTGCACGGGGTGCAGATGTCTGAACGGCATGTAGAAAATCGAAACAGATGCTTGCAGCAGCACTTTGCACGGTGTTCAAATCGATTGAACGGCGTGCACTTCGGCAGATCTTCAAGATGCAGATTAGGCGAAATTTGTACGGTGGACAGCTAGGCGTGCAAATCGTGCACGTTAGGAGTGGACGATCTTGCACAGGCGGCGGCTCTTGAGCTTGCACGGCGAACAGTGGGCGTGCAGATCTGATAGAGAGAAATATGCACGGGCGGCGTGGCAGCGTGAAGGAGGGGGGGTTTCGCACGGGCTGCGCGGAGGTGCACGCGGTTGCACGACGAAGACGATGGAGAGCAGCTGCACAAC
This sequence comes from Alisma plantago-aquatica, assembly GCA_963693085.1. Classification (NCBI taxonomy): domain Eukaryota; kingdom Viridiplantae; phylum Streptophyta; class Magnoliopsida; order Alismatales; family Alismataceae; genus Alisma; species Alisma plantago-aquatica. Next base: position 693,327,359 of record OY856413.1, read on the forward strand.
AACAGAAGTTATCAGCAGCAGCAACAACAACCTCAAAACTCCTCTCTTGAAGCTATGATGGAGAAATTCATAAACACACAAACTCATCAAAATGAAGAGCTTAGGGGGAATGACAAGCTACTTAAAGATGCTATTCTTCAACTCTCCGCTAAAGTGGACAGCATATCCACTCACACAAAGATGCTAGAGAACCAAATAGCTCAACAAGCTCTTTCTCAACAAGGACAACAATCCGATTCTCTCCCTAGTGTGCCGGAAGTAAATTTGAGACAGCAGGCCAATGCTATCATTCTAAGGAGTGGGGCTGAGATTGAAAGACCTTCGCCATCTAAGGAAAAAGACATGAAGATACTTGATGAAGAACAGCCTAGTATTCCTATTTGCAGCAAGGAGAAAGGTAAAATTGAAGAGCCACCATCTTTTAAAGCTACTGCACCTTTCCCTCATAGGCTTGTCAACAATAAGGATGATATCAAGTTCAAGAAATTTATGGACATTCTTAGCAAGTTGCAAGTTAATCTTCCTTTCACTGATGTTATTGCTGAAATTCCTTCCTATGCCAAGTTCCTTAAAGATATCTTGTCTAGAAGGAGAAGGGTTGATCAAGTAGAAATAGTTAAGCTTTCTGAAGGTGTGAGTTCTATTATTCAAAACCGCACTCCAACTATTCCGGAAAAGCTGGATGATATGGGACCTTTCACATTGCCATGCAAGATCAACAATGTCACGTTTGATAAAGGTCTAGTGGATTTGGGGGCTAGCATTAGTCTCATTCCAACCACTCTATGGCAGGAATTAGACCTAGGTGATCTAAAGCCAACCAATATGGTTATAGAGTTAGCTGATCATTCTCTTAAGCACCCAAAAGGTGTATTAGAAGATATACTTGTACAAATTGGAAAGTTATATATACCATGTGATTTTGTAGTTCTTGATATGGTGGAGACTCCCCACAATCCAGTTCTTTTTGGAAGACCTTTCTTGCGGACTGTCGGTTGCCTCATAGATGTTAGAGAAGGAAAGCTAACTCTCCGTGTGGGTGAAGAAGAGATAGAGTTCTCTTTTCTGATGCCATGAAAGCACCCGCACAAGTCAAAGAAATCTGTTTGTTTGACACCGTTGATCCCATAGAAGAGTTTGTTGATGACATGATTGAATTCATGATAAACTATTGTGATGATGTTATTGCTGAAAATCACGTTTCTGAAAATTCTGAAGCTATTCCTATTTTCAAAGCACAAGAAAATAATGTGGAAGCTCTACATGATGAAGAAAAGGTTGATGAAGGAACAACAAAGAATAAGGTAGAACTAAAGGCCCTTCCATCGGGGCTGAGGTATGCTTTTCTTGATCCAAACTCCTCATCTCCTGTTATCATAAATGATGAATTAACCAATGAATAAGAGAATTAATTGCTTGATGAACTGCGGTTATATAAAGATGTCATTGGTTATTCTATTGATGATTTGAAAGGCATTCATCCTAAAATATGTATGCATAGAATAAACATGGAAGATGATGCCAAACCAACTGTTGAACCACCTAGGCGTTTAAATCAAAACATGCTTGATGTGGTTAAGAAAGAAATCTTTAAATTAATGTATGTCGGAATCATTTATCCCATTAGTGACAGCCCCTGGGTTAGTGCTATTCATGTAGTACCTAAGAAGGGGGGTGCAACTGTCATAAAAGGAGATAATGATGAGTTAATACAGACACGCATGGTCACAGGCTGGCGTATGTGTATTGACTACTGGCGTTTAAACATGGCAACCCAAAAGGACCATTTCCCATTGCCTTTCATTGATTTAATGTTAGAACACCTTACAAAGCATTCATATTTTTGTTACTTGGACGGGTATTCCGGATTTTTTTCAGATTCCTATCTATCCGCCCGATCAAGAAAAGACCAATTTTACTTGCACCTATGGTACCTATGCTTATCGCCGCATGCCTTTCGGTCTTTGCAACGCTCCCGCTACTTTTTAGCGGTGTATGATGGCAATTTTCTCGGATTTCATTGAAAACATAATGGAAATTTTCATGGATGATTTTAGTGTATATGGTGATTCATTTAATCAATGCTTGTCAAATTTGTCTTTAGTCTTAGCCAGATGCAAAAAGGTTAACCTAGTGCTAAACTGGGAGAAGTGCCATTTTATGGTACAATCCGGTGTAGTGCTAGGACATGTGGTATCTAATAAGGGTATTGAAGTTGACAGGGCAAAAGTTGAAGCTATTAAGAAAATGTCTACCCCATCTTCAGTCAAAGACATCCGAAGTTTCCTTGGACATGTAGGTTTTTATAGAAGATTTATCAAGGACTTCTCAAAAATTGCAAAGCCATTATGTTCTCTTCTTGCAAAGGATGCAGAATTTGTGTTTGATGATGAATGCCAAAAGGCTTTTTCTACACGCAAGGAGGCTCTCATTTCTGCCCCTATCATTCAACCTCCGGATTGGGACGCTCCATTTGAGTTGATGTGTGATGCAAGTGATTATGCTGTAGGAGCAGTGCTAGGATAGCGGAAAGACAAGAAACTTCATGTTGTCTATTATGCAAGCAAAACCCTTAATGATGCACAAATCAATTATACAACTACGGAGAAGGAGATGTTGGCCATTGTGTATGCTTTTGAAAAATTCCGACAATACTTAGTGGGATCTAAGGTGATAGTGTACACTGATCATGCTGTAATCAAATACTTGCTGAGTAAAAAAGATGCCAAGCCACGCCTCATCCGTTGGGTATTGCTTCTACAAGAATATGATCTTGAAATCCGTGATAAAAAGGGGACTGAAAACAATGTTGCCGACCACCTTTCTAGATTGTCCACAAAGGCTGAAGACTCATTACCTATTGATGATCATCTACCAATTGAACGACTCTATACGTTGTCATCCGTTCAAGCGCCATGGTTTGCCGACATAGCTAATTTCCTTGCTACAGGACAGCTTCCACCGGGTTTGACGTTTCAACAAAAGAAGAAGTTCTTTCATGATGTCAAATTTTACTATTGGGATGATCCTTTCTTGTTCAAACATGGGAGTGATGGGTTAATTCGCCGTTGTGTGATTGAAGAGGAAATTCCTACTATTATTTCTGAATGCCATGATTCATCTTATGGAGGCCACTTTGGAGGAGAGAAAACTGCAGCAAAAATACTTCAAGCCGGTTTCTATTGGCCTACATTGTTTAAAGACGTGAATCTATTTGTCAAGTCTTGTGATAAATGTCAAAGAACTGGAGGCATATCCCGCCGTGATGACATGCCACTCAACTCTATCTTAGAGGTTGAGGTGTTTGATATATGGGGTGTAGACTATATGGGACCATTCCCATCTTCATGTGGATATCAATATATTCTTGTTGCAGTTGACTATGTGTCCAAATGGGTTGAGGCCATTCCAACCCAAGCACCGGATGCCAAATCTGTAATCAATCTCTTTCAGAAGATCATTTTCCCCCGGTTTGGAGTCCCACTTGCTATTATTTCTGATGGAGGGACACACTTTGCTGAAAGACAATTCAACAATCTTCTCTCCAAATATGGCGTCACTCATAAAATCTCTACGCCCTACCATCCTCAAACATCCGGGAAAGTGAAGGTTTCCAACAAGCAATTGAAGAACATTCTTGAGAAGATCGTTTCTAGTTCAAGGAAAGATTGGGCATTGAAGATAGATGATGCATTGTGGGCATACCGCACAGCCTACAAGACTATCATAGGGACAAATCCTTTCAAGCTGATATATGGAAAGTCTTGCCATCTTCCGCTGGAGCTAGAGCACCGTGCTTTATGGGCTATCAAACTCTTGAACTTTGATATGAAGAAAGCAGGGGAGAAACGTCTTTTACAATTGCAGGAATTAGAAGAACTTCATCTTGATGCTTATGAGAATGCGAAGCTATACAAAGAGAGGACAAAAGCATGGCATGATAAAAGAATCAGAAGGAAGGACTTCAAAGAAGGAGACCAAGTGTTATTGTTTAACTCAAGGTTGAAATTGCTTCCAGGAAAGCTAAAGTCGAAATGGTCCGGCCCATTTCTTGTATTGAAGATCTTCCCGTATGGAGCTGTGGAACTACAAGGAAAGGACGGAAGCTTCAAAGTGAATGGACAGAGATGCAAACTTTATTCTTCTTCTGAAGTGTTAGATAAGGGAGCCTCTTGCCCCCTCCAAGACGTATGAGATGATTGAAGAGTCTTACTCCGGACTCTAAATGGAGGACCTTGTGGGAGTTGACCCCACATTAGGATAGATTTGTTTTAAGTTTTTGAGTCAAGAACTTTCTTTAGTTTACTTAATAAGTTGTCATGGATAAATGTAATAATGTAGACTTAATCTAGACTCAATACGTTGCAATTTGTGCTTACTGTTGCAATTTTTTTTTCTGCAGGAAATTTCACTTTGAACGGCGTGCAAAACCCATGCACGGCGTACATTACAGGGAGAAATAAGACAGCAAAGTTCTGGAAACTTTCCAAAATCTTGCACGGCGTGCAACATCACCTTGTACGCCGTGCAATTTGGACAAATGATTGCAGAATGCCTAACTGATAAGATTTGCACGGCGTGCATTTCATCTGAACAGCGTGCACCTGGGTGCTGTAGAAAACCAAGTTTCAAGACTTTTGCACGGCGTACAGCCTTTTGCACGGCGTGCACTTGTTCGAAAAATTTGAACAAAAGTCGGCTGCGTGTACGCCCTAACCACCAACCCTAACTTTTGTCTCTCTGCCACCCAAACCATGCAGCCGCCTCTCCAAAGCCGTGTGATTCTTCTTCTCCGTCCGTCGTGCAAGAGGAGCCGTGCAACCGCCCTCTGCCATGCAGCTGCTCTCCATCTTCTTCGTCGTGCAGCCGCCTGCACCTCCGCGCAGCCCGTGCGAAACCCCCCCCCTTCACGCTGCCACACCGCCTGTGCAGATTTCTCTCTATCAGATCTGCACGCCCACTGTTTTCCGTGCAAGCTCAAGAGCCGCCGCCCGTGCAAGATCATCCACTCCTAACGTGCACGATTTGCAAGCCTAGCCGTCCGCCGTACAGATTTCGCCTAATATGCATCTTGAAGATCTGCCGAAGTGCACGCCGTTCAATCGATTTGAACACCGTGCAAAGCGCTGCTGCAGGCATCTGTTCCTATTTTCTACACGCCGTTCAGACATCTGCACCCCGTGCAAAGTTACTACAGAACTCAAATGGCACCCATCAAGCGAGCAACCAAGCGCCCGGCTAGGAAGCCTTCTTCAGGAACTCCGGGTGAGGGTTCCCAATCCTCTCCAGGCAATTTCATACCTTCTACCCAGTTTAGGGGAACTCCAGAGGAAGACGCGGCTTACTAGTACCTCATCGCTAGGCGGGTTCTCCCCACCCGCTATATTTGTGAGGACACCCTCGACCGGCTGAAATTTAAGAACGAGGTATACTCCCATTTGACTTTTACTGGTCTTCATACCCTTTGCATAAGAGTATGAGAGACTTATCCTCGTCTAGTATATGAGTTTCTGACTACTTTTAAAGCACGACAAGATCCTGAGCGCCGCTTGACACTGTATCCGCACATTAGTTTTTGGCTTTTGGGAAAGCCTTACACTATGGATCTTCGTCGTTTTTCTGAGTTACTTGATTATAGCTATGGTGGCTAAAATGATTACCCTCCATCTTTCCACAGCGACCGTTTTTGGACTGAGATTTCTTCAGAAACACATCACCATGCCAATAAGGCACGTGCTACTTCCATCCACAACCCCATTTTCAGATTCTTGCATCGTATTCTTAGTGTTGGTCCGTTTGCTAAGAATGAAACACAAGGGGTTGTGGGTAAGACCGACCTTTTCTTCCTATGGTGTATGGCGCATGACAAAGAAATATCTTCTGGTTTCTATATTGTGCAAAAACTCTTAAACACCATTAAGAGGAGGGAGGGAAAAGAAGGAGGTGACATCATGTGTGGTGGCATGATTACTCTAATTGCAATGAAGCTTAATCTTGATCTTACACGTTTAGAGCCAACTCCTGGAAAGAACCTGTTGGACATTTCTTATCTTATCTCTTGTGGTGTTCTGCATCGATATGATAATAATGATGCCAAGTACAAGTTTCAAATCACAAAGAAGCAGTTTCTCATTCTTCCCGACACATCGAAGAATGACATCAAGAACAAAGCAAATTGGAAATGGGTTGGGCCGGATCCTGATGAGGCACCTGCTACTCATGGTGCTAGCTCTTCTACGCCAGCACCTGCTCCTGCAGACGCACCGCCGCTTCTTCCTTTTACCGGCACTCAGACTGAGTACACTTGGATGAACCCGGACATGCAGCATCTTTTCGGGTATGTTCAGTGGAGGTTTGATCACATTGATACGCGCTTTGATCAGACGAGCGCCCACTTCGACACCCGGTATGACAGCTTGGCCACACAGTATATAGCTACATATGATATGGTATGCCGTATGGACAGTTGGCACATCTCTCAGGGCCACTATCCTACACCTTAGCCCTTTCAGCAGCAGCCCGAGTTCCACGAGCAGCCCCAGCCACAGCCTGATTTTCCAGAGCAGCCACACCAGTCACCACAGCAGCAGCATGATCCATCCACACAGTCGATGGATGTTCCTGATATTGTCAGCCATTTCTTCCCCGACCAAGGGGGCGACGGATCTTTTATTTGATTCATCCATGATGATAGGTACCCGGTTGTGTACCTCTTGAGTTTTGGATGAAGCAGTGAGGCCACTGTTGATTTCAAGCTCGGGGGGGGCACAACCGGCCGGTATTTGTGTATTGTTATCTTTATTTCAGTGTTATCTTTATTTCAGTTTTCTTTCTTTGAGTCTGTTGTGTCAGTCTTTTCCTTTTCATGTCTTGTTTTTCGATGGAAAAATTCATATGATCAGAGATTATCTTGTTGAGATGAACCCCCTTTCCTTTTATTTCCTATATGTATCCATTGGCTATATTTAAGAGAAAATTTTGGAATATGTTTGAATGAAATGAAAGCTGAAAGTTATTCATGTACATTGATGAGAAGTGTGTTTGTAATCGATATCTCATTTTTCTACATCATAGACTGCTCAAAACATGTAATGGTTCAAAACTTTTTGCAAATCATCCAACTTCCAGCACTAGTTAAAATACGGGATACTTTTACCAAATGTTTAGTGCATCTGAAAACAAAATTTTACAGTGAAAATTTTGAAAAGAATGATTCAAATCTTGCTAGCCTTGACCTTCCTAATTGACTCTTTGTTTGTATTACACACTCATTACCCAGCAAAAGATGGCCCAATGGCCCACATATTATGCTAGCCTAGTGTGAGTCCGATCTGGCAACGACGGTTAGGTGATATGAGAAATGAAAAGAGGGTAATAGAAATGCCCCAACCAGCATTCCACACGAGCATAAGCCTAAATTAGCAGCCGAATGCTGGAAACCCAAAATCCTTATCGCTATATCCTTTGGAAAAGAGTTCAATTAAGTTGGTTAAAGATAGCAGTCATTTGATATTCTAAAATCCATATAGCTGAAAATTTTTGTTATGCAAATGCACTAACCTTTGGTTTGAGTATCCAAATTCTCATTAATGTTGTTAGTTGGGTATTTGCTTGGTTATTGGATCAACCTCAATGAACTAATTCTTTCTATCTTGATGTTGAGAATTTGAAGATATCTTCTACAAACACAAACTCAATGCAAATATGTTTCTGAGCTTAAGGCACATCTGCTTCTCTTTTCATCCATACATGATTTAAATTTTTCTTCTTTCATATAGTCCTGTTTCTTTTTGCTTGAGGACAAGCAATAATTCAAGCTTAGGGAGATTTTTTGTGTGAATTATATATCATCTTTTCACATGTTTTCACACACAAATTTTATTCATTTTGACAAGATTTAGTCTCTTTTCATATTACTTTTGCCATCATTTCGTTAAAATACTTTGCCATATCTTGCCTTGCTATTTTACCATGGAAATCACTCATTTCAATGTTTATTTGTGCAGAAACAGTAAAGTGAACGGCGTTCAAACTTGTTGTACGGCGTGAAACATTCCAAAAAGACTAATGCTTACCCTGACACACTGTTGTACGACGTGCACACTCATGGTGCACGGCGCACAACTTTCCTGTAGAATGCATAAAGAAATGAACGGCGTGCAAAGGCATTACACGACGTTCACATGGAGCGCAGAAGTTCATCAAATGTTTCTGGAAAGTCATACGGCGTGCACATGCTCCATTCACGGCGTACACTGCACAGTTAACTGTCGTCCTTTTGTTAAATGCACGGCGTGCAAACACTTTGCACGCCGTTCAGCCGGCAGTTTCAGAAATTTGAAAATCGAGAATTCGAGCCTAAAACAAGGAGGGAAGTGTTGGGACAGTTACGAAGGGTCATTGGAGACTCCTTGCTCATCCCAGAGGCAGAGGAGACCAAGGAGGAGGCGAATTTGAAGAGATCCAAGGATTTTCTTGAGAAAGAAGGCCATTTCTCTTCTTCTCCTTTCTCATTTGCAGCTCCAAGGTGCAGCAAAGCTTCCCCAACTCCGAGGAGTTTCTTTGGCGAGAAGCTAGTATGTTCTGGAGGAGTTTTAGAAGAGGAATTTCGTCCTTCAGCCGGAATTCCCTCTTCTCTTGGTTACATCTTGGTTCTTCTTGTCTTTTCTTCTCTTACTCATGTCGAAAACTTCATTTTCTGCTGAAATTATGCAAGGTGTAGTTATGGACGAGTAGTTTTCTCCTTCTTGGGCATGGGAGAGTAGCTCCCATGCCGTAGCATGTGTGGAACTAGGTGATCTCGTACTAAATACCTATGTTTCTTTTCTCTATTTATGAAAATACCAGTTTCCTTCTTCTTACATATGATGTTGGCCGCTTAATGTGCATGTTTTCTGCATTTGTGCTTGATTTGAGAAAATAAGTATGAATGTATGGAGGTATCTTTCATAACAACTCTTTCTAATGCACGAGAGTATTTAGAAACAAGTTGAAGGTTTGCTTGTGATCTAAAACGAAATTCAAACATGAGAATGTTGTTTTAAGTTGCGATCGTTGCACGTATATCGGGAGATGAAATGCAACACATCAATCCTTTGAGATAAGAACGTGTGTATGTTTAGATTGCTTAGTTCCCTAAGTGCTATGGTATGAGAATGAAATCCCTAATGTCCAAGATCATAAATCATTTGACTATAAACCTTTTGTTAATCTCTTCTACTTGTATAAATTTAGCTCTTATACATTTCCTTGTCTTAGAAATTAAACAACCAACTTCTTTTAAAACTGATCTAGATTGCTGAAAATTAGGACTGTTGCGTTCAGTTGTTTACTAAAGCTCCTTGTGTTCGATCCTGACTATACTACCTCTGTATACTTGTGGAGTTTGGTTGAATCGGGTAAAAGATCATTAACTTGATTGAAACTCGTTGCTAAAATAGCCAACAGGAACCTATGAGGAAACAATATTGAATGATAAATGAACAATTGAAATTTCATGTAATACTCAAAGATGGTGAAATCTCCTTTCTTTAATAAAAAACCAAGGATAATGATGGGGTGATAAAAAGGACTATGTTTCCTTGTGCTCTTTTCTTTTAGGTACATGACAATCAAGTAAGTCTTATGACACTTGATGTGCATGGATTAGAAGAAATCTATAGAAGGATACTTTGAAAAGTGTTAGCTTGTCCTGGATTTTAGTTTCAAGACAAAGTATATGTGTTAAGTAATGTTCCAAGATGAAAGAAAGGTCCTATTATATGTTTGGTTTTGGTAATAACAAAAGAGGATGGAAATGATGAGGATGTGATGTGTTTTTAACACATATAACTAATACCAAGGTAAGGAATTCTAGTATCCAAGAAGTTTTAAAGGTATGAGATAAGAAGGACATGACTTCTAATAAGATGATTTTTGTTGGTCACTCAGAAAGGTCAAATTTGAGATTAGTTTAGTTACGTACGAAAGTATGGACATCATAGGTTAGGGGTTTATTCTCTGCATAAACATAACATTGATAAGGATGTATTAACTGAAGGAACAATTGTAGAGTCATCTTGGGAAAAGTTTATCAAGCTAAGATAACTTCCTAGATCTGTTGAGGCGGCTTATGCAATTTACATCTAGAGATACCTCTGAGATAGTTCTTCTTGATAAGTAGCCTCTCCTTATGACAAGAAAATAAACAACTAATGGGATGGTTGGTTGTAGTCATAAGTAAGTTTAGTGTTATGACAACAGAGTAGATCGGCATAATAAAAGTATGATAAGACTTGTAGTTCCAAATGGATGATAGAATGTAACTCTAGCCTTTCCTTGGAGGAGAAATGTCACACCCACATCCCACGATTACCACTAATCATGAGATTAGGGCATGAATATGAGGATTAAACTTAATACAAAGTTCACTCCCGACTTTTCCTTTTTATTTCAAACTCTTTGTTTTCTCGCATTCAATCACATAAACAAACTTTACAAGAGAATTAAACTTTTATTACTCTATTATTATCTCAACATTAATGATACACATCCATACATTCATTACGTTTCTCACACTTCCATGTACATATGACATAACAATCATTTGCATTCTCTCTTATTAAGGAAACAAACATACAAACATCATTTACAACTCTCTCACATCTATACAAGGACCTAGAGTGACAGGGACCGACTGAACTTAACTAATCTCATACTTAACTCATGTGGTAGATCTTCTATGATGCTTTGACCTTCTTCAAGTCCATGTGGTTTCCCTAAAATTTTTGAGTAGAGGGGTGAGCCTACTCACTCAGTGAATGAGTACTTCATAGAAACAGTCTAAAGCACTGATATAATTACAGATATACCTTTAAGCAACTGATATCAATTATAACAAAAGTAATATTTAAAGAGTCTAATCATTGACAAACATAAATATGGCAGGATACTCTAGATAATTTATTCAAATGGAATAAAATACAATAATTACTACACTGATCAGATCTAAAACAATACAATTAAAATAATGGGGAATGTAAATATTACATTTAAAGAACAACTACTACGAAACTATACTCAATCTTTCTTAACTATTTTTACTTATAAGAAACTCTTCAAACCTATATGATCATATTTTAGCTTATGCCCTGATCATATGTAGTGTAATCTACATATGAAGACTCATAGTGAGCTACGATCTCACCGTACAAGACTTAGTTGACACCCCGGGATAGTTAAGTTTGACTACTCTCTGGTCTGCAATAGGAAAAATGGCTCTCTGGCCTCGACACACCTATTATGATGTAAAACTGGACTCCTCCTCTAACCTAAGCACACAGGTGGAGAGTCAAGCCACCTATTGGCTTTTCTATACTCTAGTGCCACCACGCCCTCTAGTTGATGTTGGACACTACATTCTGTAATTTAAGGAGACTTCCACTAGGGCTTCGTCCCCCGTACCACCTATTAGTATGATCTGACCCCCATATAATGGACATTGCCAGGGTTAGGTCATTTCATCCCTATGGCGTAGACCTCACATAGGGATTCTATGGTGTTAGGGCCCTTAAGTCTATTATTTCACTATTCTTAGAAGACTCTTACTAGATTGTACATTTCTCTTACTTATACTCGACTCTAGTATCTCTATGGTACCATGTCTATTTACTTGAACTTTATAACACAACATGTATATCATTCTAAACTTGGAAGAGTAGTATATTTCAAACACTGTAATATTCTGAGTAATCATCATACTTTACATACAGGCAAACTAAAATTCTTAAATAAACAGAATACATGTCAACTTGGCACTTTATACACTAGAATCATGCAATTGAATTGTTAAGCATCACCACATCTCATACTGAGAACATTGATATCACAATACTTGATTCATAGAACACCCTATCCTTAGGGTTTCATTTACCTCATTCACTTATCACATTGCTCTCATAAGGATTTCATACGACATAAACATTCACTGAATAAAGATTGCTTAAATCATATACAATCAATATATGTATGAAACCTTGGAACTGAGATGAATTTATGTTTCCATGCCATTCACTGAGATATCATGCATAAAGAATAAAATTGAATAAATAAAGTCTATCATGTCAAGAAAATCCCTTCAAATGGATTTCATGATATCTATTCGTAAATATCCAACTTTCCTCACATTTAAGGTTTCACCCTCTATACTGAGATATCAAGCAAACACTATTCACCTTAAACAAAATCCAAGATAGTATCTGACATATATGTACTATGAATTTAGATAAACAATCATTCATAACCAAGGGGATCCAGATAAACAAATTTCTCTATTTAAATATAAAGCAATTTCAGTTAGAGACAAATTCCCTATATTTTAGTTTACTCTTATAACCTTTGTGAATACTTAGGGAATTCTCATTAGGATGTATTGTATACATTTCTAACATGATTTTATCATCTGAAATTCATTCAAATAGTGTAAGATTCCATTTCATATCATTTTGCAACAACTTAGATCAAACAGACAATTCAGGGTTTGTAGTCGCATACTAAGCAATTAAAGATTATGGATGATTTAACCAAATTTCATGCAATATACTATTTAAAGGAAGTTCTCACTCACCCTAAGGTGTGAAAACACCTTAAAAACGTAGCTCATCCCTAAAAATCTCAATCTCATATCAAATCCCTAGCAATTCACCCAATTCTTCTTCCTTTCAACTCGGAAACCCTAAAAATGAGGGATTATGAAGAAAGAGTGAGAAAAGCGGAAGTTTTGATACCATTTCGGATCAAATCAGAGGAGGTACGGAATCTTGACATGTGAGAGAATATTTACCATGAAAGTCTATGCAAAGAAGCTAAACTTACTTGATTTCATCATATCTCAGATAGAGAAACCCTAAATCAGCAATCCCACCACTTTCTCCTCTCAAACCCTAACTCTCCATCTCTCTCTAGGATTTCATTTCTCTAGAATGAATCACGAATTAGGAGAGCTTCTAGTGTGTTAGGTTGACCATATAGAGAAATTGAGCTACTTGGGTCAATTGCACATTGACCCCTCACTATACTTTCTCTTATTTCAGCTGAATTTTCTGTCATACAAATATTATTGTAATTCATATACTGAATAGCTAAAAAATCCTCCAAAAATTATGAAAATTTTATATGTTGTTTATGATTGAGTTTCAGATCTCTAGTAAAATTTTTAGATCGTTTTTAGTTACCAATCAATAATTAAAAATCCAATAGCGTACTGCTATCTAGAATTCTATATAAATGTCAGTTAGAGAGAAGATGCCCCAAAATGCCTGTGCAAGGTGCCACAACCATGCTAAGATGGACACAACACGGCCGTGGTACATTGGTTTCATCATATTTGAGTACAAAAGTTGATTAATAGTTCAATTCTTTCAAAACGGTCGTGTGGCCTAGCATGCTCGTTCCACCAATAACCTAGCACGGTCGTGCTACCCATGACAATTGTTCTATCCAAGACTAGATACCATTTTCATTTTCCTTTGCTTACCTCTCTCATTCCTCTCCAACATTGGCTTGTTGGGTAAAAACCCTAATTTCATCCGACTAGGGTTATATTTCTCAAACCCTAATTTTTCAAAGTAAAAGCACACTTAACGTTCTTATTAGGTTTAAAACATCATAATTGAATTATCATCATTAATTAGATTTAAGCAATGATCAATCCAATTAAGCATGTAATCATCCAGGCAAACCCTAGTTTACCAATTCAGATCAGATGCGGTCATAACAATTCTTCCCCCCTTAAAATGTTTCATCCCCAAAACATAAACGTGCAAAAAAAGTACATTCAATGTCTATTTTAAACTTCTAAAATCTTACATGTCATTATATTTTTGTATTTCATACTTGAATGCAGTTTTCAACATTAAGTCCTTTAATTATTTACTAAATCACAACATATTTGAAATAGTTCTCAATAATAACAAACAAATTCTCTATGCCACAGTCAATCATAGGATAGAGAGATAAACAACCATTTCATATTTTCATACTCTTAAGGTGTTACCTCAACATTGATAATCTGATCCAATTATGTCAATTCATATGGCTATTAATGTACTATTGTTATGTATTACCTCTAAGTCACAAAAGAGAGTTCACCATGTTGTTTTGAATTTTTACTATTGTGCTACTCAAATAGCAAAACAATCTTGAGTTGGAAGACTAAAATCAACAACAATTATACAATACTACTCATGGCATCCCCATTGGATCATGGATGCATAAGGTGAAGCATTACCATCACATTCCATACTATTCTCAAGTATGAACCCACACATAATTCAAGGTGTAACCATCGGTTTATAGCATACTAGGGTTTCAACAACAGTAACAAAGTACTCCATGATTGTATTAGTCATTCAAGGACTATTCATACCCAATTACCATCACTTAGTTATATTAAAGCTAGGTATAACAAGCTATACTTCATTAGGGTTACATATTAATACAATATGATTATCATCCCATCTATTCATATGAGTGAATATGTAAGACTGCCTTATTCAGGGTAACCCTCTATTTATTCCATCATCATTCAACCCATATCACCATACCACAATTGTACAATAGATGGAATACTGGTATAAATGACTTAAATTATCAGACACCTTTAATTAACATATTGCTTGCACATGTACACTGAAATCATATGTAAAGAAAATTTACATCCCTTAGTATACCTTTGAAAAGTTATACTTCTAGAAACAAATTCACATATTACTAAAAGCCATTGTTTTCTCTTGTATCTCTCCTCATTCATTACTACTTACTTTTTGCTACTTATCCTTTTCATTTTAATCATGTAGATTAAACATCCCTAAAATTGAAACATACAAGGTACAAATAGATTATTCATCATTCTTGTTATTAATGCAAGAATTTATTTCATATCACACCACTCATATTGTATTTCTCCTTTTATTCAAAACACACCTCTTATATTTCAAATCTATCTCTTATCCTTTGCTCTGAATCATTTCCATATTGTTTATCTATCTTTCATATTAGCTATCTTTAAAACCTGGATTACTATCAATGCTAGTTTACTTCGCATAGTGCAAATTTCATGATTTTATTTTATAGAGATGCTAGTATTCAAGGTCAAATCACTAGTGACAACCCTTGAACTACACAACTCTAAAAATTCTAGGGTTTGGTCTTTATCAATAGCATGACATTATTGTGATGTGACTTTATTCTCTTAATTTGAAATTCAAACTTTGGATCTCACAAGTTTTACTAAAGTATTCCTTATCTTATCAATTGAATTTCCTTTCTCTTACTTGGCCGTTCAAATAGATTACATTCTCAATTTACCCTACTAGGGTTTCATCATCATATTGTGTGTCACTATTACATTTACTAGATGTCCCTACCATGGTGGTTATGCATCATATATGATTCATTTTTTTATCACTTCATTCCCACCTTGCTCTCATCAAGGAAGATATGAAAGAGAAGATGATTCTGAGACTTGGAATTCTTATATTCAAACATTCCCTTAATACATTTCTCATAGGTAGGTTTGATTGGCTATCAACAAGGATACTTGACTAATTAGTACTTGCTTGAATCTTGCAAACTCTTTCTTTTATAATCTATATTACCCCATCATGTTTCAAACCCTTCCTTACTGTCCATAATCCTCTTACCATATACTACTCTTCCACCTGTCATCTTTAACTTCTAATTTTCTCTTATGTCCATGTTTCTTATTCATGTGTATGATCATGTATACCATGTTGCACATATTTCTTTTTATCCTTCTACTAATGTGAAGTTAAAATTCTAAATCAATATTCTCTCTACTAGTTTCACCTCATGTTTAATAAATTATATATTCTTCATTTTAAATCAAACGGATCATGCATGGGTGAAACATAGTTTCTCTTTCAATCAAGTTTTCTCCTTCCTGAATATAGTCTAACTTTGTATGACTTATTCATTTGTTAAGCTACACTTTTGTTCCTCTTTTAGAAACTAGTTTGTTATTCTATAGACACTTGGAATCCCAATGGTAGTAAGGATGAATGTATTAACTTCAAAATAAAGGTATACATTCCATGCTCTCAATTATATCATAACCCTCATTCCTTAATCAAGCTCATAATTTCCAACATTTATCTTTGTTTTAACTTAGTTTCTTATCCTAGTCTTATGATTTACATGTTCATCTAATTCTCTTTACTTTAACTCTACTGAAGACTCTTCACTTATATTTACTTATTGTCTATGTAACTCTTTTTTCTATTTTCCCTTTGCTTTGGAGTACATAAAACATTGTACTCGATTATGTGATCCATTCGTCATGATTGATTCTTACTATCTTGGCCCTTACATACTTTTCTCATATATATATTTTTTCATATTTCATATTTAAAGTTCATATAATACTTATCATTAAACTTAATCTGAACCTTATGTTGTGTTCCTTTATTCCCAATTAAGGATTTCTCATATGAGGCCCCAAAGTTGAATCTCAGATATCAGTTCTAACTGATTCTTAGCTATTCTAATATTTCCCATATGTTTCAAGATCTTAGTATATGTACATTCTCACTATGATGTGTGTCTAATTTATCCAGAGTCTACTCTTATTACATTTTTAATAGGAGTCATTAGATCCCAGTAACGCACCCTGCCAGTCGGACCAGGCCGAACCTGCAATCCTGAAGCCAAGAGCTACTCAGGATTAACCAACTCCTACTTATTTCAAAAAAATGTGGAAAGAATATCTACTTAGGGTAAAATTATTTAAACATAACTTCTGATCTACTTGATACAAAGAATAGCTGAATCAACTTCATGATACACCACAATCTAAAAGAACCATACATATTCTACAAACTGATAATCTAAATTCATACATATAAGAGCATTTCCATTGATCTCCAATCAAAGAAGCAATATAAAGAAAGAGTTATATCACATTCTATGTTTAATCTCTTACTCCTTCATTACCTTCTGGTCTCCTAACCCTAACATTTCTAGGGTTTCTCTCTAGCCCATCCTTCCTCTGCATACCTGGCCAGGGCATCCAGAGAAGAATAGACAAAGTAGCTTGATACTGGTCAATCTAAGTATTCAGATACCGGGCTAGGGTATCCAAATACCCAAACTTCCCAAAGGTATAGACACATCACCTCCTATGTTCCACACATATAACTCTAACTTTCTATCCTAATGGTCCCTGACGACTCAGCCTAAGCTATGATACCAAATATGTCACACCCACATCCCACGATTACCACTAATCATGATATTAGGGCATGACTATGAGGATTACACTTAATACAAAGTTCACTCCTAACTTTTCCTTTTTATTTCAAACTCTTTGTTTTCTCACATTCAATCACATAAACAAACTTTACAAGAGAATTAAACTTTTATTTCTCTATTATGATCTCAACATTAATGATACACATCCATACATTCATTATGTTTCTCACACTTCCATGTACATACGACATGACAATCATTTGCATTCTCTCTTATTAAGGAAACAAACATCATTTACAACTCTCTCACATTTATACAAGGACCTAGAGTGACAGGGACCGACTGAACTTAACTAATTTCATACTTAACTCATGTGGTAGATCTACTCTGATGCTTTGACATTCTTCAAGTCCATGTGGTTTCCCTAAAAATTTTGAGTAGAGGGGTGAACCTACTCGATCAATGAATGAGTACTTCATAGAAATAGTCTAAAGCACTGATATAATTATAGATATACCTTTAAGCAATTGATATCAATTATAAAAATAGTAATATTTAAAGTGTATATTTATTGACAAACACAAATATGGCAGGATACTCTAGATAATTTATTAAACTGGAATAAAATATAGTAGTTACTACACTGAGCAGATCTAAAACAATACAGTTAAAATAATAGGGAATGTAAATATTACATTTAAAGAACCACTACTACAAAATTGTACTCAATCTTTCTTAACTCTTATTACTTATAAGAAACTCTTTAAACCTATATGATCAAATTTTATCTTATGCCCTGATCATATACAGTGTACTCTACATATGAAGACTCGTAGTGAGCTACGATCTCACCGTACAAGACTTAGCTGACACCTCAGGATAGCTAAGTCTGACTACTCACTGGTCTGCAACAGGCAAAATGGCTCTCTGGCCTCAGCACACCTATTATGTCGTAAAACTGGACTCCTCCTCTAACCTAAGCACACAGGCAGAGAGTCAAACCACCTATTGGATTTTTTGTACTCTAGTTCCACCAGACCCTCTAGTTGATGTTGGATACTACATTCTGTAATTTAAGGAGACTTCCACTAGGGCTTCGTCCCATGTACCACCTGTTAGTACGATCCGACCCACGTATACTGGACACTGCCAGGGTTAGGTCATTTCATCCCTATGGTGTAGACCTCACATAGGGATTCTATGGTATTAGGGCCCTTAAGTCTATTATTTCACTATTCTTAGAAGACTCTTACTAGATTTTACATTTCTCTTACTTAAACTCGACTCTAGTATCTCTATGGTACCGTGTCTATTTACTTGAACTTTATAATATAACATGTATATCATTCTAAACTTGGCAGAGCAGTATATTTCAAACATTGTAATATTCTGAGTAATCATCATACTATACATACAGGCAGACTAAAATTCTTAAATAAACAGAATACATGTCAACTTGGAATTTTATACACTAGAATCATGCAATTGAATTATTAAGCATCACCACATCTCATACTAAGAACATTGATATCACAATACTTAATTCATTGAACACCCTATCCTTAGGGTTTCATTTACCTCATTAACTTATCACATGGCTCTCATAAGGATTTCATACGACATAAACATTCACTAAATAAAGATTGCTTAAATCATATACAATCAATATATGTATGAAACGTTGGAACTGACCTAAATTTAGGTTTCCATGCCATTCACTGAGATATCATTCATCAAGAATAAAATTGAATAAATAAAGTCTATCATGTCAAGAAAATCCCTTCAAATGGATTTCACGATATCTATTCGTAAATATCCAACTTTCCTCACATTTCGGGTTTCACCCTCTTTACTGAGATATCAAGCAAACATTATTCACCTTAAACAAAATCCAAGATAGTATCTGACATATATGCACTGTGAATTTAGATAAACAATCATTCATAACCAAGGGGATCCAGATAAACAAATTTCTCTATTTAATTATACAACAATTTCAGTCATAGACAAATTTCCTATATTTAAGTTTACTCTTATAACCTCTGTGAATACTTAGCAAATTCTCGATAGGATGTATTGTATATATTTCTAATATGATTTTATCATCTGAAATTCATTCAAACAGAGGAAGATTCCATTTCATATCATTTTTCAACAACTTAGATCAAACAGACAATTCAAGGTTTGTAGTCGCATACTAAGCAATTAAAGATTATGGATGATTTAACCAAATTTCGTGCAATATATTGTTTAAAGGAAGTTCCCACTCACCCTAAGGAGTGCAAACACCTTTAAAACGCAGCTCATCCCTGAATATATCGATCTCATATCAAATCCCTAGCAATTTACCCAATTCTTCTTCCTTTCAACTCGGAAACCCTAAAAATGAGGGATTATGAAGAAAAAGTAAGAAAATGGGAATTTTTGATACCATTTTGGATCAAATCAGAGGAGGGACGGAATCTTGACATGTGAGATAATATTCACCATGAAAGGCTATGCAGAGAAGCTAAACTTACTTGATTTCATCATATCTCGGATAGAGAAACCCTAAATAAGCAATTCCACCACTTTCTCCTCTCAAACTCTAACTCTCCCTCTCTCTCTAGGATTTCATTTCTCTGGAATGAATCATGAATTATGATAGATGCTAGTGTGTTAGGTTGACCATATAGAGAAATTGAGCTGCTTGGATCAATTGCACATTGACCCCTCACTATACTTTCTCTTATTTCAGCTGAATTTTCTGTCATACAAATATTACTGTAATTTGTCTACTAAATAGATAGAAGATCCTCCAAAAATTAGGAAAATTTTATATTTTTTTATGATTGAGTTTCAGATCTCCAATAAAAATTTCATATCATTTGGAGTTACAAATAAATAATTAAAAATCAAATAGCTCACTGTTATCCAAAAATCTACAAAAATGTCAGTTGAAGAGAAAATGCCCCCGAATGCCCGTGCAAGGTGCCACGACCGTGCCAAGATGGACACAACACAGACATGCTACCTACCACATTGTGGTGCATTGGTTTCATTATATTTGAGTACAAAAGTTGGTTAATAGTTCAATTCTTTCAAAATGGCCATGTGGCCTAGCATGCCCGTGCCACCAATAACCTAGCACGGTCGTGCTACCCATGACAAATGTGCTATCCAAGACTGGATACCATTTTCATTTTCCTTTACTTATCTCTCTCATTCCTCTCCAACATTGGTTTGTTGGGTAAAAACCCTAATTTCAACCGACTAGGGTTATATTTCTCAAACCCTAATTTTTCAAAGTAAAAGCACACTTAAAGTTCTTATTAGGTTTAAGAAATCATAATTGAATTATCATCATTAATTATATTTAATCAATGATCAATCCAATTAAGCATGTAATCATCCATGTAAACCCTAGTCTACCAATTAAGCTCAGATGTGGTCATAACAAGAAATGCCAAACTAAGTGAGGGGTATGGAAAACTCCCAAGAT
Source organism: Alisma plantago-aquatica (assembly GCA_963693085.1). Classification (NCBI taxonomy): domain Eukaryota; kingdom Viridiplantae; phylum Streptophyta; class Magnoliopsida; order Alismatales; family Alismataceae; genus Alisma; species Alisma plantago-aquatica. Next base: position 693,348,087 of record OY856413.1, read on the forward strand.
CAAGGATATTATTACATAAAGATGTAAGTTGAAAAGGTGATAAAGCAACGAGGTTTGGAACCTGAGTTATACAAAGTATGTATAACGCTTCTCTAATTTAGAAAGTGTTACCTGACATAGGATTGACACTACAATCAATAATGAAAAGGACAGTGGAGTATGTGTCATGTATGATAGATTCTATGTTAACCCTATTTGGAGGAACTTTATACTGGTCAAAGTTCAATGGAATCTCCATGACATCAAGATGTTATGTGAAGGCTTGATGATAAGATGCATGAATAACAATTGTCTCTCTTCATCTGGGATTTTGGGGATGAAATCCTTGTTAGGGGTTTATAATTTATAACATCCCTGACCTGGGTTTAGGGCTAACCATGTTTGATTAGCCTAAATAAGTTTCTTAGAACTTTAATATAATTCTCTCAAGTGTTTTTTTATCAGGTGACAAACTTATGTTTCAAAATTGGTCATGTTTAAATAATGTTTGAGCAATGTTCTCTTATTTTGGACCAAAAAGCAATTTACCCAATATACGGGGTTATATTGAAATATGGCATATGTTGAACAATACCCCATGTGTTTTATCATCATTATAGAGAGAATGATGCAAGGTGGTGGCTTGTGGAAATCCTAAATTCCAAGTTTGAACTTGTTTGAACAATGTTAGTGCCTTGTGCACCAATTCTGGTACAAATTGTAATTTACCCAAAATGTAGGGTTAATATGCAAATTACCACCTCTAGATTATTCCTACTCCCACATAGTATCATCTAGATGAGAGATAAAGAAGGAGGCATCATGCTTGAATCATATTTGAATGATAGTATTCTTGGTGATTAAAGACTAAGAAAGGGTTGAATGTGAAACCCTAATTGAAGGTTGTATCGGGTTGTAGAGTTCATATGAGAGTGCCTATCGGACAAGAAGCCATAGGGGTAATATCATATCAGTTTGTGAACTTTTATCCTTGTCCATGTCGGGAAAAGCACCTCAAGGAGGTGATCCATGATGAGTTAGATGCTCCTTGCAAAAGTTGTATCGGTTTGCATAATTTGTGAGATAAAGATGAAATATCTTATCAAACAAGATAACTAATGGCCGAAATATCATCTCTAGATCATCCTCAAGTGTTTTTCATGTCAAGATAAATTTAAGTGCATGCAATTAAACGTGTCAACCATGCATGGACACATGGCACCTAGTAGCTTAAAATGATGACACCTCATATACACACTTTTTCATGAACCTCAAGTATATGTACCCTTCCTTTCACCTATAAGTGCAAATTTTGAAATTTATTACCCTATTTCTCTTATATATCGTGCATAGAGTCTTAGGGTCATGCCTAGGTGAATTATTATCGTGCATAGATCTTGGGTATCGGTGATATCGCCCAAGTGAGGGATATCGACCACAAGAGGTGATGTGTTGTGCATAGTGTTGAGGAGCTCAAGTCTTGAACCTTTGATAAGCTCACCTTCAACCTTGGGAACATGAAGCTTTGGATCTTGGAGATTTGAAGTTTCTCTTGAGGTGGGTTATATAACTTGAACTCAATCATGTTATTATTTACCATCAATCTTGCCTTAGTTGAATGATTTACTTTCAAATAGAATTTTCTTGCATAATTGATGAACCCATGAGCTCTAGTAGTAACCTAGGATTGTTGTCCATGAACTAGAATAGTAATAACAAGTTTCCAGAGGTTGATGATGATGACATCATCATGGTGTAACCCGATATTGGGTTAAAGCACCTCTAACCCGATATGGTTTTGAAGGATACACCTCTTACCCGATATGATGTTGAAACCCTAGATAGTGATGGTTATACACCTCTAGAACGATATGGTAATGAGCATAAACCTTATTAATGATCTGGTGACACACACATACACCTCAAGGTCGATATGGTGAGCATATATACACTTCTAACCCGATATGGTGTTGAAACCCTAGATGGTGATATGAAATCTGATATACCTTGGAACCCCACACCCCTATCGTTTTGTGTAAAGGGTTAATTGTGAAGGGTTCAACCAGTTTTCTAGCCTATCACTCAATACATGATAGTATTTATTACATGAAGGAATGAAAGAGTATGAGCATAAGGGTTTAACCCGATATGGCAACCCGACATGGTAACTTCATATGTAACCTGATATGTTGATATGAGCACAACCACTAGCACAATATGGTGATGAATTTATACCACATGGAGGATATGATTAGCACATGCACACACCTTGTGCATGCTATGGGGTTAAGCACACACCTTATAACCGATATGATGTTGAGGATATATACGCTAACTCGATATGATGTTGAAACTCAACATGGTGTTGTGAAACCCGATATGCAAACCCCTAAGGTTAAGTAATCCGATATGGATGCACGATATGGTGATGAGGATACACCTCTATACTCGATATGGAAGCATACCTACACCTTTATACCCGATATGGAGGAACCACCTCAATCCAATACACTTGATTGAGTGATACATGCAACATGTTATGTCAAATGAGAATTTAAGACATGAAGGGTTTAATGCATTTTGATAAATGTGGGCCAATGTACCTTGAATGAAAGGAGTTGAGCCAATTTAATAGAGTATGATGCAATCAACATCCTGGGGAGGATAAGAGAGAAGCTTATACATATGTGATGATCATGCTAATAAGCATACATTGATACCCCTAGTATGAATGGAGTATGGATTAGGCTTTGATTCTTGATAATATGATTTTGAATCCTTAATTTGTTTATAAGGGGGAAAACCCTAACCCTAATGAAGGGTGATGATATGATTTGAAACCCTAATTGGTTAATAAGGGGAACCCTAACCCTAATGAAGGGTGATGATATGACTTGAAACCCTAATCGGTAAGAAAGGGAAACCCTAACCCTAATAATGGGAAGGTTGTATTTCTCCTATTACATGGGCCTTGTGAGCCATGTGAATAGTTGTTGCCTAGTGAGAGGTGACAAGATATTTAATGGTCCTTGTGAGCCATGTGAATAGTTTTTGCCTAGTGAGAGGTGACAAAATGTTTAATGGGCCTTGTGAGCCATGTGAATAGTTGTTTCCTAGTGAGAGGTGACAATATGTTTAATGGGCCTTGTGAGCCATGTGAATAGTTGTTACCTAGTGAGAGGTGATAAGATGTTCAAATGGAAACCCTGTAACATAATAATAATAATAAATGTTTATAAAGATAATAATGAAATCTTGGTCATACATGCAATATGGTTATAGCCAAATAAGGGCTATAGTGTTTTGAATATGTTAAAATGAGATATGAGGAATACGTGTATCATGAAAAGGATGTGAATGGGTATGATGGCTTAACCAAGGTATAATGCCTAGTAAAGGTTATGTGGTATTTAATGATGAGTTTAAGGGATTAATATCCCATAATGAAAAGGAAACATAAAGGTATTTCGACTACTATGGAATCCTTAGCAATAAGGCCATGGTTTCACATGATTGGTATAATCCAATACCTGGATATGGTTTTACATGATTGGTATAATCCAATACATGGATATGATTGCATAGGATTGGGATAACCCAATACTTGGATATAATAACACATGATTGACATAATCCAATACCTAGATACAACCCTATAGGATTGGCATAATCCAATACCTGGATACAACCCTACATGATTGGGATAACCTAATACCTGGATACAACCCTACAGGATTGGCATAATCCAATACCTGGATACAAACCCTACAGGATTGGGATAACCCAATACCTGGATACAACCCTACAGGATTGGCATAACCCAATACCTGGATAAAAACCCTACAGGATTGGGATAACCCAATACATGGATACAACCCTACAGGATTGGCATAATCCAATACCTGGATACAAACCCTACATGATTGGGATAACCCAATACCTGGATACAACCCTATAGGATTGGCATAACCCAATACCTAGATACAAACCCTACAGGATTGGGACAACCCAATACCTGGATACAACCCTACAGGATTGTCATAATCCAATACCTGGATACAAACCCTATAGGATTGGGATAACCCAATACCTGGTTACAACCCTACAGGATTGGTATAATCAAATACCTGGATACAAACCCTATAGGATTGGGATAACCCAATACCTGGATGCAACCCTACATGATTGGCATAATCTAATACTTGGATTCAAACCCTATAGGATTGGCATAATCCAATATATGGATACAACCCTACAATATTGGCATAATCAAATACATGGATACAACCCCTATAGGATTGGCATAATCCAATACCTAGATACAATCTCACAGGATTGGGATAACCCAATACCTGGATACAATTTTACAGGAATGGGACAACCCAATACCTGGATACAATCTTACAGGATTGGCATAAACCAATACCTGGATAGAATATAATGATGTATATTCACCTGATTAGTACAATTCAATACATGCCTAGCAGATTGGTTGAGGCCAACAGATAGGAATGAAGATGATTCATGGATGTTGTACCATGATAATAGTATCATAGGATAAGCATGAGATGTTGGTAAGTCTAATGGGTAAATGGTACACATGTTCTTCATATTCCTTATAAAGTGAATAGATGATTTACTACTTTATCATAGATAATTGAAATGCTTTAAAAAATGAGAAATGTTCTAATCTACTTATCCACAGTGATTAACCTTTCTTAGTAATATAAAAGAACCTATGCTCAGTTTGATACTATTTACCTGTGATAATAACATTGTTGGGGGAGAGTTATATCTCTCGCTGGGCCAATTGTCTCAACCCGTGGGATCTACAATTTTTTTTAGGTGGATGTGCTCGAGGAGGTAGAGATTGTTATGTAGAAGAAGAATAATGACAACAGGGACAACAGTAATAGCTCAGGTTGAGTGTACTATCTGTCGTGTCTTGTAGATAAAAGTCTTATGTGTTGTCTCTATACTCTTAGGGTCCTTGGATTTAGTACGTTATAGTTTTATGAACATTCACAGATTTGGTGCAACTAATTCAAAGTGAAGGTTGTCCAAAGGGTGTAGAAAGTATTGTATTTTATGTAAATTCCTTGAGAGGTAATAAAATTAATACTTTCAAAATCCCGGTTGGGTAAGCAACCGGGTAGTGGATTGACTGCCTTAGTATTTTCTAAGGTTGGAACCACTCTAAACACCTTGTCTCCTTCTTGATTATTTCAATTGTGGTTGTTTGAGTTAAAATTATTTTGAAATTATCATAAAACCCTATTCACCCCCCCTCTAGTGATTTTTTAGAAGGGAGATGAACATAATGGTGTGGATACCAACCAAGGTGGCAAAATAATCCATCCCCGTCAACCTATTCACATCCATTCCCATTCACACTATTTAATGTGGATGTCCACTATGCTGGTAGGTTGATGATCAGTTATCTAGAATTCTAATAAAGGGTATAGGATAAATTGAACCATCACAATCGCATGGAAAAGAATCCACTAGACTTGGGCCAAAGATGATCAAAACTGAAATTGAAATTATAGTGCAAGGATTGAGGGTATCCTTAGTGAATCCTCATCGGAATAACAAGAATAGGGATATTCATCAGATTGATTAGGAGAGAGAGCTTGCATCCTTTAGTTTAAGTAAGTCATGGCATGGTGATTGTAATCTAATTGCCTACTCAGATGATATTGGGATCCAACAATGTATGTTAAAGTGTTTGTAATGGGATCATAGGGTAGGTTGGTAGGAGGTGGTGGAGGAATGTCTTGAGTGGATGTTTCCCCTTCCGTCCTAGCCCTTTTGTGGTCAAAGTCGATTCACATCTTCTCTACCGTATTTTTGCTTATCTTTTGAGGTTTTCTATCCCATGTGTAACCTAGATCCTCAATATGTTTCTTAAGAAAATGTTGAGTGATTTGGCACACAAAGTCAGCATAAGGTGGATTGCCAGAAAATTCAAGCATATTCTTAAGGATGATACAAATAAAATTTATGGGAATACTTTTGAGAATGGCATAGATAAGATACATACGAAAGGTGGGTACTTAAGATTTGTTTTCTCTAGGATGGATGTTAGTGGAAACAATGAGGTTGATGATCCTAGCTTCAGGTTTGAGGTTTATGGCATAATAGGTACCCCTATCTTCATGACAAGTCATATTGGATTGAAAAATGGCCTTTTTGATGTCACTAAGGCTAGTTGTAGTGTCATCTTGGGAGAGTTTGGTGAGTGGATTTCTAGTGGTAAGGTCAAGAAAATCTTTATATTCTTCAACGTCTATGCTAAGCATATCAAGAATACCCTCCTCAGTAAGGTGGAATCCATACCCATTGACCATAGAAGAGAAGGAGTCATGGTCAGGATGTGGGGTTAAATTGGCATAGAATTCATTAACTACTTTGGAAGAGTAGGAAGGGAAGGAGGGATTCAGAAAATCAGTCAAATGTTGCACCTCGAAGAGTTACTCCAAGTCGACAATGTTGTGGAAGTCCATGACGTCAACTGGCCGTCGTGGAAGAGGAGTTCTTGAGGAGAGCCTGAGGTAGCGGTCGCCTGCAGCTGTGTCGATGAAGGGGATGTTGTTGATGATCGGCAGCGGTGGAGAGATTGTCCTTCCTTTCCTAGCTGCAACTTGTTTCTTTCCACACGCAGATGATGAAGCCATTTCGTTGCTTTGAGGTGGAGAAGTAGCAAGAATGACTTGGATGTAGAGAAGCTAAAGATTTGCACAAAAATGCACTAGAGAGGAGCTAGAGAAGTAAGAATGTGAAGGTGTGAAGAAATGGTTGGTTTTGGTCTTATTTATAGCAAATCAGTACCTATTTCGGTCGACCATTCGTCGACCGACGACCGCAACGGTCATTTCCTAGGCGCTCCTCTCGGTCGTCCAACGGTCGATCGAACTAGCCGTTGAGACCCCAACGGTCCTTTTTTTTAATTTATATCGCCTTTTAGTTCATACAAATGGAGGTTCACAGTGTCAGCCTCGGTCGAACATTTTGTCGACCGACGCTTGCTCGGTCGAACAACTTGTCGACCGGAATCATGTCTGAGTTCACCTGTGTATCTTTTACTTGATGTGTATCGGTCGAGAGAGATAGCCAACCGAGATGTTTTCGGTCGACGAATTCGTCGACCGAGTTTGTCTCGATCAAAAATTTTTGCTGACCGACCAAGTTGTTGTGAATAGAATTTTGAGCTAGTTTTTAATACAAGTGATAGACTGGATTTTTAAATCATATATATGTTTTCTAGAGGAGTAATAATGTAATAATTTGAGCATTATTTGAGCATATAATGTAATAATGTAGGGCATGTAATATAATCATTGTCTAGGATATTTGAGCAATTCTAAGGTCATAACTAGTTTTTAAAATTTGATTTTGATCTTTTATCAAAAGCACATTTTGAATCAAGATACTAAGATTGAGTATAGTAAAATGATGTTCAAATAAGCATTTTGTCGAGCTTATTTTAGGTCGACCTCGACTACGACCATGGCGCCCCTTGATTAAATTTAATTTCAATCAAGAGGCAAATTCTGTAGATTTCCAATTTAAACATTCATATGTAAAGTATAATTTCTGCAGGTAGTTATACACATAATGCGTCTCAACTTCCTCTATGTATTTGGAAAGGAAGATTCTAATAATGTTGGTATGATCATGTGGGATGGCAAAAAGCAATTATCCATCATCCACCACCCATGACCCAATGGTATTCACAATTTAATCAAAAAAAAAATTCTACACCATTCATCCATGGGGTTGAATGTTTCTCGACAAGCGTCCATGGTAATACCAAGTATGAAACCCAACCATATGTGTAACAATGTTGGTATGATCATGTGGATTGGTGCATCCAGATTACTCAAATATTCTATATATGGTGTTACTATAGTATTTCTATGTAGTGAATAATTGATTCACTCTCCTTTTTCTGTAATGGCCCACTTTTGACACACTGTATTTAGGACCACATAACTTGTATTAAGGGTGCTCTTCATATAACATGAATTTCGTGTACAAAACTGGTCTCATATTTACATATTATCTTTCAGTTACAGATATGAGAATGTTCTGTGAGTTTTATCATTTATTAGGCATGCATGTATTAATTGCATTATCTTTAGTGTTATTAGCCCTAATTAGCCATATTAATCAAATTACATGCTTTCGTGCATCATCATGGCCATATCTGACATCACATGCATTATAAACGTTATTATGGAGTTACTGACATTTTTCCACAATTTTAGAACATCGTTTGATATTTATTACTCAAGAACTAATCATTACACATATTACATAATATCACTGATATTTAAGCATCAAAAGACTCATATAATAGTTCCAGGTTATTCTACGCATTTTTCTGAGAATTTCAGTACCTTATTTGTAATTTTCTAATAAGCGGACAATTTTCTAGGATTTATTGAAGAACTGGGAATTTCTGAGAGTTTTTACCTTTTTCAGCAAATCGGGTCTTGCCACGTGTCCTTGAGGCTTGCACAGATCCTATCTGCTGCTGGGACCCGATCCGGATCCTGGGGTTGGATCCATGGGGCTGCAGGTCCGCTAACCCGGGTCGCTCGGCTCCATCTTCCCCGTTCTCACGAGCCTCACGGTCCCCTGTTTCCTCTGTGAAACAAGGCGACGCCGCAAAGGGAGAGCTCCGGCGAGCAAGGGCTTGGGATCGAGTGATCCTCGTCGGCGCTTCATGCCTCCATCACAATCAGCGTCCAATAGCCTCCCTCCGCGGCCACTCGGAAGTGTCCCACGGCCTCTGGTTCTCCGGCGAGGTGGGAGCGCCGCCACCATCCTTGGCTGCGGCGGAGCAAAGGGGCAAAACACCTTCGCTCCTCCTTGCATCGATCTAAGAGCTCCAATATCTTCAAGGTGTGCTACGAACTCATCCAGGACCTTGATCCGCGGCGGTCTGCACTCCATAGGAGCCGCCGACTTTGTCTTCCTCCTTGGTGTGGGTGAGCTCGGTGCCTGGTACATCTACCATCTGGGTCCTCTTTCCATGAGGAATCTTCTCCTCAGACCTCCGTCCTTCATTTCCCCCTTCTTATCCTATTTCAGACACCCCTCTAGCTCCATTTCTTCCTTCTTCGACAACCTGCTCTCCAACCTTTAGATCCTACCTGTAGGTTGCGATGGAGAGACAAAAGGGACGGGGAAGGTGGAACTCCCTCGTCTGGGTTCTGTCAAGCCCAAATAAGGGGTCGCTCGACTCCTCTCCTCATGTTGAAGCCAACTATTGGACTCCCCCATACATACCCACGATCAACGAGTACCTCGACATCATGGTTACTACCTGGGGTCAAAGATATAACCGCAAGGTACAAGACAACACCACTGCCCTTGATCTTCAATCCAATGGTCTGGGTGAGTCCCTTACTTGAGCCCATCCGCGACCCATTCAGACTAATGATCCCAGACGCCAGATCAGATATGAACGGCCCAGATTTGTTCACGCAGACGCAGCCCAAACCAAGGGCACGTGACACATCCATTGTCCTTAAACTTTGGTCTAGTAATCCTCAAAAAGCACATTATATCACTATATTCAAACCTACATAACTTCTTATAGGGACCTCCAAATGCCACCAAAATTTAACCATAGCTTCACCATACCTCAAGGTACAATCCATTCGATTTTTGGTGCAAAACTCAGCTATTTGACTTGTCAAATAAATTCCTCAAGTAGGCCTAAAGTTATGGATCCAAATTATTATATTAACATCAATTAACAAACCTTCTTTGTCAAGAGCATGGAACCCTCAATCTATCTCAATCTTATACTTTCACTTAAGTCATTGGATATTTTAGGATTCCAAAAGTCCACTCCATCACATCCTACACACCTTGAAAGATATTTCGTCCTCGAAAATAAGCCAGAAAACCCACTTTGTCACATCATATACATCTTAAAAGAACTTTCGTCCTCAAAAGTACACCATACTCATACTTTCAGGGAAAACCTTGTCTTTCTCTCAGCCACATGTAGGCACCATTCTATGTGTAACATATCCGCAAAGGTTACCTAGAACCATGTATCCAAAGCACTATTGGGGGGGTTTCAAAATTTTTCAAGGGTGAAACCTCACTCCATAGAAGGATCAAACAAGGATTTAGAAACTCTAGTTAGGTCATAACATATCTCATTGTTAGAACATGTTCATCATTAACATATGCCTTTTAGGAGAGCGTTAACTATAGTTAACCCACTTTATCCATCTAGGTCATATCAAGGTGTCATCATCATTATATTGTGCTAATTGTCAAACTATATTTTTCATCTTTATTAAGAACTGGGATTAACACCTCATGTACATGTTTCATTCACAAGATCTTAATTCATTGCTCGTAATAAACTGTAATCTTTATTGGTGATTTCATCACAAGATTAACCTACAGTTTCACATTATCATCATTATTCGTGTACACGGTTAACTATATATGTGTTAACATCTATTAAACCATCTCTAGGTTTCCAGCACATCATGTCTACATATCACATCTTGAGATTTGAACACCTCCTTACATATATTACACTATGGTTGTGCTAAACAAACTTATGTGAGTGGCTTGTTAAACATATATCACAACTTTATCTAGTCCAACTGAGGTTCTCCTGACCCATACCACGAGGGTAGTGTCGTGCTCAGTCTCTCCGAATTAACTCAACTCTATGAGTATCTCATGTGCATATATGTTATCCTCCCTCCTTGATTTAGGGTTTCTGGGTCTACCTCATTGGCACTAGCTACTAGCTTCACAAGCTCTAGACACATAAGCACAAACCAAAAACATGACATGACATTCTCTTCATAGGTCTCTATCCATGAAACGTCTTACCCAGAGCTCTCTTATATACACCACTAGATTCCTATGTGGGAAACCACCAACCCGAGCATGAGGCTTCATAGAAACTAACATAGCTACCTCCTCCAGGGTCTTGGGCTCTCTCCCTCACCCAGATAGCAGGCACTCATATTCATACTCACATGCACATATATCCAGCCTCTCTCTGACTCTAGGGTTTGGTCTTCCCAAGGACATCTAGGGTTCAAGAAAACTATAGGAATCATACATAGAGCGACTCAACTCAATCACTCAGGAGTATTCTAGTTTAGGACATACCATATCACATATCTCAGAATTCTCATATCTTGGAGTTTAGGTTCTCTAACCTTCTCCCAATGGGTCTCACTCTCTCTGGAGTTAACCCCGAACTGGTCCTAACACTAGAGGTCCTCCTTCATAAAAGAGCTTGAGGCTCATGCTGACTCACAACCTTGTCTCGTCTTAACATATCTTAGCTCACAAAAGCCTAGTTACTTATATCATCAAAACTTATCTCAAATCCTCAAAACTGAACTTGCATCCTCAAAGACAAACATAGATCATCACAAACTATCTTATATCATCTATATAAGACTTAGATCGTATCATCAAACTTATTCTATCTATTCCATCTATCACATATACCAAACAAGGCTCTAGACATCTAATCTAGGACTACTCTCTCTTCTAGACTGATGTCATCACTTTCACTTAGATTGCATGATCACCTCCTACTCGTACATGTGTGGGGACACATTTTTGTAATACATATACATAATAAAATATTATATAGTTTTTCTCTGATAAAACAAACGTCAGAGAAAACTATCGAGGTTCAATCTGATTGGAATCAAAAACCAAATCCTGGAAACGAGTGTCCCACACATAGTAGAGAGTCCAGTGTCATGAAAACTAGTGAAACGGGTGAGAACAAGGGGTAGACTAGTGTAGCTACTCTAGACAACGTGCGCAATATGTCTAGGGTTTCTCTTCCTTTTATGCATGTCATTTCCAAATAGTGCAACGTCCCATACCGCTGCACTATAAGGAAAATACGACATCTAAGGACTTGTTATACAACAAGCACTAGTCTAGACCTAGTTCTCGGACATCTAGGTGCTAACCTAGCGGCTAGGTCAGATCTAGTCTCTAAAAGATGACTAATCTAACCCTAAGATATTATTAGGTTCAAGGTTCTTTTGTTTTGAGTTGCATAATGAGCAAATGTCAGGCTTTGCTATTGTTCATGCTCTGATACCACCTGTGACATCCCCGGATTTTCTAAAACTTAATCTGATGTGTGACGTCCAAATTGAAACCCTCACCTCAGCGAGAATCCCAATTTAAACATCTCACACGAGGCTAAGAAGAAGAAAATCAGAGGAAGTCATAAGGAAACAATCAGTAGCACATATACATGAACAATAAACAAACCACAACACATGTTCACCATTCAACATATAATTACAACATGAATTGTTACAACATTTGATATTACATATTGAACAACAAACTTATACATATACATGTGCTACAGCTAAACAACAGGATCTTAAGACAACAGGTCCACCTGTACATCAGCTCGCCACACAACTCTCAAATATCCTGGATCTTCAAGAGCATAACCACAACCTAAACAAAAGATTACATGCGGTACACGTCAGCACAATATTTCATGAATATTGTACTGAGTACGCCTACGTGTCTTTTTATATACCTCTCATCATATCTTGGCAATAAGATAAAACTAATACTTGGCAGTAACAGAAGAATATAAGAAAAGCATATACTTGCACAAAGATATTCATTAACAAAAGAGAACACATATTTTAAGCTCATTTTTCATTCTATGCTCGTGCATCCGCCTACCAATGGGATAGATGCATTCATGCCTTATGATCTGCTTACCAAAGAGATAGATACGTGTACATGTGATCTGCTTACCAAAGAGATTGATCACTCACTAGCACTACGCTTACCAAAGAGATATAGTGCTTTCATATAATGGAACAGATATATTATGGTTCATGTGTTCATAGCCATAAGTACGGAAAATCAGGCAACATATCATACAAGAACAATCATTTCATCCAATATCATATGCCAAGTATTTTACTACACATATAACACAAGCATATTGTATAATAAGCCAAGTAAGAGGTAATGGCGTACCTTGATCAAGAACAAAGCTAATCATCAGATATCCCTCATGTCAACTATATCATTGGTTAAACCTGATCAAGACAAGACCATATACTATCATCAGGTTCTCATCCTCATACGTCTCATCTTAACCCTAAACGTATTCATATTAGGGTTTGCTTATCTCATTAGGATATGCGCATCATTACTTGTATTCCTTTCTTATAATTATCATACGGATGTCATTTTCCAGATTATAGTTCATTAACTGGATATACTCCTGTGTCACATTATTATGTGAACATATTTAACATCAAGTCACTTTATTAACCATCTTAGGGTTACATCACTTGTATTAAGGGTGCTCTTCATATAACATGAATTTCGTGTACAAAACTGGTCTCATATTTACATATTATCTTTCAGTTACAGATATAAGAATGTTCTGTGAATTTTATCATTTATTAGGCATGCATGTATTAATTGCATTATCTTTAGTGTTATTAGCCCTAATTAGCCATATTAATCAAATTACATGCTTTCGTGCATCATCATGGCCATATCTGACATCACATGCATTATAAACGTTATTATGGAGTTACTGACATTTTTCCACAATTTTATAACATCGTTTGATATTTATTACTCAAGAACTAATCATTACACATATTACATAATATCACTGATATTTAAGCATCAAAAGACTCATATAATAGTTCCAGGTTGTTCTACGCATTTTTCTGAGAATTTCAATACCTTATTTGTAATTTTCTGATAAGCGGACAATTTTCTAGGATTTATTGAAGAACTGGGAATTTCTGAGAGTTTTTACCTTTTTCAGCAAATCGGGTCTTGCCACGTGTCCTTGAGGCTTGCACAGATCCTATCTGCTGCTGGGACCCGATCCGGATCCTGGGGTTGGATCCATGGGGCTGCAGGTCCGCTAACCCGGGTCGCTCGACTCCATCTTCCCCGTTCTCGCGAGCCTCACGGTCCCATGTTTCCTCTGTGAAACAGGGCGACGCCGCAAAGGGAGAGCTCCGGAGAGCAAGGGTTTGGGATCGAGTGCTCCTCGTCGGTGCTTCATGCCTCCATCACAATCAGCGTCCAATAGCCTCCCTCTGTGGCCACTCAGAAGTGTCCCACGGCCTCTGGTTCTCCGGCGAGGTGGGAGCGCCGTCGCCATCCTTGGCTGCGGTGGAGCAAAGGGGCAAAATGCCTTCGCTCCTCCTTGCATCGATCTAAGAGCTCCAATATCTTCAAGGTGTGCTACGAACTCATCCAGGACCTCGATCCGCGGCGGTCTGCACTCCATAGGCGCCGCCGACTTCGTCTTCCTCCTTGGTGTGGGTGAGCTCGGTGCCTGGTACATCTACCATCTGGGTCCTCTTTCCATGAGGAATCTTCTCCTCAGACCTTCGTCCTTCATTTCCCCCTTCTTATCCTCTTTCAGACACCCCTCTAGCTCCATTTCTTCCTTCTTCGACAACCTGCTCTCCAACCTTTAGATCCTACCTATAGGTTGCGATGGAGAGACAAAAGGGACATGGAAGGTGGAACTCCCTCGTCTGGGTTCTGTCAAGCCCAAATAAGGGGTCGCCCGACTCCTCTCCTCATATTGAAGCCAACTACCGGGTTGGACTCCCCCATACATACCCACGATCAGTGAGTACCTCGACATCGTGGTTGCTACCTGGGGTCAAAGATATAACCGCAAGGTACAAGACAACACCACTGCCCTTGATCTTCAATCCAATGGTCTGGGTGAGTCCCTTACTTGAGCCCATCCGCGACCCATTCAGACTAATGATCCCAGACGCCAGATCAGATATGAACGGCCCAGATTTGTCCACGCAGACGCAGCCCAAACCAAGGGCACGTGACACATCCATTGTCCTTAAACTTTGGTCTAGTAATCCTCAAAAAGCACATTATATCACTATATTCAAACCTACATAACTTCTTATAGGGACCTCCAAATGCCACCAAAATTTAACCATAGCTTCACCATACCTCAAGGTACAATCCATTCGATTTTTGGTGCAAAACTCAGCTATTTGACTTGTCAAATAAATTCCTCAAGTAGGCCTAAAGTTATGGATCCAAATTATTATATTAACATCAATTAACAAACCTTCTTTGTCAAGAGCATGGAACCCTCAATCTATCTCAATCTTATACTTTCACTTAAGTCATTGGATATTTTAGGATTCCAAAAGTCCACTCCATCACATCCTACACACCTTGAAAGATATTTCGTCCTCGAAAATAAGCCAGAAAACCCACTTTGTCACAAAAGTTGTCAGGAGCAATCCCGTGTCTCTGCATCTCGAAGAAGGCGAAGAAGGTGGAATCCTATTGCGAGTTGTGAGCAAGACCCCTGATAAGGCTATTGTAGAGGTGGGTATTGGGATGCTCAATCTGGTCGAAGACTGCGACGGTGGAGTCGATGTGGTGACACAGGGCATATGCAGAGATGAGCTTCGAGACAACCATGATGTCGCATTGAAGGTCATATTTGAGAATATGGGTGTGGGCCTAATGAATATGGTCGAGGTTGGAGCACTTGTGGAGGTCGGAGAGCTTCTGCTCAAGGAGGAAGTGGTGGGAGATCCACTGTGGTGGTCAAATCATGCTGGCGGCCATCGAAGTATTGCCCACTTTAGCCATCGAGGATTTGAGCTACGAGTTGTACGACGTTGCTGCCACACGTGAGTCCTGACCTTCTAATTACATTCGATCGAAGGGGAAGTGTGGTGCCGAACCTCTTTCTCGTGTGACTGTTTCCCTCCATACATAAGCAACACAACGTTCAGTACAAGTGCAGTGGGTACAAAACCCCAAAACCTTATCTCAAACATTCTTATAAGCAAGTTGTGTATAGCGGCGGGAAAAAGCCGGCAAATGGGTGGGTTGGATCCTCCAACGTAATTGGGCTAGTTTAGGTCATCTATTTTTGTTTTAGGGCCCATTTGGTTGGGCAGCAAACTAGAATACATTTTTCTAACTATTTGTGATTCCGAAGTAATCAAAGTTTGGTTCAGCCTACTTCAAACCCACATTGGGAAACAAATTGTACATTGCCACACTGGTACATAGAAAATTTAGGAAAATGAATTGTGCCAGATTTGGACGCAGATCCATTTCATCCTGTCGCTGGACAGGCTGTTGAGTGCCTTTTCTTCCTATTCTCTCTATAGATTTCTATGCACAGCAGAAGATGATATGCATATTGCATTGCAGCTGCGTCGACGATCCAATTCTAAACGCTCGTTTGGTTGGGCCGTGTCTAAAAACGTGGGTTGCAACTGTGGATGTTTTTTAAGTCAGTATGTTAGGTTCTACACGGTTGTTGTTCATACCTAGAAAATAAACTGCACTGCTTCATGTCACGTACAAAATGAAAGAAAAGAAACTGCGCCCCATCTGGGCGCGGTTGGTTTTCCAGTATTTACGGACCGTAAAGACCAATGTTGGGTAATCTCACACTTTCAACATAATTGAAGTAGCAGGCCAGTCTACTGTATCTCTGTTACATTTAATCCAGGTGGTAAGGCTACTATGGTCTTCTGATCGGGAAACTGCCTCCAACCAATTAATGGTCAAGTTAAAGTGTGAGTTAGTAACCACGTGAAACCAAACAATCAACATTACAATTTCTTTATCCAAGAAAGATCTTATCTAACTACAATCCTCTGAATCATTATTAAGCTTTATTACATCAATGTCACTTTAAAGGAATATCAATTTTCTTGAGAACCTAAAATGCCGACAAACAAAACGGCGATCCGTATAAAAAATTATATAGGTATGTGGGGGAAAGAATAATCTTGCATTTAATTGTAACAACATATTGTAAGCAATTATGGTTTAACAAGAAAACTTTATATTTTAAACATGACTACTCAATCCTTACGTAACCTAGCCTCTATGCTATCCCTGCAGTGGACATGGAGTCCTGACGTACGGCTTACAACTACTCACAACCAAATGAGCCCTAAGATAAGTACCTATTGAATCAGTATGCTATTATGTTGTACCAAACAAAAATAAAGATAGATCAATGAATTCATTTACTCTGAAGCAAACAAAAACATTTCACTTGAAATTAATAAGTTTTGATTCCCTATTTTGAAGGTGTCAATGTGGGTTGGTTTTACTTGGAAACAAACAAGCCCTTAGATGAGTTGAGTTTCGCTCATATGTGCATCAGTTTGGGTCACTTCTATACTCTCATTCATTTTCAAACTTGACGTGTTGGATTCAGATCGTGTCTGCATCAGGTTGTATCACATCTATGGTTATGTGGTGAACTCAATTCATGTTCAGATCAAGGAAATTATGGCCAAGTCATCTCTGCCATTTTTTCAGATTGGAACAAGTTTGAGTCCAGTTACTTTTGAATGAGGTTTATGGTAGATAGACTCATTTTGAGTTATTTGAGTGGGAAATATAAGGTCATGTTTATTATCAGTTGCTAATGGTTTGAAATTTCTTTCAATTGTGTTTATAGTTTTCAAGACATGAATAGAAGTTGAGTTGAAATTATTTTCAATATGCATATTATTTTCATGACATGAGTAGAGTTTATTCAGTGATTAAGTTAGACTACTTTGAGCAATGTCGAATCAAGTGGTTGAACTAGAAATTATGTTATTATGTCATCATCAAAATGAGGGCATGGAAAAGATGTGAATTAGTCCTTTATTTACAATGGAAGTATTAGTCAAATGAAATGATATGTGAATGTGTTTGTTGGTAATGCATATACAGACCCATACATTTTGATATATACATAGAGTAAACTCGATATATATATTTATATATTATAATGTCAAAATATTCCAACTTCAAGTATCATATTTGCCTTTCACTTTAGTCATTTTTCTATACCATTGTTAAGCCTCATATCAATTTGGGCTAAAATATGGTTAGACTATTGTCACGTGGGTTAATTTACCATTGGGTCATATTGAATTGAGTATGTATTGAATGCCCGCGCGGGTAGCCAAGTTAATTACCCGTGTATTGAGTAGTGTTGGCATGATTTGTAATTAAATTAAAATCAATAACGACTGCATGGTAGCGGTGGCATCTATTGTAATTATCCATATTTCATTTACGTATGCATGGAGTAGCGGTGGCAGCTATTGTAATTCAACATAACTCAATTGTGCATGCATGGAACATGGTGGCATCCTTTTTTTATTCGAAATTTGTTGCTAGTGCATGGGTGTGATGTCATTATTTGTAACTAGATGACAATAACTATGAGTGCATGCACTAGAGGAAATATAGATGTAATCGAGGAATTCATGTTAGGTGAATAAAAAAGTGAATAATGAAGAGAGATTTAAACAATGTTCAGTTGAAAAGCATATTCATCATTGAGTCATAACTAGGAGGTGTTCCACATAGTTGGCATGTGCATAGTTCATGTCTGATATAGTGGATGTGATCAAGCAACCTAGAATGGATCAGAGCGTACATAACATGGATATAGTATGTGATACAGTCAGGTTGCATTATAGGATGTCATATGTGGTTACATTTGTTTCATTCTCAATACAATTTTTTTTATTCGCATTACATAATGTTCTTTATTATTACAATTTATTTTGTATTAAAGTTTATTCTCTTAGATAGAAACTTTGATACAACCGATTGTCATCCTTAATTATTACTTTCTCATTTTAATTATGGATTCTCAGTTCTCATTACAAAATAGTCCTTCTTATTATAGTTTCTATATATTGAGGTTCATTCTATAATATAATAAAAATTCATACACCCAGGTCGTATTATAGAATGTCATCATTGGCTACAACTTTTTCATTCTCATTATGAATTCTCTATTCTTATTACAAGGTGTTCCTTATTATTACAATTTTTGATGTATCGAGGTTCATTCTCTTGGATAGTAGAATGTGATACATCTAGATTGTATCACAAAATGTCATCCTTGGTTATATTTGTTTCGTTTCCATTACACATCTTTTGTTATGATTATAAACCTTTCTTTCATATTACAAAATGTTACTTTCCGTTATAACTCACTATATGTTGTCAAAATACCACTTGTTTACTTGCTGCTATTCTTTATAGTTTTTTTCAACACATTTTGGGCCATCTTTTATATCATCAAACATGTGCTTTACTCATATTTTTCTCCTCATTATTGTAATTTCTCTTTGCTCAAGTCTCCTTATAAAATGTTAAACATGATTGTATTTTCAATTTACAAAATTATTTTGTAATACAATTTTGACTACTATCACCTTATAGTTAATTTATTTGTGTTAGAAGATCTCTGTGCTAATTATAATTTACTCTTTCCTATTATAAATTCTCTTTGGATGTTATAGTATGTCAACTCTTTTTACATAATCTTTTTGGATGCATGTACATATAGTTATATGTTTAAAATTTATTATGAGTTCCTTTCTGTTCTATATTTTATTTTATCTTATATATATATTTCACTATAAGAGTTTTTTTTATTTTATAGGTGTAATATATTTTTTTCTAGAAAATTATATTTTAGTTTCTTGTATTACAAATGTATGTTCTAGTTACAATGTGCTCTTTTGTATTACATTTTCCTTTGTGTATTACAGTTGTTCTTTGCTAGTTACAGTTGCTCTTTGCTATTTACTTTGTTTCAGATTATCTATTCATTATAGAATATTTCTTCTTATTATAAATTATTTATTTTTCAGGTATATTCTTTTAGTAGGCATTTATATTTATGCAAACATAATTGAAAGTACAACTACTGTGTGAAACTTTTTTGTATGAAATAACATTTTGTAGAATTTGAAAACTCTATAAGGATAATTGTTATATTGCAATGAGAGCATATATTTTATAATGGAAAGGAGAAATTTGTAACTAAGGATGACGTTCTGTAATAAAATCTGGAAGTATCATTTTATTTCTCATGTGTTTATTTACCTCCATTAAAGGACACCACTACAATGGTTTTAGCCTCATTATGTTGGGCATGAGTATACTTCAAGTTTGGTATTGTGTCCAACATCAACGTGGTTGGCACCTACTATATCTATTTTAAGATCATATTTGCAACACTACTTCATGCACGTATAACTATTTATAGCATAATTACTAATACTACCACCACTACTTCATGCATGTACAACAGCTACACATAATTACAATTGGTGCCACCGCTACTTCAGATCAATGCAAGGCAACGTCAAATGAGCAATCAGGTAACTTCGCTAATCTACCTGCACGGGCAACGAGTGAATAGCCTATTGAATTATTGTGTATAGTATTTTTCTAGTTGATTTGAGTCCCACATTAACTTCCATTGAGGTTTTGGGTTGGGGTAGAGTACATGTAAACCTCTTGTTAGGTGCTTCTTGAATCTCATGTCTTGGATCATTTCATTCTAGGTTGGTTAGTTTTGGTTTTATATTTTGAGTTTAGGCAATTCATGTTGGGTTTCCTAGGTTAGGTGTTAGCTATTTTCCAACCTACCATCAATAAAGGATACATTGTTTGTTGTATTTCAAGAGCAAAAGATAAGTTATTTTTTAGGAATTGTAGTTTAGATACAAGTACTAAATTTTATATGATGTAGATGTGTATACTTTCTTATGAGTTATGAGATCTTATTTTCATAAGACGTACATATGTGTCTTTTATTTTTAATGTGAAAAATATATGAGAATTGTATTTGTTAATTTGTTATTTACATCAATAATGACTTCATATTAGAATATGTGTCACTTTGTGAGCTCAAACCCCTTTGTATGATTAAGGTTTCCTCTGATGGGGAGTGGAGGTGGCCCTTCTGCCTCTAGTGTAGAGACTTCTTCTTCTATTCCTCCCTCTTTTGATACTCCTCTGACCTCTAGCCATAAACTTCCAACCATTTTCAAGCATTCCCAGTCTCTACAACAACCACCACCAATGATCAATGGCTAGAATAAGTTGGTGTTGTACGTTACCATTGTTAGATTGGGTTAAAGTGGTGGATAGGTCACTATCACGCACTAGAAGTGTTATTGTTCATGATCCAAGAAAGTTGTTGTTTAAGGAAGGTGACCAAAGAACATGTACCTAATTTACTATCTATTCATGGACAATATAGAAATTTATCATCATTTTTTGTCCGTCGCCCACATTTTAGGGAAACCTATCAATGTGCTTCAATTGAAAAGATGTATGGTGCAAAATTGGAAGTATAGAAGCAATTAATAGGTTTATTCATAATGATTTGATCCTAGAGAGATTTTCTAATGAGGCCAATCCCAAAACCACTCTCAACTAGCGACCCTAATTCTTCAATGACTAGTAGGTGTTGGTCAGAAGATGGATGTTGGAGGTTGACATTCATAGAGTGACACTCAATGACTACTCCACTTATGGAGTCCTTGTCGTATGCGGGGAAACATTGGTCCTCAAGGTCCGTCATTATCATTGCTCACACCATTTTAGAAACAAGATCCATAGATCAATGGGTTGGTAGGTCCTTGCTTGGTTGTTCATAAATCTCTATTGACATTTCAACAGATGAAGACCCCTCCTATCATCATGGTGGAGCTACCAAATGGCAATGACTAGGAGATAAAGTCAATTATGAAGCAAACCAGATTGTTGTGATGCCTGTAAGGTGCTAAACCATAGTAATACATGTTGTCTTGTAGCAAGGAGAACCTCTATCATTCCATTGCCTCTAATGGTCATCACTAACAACCATGATCGGTCTCCAAGAAATATCAATGCAAATCAAGGCTTTCATGCAAGGATAAAGGCTAACACAAGTAGAAGGTGTTGGCTAAATGGACATCATTTAATCCCTTTGTTTTGATAATGACAAACATTTCACTCTTGTCGATCTAACGTGCTACTTGAGTGTTGCAGGAATAAGGTGGATGACAAATATTATGGAAGATCTATATGCTTGAATTATTGTAATTTCATGAAATGTAATTATTGTAAAAATTGTACAAATATATAATGTACAAGTACTTAGACATTATGTAAATCAAGCGTTAGATCTTCCCTAGCCAATCACCAAACTTAGATAGGTCATCCCCTTCAAAAGTGTCACATATGCACACTCATATACACACTTAGTACTTTAATTGAAACATTGAAACAGGGTCAATCTCGGTCGACAAAATCCTCGACCGAGACACTCTCGATCGACAAACTCCTTGACCGAGAAAGACCCAAGTAGCCGTTAGACACAGCTGACAAGGTAGTTGGTAGTTGGAGATGAACGTTGCATACACTTGCTCCAGAGAGTCTGTCGGTCGACAAACCCTCGATCGAGTAGGACTCTCGATCGACAAAACTTCGACCGAGATGAGTTCTGACAGCAACTTTCAGAATTAATTAACTAGTCATTGCTAAAGCAACTAAAGTGTACCTAACGGCTAGTTAAGCACTTAGAACCCCCTAGAAAGTGTCTAGAACATCCTTAAGCACTTGTAGGTCATTCCTATAAATATGACATGCCTTAGGACACCTAAACTCACTAACTCTACACTTGAGCAATCCTTGAGCATACACTTGCATTAGCAATCTATTTTGAGTAATTGAGCAACACTTGCAATTGGCTATTCTTCTCCTTGCTCTAAATTCGTGTCATGTAGGCTAGTATCTTCTAACCACCAAACCAACACTTCAATATTCATTGGTTAGGAGATCTATACGCTTGATATAGGCAAATCAAGCCTTGTGCATCAAAGGGTAATTGTAATATCCTTTTTCCTTTCTTGTTCACTCTTATTGCTTGTACTCTCCTTGCTACTCCTAGGGTTGGAGGCTACAGATTGGAGAGGGTCTTAATCTTGTTGGTGAAGAAGGAGGCTTTGGACTACTTCTAGAAGGTTGTTGCAACGGGAGGCTACTTCAAAGAGGAAGGCTACTTCAAGGGGGAGCTTGAAGTTACTTCAAGAAGGCTGCTTCGAGTTGGTGCAACTACTTCAAAGTGGAGGTTGTCCAAAGGGTGTAGAAAGTATTGTATTTTATGTAAATTCCTTGAGAGGTAATAAAATTAATACTTTCAAAATCCCGGTTGGGTAAGCAACCGGGTAGTGGATTGACTGCCTTAGTATTTGCTAAGGTTGGAACCACTCTAAACACCTTGTCTCCTTCTTGATTATTTCAATTGTGATTGTTTGAGTTAAAATTATTTTGAAATTATCATAAAACCCTATTCACCCCCCTCTAGTGGTTTTTCAATTGGTATCAGAGCAAGCTTCAACGAGCTCTAATCGAGTCTTGAAGAATGAAGGGTGGTGGTGCCTACAACCGCAAGCAAAGAAGCAGCTTGGACCAACCTTCAACAAGTTGCAATTGGTGCTTAGGAACAAGCCACACAACAATTGGTTGCCCATGGAGAGAACAGAAGGAAGAGGTCCACAAAAATTGCCTTATTGCTACAACAAGTGAAGAAGAAGAAGAGGTAAGCCTTTTTGATTTACCTAAAGAAGATTTAATTGTTAGTCTTCAAGAAACGCATGAAAAATATATTGAGTGCAAGAATAAATTAAAGAAATCAAATAAAGAAAATAATGAGTTACATGCTAAACTTCTTGTTCTTTCATCTGAAAATAAAGATCTTAAAAAAGTCATTGAAGATCATAATATTAAGCTAAAATCAATAGAAGCAGATTGCAATCTTCTTTCTCTAGAAAAGATAAACTTGCAAACTCAAGTAAATGATCTTAAAAAACAACCCATTTTGTGTACACATCTAGATTATGATACTATTGTGAAAGAAAGAGATTCCTTGTTATCTAATATAGATCAAGCAAAGTTAGACATAAGCAAAAGAATGGATGAAGTTGTTAAGTTGCAACAAAAAGTTAATAGTTTGAGTAACAATGATACCCTTGATAAAAATTTTAATAATTCTTATCATCAAATTGGAAGGAGAGGACTAGGTTATAATCCTAAAGGAAAAGCTTATCAAAAACCTAGTTGGAGAAAAACACAAATGCATGAAAATCAACCTATGTATGTACCTAAAGGCACAAATACATATGTACCCAAGAACAATCCAGAACAAAATCATAGAAAGAGATATGAGGTTGATTCTATATGTTGTCATTACTGTTTACGCCTTGGACATTATTCCTTCTCCTGTCCTGACAAGAAAAAAGATGTTGAGTTAGTATGGGTTCCAAAACCCCCAAAATAGATGAGTTAACTTAAGTTGAGATATGACCAAAGACTCTAAGTTGTACATCTTTATGTCTATCTCAACTTAACATAATAACAAAGTTATTCAAGTAATTACAATTTCCAATTTGAAAATACACAATTTTAATAAACTCGTAGAAACACATCTTTAAAATTTATCTTTATTTGGGTTCCCAAAATCTATGGATTAGAATATTATTAGTTGAGATTTAACCTAAATAAT
Organism: Alisma plantago-aquatica; assembly: GCA_963693085.1. Lineage (NCBI taxonomy): Eukaryota > Viridiplantae > Streptophyta > Magnoliopsida > Alismatales > Alismataceae > Alisma > Alisma plantago-aquatica. Next base: position 693,372,481 of record OY856413.1, read on the forward strand.
ACCTTGATATTTATAGGTTTTATCTCAATAAACTAAGTTTTTAAAATTACATAATTGAATTAACAATAGTATATGTTCTACTTGGAAAAGAATTACTGAAAACAGTACAAATATAGTCTCGGTCGAGAAACTATTCGACCGAGAACACTTTCGGTCGAGAAATAGTCGACCGAACAGGTTCCTGTTTTCAAGTTTGCAATAAATCTGAATCAGTTTTTTTGTTAAATTAATCTAGTTTGTTATCAATTTGTTGTTGATGATTGACTTAATATGCAGATCAAGAATGAATCTTGGAGACCATCTTTTCATCAATACATATTGATCTTTTTCATCATGAATTGTTGAATAAAAGTACAACATTATGAAAATTAAATCCTTAAAAACATATTGCAAAAGTACTATATGAAGACTGATTTTTAAACAAACCTTATTGAAAAAGTTGATTAAGCCTGTTCATGGTTTGTCTTAAAATTGAAAACTTATGAACTTGAATGAGATTATTTTGGCTTATTATCTACATGGTTTGTCTTAAAACTGAAAATGATGAATCATGTTGTTTTAAATCAAGGAAATTACTATTTTATCATAATCCTCATGGTTTATCCTAAGTATTCCTTGATCATGTGTATTGAAATTTAGTTTAAATGATCATGATCATTGTATTTCATGAAATTATATGTTTGTATCTTGATCACTGTATCGTGGATATTCTTCTACCGTTCTATCAAAATCATTATACCATGATCATTGTGTTTCATTTTTACTTGGTTTGTCTAAAATAATCTTTGATTTATATATACAAACCATAAATGGATGATCTTTGTGATTACAAATATTGATGATACTATCATTGAAAATGCCTTTTTACATAACACTAAAACTCTATGTAATAAATGCATCTTGACATAATAGAAAATGATTATTGTATACATGGCTTGTAACAAATGAATGATGATGCTATGACAAGCCAAATAGTGTCTCTTAGAACAAGAATACTAATGTTTTATCTAGCTGTGTGTAAAATTTTGACTTTAAGACATTAATCTTGCTTTCAAGGATATATGTTTCTAAAGAATCTTATGATTAATCTAAAAATAAGGGTACAAGAAGAAATGGGATTTGATATTTATGTACCCATAGCAAAGCTTATGAGACATCATTCACAATGAATGTAAACCATACATTCTAGAAAAATCAAGGTCAAAGATTTCACTATGATGCCCATATTAAGTCTTCATAATAGGTATCACTTAATGTGGGTACCGCATGTAATCTTTTGTTTAGGTTGTGGTTATGCTCTTGAAGATCCAAGATAGTTGAGAGTTGTGTGGCGAGCTGATGTACAGGTGGACATGTTGTCTTAAGATCCTGTTGTTTAGTTGTAGCACATGTATATGTATAAGTTTGTTGTTCAATATGTAATATCAAATGTTGTAACAATTCATGTTGTAATTATATGTTGAATGGTGAACATGTGTTGTGGTTTATTTAGTGTTCATGTATATGTGCTACTGATTGTTTCCTTATGACTTCCTCTGATTTTCTTCTTCTTAGCCTCGTGTGGGATGTTTAAATTGGGATTCTCGTTGAGGTGAGGGTTTCAATTTGGACGTCGCACATCAGATTAAGTTTAAGAAAATCCGGGGACGTCACAACTTTACGTTCTCATTTCTCCTCAAGGTGCCAAGTTGAGACAATCCACGCCCAAATCCTGAAGTGGGGTTTTTCATTCAATATTTTTGTTCTGAACTCTCTGATCCACTTGTATGCTAAATGTGGATCCAAAGGAGTTATTACTACCCAAAAATTGTTTGACCGAATGATAGTTAGGGATCACGTTTCATGGAATTACATGAATGGTGGTCTTATCAGGGGTGATCAGTGGAAGGAGGCACGTAGGCTCTTTGACGAAATGTCTGACAAGGATATAATCACTTGGAACATGATGTTGGATGGGATTACAAAGGAAGGAGAAATGGATGAGGCTTATGAGATATTTACAAGGATGCTTGAGAGGAATGTAGTCTCGTGGCCAACCTTGATTGCTGGCTATTGCAAGAAGGGAGATACAGACACCGTTAGGATGTTATTTGACAAAATGCCTTTTAGGAACTTGGTCACGTGGACGATCATGATTTCTGGCTATGCTGAAAAAGGGATCGTTAAAGAGGCTTGTATCTTATTCTACCATATGCATGGACTTGGAATAAGACCAGATAGTGCAACTCTAATAAGCATGTTAGCCGCTTGCGCTGAATCATGACTTCTTTCTTTAGGTCGGAAAGTCCACAACTACATTGATAAGAACAAGATTAAGTGTACCACTTAGGTCTTTAACTCTCTTATTGTTATGTATGCCAAATGTGGCCACATCCAAGAATCATGGAAAGTCTTTAATGCCATGACTTCAAAGGACAAAGTTTCCTGGAATGCAATGGTTCAGAGTTTGGCTGATCATGGGTGTGGGGAAAATGCACTTGAGTTGTTCTTGAGAATGGAAAGAGAAGGAGTGACACCTGATGGTGTGACATTCATTGGAGTTTTATGTGCATGCACTCATGTGGGCCTTGTTAAAGAAGGTCAGCATTACTTTGCCAGAATGGAGAAAGATTATGGTATTAAACCTCAAATCGAACATTATGAATGCATCATTGACCTTCTAGAACGTGGTGGGTCACTTATGGATGCATTTGAGCTTGCAGAAAACATGTCATTTGAACCCAGTGTAATTATCTGGTCATCTCTTCTCAGAGCTTGTATAACTCATAAAAATGTGTGCCTTGTCGAGATGGTAGTTGAACGACTTATCACATTGAATTCAACAGATTCTACAACCTATACTATCATGTTGAATATTTATGCAAACACTGGAAGTGAGACAGTAAGGCTAAGATTAGGATGCAAATGAAAAGTTCTGGGGTTCAGAAACCATCGGGTGTCAGTATGATTGAAGTGGACAATATGGCACATGAGTTCACTATGAGTGACATGGTTAGCCCACAATCCAATAAGATTTTGCATATGCTTCACCGCTTGGGGAATGATATCAAACGAGCTAGCTATGATCCCCAGGATGAACTTGTGATTTCATAATTGTCATTGTTCCATACAATGATTGTGAATAGAATTTTTTGTCTCCCCAATTCAAGAGGAAGGAGTTTTCACATTTAGGCATGGACAGTGATATCCTTTCAACCATGGGCATAGACAGCTCTGCAAGATAGAAGGCAAAAGCCTCACCTTTCTTTAAGACAGAACTGAATTGTATTTCAAAGAAGGGAAAGCACTTGAGTCGGTTGAGTAGACAGATAAAGGATACAAGAAGATCAATGTTGTCTATGAATATTTCCAGATATTGAGTCTTTATCTCTCACCTGACATGGATGCATTGCACTAGGGACTTGGGTGGGTCGAGGGGTACAAACGAAAGTTATGTTCTTTAGTTTCAAAATTGATCCTGCCTCCTCAAAATCTAGATCGACCAGGTAAATCACAAGCATACTTTACAATGCAATCTCTATTCTCATGATCTCATGCCAAGTCAGTCGAACTCAATTGGCCAGCCTCCTGATGTTGAGAGGTCATGAGATACAATCACAGTGGAACTATGGGTAGTACTTAAGGTAGCAGTGGGAGGTTGAACAATGATGTTGTGGTGTTTTGGTTTTTCATTCTTTGGGAAAAGATAAGTGATATGTCATTTATTCATTTGCATGTGTGATGAATGGGAAAAAGACCTATTTATTTGAACACTTCGTATTTGGGATTGTCCCTTAAGAGACATATTTGGGATTGATGTTTTTAGCTGTTCTACCCTGGTGTCTGCTTAAAATGTCTTGAAGTACTTTTTCTTTATTGTATTGTTTTCTTCAGCAAGTAGCTTATCTACATGAAATAATAAGATAGTTATGTGAGCCACATATGTGTTATAGAGTGGTTGACTGGATTTTCTATTATGTGGACAAAGTTTATTTCTTTTCATGGCCCTTGAAAAGAATGATGTACATACACCCATCATGTTATCATTCGCCTGTCGATCATGGCCTTATGACTTAGTCCCTATTAGCCTTCTGGGGATTTATTATTTTGCCCTAAAAAGGTGAGTGAATAGTCCTATCCCAGATATAGAGTTTGCTTTTTCAACTTTTTTTTGACAACACAGGAGTTTTCATTCATCCTGACCCCAGGCCAGGACAAACAAGAAGAGACCATATCTATCTATATACATCCTCCACCATCAAAAATGCCAAAAGGGAAAGAACCCCGGCGAAACCTATCTATCAAAATTTTGTATTTGTCTAGGAAAACTAAAAGGAACCTCCCACTTGTCTAGGAAAACCTAGAGTAAGGAACCTTCCACCTGTCCATCATGATCATTCCTTTCACCCTTCATGGGAGTCCCCACAGATCCCTAATCACAATCACTCCCCTGTCATACCTTCTCCAACCACCAAGGCATCTAGCTACTAAGTTAGCTTCTCTGGATATGCACATACCCATTATAGAATGGATCTCCATCTGGACCTTGATCTCCCTGAAGAAGGGGTCCAGTCTCCAATGATGGGTTGCCCCAGCCCACACTACATTCACCAAAGGTGGGTTATCCATTTCTATGATATCAATCCTTTTGTTCTCATCATCACAAATCTTACGAACAACAATTAACGATTGCACTCTAGCTTCTTCATGTTCACTAGCTCTGCTCCACACCCTAAAAGCCTACTCCATCCTCCCTTCACTGTTTCAGACAATACCAACACAACACCACCTCCTCTCACCCTCTACATTCTTGTCATTCCCTATGGCCAGGTTCATCTTCTTGCTTTGGAAGTCTGGGGGATGGCTGGCAACCAGTTCTAGCTGGCGAAGCATCAACCTACTTTGTTCAACTTACCTTGCAACTTCAAATTAAGGTGGTTTTAGTTTGCTAGGATACAAAAATAACCAGTTACAGGTGTTCACTAGGGTATAACAACTCTTGACTATTACTTTATGCTAGATAGTACTTCCGTTTTAATCATGTCAACTATACCAAGCGTTTCTAGTTTTTGCAATTGTAATTTCGTTAATTGTTTATTTCTTGTTTCCTAAGATGATTAATTATATTTCTCTATGTGATAATATAGGTGATTTGAACCCTATTTCTTGATGGGCATGTCCAAATGGAGGACCAAATTGTGAAGAGTTGAGACATGGAGGACGGTGAGCTGGGATTTGCTATGATAGACATGAAGCCTATTTAGTGAAAAGAGCATGTATATACATAAGGTGACCAACCACATGGCCCAAATAATATATTAGGACAGACAGTTTTTATATAGAGACAGCTTTTCACAAAATCTGATTTGCCCTTGCCTTAATTTCCCCATCTTGTTTCCTCTTTACATTTTCGTCCATCCATGAAAATAAATAACCTTTGTCCATTAAGAAAGAAACTTGACACACTTTTACTCTTTAAAGGTTTCTCCTACTGTGATCTACATTAAAGTAACTGTTAATGAAAAATATAAGGAGAAACATTATCATAATATTCCTACAGGAGAACTCACATTTTTAACATGATTCCACCTTTACTTGGGATTAGGAACCCTCCTTTTGAATCCTTGTCACAAGTGCTTGTCTTTCTGCAAAATCCTTTATTCTCTTCATCCCATTCGCTCATTAAGATATCATCTACTAGTGAACCTGTAAATATTACATTCCTAGTACTTAAATGAAGCCTAGTGTTTCTAAGTTTGATAACATCCGTAGTTAATGATTGGTTTCTTTTCCTCGAACTCCCTTTCCTAGGAAGTAGAAGCTGAAAGAATGCATTGACAGCTGAATTTACTTTCCTGTTCTTGATGTTATCTTTTCATTGACCAAGTTTGATCTGCATCTGGTGATATTTCATCTATTCCCAGTACGTAATTTTTTAATACAATATTGACCAAGTTTTGTTCACCTTAAATGACACGCTCCTCTCAAAACTGTTCAGTTACTATCTTTTTCACCATAAATCTTTTGTACATCCATCCATTAAACATTTTTTTTTATTTGCAAGGTTTGCCATTTGACAATCCTGTGCATTCATATCTGTAGTCAATATTGTGTTACAAAAAAGTTAATCGGATGAAAGAAATAGCCAGCCTGTAGTATAACAGTTACTGGCAGAACTTACCTTGCTATGTCAAAGAAGGGCAGCGTACGAGTTGTTTGCTTGGATTAGATATGAAAGGCATGCCAAGAATAGAAGCTGGCATTTAGGTGGAATAGCAACTACGTCTTGCTGACCTGCAAATGTGATTGTCTGCGGTTATTACTGTCGCGTTACTAAAATCAACCAAACGTGAAGATTTTACTTGATTTTGAAGCATGAGGTGCCACCGTAATTCTTGGTATCGTGAATGGTTACAATTAACATATTCTTTTCTAATTCGTTGTTGCAGTGATCACAAATCACTATCACTCTTCTAGGTGGTTTCCTAGATCTTCACTTCTTAAAGAACATGCAAATGGCCTTTTTGGTTGAAGGTTTTTTTTTTTTGGTAACAAGTGGATGTTCAAATCGAGTTTCTTAACAAGCAATGCCGAAATAATCTACGTCCATGAGATGGATATCCCTGTTTAAAATCTAGTAAGTTATTATGGTATCATTGAAACGCTTCTTGCCCAGGTTCTATACACTGCAAGAGACAAGAGTCCTATATTTCCTTTTTATTTAGCATCCATGAAGGGAATATTCTCCTGTTTTGGAGGCTAGTGCAGTGTTGTTTTGTATCCTGACTTTCATTATGGTATTATGCAAATTTGTTGTCTATGTGATGATCAAGCGTCTTTGAGTGCAAGGGATGGCACGGTCTATGTTGTTTTCTATTGCCTTGGCTTATGAAAAATCTATATATGCTGTGACATCTTGGTGTTGGAGTTTTTGACGTAGCAAATTCAAAAGCTCCTACTCTCCTTCCCTCCTTAGAAGTTGTTCCCAACTCAGATTTGGTTGAGCTCTTGAGAAAAATTTATTTCCGTCTGAGATGGGTAGAGTTCTTTAACCACCAAACAAGGGATCGTTTTTGACTCGATAGGGGATTTAAGAGACATGGATTCCATATGTAAGAAATACTCATCAAAGGAAGTGGTGATCTTACACAGCAATGTTAGCAAGCCTATTTCTTCTAAAAGTAACCTTGTGTTGGAAGACAAGTTTGAGGAGAGGGTAAACATCATCACTTCGGGCGCGTTTGTTTGAGCGGATATGCAGATAGATGGGACTCTGTATCCCACTAGAACCTATAGTCCTACGTTTGGTTGCCAAAGTGTTAAGGTGGGATGGCTAATCAACGACACTCGAGTCTTATATGATCGGGATTCTTCAGTTCCACACGCCCCCAGGTATTTATCGGGACTCACCAGACTCGTGCTTTTCAAAGACTGATCAAAACTTGTGATACCCTTGCGTGGAGTGATCTCCTCAAAAATTTGTTTTGGTGCAACGCCTCTACCTTCCGCCGCCCATATTCAAGCCTTAGCGTCTACCTTGATCAACCTCCTGCTACCTCATGGCGCATCTACCCTTCTGCAACAACGTTGTTGCTCTATAACCGCATTGAGATCCCTTCGATGCCGCTTAACTGCACCAACTATCTTGTGACTCCAGTTCATGAATCTTCCCTGACTATTGTGTTTTGTGTGACATACACATCCACAACCAACCCCTACCATGATGTCTATCAGACCAACCGATCTGCAGACTGGATGCTTCATTTTCCTCCCTCGATCCTGCTACGGGTACAACACCTCTATGCTTCTGATTTGAAATAAGAAGAGGGCCCCACGAAATCCTTGAGAGGTTTGAAAAGGAAGAAGGGACATTGTGGATGTCGATGAAATCTTGTTCGAGCACGTTTTCTGGCTGGTCCAAGATGGGGACTTCGTTGCCATACTCGGGATGTAGCTCCATGAGTTCATCTATTTCTACACAAACTGGGACTTGAGAAAATCGACGGCCGTATCCGACAATCGAAGAAAAATGGATCCATAGTTGTGGTTGATACAGGTTCAGGTAGCCGATTTGGTGAAGCTCCCTTCATATGTGGTCTGGAAATATTTAACAAGAGTCGTTTCGGTAGAGAAACCAGAGCGGTGGATTTACAAGTATTCGGCGATCGAAGAAAAAGAAAGATCCGTAGCTGTGGTTGACACAGTCCCAGGTAGCCGATTTGGTGAAGCTCCCTTCATATGTGGTCTGGAAATGTTTAATAAGAGCCAATTCAGCAGAGAAACCAGAGTGGTAGATTTACAAAAATTGATCTACAAGCTAGTAGCTCCGTTCCGATCACAATCAACCAATCCTATCCATGATTGTATCCAAACATGGGATCAGAAATCAAGATTCCATCCTCTCTCTATACCTACCCAAGCAATCCTTCTCTTTGTACCACACCAATACTATATTGTTAACCAAACATGGCGTTAGACCTTCAACGCAGTTTGGAGCACCAAATAACTAATTCAGCAAAGCACGTTCCTGCCACCTACATTTTGAACTTCCTGACTGGGGACTTTTCCATTGACGAAGTGTGATATGCTAAGAATGTGGCATGATTCACTTTCAAGTCCTACCGGTCAAAGTTGGTTGATCAGCTCTAGAGATATCCATTAGAAAGGATATCCACTAGAAAGTCTAGAACATGTGAAGGAATAACAGATTTGAGTTAATAAATTTATAATAAGAAGTTCCTAGGTGTTAGTTTAAAGTTACACTTAATCAATGTGAAACTCAAACTGATATGGGATGTGCCTAAATAGAGTGAACAATGGAGAATGTAAGCACTGCCTTTCTACTATTTCATTGACCATCTATAAACACAATTTCTTTGGAAGGCAATATTCTTTACGTTGATTAATATGAGAAGCTCTCGTTTTATATACCATTACCCGTTTGACCACAATTGTCTTGATTCCCTCAAGTGGCAACGCCTTATCTTGTTGTTATGACGACACTCTCTAGAATAGGATTTGGAGGGTGGAAAAGCGGAACTTCTATCTAGATGTGTTCCAACTTCTCTGTAGAATGGCTCCAACGTCCCCAATGTTTGACACCTCCTTCAGTGCTCTTGGCTCAACATCTCCTCTATATGACATCTTCTCCAACCTGTCACCTCTAGACATATCTCGGATAACAGCAACAACTTTTTGACTGGCCTATTGTATAGAAAAATCATGTATTATTCTTTCCCCTCCTCCCTCCCTCGCTCGCATTTCTTGTGGCATTAGAAGTTGGAACAAATTAGTACAAAATCGGCTCATTCTTTGGCACTGCTCCTACAATCAGAAACCCTAGCCGACTTTGTTGTATGTTCCACAACTCATGATGAGGATGGGTGGTCTCTTCCCGTGCCAACAATTGTACTCCACTAGGCATCCATGGCTGGATACCGAGATGAAGAATCTCACACATCACAATCTAAATAGAAAAACAAAATGAATGGCATACAATAAAATAGTAACAAGCGGATGAAACACAACACACTAGACTATGTAAACACATCCTTCAACACTCGTCTCTAGATGAGGGTGGACGATCCAACTTCTAATAGACTCACACTCCCTCAATCATGGCAATACTTGGTCTATGACTTTAACACAAGTTGGATCACCATCGCCATTGGCAGTCTTCCATGTATTCTTCCACGCTGATAACCAAAACCGACTCTATTATGTATGGGCTTAGAATACTCTCATCAAAGAGATTGGACTTATGCATGAAAGGATCATGGAGCTCCTCCTAATAGGAGATAACAGCACCTATCTATAATTTCTTGATAAGCAAGCACACACACCTACTCCTACCTCTGGCATTCTTGGGGACCCCTGATCTTTCATTATTCAATGGGAAAGAATTTCATTAAGCTCATACAACCTTACCTCAAATACCACCCCAAGGGAACAAACACTCCCAACATCACCACAATGAAAACCCTCACCATGGAATATATGAAGCTCACAGGTACACCGATTGGATGATGCTAACGACCATGATAAACAATCAACAATCACCATTCACCAAATGAAGCAACAAGAGATGACCATGTCAAAACAACTATATAAAATCAAAATGTTGAAAACACCTTTCAACCAAGAATACCAGATGAACAAAATGTGTACATGTATTATTCTAACCTAAAATTGATAAACACTATTGAAGAAAAATAAATCTTTTATCTTGTTCATACTCTATTTAATATAATAAAGTCATCAAAATGGATCACAGTTTAAAACATGATGTGCCATAAACATTTTTTATTGATGTCGCCAATGCTATAGGATAGGGCATAAATATTACAATTGTCATACCCAAAATTCCATTTTGCATGCAAAGGCAATGTCCACTTCTCTAAACTTTGCTTCTTTCATAGACATTCTACCACCTCTTGCTTATCAGATTCCGCCTATGATCATATAAAAAAACACATGGTCATGTCTCCATCCATACTCGGTGAGATTCTTCATGTACCCTTCATAGGTCATCATTCCAAACATACAATAAGCTCACATCATATTCCTGGTTCCAATAGCATACATTGTGATTATGCTACCAATTGTATATCATTTTTGCCCCTATGTAACATCTTCATGTAGTAGAGCCAACCCGAGTCTCCTTCACCAATAAAAAACATGCTCCCATGCATAACTACAACATCGGCCCTTCACATTCCCCATACAGGAACACAACGACAACCACAAACCACCCTTATATCAAAAACTTCCTCAGACCTCTTCCCCCTCTTTCTCCTCTTTCCTTGAGAAACCCAAACCTCTACAGACTATCTACACTACTTCCCTCCACCTTCGATTTTTGCATTCCCAACCATGGTACAACATTTTGAAAACCACAACTTAGATACTTTCATTGACCTACATGTTAACTCCATGAGGACCCTCAAGGTTCTCACTAGTTGTAGCATCCTCAATAGCATAAAGAACAACCTTGATAACAACCAAGTGAATATTATGCATGTCACATGGTTTTTATCCCTCCTCCTACCTAGTTACACCATCCTTAAACCTATGATCTTGTCCTCCACACTGTCAATCTACTCTCCCTCCATTGGGACTAAACTAGACCATCTAGATGGTCTCTCTATCACCATCCTAGTGAAGATATCTTTGTACAAGAACATATTACCAAATGTTCCCTTGATATAAGTGATGAACTAGCTAAATCTAGTGGATCAGGATGGGATTCTATTTCTAACCTATCACCGCATCTATGGGTTGTTGGCATTTTCAAAAAGAATTGCTACAATGGTGGATGCTTATCTTCAATTCATTAGCACTGATGCTCTTTACCGCATGAACTACATCAAAGCTTTTTGCATCTTCTTTGTCACACTTGAGATTTGAATTACTGGTACCCTGAAGATCTATTTAGGGGAGATCATTTACACCATTAAACCCTAGGGAGAAAATCCTCATGACATTCCATTAATTTTTTTTAACCTCACCAACCACCTCACTTCATGGTTCAACCCTAAAAAATCACACAACCCATATCCCATTGTAAATATAAAAATTGTCCCTCCCAACAAAAGACATTTTTGGGTTAGAAAATAAAATTTCAGCATACATATTTGCACTTTTAGTAAAACTAACTTACACCTCACCACAAACACAACACATAAATACCACATAAATGGCCACATCTTTCTTCCCTCAATCACTCTATGAGAATTAACATAGACTTTACGCACCACCCCACGCATATTGACAACCTTCTTGACACCACCCATACTTCTAAATCCAACCCTACCACTAAACACACCTCACCAAGTTTTAAAATTTGCAATATGGTGCAACTTCTAAAATCTGAAATCATTGGAGAGTTGAGCATAGACAACAATGATCCTCTTGCTCCTAAACATGGAAAACACCCTTGAACCATGCATGGACAACATCAAACTATCAAATGTACATTGGATTTCCTTAAGAAATGAAACTTGTTTGTTGTAAATGAACCAGATAAAGACCCTAATACTTTCAAGTTCAATGATAATCAAGTTTACCCTATCCTAAACAATATTCAAAATATCATGTCGTGAGAAAAAGATTTATATTGTAGCACTTTTTCTAGTAGGATAGGTATTTCTTTTGACTCTATGCTTGATGCAAATTTCACACTCTTTGAACTTGAAAAAATCTAGGATGGCATAGTTACCATCCTACTTTTCATGCAACATAACAACTCATTGAACTTACCTTATGACTCACCTTTACACTATTTGTCTCGATGTCATCATGATCATTACATCCTCAAATTTCTATGATATAGATATTGTTGATAGACGTCGACACATCCTTAGATTCATTCATGCTAATAAGATCAACCGTCAACACATCCTTAGATTCATTGACACTCATAACATCAGCCTCATTTCACTTCTAGAGAATAAAATGCACCTTAGTCCTTTTCAACTCCATACTATAGGTGGTCCTTTCATCTTGTAATGGATCCAACACCATCTCTCAACCTTAGTGAAGTTATTATTCTAGGATGGAACCCTCACACCTTCTTATATGTTGACCATTTATTAATATATATTGCATCATTGTCCACTTTGAGAATATGGACAACAACTTGACTTAGACTTTCACTATGGTTTATGATGAACCAATTCAACAAAAGAAACATTCATTAACGAACTTGAAATCCTTCAATATATTCATGCACCCTCTCATGGGGTTATAGGAGATTATACCAACTTTACGCAGAGTATGTCCTCAAAGACTCTCATCTTGAATCACATCCTTACACTCTCACCATTTTTGTGGTAAAATATTTGACCAATTCATTCAAAATCACCACATGATTGATGTCTCAACGTCAAATGTTGTATACACATGGAACCAAGGGGACATATGTACCAGGCTTGATTGCTTTCTGTGCACACAATCCTTTGGCTCACAATACCCTTTATCATTGGTATGTGCCACTAATAGTCTACCTACAAAAACTTCCCCACATCTTGAATACCAAAATAATATCACGAGGACCTAAATTATTTCACTTTGTAAGAATTTGGACCGCACACACTGATTTTTGTAAAAAAAACATCAAAGAAAAATTGATCAACCGACCATATGATATTGAACCTGGTTCACATATACACCAAAAAATCTGGTAGAATCTTAGAATATGGAAAAACATCCTTGGGAACATCACTGAGGCACTCTAGTTGTTATAGTAATCCACAATCATACCCAACACATATTCTTGTACTGAAAGAAGAATACGATGTGTAAGCAATGAGACAAAAAAATGAATCAATGAAGGAGAAAAAAAAACATAAAATATTATCATAAGATTTGCAACAACTAAATTATCCATACTCACGGTATTAATATCAATAAGTTCCTTACCTCCAATAAACCATAAATCATAAAACAATTTGATATGTTATTTAGAACTCTATTCAAACATGATCAACACTACTACACCCAATTTCACATAAATGGTAATACTCTTTGCCCTAAAAAGATCTAGAATCCCCTATACCTCATTGCTCCTTTACCTGAGGATGAAATCAAAAAGTTATGCAAAATATAGGAGTATATAAATCACCAGGACCTGATGGATTCAACCTAGATTTCTACGACAACAAATAGGTTAACAGTAAAAACATTACATGACTTATTTGACTACATACATGGCCACTATGACATTACTTACAAACTAGGTTCTCTCAACCAAACTTATATAGCCATGATAAGAAAATAGGAAACTCATCTATGGTTAGTCACCTCAAACTTATTAGTTTGATCAATGCATCCTATAACATCATTGCCAAAGCACTCAGTTCATGTTACAAACCTATGGTCTACAATATCATCAACCATCAACAAATGCCTTCATTAAATGTTGTACTATACATGATGCATACATCATGGTCAATAAGATGATACATACTTTCCATGATAGAAAGATCCCACTCTCAACTCTCAAATTAGATTTTGAGAAAGCCTTTGATAATATAAACTGGAATTTCCTCATCTCTTATTTAAAAGGTTATATATTTCCATCCAAATGGAACAATTGGATACACTCATGAATAATCTCCTACCACTTTTTGACAATCATAATGGTCTTTTCTAGTTCCAATGAACTTAGACAAGGCGATCCACTTTCACCATATCTATTTATCCTTGTCGCATTTATTCTGACCAAGATATTTCAACTCACTATTGAAAACAATATCATTGAGCCTCCCCATCCAAGGACAACAATAACTAACAGAATATGTTGACATCACATTCTTTTCCTCAAGCCAAATGATAACAAATCATGAAGACCATCCATATTCTGGGTATTTTCTCACATCTATAGGGTCTCATAATAATCTTCCATAAATCCTCCAATATGGGTAAACTTGTCATAGAATATGATGTGGACATATTTGTTCACCTACTACAATGTATAGAGGAGAAATACCCCACAAGATATTTAGGGTTGCCTCGATCACCACATACATTGCCTCTACTTGTTGGTGTTAGTGAGGTATGCCCATAGAGCCAATCATATGATGATTTACATGGAATATAACTCAAAGGATTTGATTAATACTTATAACAGAAAGCTTCCAATTCATTCTGTTTCATTCAGTTATGAGATAATGAGGAAACACTATAAATGTCTAGAGAATAATATTACTCGATAACTTATGTCTTCAAGTATAAAACTTATGGAAATGAGATCGTACGAATGTTAAGTGTACATTAAAATATTCTCATTATGTCCCTAGTCGGTTGTTACTGTGGAAGGTAGACAGACACACCAACAACACATAAGACTGGAGTCTGACTTGGTAGATGAATGAGTCTCACAAAGTCATGATACGACAATATCAAACCAAGCACACAGATACATGTTAGGGAATAGTGTATCGGACAGACTCACCTTGAGAGTGACACATGGAAACCATCATATGATAAGTCATAGTCAGCTCTCATAGTGAAGGTGGTGATTGTGATTCATAGACATGAAATCACTATACTCATCACATGTCGTTGGGTACACTTTGACATCATCAAACACGGTCCTGAAACATTGGTTGTTATAAAGGGGATGATTGGGTGACTTTGACATGTGGGAAAAGACTTTGAGTGATAGATATGCAATTTTCCCCTCCTACTGCAGTATGATATCCTAGCCACTTGATAAGTGAGACTGAAAAACACATGCACATGCACATGTGAATCAATATATATTATTGAAGTGACATTATCTCAGACAGTATGCTCTTGGTTCAAGAAAGATTAGATGAATGTTGAGAGGATGATGAGTCCATGCCTCAAGTTCACTCTAGATATCAGAGACAAAGGAATTATACAATCACTACAAAACCTTACACATATTGTAGGTTGAAGTTGATCTCCAACTTTCCATTCACTTGGATAGCACTGATGTGCAATTAGGCACCGCTCCTTGCTTGTGATGTCATAAGATAGTTATGGACATTCACTGCCTAAGTGATATGGGACCTATAGGGTCACACATAAAGGAACTCATCTGGAAGAGGTGTTTACCTTGAATGATGATTGGATTGATTACTAAAGTGTTTAGGGTTTCAATTCACGCAACACATTGACTGATTGGTTTTCCAAACAACCATCTCACTGAGTGAGACAACCGTTTGGGCAGCCATACAGATGTCTCAAGTGTTGAGATGACTGTTTGGGTTGTCAAGCAGATCAGAGTTCAAATTGGCTAAGTTTTGCCCTTGAACTGACTGATTCAATGTGATTGAACTGACCAGATTATCTCAGACTCACCATACTATTGTTTGGGTGAGTGAGACGGGCGTCTCTCTTGAGTGAGATGGCTTGGTTGTTCGAATGAATATTCTAAATGTTCCCGAATAGTTTTGATTGCACATACTTGAAATGTAAGTAAATTAATATGAGATATTAATTGGAGTCAAAATTGCCAAATTCGTATATGCTTGGGAAACTACCAAATGGCCATTTGGCAATGTGAGATGATAGTCTCGGTTGACCAGATGACCGTCTGGGTTACCAGACACCCGTTTAGGCTATCACAGGTTGTGAAAATTCAAGATCTTCCAGTCTTTTCCACTCATGCACAATCTTGTATAGACTGGGAACCCTGACCCTAGACTCTACTATAAATAGAGGGGTATTGGAGGCTTCCCAAAGAAACATAGACAACTGAGAATCCATTCCACTGACAACTGTTTTCTTCTCTGGTTGTGGTAACTGAGAGAGACCAAGAAAGTCCTACCTGGTTAGGGAAGGATAGCCATAAGAGAGAACAATTGATCGTTGTTGTTGTGGGAGAGAAAGTTGGTGACCAATACACCAACATAAGGGACAACTACTTCCTATCTAATTTAGTTGAACGATAGGAGTTCTAGTTGGTCTGTGTGGACTACTCTAGAGATAGGAGTCCTCTGACTGCTGGTCAAAGAGCAAAGTCAGCCTACAGTCTGTGGTGAGACAAAGAGTCACTGCAGAAGTTGTTATTTCATTGTTTGTGGTGAAGACCAGGAGTTGCACAACCACTGTCTAAGAGAAACTAGTTGACAATTACAAAGAAGTGAGTTGTTGTCGTTGGACTTACTCTAGGACCAAGTATAACTCACTACTTCATCCTTCCTATTTCATAGTAGTTGATGCAATCTTGCTTTTATGAGAATACAAATAGATAAATTTTTTGTTTCCATTGCTATAATCTGGGCTAGGATTTCCCAACAGTGGTATCAAAGACATGTTAATTGATTATGATTAAGAATAATCGATATGATCGGATCTTGGTTTAATTGTTTACTTATTGCATATGATGTGAATATTTAAATTTCTCTCATATCCATGTCCAATAAAAGACCACATATTCCCAAACTAATATATATATATATATATGATATACATGCAATTTACACGTCACCTAAAAGCAATTTTGATGGTGGATGTGTAGCGTGGTTATGTCCTAAACCCTATATTTGTGTGTGATTGGATGGTTTGGTTCCTGTTTATCTTGGTATGCGTATTGATCCTCTACCTCCCTCCTCCCAATGTAAAGCTAATGCTTTCCTACCTTTTCTCCCCTCGAATGTAACTCGAGGTTTCTCTTATTCAATGTAATAAAGTAGCAATAGGATAGTTTTCTTTCTTGCAATAATGAGGATGATGATCATTGTCAGTTGAGATGATGAGCTCATGAAATGAGACGACTGTATGGAGGACCGTGGAGGATAGAATGATGAAACCATACAACTACTTGGTAGGCCCAAGCGACTATCTAGAAGGAAGCCATACATCAGTTGGATAGTAGGCCAGATGACTATCCCAATGGGTCCAGCTGACCGTTTGGAAGGAGTCCAAGCATCAGTTGGATAGGAGGACCAACCATCTGGAAAGATGACCAGTTCAAAGGTTGATCTGATCTATCCAGACTGACAAGCACATGTCTACACCAACAACAAATTCATACATATGATCTAATGATTGACCTAGGTGGTAGTAATTCCTTGTGGCTACAAGGAAATACAAGTAGACATGGCTATAACCATCACTTTTTGTTTTATATTGCATGTTTACATTGTGGGATATAGCATGTATATGATACATAAGATATATGTTGTGATTGGATACAATATATGTATATATATGATATATATAAAACCCCTCAATGAAACATATTAAGTCTAAGGTGCTTTCCAATAGAAATACACATGAAAAGCTTATTCGGTCAAGCACAGGTTAAGCCAAAGTATGGTGCGCCATCTACTCTGTGGAAGTGTGATGGTAGTAATGTAGGATCCGCAAAAGCTAGATGCATTATTATTGTATTGGCTATTGGGTCAGGCTTAACTGGTGACTTGGAGAGACCAAGCCCAGAGGCATGTAGATGATCATGGAAAGGTGTTTTGCATATCATCTATCCAAGAGTTGCATGTGATCCAATTGGCATGATAACCTACCTAAATAATTAAGTTGTGGACGATCGGCAAAAGCTAACTCATAATTTGTTGAAATATGGATCTTGGATCATTAGAAGATTGTTCACTACAATTTATCAAATTGATACTTGAGGGTTATCAATTTGAACAAAATAATGAGAATGATAATGAATTAAGTACCTAATTATTATCACCCAAATTGTAATCAAATAAAAAATGTGTTTTGACAAAATTGTAAATTCTTTTGTAGAATCAAATGGCAACAAACAACAATCACTTTTCTTTATGACCAGACCTTGATAAGTACAAACTAATTGGGAATAACTTCCATGACTGGTTCTGGATGTTGAGAATTGTTCTCACATAGGAGCGCAAGTCTATGTCCTGGATACACCAAAACCAGATGAACCGCCTCAAAATGTGCCAAAGGCTGACAAGGATGATTACAAGAAGCATATTGAAGGCGTTGTGGATGTCAAATGTATGATGCTATGCTCCATGAACAATGAGTTGCATAGGCACCGTGAGAACATGGATGTGATTGAGATGGTCACACATCTCAAGAACATGTTCCAAGATCAGGAAAGACATGATCCAAGGCACTATTCAAATGCAACATGGAAGGAGATCCAATAGGTCCTCATGTGCTCAAGTTGATTGGGTATAGGAAAACCTTGCTAGACTGGGATTCTCCTTGGGTTAAGAGTTGGCCACTGACAGGATCCTACAGTCTCTGCCATAGTCATATAGTCAATTTGTCATGAACTACAACATGAATGACTTTGACAAACTGTTGACAGAGTTGTTGGGCATGTTGAGAACAACAAAGACACAAATGAAGAAAGACAAGCCCAAGTCTGTGATGATGATCAACAAGACGAAGGGAAGTTTTAGGGTAAAGGCAAAGCTAAAAAGGGTTCTAAAGCTAGACAGAAGCCCAAGTCTTCATATCTCAAGGCAAAGGGAGGTTTAAAGAAAGTAATAGGTGATTGTCACCATTGTCACCAGCTTGGACATTGGAAAAGAAATTGCCCACTCTGGTTAGATGAATTAAGGAAGAAGAAGGAAGGCATTGAGGCCTCCACTTCAGGTATAAATGTTATAAGATAAATTTGATTTTTTCTTCATTTTGGTATGTGATTCCAAATAGATATCTGACATACTAATGCGTAGGATCTGAAAAGAAGTAAAGGCCTTCATGGAAGCACAAAGATGGACAAGGCAGATCAAGAGTTGCAGAAGCTTTGGTCTACATTTGAATTTATCTTAGCCCAATGGGCATGTAATAGAGTTAGTATAACTTCCATTTCATCATGCCATGTAATGGAAGCATTTACTTTGATGAATCTTGTATGACAAGGATGATATATCAATAAAGTGAGAGATTAATTTTTCTCTTTCAAAAGATATGATATTACATGGCAATGCCCAAACATCTAATGATCTTTGTACAAAAGACTTTGACATGAATTTTTATAACATTAATACCAAAAGATTGAAATATATAAATCAAGATTATCATTAGCAAATAGTCACCATGGATGTACATATAAGAAATGCATGTCTAGAATATATATTGATGATAATCTAGACTCCCTTGGTTATTGAACCTAAGGAAATATGCAATTCTTGCTTGTACATAACTTGACATGACATCCTTTACCAGATGTAGTGGGAGGATAAGTTTTCCACTAGACCTACATATGATGCGTGAAGATATTATGGAATGAATGATATAAATGATTACTCATACTTTGTTTCACTTACTAGTAATATGATGATTTCTACATGGTAAAATAGAAATATAAATCTCTTGAAGTGTTCAAGGAGATTATATATGAAGTATGACTTTGATGAAAGTATTAAGAAACTTTGATGAAATAAAATGTTGAAACACTTTGCATCGATACCTTGAGTACCTACAAAGAAAGGAATGTGATAATGTATCGTAAGACAAATCCATCTGAACATGATGGTGTGTCAGAATAAAGGTATTATACCATGATGAGTCATGATATGATTGTCAATTAATCTAATGTTCTTATCATGATAAATATATACCTATCACAAAATAATGTAGCATATGAATGGTTTATAAGACATCATATATGATATGAATCGAGAATGTCCCAATATGTCTAAAAGATTGAAACCTATATTGAGAAATTAATTTCTTAAAAAAGGTTTACCCACAAACCATGATTGTTGAGAATTACTATTAAATTAAATCCAATAACAAAAGTGTTTTGTTGATAGGATAATTGAGTTCTAAAAGAATTAGTGGGAGTAAAGTAAAATGCTAAATGTTCGAGATCAACAAAGAGGTATGATGAGAACTAAGAGAATTACAAGTTGTTGTGGAATTTCAAGTTCATCATGTAACACAGAATAAAATAGTTCTAGTAGAACACATCTGAGATTGGAGGATTGTGAATCCAAAGATTCAGATGGGTTGGTCATAATAGATGAGCTGACTAGTCAGCTAGAAGCTAATTCTAAGTACTATGGGATCCATGTAAGCTAACAAAGTGGGACCTTGATAAGATCCACCTTAAAGGGTCACACCTAAAAGGTGCAATAGGGTCTTGTGGTAAAGGCCTACATGGATAGCATAAAATGACAAGTTGGTTGAAATTTTTTTACAAATCAGTTCAAGTTGTTGAACATGATAGAAATTTCTTCACCAATTGTCATGCTTGTTGTTGTAGTTAGAATAGACTGTGATATTTGCCATATGAAGATTAAAAATATATTACTTAAAGGAAATACATCAGAGGATGTGTACATGACACAATCTAAAAGGTTTTATAACTCCAAGAATGCAAATAAAGTCTATAAACTTCAAAGTTCAATCTAGGATTGAAACAAGCATCTCAGACATGGGATCTTTTGCTTTGACAAGATAGTCAAAGTGTTTGACTTGAGTCAAGATAAAAGATGAATCTATGATTACTAAAGATTTAGTGGAGCATATATGAATATTACACATATGATGGGGAATAACATCTCAATATTGTGAATATTAAGATCTGGCATGAAAAACACCTTCACAATGAAGGAGTGAGTGAAACATCTTATAAGATAAGGATCAAGACCTATGAGATAGTTCTTGAATGGAAGTTTGAACATGTACAATAGCAATGTGTTGAAAGAGTTCAACACGAATGGAATCAATAAGGGATAATCCATATTAGTCTCTCATGAACCATATGTTCCCATTATTGTGAAGAATGGAAACAACATGATCAGGATTCCATAGACTGGTATAACAATGGATTTGTCATGAATGCTATGAATGCACTTATCCCATATAATCTTGTACGTATTGGACTTGACAAGATGATATAAGATCCAATAAGGGTTATTAGAAAGTATTGAAGATATCCATTAGTACTTGAGAAGTTATTAAAGATAGATACCTAATCAATAAGGATAGCAATAAAAGAAAGAGTTTGATGTAAAGAGTTACATCGATGCAAGCTTCCATAAATGACAAAGCTGATTATAGATTAAAATATGTTTTAATTTAAAAGGGGCAAGTGATGATTAGTTGGAATGATTATGAACTAATAGCCATTAATTATATTCTACAATAGAAGCCAAGTATACTTGTGTTATGAATATAGAGTGATACTATATGGACCTAGAAGTTCATATACTGAACTTATAAATGTTCCAACCATTGATGACTCTATAATAATACTATAACAATAATGGAGCTAAGTGTTAGGCAAGGAATGTTAGATACCATATTACAGCAGTTCCATCTCATATGAGAAATTGTACAATAAAGACATTAGGAACATGTAATATACCGACTATAAGCAAAGTGTTTCTAACCCGCTAAATCGGCACAAACACAACAAAAGCATGTTGGACATGTGTAAGTCACTAAGGATGAGATTCGTTGGTGATTGTCTTTAAGAAGGATGAGATCTATTGGTTATTGTCTTTAAGTTCAAGTGGGAGTCTATTGGTAAGGTATGCCCATAGAGCCAATCATATGAAAATTGATAGGGCATATACCTTAAAGGATTTGATTAATACTTATAAAGGCAAGCTTCCAATTCAATCTGTTTCACTCATTATGAGATAATGAGGAAACACTATGAATTTATAGAGAATAATGTTACTCAGTGACATATGTCTTTAAGTATTAGCCTTGTGGAAATGAGATCATACGGATGTTAAGAGTACATATACATATTCTCATTATGTCCCTATGTGACAAAGTGGTTTTTGGCTTAATTCCGAGGATGGAATTTCTTTTAAGATGTGTAGGATGTGATGGAGTGGACTTTTGGAATCCTTAAATGTCTAATGACATAAGTGAATTCGTGCATGTTGAGTTATCTTAAGAGTTGCATGTGCTTTGGTGAAGTTTGGATGGTGATTGATATTTATATTATGATTAATATCCCAAAGTTAATATTATTTTGAGGAAATTTAGTGGACAATTTGAACAATTGAGTTTTGGCACCAAATTTGAGTAGAATGTATCTTGAGAGATAGGGAAGATATGGTTAAAATTTTGTGACAATTGTATGTTTCTAGAGGAAGTTATTTAGGTTTGAAAATTTTCAAATAATGTGCTTTATTGATGATTTAAAGGCCTAAGTTTAGATATCATCAGTGTCACGCGGCCCATTAGGCTATTCCACAGATTCACTGTAGCCCGGGATCCATCTCCATCGCACAGAAAGAACTGACGTTCAGGATTTCTTCTTCAACCTTGCGGTTACACCTTGACCGTGAGAAGCAACCACGCACATCTTTGCCCTCTTTGATCGTGGTTTCAGAGTGGACTTCGTGCGAGAGAAGTTGTACTTCTTGGGGAGACGTTTTGGTAGACCCCTCAAATAGGCCATTTGGATGACGCAAGAGGGAGAACGAGCTCTCCCTTTTATTATCTTCTCCACCGCAACTGCAGGTGGTGGCCATGAGTAGAATAGGGAGTTAGAAGGATGTTTCGAAGCAGACGAGAGAGGAAAAAGGAATCTCATGCTTGGGGGAGTTAGGCCCCGGCCTCATCATAGGTTTCCATGGAGCCTCCCATGGCCGACCAGTTCAAGTTCACTGGAGGTAGAGGTAGATCTAGGCAGCTATCACAGAGTGATACACACCGCGTATTGGGGTTTTGGACAAGTTTGCGGTGACCTTGCTAAGCCTTACGACGCTCTACCATGGGTTTTAGGGGCCAAGAGGCGTTATGCCTCTTCTGCACCGCCGCAGCAGCCACAAGCGGCGGGGTGCTTGTGCGGTAGGAGATCCAGAGGCGAACCCAAGGATCAGGGTAACCAAGGAGGTTTGGAGATGGTTTTCGAACCTGATGGTGGCCTTAGGAGTTTGTGAGGTGCATTCTCATGCCAGTACTTGCTCGCCGGAGTTGCCCCAGGCACAGCGGTGGCGTGTCCCATGAAGAACGGAGACAACGAGCGCGGAGAGCGGTCGTGCTGCGTCCAGCGAGGGAGGGGACTGAACGAACCGGGTAAATGGATCCGTGGATCCAACCACAGCTCCAGATCGGGAGGGTCCCCAGTGCCCGGGTTAATGGCTAAGCGCCTCAGCGCCACGTTTCAGCGCGTGATTGGCTTAGAGGTTATAAAATATCCCAGATCTTCGATAAATCATAGTAATTAGTGTGATTGGCCAAAAAATACAAATAAGGTACCAAAATGTTCAAAAAAATGAGTAGAACACAGTAAAATGATAATATCAGGCTTTTTATGCTTAAATATCAGTAATATCATGTAATATGTGTAATTCTTGTTTAATGGATAATAAATATCAAATGTTGGCCTAAAATTATGAGAATATGTCACTAAGTCTATAGTCATGTTTAGAATCCATATGATGTCAGTGATTATGATGTTGATGCATGAAATTTTGTAATTTTCTCCATATGGCTAATTAGGGTTAATAACCCTAAATAAAATGTAATTAATACATTTATGATCAATAAACGTTGAAATTTATAGAACACCCTCATATCAGTATCTGAAAGATAATATTCAAATATGAGATCAATTTTATGCACATAATTCATGTTACATGAGGTTGACCCTTAATACATATGATGTAACCCTAATATGGTTAATGAAAGTGACATAATGTTAAGTATGTTCACATAATAATATGACACATGAGTATATCCAGTTGATGAACTATAATCTGGAATATGATGTCAGTAAGATAAACCTAAGACAAGAATGCAAGTAATGATGCACACATCCTAATGACTAAACCAAACCCTAAAATGGACACAATTAGGGTTAAGATGAGATGTAAGATGATGAGAACCTGATGGTGATATGTGGTCTTGTCTTAATCAGGTTTGACCAATGATATAGTTGACCTAAGGAATATGTGATGATTAGGAATATCTTTTTGGAAGGTACACCATTACCTCTTACTTGGCTTATTATACAATATGCTTGTGTTATATGTGTAGTAAAATACTTGGCATATGATATTGGTTGAAATGATTGTTCTTGTATGATATGTTGCTTAATTTTCCATACTTACTGCTATGAACACATCAAACATAATATATATGTTCCATTATATGAAAGCACCAACTCTTTGGCAGTGTGTTTGGAAGTGACCCAACTCTTTGGTAGTGGTCACATTGTACATATGACCCAACTCTTTGGTAGTGGTCTGACCCAACTCTTTGGTAGTGGTCACATTATACATATGATCTAACTCTTTGGTAGTGATCATAAAGGCCTTAATGCATTCAACCTTCGGCGGTCAATGCATGAATATATAATGGAAAATAAGCTTAAAATATGTGTTCTCTTTTGTTAATGAATATCTTTGTACAAGTATCTACTTTTCTTATATTCTTCTGTTAATGCCAAGTATTAGTTTTATCTTATTGCCAAGATATGATGAGAGGTATATAAAAGACACGTAGGCATACTCAGTACAATATTCTTGAATATTGTGTTGACGTGTACCACATGTAATCTTTTGTTTAGGTTGTGGTTTTGCTCTTAAAGATCCAGGATAGTGAGAGTTGTGTGGCGAGCCGATGTACATGTGGACATGTTGTCTTAAGATCCTGTTGTTTAGCTATAGTACATGTATATGTATAGTTTGTTGTTCAATATGTAATATCAAATGATGTAACAATTCACATTGTAATTATATGTTGAATGGTGAACATATGTTGTATGGTTTGTTTATTGTTCATGTACATGTGCTACTGAATGTTTCCTTCTGACTCCCTTGATTTTCTTCTTCTTAGCCTAGTGTGTGGTGTTTAAACTGGGATTCTCACCAAGGAGAGATTCCAATTTGGACGTCACACATTAGATTAAGTTTTAGAAAATTTGGGGACACCACACCCTAGTTGGTTGTTATTGTGGAAGGTAGATAGACACTAGCAACACATAAGACTAGAATGTCAGTTGGTTGAGTCTCACTAAGTCATGATATTACAATATCAAACCAAGAACATAGATACATATTAGGGAACAGTATATTGGATAGACCCACCTTTAGAGAGACACATGGAAACCATAATATGGTAAGGCATAGTCAACTCTCATAGTGAAGGTGGTGATAGTGATTTTTAGACCTAAAATCACTACACTCCTCACATGTCCTTGGGTACGCTTTGACATCATCAAACACAACCCTAAAACATGAGTTGTTATAAAGGTGATAATTGGGTGACTTTGACACATGGGGATAAACTGTGAGTGGTAGATATGGCATTTTCCCCACCTACTAGAATATGATATCTTGGCCACTTGATAAGTGAGACTGAGAAATGCATGTGCATGCACATGTGAATATATATGATATTGAGGTCACATTATGTCAGACAATCTGCTCTTGGTTCAAGAAACATAAGATGAATGTTGGTAGGATGACAAGTCCATGTCTTAAGTTCACTCTGGATATCAGAGACAAAGGAATTATACAATCACTGCAACACCTTACACAAATTGTACGTTAAAGTTGTTATCCAACTTTCCATTCACTTGGGTAGCACTAATGTGTGACTAGGAACCACCCCTTGCTTATGATGTCATAAGATAGTTACGGACATTAACTGCCAACGTGATATGGGACCTATAGGGTTACACACAGAGGAACTCATCTAGAAAAGAAGTTTATCTTGCATGATGATTGGATTAATTACTAAAGTGTTTACGTATTCAATTCACACAACAGATCGATTAATTGGTTTACTATTCTACCAAACGACCATCTCACTGAGTGAGATGACAATATGGGTAGCCAGATGGGAATCTCAAGGGTTGAGACATCCGTTTGGGTTTTCAAGCTGATCAGAGTTCGAATTGGCTAAGTTCTACCCTTGAACCGATCGATTCAATGTGATTGAACTGACTAATTCAATGTGATCGAACCGACCGGATCATCTCACACTCACCAGACAGACTGTCTCGGTGAGTGAGAGGGGTGTCTCGCCTATGTGAGATGGCTTGTTTGGGCTGAACGGATATTCTAGATGTTTTTTGAATAGTTTCAGTTGCACATACTTGGAGTGCAAGTAAATTAATGTGTGATATTAATTGAAATCAAAATTGCTAAATTCATATATGCTTTGGAAACTGCCATATGGTTGTTTAGCAGTGTGAGACAACCGTCTTTGGTGACCAGATGACCATCTGGGTCACCATATGGACGTTTCAGTTGTCGTAGGTTGTGAATATTCAAGATCTTCCCATCCTTTCCACTCCCACACTATCCCGTACAGACTGAGATCCCTGACCCTAGCCTCTATTATAAATAAAGGGGTATTTGGGGCTTCCTAGAGCATAACATAGACAACTGAGAATCAATTTCCATGAAAACTATTGTCCTCTCTAGTTGTGGTAACCAAGAGAGCCCAGGCAAGTCTTATCCGACTAGGGAGGATAATCATTGTTGTTGTGGGAGAGCAAGTTGGTGACTACTACACCAACAGAAGGGACAACTCCTTCCTGTCTATTCTAGTTGAATGATAGGAGTTCTAGTTGGTCCGTGTGGACTACTGTAGAGGCAGAAGTCCTTTGGTTGGTGCTTAGAGAGCAAATTCAGCCTATAGTCTATGATGAGACCACATGAGCCACTGCAAAAGTTGTTTTGTTTTTTGTTCGTGGTGAAGACCAGGAGCTGCACAACTACCATCCTACAGAAACTAGTTGACAGTTACAAAGAAGTGAGTTGTTGTTGATGGACTTGCTCCAGGACCAGGTATAACTCGCTAAACCATCCTTCCAATTTCATAGCACTTGATGAGATCTTGATGTTATGGGAATATGGATAGATAAATTTTTTGTTTCCTCTACTAGACTCTGTGCCCGTATTTCCCAACAGTTGGAAACCCATTATCATAACATTTCCATTGAGACTTATGAATTGGAAATCACACACTTTGAATTTGATTGTCTGACTTACCCTTCATCCCTCACTTACCTCATCATATGCTACGTCATTTGTGTACCTATACCATCCAAGGTTTTAAAAAAATTGACTACCAAGGTATGAAGTTTCTATGGGGAGACACTATGGGAAAAAACTACACATGGTCAACTAGGACACGATTTGTAAATCTCAACAATTGGGAGGATGGGGTATTATCAGCATCAAACTACAATCACACGATCTTACAAACAAAATCAGTCCCACACTTGGCTCAAACAAACAAACCATATGGACACCACACACACTAGGCAAATATTATAGACAAAGAAATCCATGGAACAACATTAGTGAGCAAGATGTATCTCCCTTATGGAATCTCTTGTAAATACTCTATACATCATACATAATAGTATCAAAGTGATCCCACACTCCTTTAAACACATCAAGTATTGTAAAGATCCTTGGCTTCAAAGATGTAATACCAATAACATCAAATTCCAACTCTGCATTGTCTCAATATTAACTAACATCATCACCAATAAGGATTTTCTCTTATTCAACTCCAATAGACAAAATTCATTTAAAAGATCCATGTATCATAATTTTGGTAACATAGACATCAAATTCATTAGCAACACTCTACACCAACACGTCAAATTTTGTCTTTTGGGAATGGGGTCAAAGATTATACACCCAAGACAAGATATAATACTTTCATCCATCCTGACATCACTTATGAATCTAACAAGAAACTCTAGAAAACCAAGTGTATGTATAAATTGTTTATTATTATATGTCTTACATGTCATATTAAAATTGTTTCAGGTGAAAAAGAAAAAATAGAGGGTTTCAAGGACCCACTATGTACCTTCTGTGTAGATCCTAACAAGAATCCAAAAACCACCTTTTCTCTCAATGCGGTGTCTCCAACACAATTTGGTGCAAACACTTACACATCCCTCCATAGCTACAAAATGTTTGAGAGGACACTATCAACTGGATGTTTCATGCCAAGCCCAGACAAAACGTTAGTGCTAACTCTTATATTCTATAAATAACAAAAATTTGGTACATTTTTAGAGAAAGATACAATAGGATGTTTGAAAATAAAGATAGGCTCGTGAACAATATCATTGTTGGTATTTATGCCCATAGATCCAACTATATGATTATTGTATTGGGGCATCATGTACTAGATTTGATAATAATATAGGTAATTCCATTTGTTATGTTTGTCTCAGTCATGAGATGATGATACAAACATAATAGATATCTAAATAATGATGTTACTGTATGACATATGTCTTCAGATTGAGGAGCTAAACAATGAGATCATATGTAAAATAAGAGTACATGCAATCTTATTATGTCCCCAGTCAGATGTTATTATGGAAGAAAAATAGATGACAATAATACATAAGAGTGGAATGTGTGTTGACTGATGACAAAGTCTCATTAGTCATGATATTGGATATCAATTCAGACACATATGTACTTATTAGAGAACAATGTACTGAACACATCCACCTTGAGAGTGTTAAATGGAAACCATTGAATGGTAGCCAAAATCATCTCTCAAAGTAATAATGGTGATTATGGTTCTTAGAATTGAAGTCTCTACACTCATCACATATCGATCGATGAACTTTGACACCATTCAATGTGACCTTAAATAAGGGTGGCCATAAAGGTGGTGCTCGGGTACGTTGTGACATTAGGTTTGACTGTGAGTGATGTAGATGAGATTTGTCCCTCCTACCAGAGTTGATATTTGGACCCCTTGATAAGCGAGATTGATAAAATATATGGGCATACTCATGTGACTCAAAATGTGATATGTGATATTGATATGCATCTCAAATAGTCTGCTCTAGTACAAGGAACATAGATTAATGTTAAGAGGATGACAATTCCATGCATCGTGTTCAATTTGGATATCAGAGACAAAGGAAATATATTATCATGGTAACAATGATAATAGATGTAGGTTAAAGTTGTTCTTCAACTTTTCAATTACTTGAGGAGTAATGATGTGTTGCTAGATACCACTCATTTCTTATGATGTCATAAGTTGTTATGGACATTCACTGCTAATGTAATTTGGGACCTATAGGGTCACATGAATAAGAGGCATTGGGAAAGGGATTTTATTGTTGGATAAGATTTAATTTGGATACTAAAGTGTTTAGGTAATCAATCTGATAATGTTATCTTTCGACCAACTGGAGGTCAGTTGGCCAACTGGATTGCATCTGATTCAAACTACTAGTTTGACTAGGTCAAACAAAGATTCAAATGACAAGTTTGTTTGTGTTAAATGATTAATCTGGCCAAGGTCTTCGATACCGACCACCATCTCTACAACTACATTGAGAGAGGAGTCACATGTACATTCTATAATCTGGACCCTACTGATGCACTGATTAATTGTCACCTTTCACATGTTATTTTACTATGCATTTGTGTGCACTTATTGCTCTTTTTGATATCATTTGTGCATGATTTATCATTATTGTCCTGTGACACTTAATTGCATCAAGTATTTGTTATTTTTACTATTTCATATTGATTTATCATGAATTGTGGACTTTATGTTCTTCCTTGTTAAGTTTCATGTAAATTGACAAGAATCAAATCAACTCAGTGTTATCGATAGGTTTGTTAGTGGTACTGACATTTGAAGAAAAGGATAGGGATGAATCAAAGAAACTTAGTGATACCAATAGAAGAATCAATACTACTGACATTAGAATAATATCTCTTAAAAAGAATCTCAGTGCTATCGATAGGAACTGAGAAATTCAATAGGAGATGTAAGGAGAAATCTTGGTGCTAGTTGATGGTACCGACACTATGTCAATGGTACCGATAATTTACAAAGGACCATGAAACTGAGAATGTCTCGGTACCACTAACACCTTGTCAGTGGTGTCGACTAGTCACGATCAGGCCAGATTAAAGATCACATTTAATTTGAGGGTTGTGACTTAATGACACCCTAAGTCAATCCTATGACTAGGGGGAGTGCGTCCAGACCTAGACATCACATTCTTTTTCTATTGCATGACAACCAAGTGCCAAGAGAGGAGAAATAAGAGAAGAAGATCACATTATGGATGATTCAGGCACCTCTGCTGGATAGATTTGCAATCGAAAGATAGACAATCACTCTATTCATTAGAGGGAGTCATCCAGACTGGCTTCTTTAGGGGTTACTTTATTTTTCTAATGTTTCCCACATTTTTCCTTTCTTATCTCACGTGCATGACAATGAAAATCATGTGGGGCTAATCCTCTTTGTTCCTTAGGACTTGAGAGCAGCCCAATGTTGTACTGTAATTGACATTTATGAGTTAATGTTTAAGTTTCCCTAATTTCTAGACATATCTCTATGATAGCTTCATGCATCATCTGTGTTTGATCCCCATTGGTAATTTATTAGACCATTAATTTCTTTAAGAAAGGGATTAAGGGTTGGACATGTCGTACATGTACATGACATAGATCACACTTTGAGAGATGGCTTACGACTATGGAGGGAATAGCCTCAAGGTATTAAAGCACCTAACTAATAACTACCATCACTATGAGAGTGGGATTTGTATTAGATTAGGTAGTGAATCATGCTACGAGAGTGGGTGATTCTTGCTATAGGCCCCTCAGTCCAGGGTTAGGAGAACTGAATATTAACAAATAGTGTCAATTGTAGTATAAACTATGGTGAAACTGTAGTCCTAAGGAATGCATTCATCATGTGATTACAACTAGCAATTTTAGTTTTAATTCCTATATTTTAGTTAATTAATCACCAAGTACTCTTTTCCTTTGGTCTAGCTGATCAGGTCACTGGTAGTAGTAGTTTTTTGAACTCATGCTTTACCCATGTTCGATATTCGGGCCTCTTTGGGCCTATATTAATTCGATATGTTCGATATTCGGGCCTCTTTGGGCCTATATTAATTTGATACACACACTTCTGTGTCGTTTGTGTAGTTTACACGCATCACCTGCCACCTGAGTAGTTGTGGTAATGGGGGCTATAGGAGGTGGTTTTTGGGTGATAGCTTTGCCCATACAAAGGCAGATGAAGAAGCCAAGTCTAGAGTCATCGTGTGAGATGCTCTGGCTACTGAAGGATCCCAGTCAATCAACTGGGTGTGTGATTTGATCAACTCATGGTCAAAATTGTGTTTCTTAAGGAGAATCAATCGATTGATTGGGAGTATGAGTCACTCGACTTGATGGACGTGACGTGTTGTTGGTCATGTGCTGACGGAGCTGCTACTGGTTGCAATTATGGAGGTTGGTGAGGGGAGACGGCACTGCGACATGTGACTGGGTTTGAGCAGTGGCTGGGCGAGACTCTAGGCATCCGTCTCAGTGGAGAGGAGCTGCTAGGCAACGTCAGTGATGTACTCTCTGCTTGGATGAAGAGGAGGGCTCGATTAAGGTATGATAAGTGAGTGGACACCCCCCCCCACAAATGGCATTTATAACCAACTGATTTACTCAATTGATCAACTCAGATATCGTCGAGGCATTTGAATTGTTTTGAATTTTGGCCCCAACCACCTAATTCATTTGTTGGGTTGATCCCCCCTTTTTTAAGTTTTGCAAAAACAAGGGAATAATAGAATTAAGTAAAAAATCTAAATAATGGATCATCCAAATATAAGTTAAGTAAAAATAGAAAAGAAATGAAAAAAGGGAAAAAGATACGAGTAAGGGAGGGGGAAACAGTTAGGTTTCCTATGAGAAAGTGCCCTATTTAACGTCAAAGGCCCGACACATATGATTAACTCATGGAGGATTCAAGTTTGGAGATAAGGAAAGACTAAGATTTCCTTGTCTTTGGATCTACTGTTGGGGGGGTGACTTTCAACATGTAGGAAGAAATTAGTTACAGTGAGATAGTGCTTGAGTCTGTATCCATTCACTATGAATTTGCCTTGGAATTTGTCCTAGAGAATGAATGTTCCATTGGGATAAGCATGGTTCACAAGATATGGTCTGTACCACTTGGACCATAATTTCCTAGGAAAAAGTCTCAATCTAGAGTTATAGACTAAAACATGGCCGTCCACTTGAATGTATTTCCTTCTCAAATGGCCATCATGCCCCATCTTAGTGCAATCTTTGTATATCCTGGCACTCTCATAGGCTTCCATGCAGAGTTTGTCCAACTTCTAAAGTTGGAGGGAGTGTTGTTCTCCAACCGCAAACAAGTCACAGTTGAAAGTCTAAATAGCCCAATTGGCTTTGTGCTCCATTTCTACGTGTAAGTGGCAAGACTTTGGGCAGATAAGATGAAAGGGTGTCATTCCTAGAGGTGTTTTTAAGACAATGAGGTATGCCCACAAGGCATCATGGAGCTTTAATGCCCAATTTTTCCTTGTATGGTCCACAATCTTTTCCAGTATTGATTTTATTTATTGATTGGGGACTTCAACATGGCCACATGTCTGAGGGTGGTAGGGGGAGACAACCATGTGGTAACTACCATATTTCTTTAACATGGAATCAAGTTTTTTCTCTATAAAGTGTGATCCACTGTTCGATATGATGGTGTGAAGAACTCCAAATCGTGGGAAGGTGGTATCTTTAAAGAGTTTTATTATGGATTTGGCACATGTCTTTGTGGGAATAACATCTACCCATTTGGACACGTAGTCCATATATAAGAGGATATAAGGGACCATGTATTCAAACCCCCAAACATAAAATATTTCAAGTTTGTACCAAGAATTCATTGGCATATGGTCTCTTTTTGAAATACTTCTAGATCTTTGACACTGGTTACAAGCAAGGACAAATTTGTAGGCATCCTTAAACATGGTGGGCCAGTAAAAACCACATCAGAGCACTTTTCTTGCAATCTTTTGAGGAATCATATGCCCACCTATAGGGCTTGAATGACATTTCTCAAGGATATCATGAGCCTCTTCTTCTGTGACATATCAGCGGAAGAGGTCATCTGCACATAGCTTAAAAATATACGGGTCATCCCATGTAACATCCCTAACCTGGGTTATTCCATAACCCTAGAAGTTTGCTTAAGTAAGTTATTTATAAACTTATATTAATCTTTTAAAACGTAATTAAGACTTAAGGAGAGTTTATTTTCCAAGTTTGAGCTTATTTGCAAACTATTTGTGTATTATATGATAGTTTGGGTGTAAATTGCAATTTACCCAAGATGAGGGGTTATATTGCAATATGTCACATTTTGAACGTGCCTAAAGTTATTTAGAATCTTAAGAGAGAGAATTATGATAAGGGGTGGCTTTTTTAAAGCCTATATTCCAAGTTGGAGCTTGTTTGAATAATGCTTGTGCCTTGTGTACCAATTTTGATGCAAATTGCAATTTACCCAAAATGTAGGGTTGATATGCAAATTAACACCTCTATATTGTCCCTACTCTCTCTTAGCATCATCTAGAGTATAGATAAAGAAATATGCACCATGTTTGAATCATATTTGAGTGATGGTATTCTTGGTGATGAAAAGACCAAGAAGAGTTGTATAGTTGAAACCCTAAAATGAGTTCTATTGAGTTGTAGAGCTTAAATGGGAGTGCCTATTGGCCAAGAAGCCATAGAGGAAGTCCCATATCGTTTTTTTAAGTCTTGTAAAAGGCCATGACGAGTTAAGTACCTTAAGAAGGTGATGGATATTGGTTTACATCTTTCCTTGGAAAAGTTGTATCGGTTTGTGAATAAAGTGATGTTACGTTGAAATATCGTGTTCAACAAGATAACTATTGGTCAAAATCTTATCCCTAGATTATCCCCAAGAGTTTTTCATGTCAATATAAATATATGTTCATGCATGGACACATGTCAACCCATGCATGGACAAGTGTCACCTAGCAGTATAAGGTGATGACACCTCTTATACACTCTCTCTCATGAGCCTCAATGATATATACCACTCCTTTCACCTACTCATGAAACTTTTTGAATCCTACAACTCTCTTTCTCTTAGATATCGTGCATAGTAGTTGAGAAGCAAGGAGGAGCTCGATCGTTAAGCTTAAGGTGAAGCCATGGCCATCTTCAACCTTGGTTGAAGCATGAATCTCAGGTTGCGATTATTCCTTTCTTTTCTTCTTCACCAAGTTCTTATCTATGGTGATTCTTTGTGTATAGAGGAGTTGTGATCAAGTCTTGGATCTTTGATAAGTTCATCTTCAACCTTGGTAATGTGAAGTTTTGGATCTTGGATCTTTGAAGTTTTTCTTGAGGTGAGTTATATAACTTGAACCTAATCATGTTATTATTCACCTTCAATCTTGCTATGCTTGTTGATCTACTTTCAATTTCGATTTTTCTTGAATGATTGATGATTCTATGAGTTCTAATAGTTGCATAGGACTGTTGTCCATGAACCAGAACAGTAAGGGACGAAATTCTAGAGCTTGATGATGATGACATCATCATGGCACAAACCAATATCGGGTTGAAGCACCTATAACCCGATATGGTAATGAAACCCAATATGGTGATATGAAATCAGTTATACCTTAGAACCCCACACCCCTATCATTTTGTACATTTGGGTTGGTTGAAAAAGGACTAACCAATTGTCTAGGCTATCACTCAACACATGGTAGGTTGATACTTTGAAGGTTTGAAAATGTATGAGCATAAGGGTCTAACCCGATATGCAAAACCCAACACTTGAGTAACCCGATATGAGTGACACACACACACCTCTTAGACAATATGATGATAAACACACACCTCTTGTATGATATGGTGATAAGCACACACCTCTTGGACGATATAGTGATAAGCACACACCTCTTGGACGATATGGTGGTAAGAACACACCTCTTGGACGATATGGTGGTAAGAACACACCTCTTGGACGATATGGTGGTAAGAACACACCTCTTCGATGATATGGTGGTAAGCACACACCTCTAGCCCAATATGGTAGTAAGCATAAACCTCTAGCCAGATATGGTGGAAGCACATCAAAACCAATATGGAGGTAAGCACCTCAAATCGTATATACTTGATTGAGTAACTCATGAAGTGTGTTAAGTCAAATCATACATTAAGATGTAAAGAGTTTAATGCATTTTGATAGGTGTAGGCCAATGTACCTTGAGAAAAGGGTTGATCCAACTTTATAAAGTATGATGTAATCAATATCCTAGTGAGGATGAGAGAGAAACTCATACTTTGTGCGATACTCATTTAATGATAAATGATGAGAATAAACAAGTATGATTAAATACTTATGATATCAATGTATGCTCCTAATATATGTGGTGCTATGAATTAGGGTTTTGATTCTTGATAGTATGAACTTGAAACCCTAATCGGGTAAAAAGGTAAACCCTAACCCTAATAATGGGAAGGTTGTATTTCTCTTGTATTGCATGGTGATGATATGTACTTGATATTGTTTTTATCATGAAATACTAACCATGCAGGTTCATGAGATGATGAGCATAGCCAGGTATGAGCTATGATGTTTCACATGATACATATTAAATGGGCCTTGTGAGCCATGTAAAATACTTGTGCAACAAGTATAATGTATACCTGGGTCTGAGGACCTAGAGGTAATAATTACCTGATAAGAGGTGACAATGTTCAATGATGAACTAAATGTTTGAATAGCTAGATCTAGCAATCATGATGATGATAATGTTAAGGGATTAGAATCCCAAGTAATGTGATAACGGAATGAGATCCCGAGTGTTATGCATTCAATGTGTTCCAAAGATTATGAAAGTACTTGATAAATGTATTACACCTTTCTTTGTAGCATCTATTATAATTCATGTTTGTAACTTGGTTGATGCTAAAAGATACTATAATGCACCTAATTAATCAAGTGGAACCTTATCATGTAGTTTCCCTAACCATAGATCCATTCAGTGTCAGAATTTGTTGAATGGTGAAATGAGTTTAACTGAGAGAGCAGATTTTTGAATATGTGGGGGTAATGGGCAAAAATATCCTTACGTCCAAATAGGGATTGTTATGTGGTCTCCCTCATCATCATAAGAGTATGGCTATATGCCATAAATCAATATTAATATATCAGGGATTGTTGTGTGGTCTCCCTGAAGAGAGTGCATTCTGCGACTATAACTCTATAGCGAAGATGCCACTATACCTTGGCAAGCTATTTGTAGTTTGACAAGTGATGTCACTACTAGTGGTCTCATACTGATCGAGACAGGTGAGGTCTTGTAAGTTGGCTCTTCCTTTGACCTTGCATGGTACCGATTTTTTTTACATAGCCATGGTCAGTTGGAGAATGAGTGGTATACCTCATCTCCTCAGGGCATAAGTGTGATTTTAAATAAGCGTAATCAGCCGTGTAGCATATTTTCTTAAGTATTGAATACGAAAACATTGGATGATGTTGCATTA
This sequence comes from Alisma plantago-aquatica, assembly GCA_963693085.1. Taxonomy (NCBI): domain Eukaryota; kingdom Viridiplantae; phylum Streptophyta; class Magnoliopsida; order Alismatales; family Alismataceae; genus Alisma; species Alisma plantago-aquatica. Next base: position 693,409,215 of record OY856413.1, read on the forward strand.
CTTTTGTACATCTTAAATGGATAGATGTTATATGTGTTATTCTTATTCCTTATAAAGTGAATAGATGATTTATTACTCTATCATAAATAGTTGCATTGCTTTAAAAGATGATATTGCTATGTTCTACTTATAAACAATGATTTATCTTGATTATTAATATAAAAGATCCTCTTCTCAGTTTTATATTGTTCACCTATGATAATAATGTTGTTGGTGGAGAGTTATATATCTTGCTAGGACTTTTGTCTCACCCTGTTGGTCCCAACATTTTTAGGTGGACGCAGACAAAGAGGTAGAGACCGTACTGTAGAGGGAGGACAACAAAAACAGGAACAATAGTAATAGCCCAGGTTGAGTGTGTTGTCTGTTGTGTCTTGTAGATAGAAGTCATATGTGTCATCTCTGTACTCTCAGGTCCTTGGGAGTTAGTACATAATGGTTTTATAAATGATCTAAGATTTAGGCTTGTATACCTCGAGGTTTTATGTTGCTTATGTATATGTTTGGGCAAAGCAATTGGTATATGATATTCTCAAGATGAGATGGTACAATATATGTACAATGTTAACCATGATGTATATATTTCTTTGGTTCTTTCTTTAAGAGTTTCCTCACAATGGATATCTTTGTAAAACGGTTTTAATTTTTAGTGATTTTTGTTAATCCATTACTAATGGTTATTTTGTGTAATTACTATGTGATTTGGGTGTCGGTTTGATAGCAGTTGTCACATCCCAGTAGAAGTTTTTAACATCATGGAAAATTTTCTCTATGCATGTCCCTTATATTCAAAATGCAAGATACCAGTAGCCAGATAATTCATGTAATTGGAAAACTAGGGGAACTGAGTTTCTAATTTGAGCATCTATTCATCTGGCAAGGAATTGTCTATGGGGATGCCAACATCAGGGTGGCACCTAAGACGACGGAGATGATCCACAATGACATTTTCAAAGCTCTTCTTGTCACACCCCAATGCTTCAAAGCAAGTTTAAAACTTAGAATGGGAATTTTCCTAAGGGATAAATAGTTGAGGGGGTAAATGCAAAAAGACCAATAATGGTAATTCCTATATGAAAATGGGAAAAGAAAAATTAAAATAAGACACAATTTCATATTTCACTTTCAAATGTGCATTAAGTGTATCAATTAACTCATTTACTCCTCTTTTCTTTTCTCTCTCCTCTAAGAGAGCAATAAAACATAGAAAGAGGTTAAAGAGGTGACCATGTGACTCTTGAATGACTAAATAGGGTATATCTCGAATGTTGACTCAAGAAAAGCCTTTTCAAATTATCTCACCATTTAAATGAAATTTAATTAAGGTTGATAATCAAAATAGAAGTTATGGAACATAATGTGTACAAAAATGAAATCAAGTTGTCTAGAAACATTCTAGACCTTCAAATTAACCTGTGGTTCAAATTTGAAGTTAGTTGAGCCATGTTTTACCCTCCAAATCGAATTTATAAAGGTTTGAATATGGTTTTATTAAATCATCAATCAAACTTACATTGAATGCCTTAAATTTCCTAAAGTTTCAGTCCTTTATCCTGTAGCGTGTTATAGTTTTGATTTATTTTTTCATGCACTAATGGGACGGCCCTATTTTAATCACCTCATGATCCGACGACTCTAGAGTCATCAACTACCTCCACATAGTCCATGGGTCAGCAACCATTTCACAGGTCCACCTCATCTGATCTAGTTCTCCATTAATACTCAACAATTTAATGATATTTCTTTTTTACTAGTTTTATATTCCTATGATGTTTCAAACAAGATATAACTTGTTCTCCCTCTTACCTTGAGCATAAAATGCCAAAAGTTGGACATCACCCCTCTCCACTGAGACTTCACAGATGCCATCCCGATGCTTCACACACCTATATAAGGTGCCTAAAAGCCTCATCAGTCACCACCAATATCTCCTCCTCAGTTGATTTCACCTTGAATGCTTCGAGCCACCCTACCCTACTCGACCTATAGTTTTGGTGAACTCAATTCCTCCATAGTTGTCTCCTTTGTCCCTTGTGCAATTAAGGACTCAGTGAGCTTCCTTGGCCTCCCTCAATTATTTTACAACTATTATTTAACCTTGGCTTGCTCTGAGTCCCCATATCCTATAGCAACTACGTGATGCCTTGTCGACACTAGTCACCACAATGCTCTAATGGCCCTCCGCCCGCGACAACACTTGCCTTGACCTTGCCTTGCCTCCGTGAGTGTTTTGAAGACCCCAGTTGAGGCTTATCTCCGTGTTTTTAGTATTTTTTTATCATGATTTTCCCTTCCCTATTTCTCAGTTTCCTCCAGTTAGTTCTAAGGTCACAGTGTGCCCCAGGGATTGAGCTTTGGCTCTTTGAGATTGTCTGCGCACGAGGAAGCGCTTTGTGCCTTCCCTTTTGTTTGGTTGTTTGTGAATCACAATCTTTGATCGAGGAACCAATCTTTAAGTTCTACTCTCACCATGGATGCAAGTAGAAGAAGCTAGGTAAACAAATGACCATATACCCATGTTGCTCTAATTAGATCATTTAACGAGTTAGGGCTTTTTTGAGATTTCACGCGTGCTTATGTTTCATCAGCCGCAAATTATTTGTTATGACGAAATGAAAACTTTTCCCTCACCTAATCGATTACATGTAATGTGCATGTAAGGTTTTTTGGTCATTTCATGGTTTATTTACATTAGGTTTATTTTTTACTCAAATAAGTGTCACGCTATGGTTTTACTAAATTCTCATTGGTCAGTTTTTTAAAATTCATAGTAAATCATATGATGCTCAAAAAAATACAAATAAATAGTCATTGGAAAGGGTTTTTCAAGAGGGATCCAATTTTAAAGTTTGCAAGCCATGATTTGGTTTCCTATTTTGATGTTTTATTAAAAACCCTATTTGGACCCATAAAACCCTAACTATGTGTTACATATAATTAATATGATCTAGTTAACCTAGTTTTCCTAAGTTAATGATTTTGATTAATGAGCTTAGTCATAATGCACTCAAACCCTAATTCACCCTAATTCAACCTAAGATCAATACAAGGTATTTATTAATGATGTTTATGAATAGGTTCTTAGAGCCTAATCAAGTCAAGGGAATACCTAACCTAGATTTGACTCAAGGATCAGAGAGGCTATATTAGGATCATCTTTCCTCCAAGGTAAGAGGGTCAAGCTACTGAGAACAAGTAATTATGGTTGTTTGCATGTTAAGTATAAATTAGACATTATCATTTCAAGTCTAATGTTTTAATCATGATCGCTATATTACTGATTGATGATTGTTATATGTTATGTCTTATGATTATAATGTTCATAATGATTAATGACTCATGTATTTCATGATTATGTTCAAGAGAGAAAAATACCATCATGTTAAAAATCATCTTAATAGGGAAAAATTCCATCATGTTAAGTTCAAGAATCATGTTAATGTTAATGTTCAAGTTAATTGGAGTTGAACCAGTCTTTATATGCTCTCAAACCATGGACCCTAAGGGGTCGTTAAGGGCTTTCCTAGCATCAAGGGCTTTCCTACCAATCATGTGCTCCTAAGGGGGCATTATAGAGGGATGCATACATTTACTATTCAATTTTTCATGTCAATAATGATTCAATAATACTTATAGTTAATTCATGTCAAGTTTTCTTACATGTCAAGTATATTTACTTTTCTCATATTCTAACTGCCATTACTGTTTACTGATGTGTTGTTTTTTCCCTTTTCATGGTTGGGGACGCATTCCCTAGGAATTGGAGCAAGTAAGGACTCAAGAGGATCATGCAATAACTAAAAGACCTTCAAGAACTTACTAGTAGGGTGCCATCCATACTAGGCTATCCAATTATTTAGACATGTTTATGTTTATGAATAGTTATCCATGTTTAGACATGTTATAGAACTCAATTATAGTTTCCTATTCAAAGAACAATGTATGAATCCCAATGGTGGATTATGTGTTTATTTGCTATGATTTCATAAATGTGACATCCCCTTTAAGATGAAAGCTTCTACTCAGTTATATTATATATCATAAGCTGGGGTGTCACACTTCTTGTTGTAGATTTCTAGATCAAACTCTTGGAGTAGCAGCACCCACATAATGAGTCTAGGTTTGACATATTTTCTGGTCATGAAATACCAGATGGAAGCATAGCCTATGTAGACAATCAATTTAGATCCCACCGAGCATGAGTGAAATTTATCCAAAATGTGAAAATTTCCAACGTCTCCTTTTTGGTGGTGGTGTAGTTTCTTTTTGAATCATTAGGGGTCTTCGAGGCATAGTAGATAAGGTGATGATTCTTATCAACCCTCTGTCTAAGGATAGCTTTGATAACATATTCATTGGAATTGCACATGACTTTGAAAGGAAGTGACCAATCAGGAGCTCAAATGATGGGAGCAGTGGTAAGAGTTGTTTTCATGTTGTTATCACGTGTTATGCAGTCTAGATTAGAGGTTGAGATTTCATTTTTCTATAGGAGGTTTGTCAGAGTTTAACCATTTCTGAGAAATCTTAGATAAATCGATGGTAAAAGCCAACCTACCCTAAGAAGGCATGAATGACTCAAATGGAGGTGGGAGGAGGGAGCTTGGTGATGGCTTCAATCTTGGTGTGGTCAGCTTCAATACCTCTGTTTCTCACCCTATGGAAAAGGACAATACCCTCCATAACAATTAAGTGAAACTCTTCCTAGGTGACTCCTTACACTTTTTGAGTACAAGATAAATATTATACAAGCATGATTCAAAAGAGTCTTCCGAGATGAAGAAGTCATCCATAAACACTTTCATGTCTGTCTCAATCAAGCCAGCATGATCGAGACCATGTACCGCTGAAAGATGGCAGGGGCGTAGCAAAGGCCGAATGACATCCTTACAAAAGAGTAGGTGCTAAAAGGACAAATGAATGTTGTTTTTCTCAGTCATTGGGATGGATAAGGATTGGATAGAATCCCAAATATCTGTCTAAGTAGCAAAAATTATTCCTTGCGAGCAAGGTAATCCAACATAGAATTAAGAAAGGGAAGAGGGAATTTATTCTTTTTTATGGACTTGTTCTACTTATGGTAGTTGATGCACATTCTCTACCCAGTTTTAGTGCAGGTGGGAATGAGTTCATCATTTTCATTCTTGATTATAGTAGTACAACCCTTCTTGGGCACCACTTGGATTGAATTTACCCAAGGTGAATCGGTTATCAGATATATGATCCCAATAGTGAGAAGCTTGATTACCTCGAGTCAGGCGACTCCTTCATATTGGGACTCACCTTGCATTGAAGGTCTCTTGAAGGTTTGTATTCCTAAACCATGTCATTTTGTGCATGCATATGGTTTGACTAACCCCTATTAGGTCATTCATCTTGTAACCTAGAGCAGCCTTTCCTTTCTTTAATTCAGACGTAAGTTTATCTCTTACTCAACTGTAAGGTCATAATTGATGATGATAGGGAAAGTTTCTTTGTCATCAAGGAAGACATATTTGAGTCCTTCTAGAAGGGGTTTCTTCTTAAGAGTTTTGGGAGTTGCGGTCATCTCTTCTAGGATATATACCATTTTAAGGTCCTCGATTTCCTCAAAAGTTCCAAGATGGGCTCAAAAATAGCAAATCTAGTTATTGTTGAAATTAGACGTAATCATGTTTGTAAGAGGAATTTAGAAATCTCCCCCTCATGTCAAAGCTGGGAGAGCTTGTCCATCTAGTCGAGAAGATATACCTCTTCCTAAAGATTGGTTTTCCCATACTTTCACATAATCTGAATTCTAATGTTTGTCTTCCAAGATGTGGGAGTATGGTGCCTACCTCAACATCGATTGAAGTGTGGGTAGTAGCCAGAAATGGTCAGCCAAAGATAAGGGGATAAAAAAGATCCTCTTTAATATCCATAATGACAAAATCACAAGAAACATAAGTTTCCTGGCCAACCTTGATTAGGACACCCTCAATGATGCGCATTGGCTTAGTCATAGAAGAATCTACCAATTTTAGCATCATTGATGTGGGAAACATATCTACAAATCCTAGTCTCTTGTATAGATTATATGGCATAATTGAGATGTTGGCACCTACGTCTGCAAGCCCCTTTTGACATATATTATTGCCTAAATAACACCCAATCTTGAAGGAGTCATGTTCTTTCTGCTTCTTAGGCATTTTTTTAAGAAGGATGTCGGATGTGGTTCTTGCAAGCTTGATGGTCTCGTATTCTTTGGTTCTACACTATTTGGTCAACATCAACTTAAGATACTTGGACCATGATGACATATCTTAAAGTGCAGCCAAAAGGGAATCTCAACATGAAGTTTCTTCATGATATCTAAAAATTTCATGAATCTAGTGCCCAATCTCATGTTTTTGAGGCATCCTTAATAAGGTGAACACAATATGTAGATTGGCACACCAGACTTGGTTTTCTCAACTACTAAAGTTTCAACAATGTGAGATTTCTCCAAGCCAGAGGTTGCAGTTTCTTTCAGCAGTTGGTCTTTTATCAATCACGATGGTGTCTTTGTCAAAAATTGATATAAGTGACGGGGGGTTCTCAGGAGGTCGAGGAGGAGGATGCATGTTCTATAACATGTGGAGACAACTTTCAATTGCTCATGATGTTTAGGATTTTTTGAGTTGCCCAACGAAGGCTCTTACAGGAGGACATTGGTTGTCAATGAGTTGTGCAACCTAAGAGTCAGTTGCTTTGAGAGATTCCATCTAGGATAAAATTAGTTGATTTTACTCCATGAACTATTTGTCAGTAATAGAAGCAGGATCAGGAGTGGGTGCAGGTTGCTACAACTGTGGAGCCTGATTAAGGTTTTGAAGTTGCTACTCATGATTTTGGAAATTTCCCCAATACTTATTTTAGTATCGGAGGTTTTTTTTATTACTATACTAAAAACTGGGCGGTGGATGATCTTAGTAGTTCATTTTAGGCAGTCATTGTTGAAATGAGTTTTATGCACTGACTGGGTTTCCATATCAAAAACCAGTAGTTTCCTAGATTGATTGGAATTGTAATAAGCTTGACCAAGAATGCTATGAATGAAGTTGAGGTCCTCCGTTTGTTGTCCATCTCTAGGTCGCATGGGGATCTTGTAAAGAAGTTGGCACTATTGAGTGGAATGATCATAGACAATGGAAAATATTTCAAAGGAATACGGTAGCATTCACATGTTGTGGAAGGTATTGAGATTGTTGAGGGGGTCCCCATCCCATGGAAGCAAGAAGTAAAGATTCCAACTAGTCTTGTTTTAAATCAATCACTTGAGGATTTAAACAATCGACTTAAACTTAGATCTATCTTTGGCATTAGTGACCTTGTGTACTCTCCCTTTCCCTCTATGAGATTGGGCTTGGGTCTCAATGCTTCCTTATACAACACCCATGCACTATCAAAGTTTTAAGAGGAACATGTGTCGCAGTTGGGCCGAAGTCGGGCACCTGTACGCTGTTGATGGTCAAGGTCTGGTGGCCAATATACTTATCAAACCTTGGATCAACAGAGGACATATGCCAGACGTTAGCTGGGCTAAGGTGCTTTGGGGCACAAACCACTGCCACAAATGGAGTACTGCTGCGTACAGAGCTATGATGGGGAAGCTTCCTACCTTGGACCGGCTCCTGTCTTGGGGCATCCAAGTGAACAACACCTGCACCTTGTGCAAAAGAGAGAATGAAGATCACAAGCACTTGTTCATTTCCTGTAGCTACGCCAAGATGGTATGGTCCACTGTTTGCTTGAAGAACACTTGGGGACCAAATCACAATAGCAATCTAGAGGAGGTCATCCTGTGGATGAATGCAAATCTGAACACTAAGAGAAGCCTACAGTTCGGTGGGCTTTGCTTTGCTGCCTTTTGTTACTACATATGGGAGGAGAGAAACAATAGAGCACATTCTCGTGCTTCTCGCTGTGAAAGTGAACTCATGAAAAAGATTGATGTTGAGCTCACACATCATATACATGCAAAGAAAAACCTTATTAAAGGGGTGCCCATGAGGGTAGAGTATACTGGGGATTTTGTATATAACCCTGCTATACGTTGTCGGATGGGTTTTTTGTACACCCTGTCCGGTTTTGATGTAGATGTCATGTCTTTGTAATCGGTAGCTTTGCTACATCCTTTGGAATATATTTACCTTACTTCCAAAAAAAAAGTTTTAAAACATGAAATTTCCTCCCGAGGAAGTGTTAAGGAGGACTTTAGTATCCTAGTTGACACCTCTTTAAAAATGTCTCGATTAACTACATTGGGGAAACGTTCACCAAAAAAAAAAGTTCACCAAAAAAATACATTGGGGAAATACTATGATGTGGGCAATGAAGAATTAGTTCTTTGAATCATTCCCATTCTTTGTCGAATGTTTCTTCAGGGGACATTTTAAATTGTGTAGTCTGATCCTATATTTGAAAAGTAAGGGATGGGGGATAATACTTTTCAAGAAATTTAGATTGGAGGGGATCCCAAATGGTGATGCAGTCACCTTCCATGGCATTATACCAGGAATTGATGAGATATGTCAGTGAGTATATAAGTGGTAGTTTGAGGGCATCACCGAAAAATTCCTAAACCTTGAATAGGGAACACAAATTAGCAAAATGTTGGAGATGGTCTTTGCAGTTTTTTCTAATCCTCCCAAAAAATGTGCTTGCTTGGAGCATAGTAATCCAATGTATACTGATATCAAATTGAGGAGTAGTAATAGAATGAGGTATGAAAGAATGCAGTGCTTGGGTGGGCAAAGGGATCTAGTAATCCTAGAGTTATTTCTACTACTCTACTCCTTATTGGGCGGTGTTTTGGGCTTCCAAAGTGACAAATGTGGCCGCATCTGATTTAGCTCTATAGTTTCTCTCTCGGTAGATTGGGCCTCCCCTATTTGCCTTTGAATATATTCTTTTTCATCCATTCTAATTTGTTTGGTGCAGTTCAGATGGTGAAAAGTTCTATCAATTTTATGATCAAATGGTATATTGTTAATGCCTTGGGAGCATCGCATGTACTGTGAATAAATGTGGGAAAAGGGACAGAAAATTGGAAGATTCATGAGGATAAGATTGAATATAAATATAAAAAAGCACATGAAGGTTTGCAAAAAAGCAATATTACTAGAATGGAAACTCGATAGGAGGAGTAAACTACCAGAAAGGGATTTTGGTAGGAAATATATAAAAAATAAAAGGTTCTAATTGTTCAAAGAGATTGGATTCAAAAATTAACTATATTTACCATCTTTGACAACGACACCAAAATTTGATGTGTCCCCGTGTCGTAAAATATTGAACTGATAAATAGTCCCTAGAGTTTAACCTTTTATGGTTTTGTAAAAAACTGAACTGATATAACATAGAAGGTATTGGTCCCTAGAAACAATGTGTCAGGAGTTAATTCAAATCTAATGTGATGAAAAATGTTTAAAGCCAATTTTAAGAGAACTGGTTGACAAGAATGAGAAAGTAAACCTACATAATTGAAACTAATTTATCAAAGAAAAGACTAAACAAGAAGTAAAATTTTATAAGTAAAGACTAAGTTTATCAAGAAAAATTAAACTAAGGAGCAAGTAAAAAATAAGAACAAAAGAGAACTAAATCAAGGAGACAGAAATCAATCAAGACTAATTCAGTTAAATGGAATTTCTATAAGTTTGACTTTTACCACCATGAACCCCATAGTTATCTTAGACACTTTTAATTTCTTTTAGAAAAAAATTAGATTATGTTCATGGATATATTTTGTTTAGGGAATCAGATTCATGGATCAAACTATCCACAAATCGATGGTCTCGGTGTCCTGAAGGTCTTGGTTCAATCATTCTAACATGTTCGTGCATGTGGTCGCATCTAAGGAACACATGAGTTCTATCCAATGTTTTGGGTCACAAATAAAGTTCATATCATTGAAAATCATAACATTCATGGAGTACAATTGATCGGATCCTATTCCACATTATTTAAATGGATAAAAACACATCTTTTAGGATATTACATTTTAATAAGATGAGTTATGGAGATCATGGGGCTAGTCCCCATGTCTCAACAATGGAAATACTACACCATATTACCCATAGAACAAAGAAAAGGGGTTAGGAGAAGAGAAATCATGTTGAAGAAAACAATTGTAGAATCCTTTTCTCCAATCATGGCTCTTATTCTCTTAGACTGAGTTCTAGGATAATAGGGGGGATGATGATGAGTTTGAGCATTCCCCCCTTTATTTTATAATATAGGAAGTACCCTAGGAGCACTAAAATGGGGCTTATTGATGGATGGAAGATTCCATGATTGATGCACCATTCAATTGATACGGTTCGCTATTCGGTCGACCGGATTGAATGATGTGCGCTTCTTGATCTTGGAAAGTTGTATGTTTCACTAGTTTCTAAGAGAATCCATTCGACCAGTTTGAGGTCAATCGACCGGTCCATTCATGCAAACTCACCTTCTTTCATAGGGTTGAGTCGAGTGACTGGAGTGTCCAGTTGACCGATTGCTGAATTTCATTTTTTCCTTTTTGCTACTGAGTCAATTGACCAGAGGGGATGAGTCGATCGAGTAGCCTTTTAAAGGGTTGAAATTAACCTTTTATTCCTCAGATTTCTTGAGGGAATGAATTAATTCTTGGACCAAGGTTGAAGGAGTGCCAAAATACATACAACCTACAACATGATGAAAAAAATCTATTTAAAGAGAGAAAGGAAAGAAAATTGCATTGAGATCATAAAAATGAAGAAAAAGGGACATGAAATCCTAAATAAATGACTTAAAGTGTTTGCGATAAAAGTGATATATATGCATTCATCAACCATAAACCACCATCCATGGTTACTACACTAAGAGGATGATGTTGACCGCCATCCATGTGCTGCTTAATAAGGAAGCATATCTTTGTGCAAGGATAGTCACTTGACTTACTCCAGAACAAGGTATATCTTGCACCCTCTTTCCTAATATATCATTGTTGATGTGATCTACTAGTTAGGAAATATGGAAGAAATTTTTCATATCCAATGTCATCTCAGTTTCCATATTTCCCAATAGTGGTGTCAGATCCACGTCAATTTAAAGTGTATCATGATTTAAATTAGTATGATCATATTTCATTCTATCATTTATTTTGTTGCAAACAATGTGATATTTAAATGGTTATTGTGCATATCCAATTAAATACCACATACTTTGAGGAATGTCTCAGAAATAGTCTAATTATATGATATTATATATATGAAACTCATATGTGTGGCCCTAAAATGAGATTTCATGGTGAATGTATGCATGGTTATGGATAATGCCCCTTGGATGCTTGTGTCATTAGATGGTTTAATTCCTACTTTATAAATTCAGTCTACATAGTGAGTCTTCCTCTTTATTATCCAAATGTAATTAATGCTTAACCCCCTATGCTCCCCTCCAATGTAACTTAAAGTATTTAAACAATATAATAAGTAGATAGGGATAGAATTAGTTTCCATTTATCAAGAGAAGGGGTTCTGACCAAGCGAGTTAATCGACTGGAAGTCAAGTAGATCGACTACATGACCAGAGGAGCCAGCTAACCACAAGTGACAAGCGAATGACTGGAGGAGTCCATCCAGTCAATATGTATATATATATATATATATATATTTATAAATAAAATACTTCAATAAATTTTAAGTCATAGATGCTTTCTAACACAGCACACATGAAAAGCTTGATCAATCAAGAGTGGCTACACCAAATCATGGTGCATCGTCCATCTCATGGAAGTGTGATCATAGTTATGTAGGTCTGCTAAAGTTGGGTGCATCTATATCATGTTTTATTTTGGGTCAGGCTTAACTAGGTGACCTTAATGGGATTATGGGCCTAAAAGCCTACATATGGAATATAAAAAAAAGAGTTGTGCATGTAATCTATCTAAGAATTGTATTAGATGTAATTGGCAAATATTTCCTACTATAATCATTGGTTATTGACGTCAATGTTCATTGGGTAGTAAATGCATTTTGGATCTTGGGTCACTAGAGGATTGTATGTTGCAATCTTCTGAATTGATGGTGAGGACTATTAATGAGTGATAATCAATTGAATTTCTAACTAATATCATCAATATTTTCAAATCAAATCAAAATTGTTTTGACAAAATGAAAAATTTATATTTGTATAAGCAAATGGAAACCATCAACACTTTTTTTTTATAGATCCTTGAGAAGGAAAAACTGAATGGAACCAAATTTCATGATTGATTTAGGAATTTGAGAATAATTCTAACTCATGAGCACAAGCTCTATGTCTTAGAAACATTAGAGCCAAAAGAACCCACTCCCAATGCGCCTAAGGTAGAAAGAGATGCTCATAAGAAGCACTCTGATGAAGCCATAGACATCAAATTCCTGATGCTATACTCTATGAACTATGAGTTGCAATGACATGATAACAAATATGAACATTATTAAGAGGATGACACATATTAAGAAGATGTACCATGATCAGGATAGGAAACAGAGATATGATGTCTCAAAAGCACTATTTAAGTGCAATATGGTAGAGGGGGATCCAGTAGGGCCCCATGTGCTCAAGTTTATTGGGTACATAGAAAACCTAGAGGGACTTGGATTTCATCTAGGCCAAGAGTTAGGCACATAAATGATTATGTGATTATTGCTTGTATCATATATCTAATTTGTCATGAATTATAACATGAATACTTTTTCTAAATCGTTGTCTGGATTGCTTGGCATGTTGAGAACTAATGAGACATGAATGAACAAGGATAATACTAGATCTTTGATGATGATCAACAAAGGAATGGGGAAGTCCAAGGGAAAAGGTAAGGCCAAGAAGAGTTATAAGGCCAGTCAGAAATCAAAGCATTCTACACTTAAAGAAAAGGGAGGAGTTAGTAAGGAAGGGCATTGCTACTACTGTCACCAATCTAGGCACTAGAAAAGGGATTGCCCTCTTTACATAAAGGAAGTCAGGAAGAAGAAATAGGTGATGGAGATCTTCACTTCAATTATACACGTTGAGATAAATAGGTCTACTTCATCATCTTAGGTATTGGATAACGGATGAGGATCTCATATATGTTAAAAGTGTAGGATCTGAGTAGAAGTAAGCAAGATAAGGTCGAACAGCACAGAGCAAGAGTTTCTACCAATGTAGTTAGAACCTATCATTTATTTCAATAGGCTTGTAGTAGAATTAGAGAATTGCTATTATGTACTTAACATCAATAGAAACATCATTTTTGTATATTGTTTGGAAAAGAGTCAATTTGAATTTCATATGATGAATGATCGATGTTCTATTTTAAAGATAAGATCTTTTGTGGAAGTGGCCTAATGTTTCATGATCTATACTTGTTAGTTCTAGATATAAGTGTAGATAACATAGATACTAGATGGCTTGGTGACTCAAAGAGAACATACCAATGCCTTTTTCGTCTAGGACACATAAATGATAAACACATTTTCATACTCCATAAAGATGGTTATCAAGAATATTTTGGTTTTGAACCTATAAAGACACATAACTCTTGTTTATTACATAACATGACAAAACAACTATTTATTTAAAATAGTGAGAGAATAGGTGATCTATTGGGACTCATACATATTGAAGTATGTGGACCTATTAGAACAAATGCTAGATGTGTTTACTAGTATTGGAGAACTTTGATTCGATCGATGTGAAGAATACTTAAACCAAGAGTTTGAGGACCTTCTGTGAGACCTTGGTATTGTATCACAATGGACTCCTCCTGAAACAAAATGATGTATTAGAAAGAACGAATCGTACCCTATTGGACATGGTGTGATCATCAATAAGTCTATTTGATCTTCTGAATTCCTTTTTGGGACATGCTTTACACTAAACTGTGTACCATCTAAATTGGTTCTAAAGAACCATATGAGATATGGAATGGGAAGTGTCCCAGTATGTCTTTTATGAAGATTTGGGGATGGGAAGCTTATGTGAGAATTTTTTTTTGCTAAAAGGTCCCAGATCAGATAAAAATGATTTTGTTTTATATCCCTTGGAAACCAAGGGATACTACTTGTATAACCCATCTAACAACAAAGTAGTTGTTTCTAGGGAATAGAATAGGAATTTATTTCCAAAGGAATCTATGGGAGAAGAGCAAAACTTGAGGAAGTTTGAGGCCAACAAGAAAACATTGAACCTATAGAGGTATAAAAGGATCAAAGAGAGTTACAAACCATTGTGAAATCTCAAGTTACTCATGTAACACATGAACCTTTTAGATCTAGTAGGACATGCCTTGAGCTAGAGAGATTTGGATATCTTGTGACTCAAGAAGGTGATGAGTTGGTCATATATGATGAGCCAACAACCTACCTAGAAGCTATTGAGGGACCAAATTCTGAGAGATGGCATGAGGCCATGAGATCTGAGATGGACTCCATACACACCAACAAGGTAAGGACCTTGGTGGATCCAACTGAAGGGATAAAACCCATAGGGTGAGAAGCAGTCTTCAAGAAGAAGATTGCCACATATGGTAATGTACAAACCTATTAAGGTATATTGGTTGCAAATGGTTTTATACAAGTTCAAGGTGTTGAACATGATGAAATCTTTTCACTTGTTGCCATGGTTCAATCCATCAAGATCATACTTGCCATTGTAGCTTATTATGACTATTAAAAGGTCTATAAGCTACAAAAATCAATCTATGGATTGAAGCAAGCATCTCAAAGTTGGAATATTTGACTTGACTAGGAAATCAAAGAGTTTGGCTTTAGTCAAAGTGAATATGAATCATGTGATTACAAGGGTTAGTGGGAACATAATTTTACCCCTCATATTGATGGGGAATGACATGCCTGCCCAACATTTGGTAAAGAAATGACTAGGAAGTACCTTCTCTACAAAAAATTTGGTGAAACATTCTATATCTTAGGAATTAAGATCTACAGAGATAGATCTAGAAGGATTCTTGGCCTAAGACTGAGTACATATATTGATAAGATGCTAAAACGGTTCAGCACGCATGAATCAAACATAGGATATTTTCCCATGTCCCATGGAATTACTTTCCTTAGATTCTCATATCCCAGTCCTTGTGAAGAAGGGGAAAACATGATTAATACACCATATGCATCCCCAATTAGATCTATCATGTATGTAATGTTATGTACTCGTCCCATTGTCTCATACATTTTAGACATGACAAGCATGTATTAGTAAGATCCCAATCAAGGTCACTAGACTACCATAAAGAAGATCCTTAAGTAGTTCAGAAGCATTGAGGGTCAGTTTCCTGTTTATGGTGATAAGGAATGGTTAGGTGTAAAGGGTTACATCGATGCAAGTTTTCAAACTGAGAAATATGATTATTGATTACAATCTAATTTTTTTTTGGCCTTAGAAAAGAACTATAAGCTGGAAAAGTTCTGAACAAGAGTTAGTTGTTGATTCTACTATAGAGCCTGACTTGCTATTTTTAGAACATCATACGATACTATATGGATCAACAAGTTTGTTGGATGAACTTGGAGTGGTTCCAACCATTCATTACATACTAGATATACTGTGAAAATAATAAATCTATTGGATAGGCTAAGGAACTCATATAGAATATTGTGACATTTCCATCTCATATGAGAGATCTCACATCAAGGAGATGTGAAAATTTGCAAGCTACTGGCTAGAAGAAAATGTTGCTAACCCACTGACAAAGTACTTGCAAAGCATAAAATGTTGGTCATGTTAAGATTATATGGAATTTGATTTGTGGGTGATTGGCTCAAAGTGCAAGTGGAAGTCCATTGGTATGTATGCCTAGATAGCCAATGATATGATGATTGTATTGGGGAATCTTGTACTTGATATGATAAAACTAATGGCAATTCCAGTTGTTATGTTTGTCTCAGTCATGATATGATGACACAAACATAATATATGTCTAAAGAATGACATTACTCGATGGCATATGTCTTCATTAAGGACTCAAACAATAAGATCATATGTGTAATAAGAGTACATACATCCTTGTTATGTCCCTAATAAGATATTATAGTGGAATAATAATAGAAAACAATAATACCTATGACTAGAATGTGCATAACAAAGTTTCATTAGTCACAATATTGGATATCAATTCAAACTCCAAGGTACTTGTTAGAGAACAATGCACTGGGCAAACCCACATGGAGAGTGATATACGGAAAACATGGAATGGTAGTCAGAATTAGCTCTCAAACTGATAGTGGTGATTGTGGTACTTAGACCTAAAGTTGCTAAACTCATCACTTGTTGTTTGGTGAACTTTGATGCCATCAGATGTGACCTTGAATAAGGGTTTCCATAATGGTGGTGCTTGGGTATGTTGTTACACATGGGGTTTTATTGTGAGGGATGTAGTTGGGATTTGTCCCTCCTACCGAAGTTGATATCTTGGCCACATGATAATTGAGACTGACAGAGGTATAGACATACTCATGTGAGTCAATATGTGATATACAACATCACATGAATCTCAAATAGTCTACTCTAGTTCAAGAAACATTGATTGAATTTTGAGAGGATGATGATTCCATGCATCATATTGAATCTGGATATCAGATACAAAGAAACTATATAATCACGGTAACACTGATCACAAATTTAGGTTAAAGTTGTTCTCAAACTTTTCAATTACTTGGGTAGCAATGATGTGTTGCTAGACACTGCTCATTGCTTATGATGTCATAAGTTGGTTATGGACATTCAGTGCCAACATAATTTAGGACCTATAGGTCACACACATAGGATACATTGGGAAAGGAGATTACTAATGGACAAGATTTAAGTTTATTACTAAAGTTTTTAGCTAATCAATCTAAATAATAGTAGTTATAAGTCGACCAAGTAAAGTGTCTAGTCAACCAAATGGAGTCCATTTGATTGACTGGAATCTTCAGTCAACCAACTAGATTGTATCTAATTCAAACTGACCAATTTAACTAGTCCGTTAAAAGATTCAAAAGTCTAGTTTACCAAGTCAAATGATTAATAGTAGGTGTAATGACGTCCATTAATCATCAAATTAAAAACCAATGTTATTGCTCCACTGACCAAGCTAATCAATCGACTGGATAGTCTAGTCAATTGATTGCTTGTGTATAACCACCATCTAGTAAAGAAAGGTAACCTTTTATATCCTAGGGATTTAGGATACCCTAGCCCATCCACTCCTATATAAGAAGGGGGTGTCCAAGGCACTCAGGACACACGTTTTCTCACAGTTATGGTAATGTGAGAGCATGATCAGACTTATCCAAGAAAGGGAGATACAATAAGGGAGAATGAAGTCAATGTTAGTGCATTGATAAACAAACGGGTTTCTCCTTCTCACCGGCTCATGAAGCATGATGTGGAGTTCTTGGTGGTCTGTGTGGACTACATAAAGGCATGGTAGTTGTTGCTACTATGCTAAGAGGACACTGTCAACCACTGTTTGTGGTTACTATACTAGGAGGACACTGTCGACCTTCGTCTGTGTGTTTCTTAAGAAGGAGGCACATCTCCATACAAGTATAGTCACTGGACTTGATCTACGATAAGGTATATCTTGCACCCTATTTCCAAAAATGATTGTTGTTTATTCGATCTATTAGTTAGGAAATATGGATATAAAATTTTCATTTATGTTTCCATCTTTGTCTCCATATTTCCCAACAATCATTTTAATATTCAAAACTTATATGATGACATTGTTTCCTCAAACAATTGATGCATGTATTTGAGCGATTATTCGTGATGTGGAAGCCACATAAGCCACACAATGATACAATTTAAGGATAGAGATATATGTCACAACTCATATTTGTTGGAGCAGATCCTTGAGGACCAAATGAAGAGCGAAGAGACTATCTCTACTCAGTAGCATATTGGCATAGAGTATATACATATGTTATTTACTATAGTCTTTATTGAGCCTTGTTCTAAGGGGTGGCTTCCCTGTTATCCTAGAACTTATTTATGATTCTCTTCTATTTGAGGAATTGGTTTATTTGGTAACTAAACCACAAAGATTTATCCTTCATGTTCTCCAGACTTATTGTTGTGAAATTTGATCTTTTCATAAATGCAATGAAATATTTATGAAAAAAATAAATTTTTCGGTTAAGTTTAACTACAAATAAACTATAAAGTATGTATTGTGACTGATATAAAGAAACACACTTTAAAAATAGAATCTCTAACATCCACCTCATATACTTGCATGAAGTTTATCCAATGTCATATTGTGATTGCTCCCATTTTAATTTGGTGTTTTTCTATCTAAGTATCAAACCTTCATTTTGATATTTAAAAAGATCTTTCTCTCTATTTAGTGAAGTGATTCAATATATGGATATTATCTTAGTATTGAATTAATTTTATCCTAAATTGGTATGTTTTATTCTTCCTATGCTTCATAGATCTTCTGTAAATGTAGAAGGTTCCCAATAAAGGAGGATTGGTAGTGTGTTGACGTCCATCTATATTTTGTTACTCTTTTTATGACATGAATTTTTATAAGAAAGGATTATGTTTCAAAATGTGTTGGGTGTGGTTGTCATTGTCGATGTGTGGAGTGTTCCTTTGGTTCACACCTAGAATGACCTCCTTGGATTCCACCCTCTAACCTTTTCTAATGCTAATTCAACCGGAATGTCAGTTTGGATGTCTGCCCCCCAATGCTCATGTGTAGTTCTCATGTCTATCTCATTGTCAAGTTGTAACATTTGCATTTATATAATTTTAATTCCTAAAATACTCTATAGTCTCCTCCACTGCTCCTCATAGGTCATCTCCCCAAACATCCTTTAGAAATGAGGCACCACATCATAAAAATTAGGCATTGTAGCACATAAATGAGACATTGTATAGAATCAAAGTGTTGTATCTCAGAGATAAGGTGTTATATTTTAAGAACGAGGAACTATAGCTTAGAAAAATGAATTAGTGTACCTTAGAAAAAATGGGGCACTATGGTTACAAAATGGGATCCTATCACGTATAAATGATGCGTTTAGACTATAAAATGAGGAGTTGTAACTTAAAAACGATGTCACATATTAGTAATGAGATGTTTAGACTACAAAATGAGGGCCATATGTTACACATAAGACTTCATAGCATAGAAATGAGGCATTGTAGGTTACAAATTAAGCATCATAGTTTAGAATTAAAGAGGCATTGAGACTACAAAATGAAGTGATATAAATAAGAAACAAGGTGATAGGACTAAAATTGAGGCACCACAACATATAAAATGAAGTGTTGGTTCTACAAAATGAGGCACTATAGCTTAGGTATAGGGTGTCGTAGCATAGATATAAGGCTCTGGAACTTCAAAATGAGGCATAATAGGTTAAAGATGAGGCAGGTATTGCAGATATGAGACATTAGGACTACAAAATGAGGAATGATATCTTATAATTAAGGCATTATAGCTTCAAAACAAGGCATTGGGACTATAAAACAAGATGTGGTATCTTAGAGATAAGATGTTGAGACTACAAAATGAGGCATCATAGCATAGAAACAAGTGGGGTTAGAGAATGAGGCAAGATCACTTCCCTCATCTCCCCATTGCTTTCCTTTTCACTTCCCTCCTATCCCTCGTTAATTCCTTCCTCACTTCCCTACTCTCCTCACATTACTTCCCTTATCACATCCTTTCTTAATCCTTCCCCTTCATCCATTACTTCCCTCCTAAATTTTGTTCTCTTCTATTTTATTCCTAAAAAATTATGTTTTTACTCTCTCTCACTCTCCTTTCCCCTCTTCCACTTTTCTCTTTCTATAGGAGTTGAATCACCCCATTGCTCCTACTACTAACTATAAAGAGTACTATTAATTTTTTTTGTCATAGACCAAACCATCTAACTCTCCATAACCATGTCTCACTCTCCTAAAACCTCTCAAAACCCTCTAGAAGACACCCCTTCACACATGCATGTTACACATGTTGCATGATCATTTTCATATAAGAAATTAGATGGTGGTGATTGAAGGAACACACTCAAAACCTTAAGTTTATTCCAGATCATATTTGGTCATCTAAAATCACATACTCATATAATTATCAATTATATGATAACTTTATTTCACAAAAAAATTAACATATAAGAATAACAAGTGTTATTAATCACTATTACTAATATTGTAGTGTTTGGTGAGATGCAAAGGAGTGAAGATGTGGTGGTCATGATTGGGTTCATGGTACCAGATTTGGGAGATGACATAACTGATCAGGGACTAATGCCATGCGATTGAGAGATATTGTGGGTGGTTGATAAGGGAAGATAACATCCTTTAGGAAATTGGGACTGAGCATGACATATGATGAGCATGTTAAAGTGGTAGAACTAGGTTTAAACTTAGTTAACAATGAGATGAAGGGGCCCAAAATGCAATAGGATACAATGATATTCATAAATGAAAACATATGATATGAAAGATCCTAGAGTGGGAAAATGATGATGGGCTAAACTTGGAAGAGAGAGTCTACACCAATTGTCAGTTTACCTAAAATAGAAACCCTAACAATGTAGAGGATATTACTACATGTGAAAGCTAAAAAAATGATTCTATTGTTCAAAGTGTAATGGGAGGATTCAAGAATAAGAAAACAAACAATGAATTCATGTAATAGCTTGTTTAGGAAAACCTTGCACCAAAATAAGTTAAATTGATATCAACAAGGGTTATTTAGATATTTGTATCAATTTGGATACAGAAGATGACCTATAAAATTGTTGGTCTGTAGTCATCATAAAACTAATAGGGTGTGATATACGATAGATGACAATGTTTGATTTGATAAGGCTACTTTGGAATTCAATTGTAAGGATGAAGGTGTATGAATTGAAAAAAAAATTATAATATAGTTAATCTCTATGAGAAGGCTCTAATAAAAGGCCCATGGACTCCTTTTAGTATTTTCTTCTAGGTTTGGAAGTGGTATGCAACATTCTAGCCTTGAGATGGGTTGTTGAACTTCATCATGACAAGTGTTTTGATTTAGAATCTACCCTTGTACTTTTATGCATCCATGATCTTTAACATAGTACTCAAAGATCTACTGAACTTATCAAATTTAACAATCACGCTACAAATTGCTCACATAGCATGTTTGCGAGGTGTACTATTGAACTAGAGACGCATTCCCATTCAGTTGATAATTCCCATCAATGATTTAGAATGCAAACTAGTTTAGAAAGTATTACCAATGATGTGTATCACACACTAGGTTAGGTGATAAGAGAGGACATATAAGTGGAAGAAAAGGGAAGGATAAAACAACATATATGGAGAAGAATATAGAAGCAAGTATTACTTGGTCAAAAGAAAGGGAAGTGGCAGACTAATTATGCAAACAAAATCCATGACAAGAAAAGAAGATGAGAAAATTAAACAATTGGATGTCAAAAACTTCAAGAGCAATCAAGAATGAAATAGGTAAAAGAATCTCATTAGATAATGAATATGAGGAACCAAGAGAAAGCATTGTACCAAAAATGCATAGAAGATTAAAAAAAATGTATAAAGCACTAAAACTCCAAATAAATTAAAGAAAACAAAGATAAGCTATTATATTGAGAAGGAAATGGATGTTGAGATGAAGAATACTGAAGAGATCAGCCTAAAAATCATAAGCTCAAGAAGAAACAACACTACTTGAAAGTGTGTGGGTTTAGACACATGTATCACCCATACCATCATCTATTGTGTCAATTTAAGCACCACAAGGCATGTCGGGATAGCATCCTCAACATATCGATCTAAGGTATCAGCTAACAAAGCATATCGGTTTAACCCCTCTAGAGCATGTCCGGTTTGAGTGTCGTCTAGATCAAAGTGTGTCGATTTGTCATCTTCTACCGTGGGATATTAGATACTAGTTTAATTATTATCATGGAAGGAAGGTATAAGATATGGATAGAAAACTTAATGAGGTTCCTTCATCAAATCAGTTCTTAAGACCATCATTCACTACTAACATATATGATATGAATGATTTAGAGATGAGAATCAATACAATCACATGAAAGAGTGAAATAATAAAGAAGGCTAAGAGTTATATAACATGCATCAAGAAGGACTTCATCAAGGGTTCAAGCTCCATGATCAAAGATCTAAAGCCCACATTTTCTCAAAGTTGACAATGATCCATCAAGAGTCGTAAACTCAACCTCAACCTTATCTCCAAGAAAGAAGAAGAAGATGCCAAGATTATGATAGTTCAAGGAGGAAGGAAGGAAAGAGAGAACCATGACCTATTCATCCTTTATTCAAGGTATGATCCATGGCCTATAGGGGAAGAAGATAAAGAAGATATCTCAAGGAAATTGTCACCAAGAAACATAACTCACCAAGATGGAAGTTAAACCAAGAATCACCATGAGCAAGGAACTCGACCTCTCAAGCTCAATGGGGGATTCTACTAGCTCCTTAAGCTGCCAAGATAGTCCATCAAGAAGAGAAGAACAAGAATGGATGAAAGGATTCACTTTTGTGAAGAGGGATGGGGTTATATAGTTGAGGGAAGAAAGAGAGATCAAAAGAGAGGTGTCATCACCTCAAGAGTCTAGGTGACACATGTCCACGTGCAAAGGCCACATGCAACCACATTAACATGAAAGATAAAGGTGATATAGTCGAGGTAGAGTATTGGCCTCTTGGATTCTTACCAAGGGTGCAACACCTCCATACCGATACACTACACTACACCAAACTGATACACTACCTTCCAAGGTCAAAACACACATTGTCCATAGATCATTATCACTACTAAGGATATCATCTCTTGTCCAAGATCCAAACTAGGTTTCAAACTCTTTCTCTATCTTATAGATGATGTTAAACTAAAGGAGTAACAATTTAGAGATGGTAAATTGCATGTTAACCCTTTCATTTTGGTAAATTGCAAATTTACACCAAAACTAGCACATAAAGAACAAGCACCGTCCACATAGGCACAACTTGAAACTTAAGCTCTTCACAAGGCACCCCATAGCATAATACTCTCTCTTGTGATGCTAAATCACTATGGTAACGCTCAACATGTGACATTTTTCAAGATAAACTCTCATCTGGGGTAAATTGTACTCTAGTCCAAAATAAGCAAACATTGCTCAAACATTATCCAAACATGACCAAACTTCAAACATAAGTGTGTCACGTGATTAAAAAACACCTCAAAGGGTTATATTCAAGTTTTATACAACTTACTTAGTCAAAACAAATAGGGTTAGTCCAAAACCCAGGTCAGGGTCCTTACAAGATCTCCTTGCTCCACCAAGCTCCAAGAACAAGCAAAAGAGAAGGAAGAAGATGGAGGTTCAAAAAGTTTACAAACATGGAGAGATAAGGTTTTATATATGTGGAATACGAGAGAGAAGGCAAGGAATGATGTGTCAACACTCCAAGGTACCAAAGGAACACTAGTCCACTCAAAAGATCGACATGTAACCACTCTAGCCTAACATGAAAGACATGGTGATACACTCTAGGTTGGGTATCAACTACCTTATTCACCCACATGGTCACAGTTGTGACCCTCCCATGGTGCACCATCCATGGTCGCAACAGACACACCGCCATCACCACTTGGTTGAGATAAGGGACCACCTCAAACCCTAAGTCGAGAAATCCTATAAGAGGGCCACCATCTCGACCCAAGACCACCCAAGACCACCTTGGTTGTGACCTCTCTCATCTAGAGGGGTGTCTCAGCCATGACACCCACCAAACCAACCCTAGGTCACAACCTAGGTCAAGACAACACACTATATATACATAGGTCAAGACACTCAACCCTCATAGAAACCCTACTCACCACTAAGGGTAAAACTCCTCAACCAAGGCTCAAACAGGGTGCCAACTTATTTCTCTCTCCTATAGATGATGTCAAGAAAGAGAAGGAACACTCTAGAGGTGGAAAATTGCACATCAACCCCCTACTTTGGGTAAATTACAATTTACACCAAAACTATCACATAAAGAATAACAACATCCAAGAAAGCTTAAACTTGAAACTTAAGCTCTCCACAAGCACTACATCTCAAAAGATTATAGCAAGGTCCTAGGAAACTTACTTAAGCCAAAAAATAGGGTTACTCTAAAACCTAGGTCAGGGGTCTTACAATAAGTGTCTAGAATATCACTTGCATCTTTAAAATGTATCCCCTCATTACTGTAGGGCTTAGAAGGGTGCTCCAAGCAATGTCATACAATCTCCCTCTGTATATAAAGTCAAGATTAAGTGATAATATGGTGTTAAGATTTGGGTTATGAATATCAATATCTCCCCCAATTATGTACCCTTTTTTGAACCAAAGATCTAGCAAGGACCAACCCACCAACCATAGAAATATGTGGATGATCCCATGTTTCCACTTCATGACCTATGATCTATGTGCATATATTAAACTCTACAGATGTTCCTTTCACACCTACAATAGTGAGGATAATGTATCTTGTGGGAAGAGTGCCCCTTCTCATGCCAACTACCAACTTCAATCTCCCTCTCCTATTGTCCAATGAGTTATCGATGAAGACCCTAGATTAGATAGCATTAAAATATATAGTCCAGACAATTGCCAAATTTGGTAAGGACCTTTTTGAATTTCTCAATCCCCTTGGCATGCCCATCATAGTATATGAGAACATCATCAATATTTTGTCACCACTATCATACCCTTAACATTGAAGGATTTGATCTTGCCTTGTTCTATTAGATATTTAATTAGGTTTTCAAACCATCCATGATGCTAGTGAAGAGAAAGGGGAGGGGGTACCTCTATGGAATTCCATTTGAAGATGTGAACAGACATGTAGGTGCACCATTAATGAGAATGGAAAAGATGTCATTGTATATGTTGTTGTAACCACTGGATCTATAATTGCAAGAAGCCCAAGGAAACCATAATATCCCATAATTTTCTCCAAGTGACATGAACCTAACCTTTACTGATGTCAATATTAATACAAGCTTTATTTTTTATGTTGCTTGTTTTAAAGTGAGTAATAAAATGCATTGCAAGGAGTGAACAATCAACAATGTATCTGCCCTTAATGAAAGCATTTTGTTTCTTGGAGATAATTAGAGGTAAGATGGATTTTATTCTATTAGATAGAAACTTAGAGATGGTTCTATATAATATTGATCAACAAGAGATGGGTCGATATTAAATGATCAATTTCACATCACCTATAATGGGATGACCTTGATGAACAAGTGATGTATGGATCTCACCATGTTACCCCATTAAGAAACCACTACACGACATAACATATGTCTCCTTTGATAGTCATACACATCTAATGGAAGAAACAACTATTAAAACCACCTATCCTGGCACCTTTTAGGGTGTATAAAAAGCATTTCCGCTTTTATCTCGCCTCATTGACATCTCTATGTTGTTCAATATTCATTCCATTAGTAACCCTATGGGTAGGAAGAGAAGCACCACTGCTGCTTTTATGCATCTAATCATATAGGTTTTTGAGATAGTTAATATCATGAGACGAGACCTCATCTCAGTGATCCACCATATGCTCCATCTCATTTATAAGCTCATGAAATTTGTCACTCATATCCCTATTTTTTTCACAGAATCCTAAATGTTACTATCTCCATAAGATATACATTTGAGATAAAGTCTTTGCCACAAGAATTGCCTCCACCTTTCTTGATCTACAACATCCTTTATTCTATCTTTGATTCTTCTTCAATAGCTCTTATTGTCAAAGGAGAAACACACATGGCAGTTGCAACACACACTTACTCCACCTTGGCAATCCTATGGATATTAGGAAGGTTCACTTTGTCCCTTCCCATCTCTTTACTACTTGATTTTCTTTATAGAGTTTCTTCATGGTGCTATAGATAGGGTTGATTGTCATTGAGATATCTCATCTCTTCTTCACTACCTCTTTGGAACCATCACTTCCACACCATAGGTTGATGAAAAAAAGGGCAAGTATGGAAAAATTTCTTGTTGAGGTTCAACCTCATCCTTGCATGGTCACTAAAAGAGTGCGAACCTAACATGATGACATCATTAGGGAAGAAATCAAGGAAATCATCATTGACAAGGCCTCTTTCAAGAAGGCTCACTATCCTACTTCTAGGTCTTTGTTTATTACATAAGGAATTGATGCCCTCTAGTACTAAATTTGTGAATACCAACACTGTAATTGGTTTTATAACTCTTAGCCATGATGTGAACTGATACCTTAAGAATGCCAAGCTTCTCATGCCTTTTGGACATTGATGAAGTCACTCAAAATTAGCTAGGAGATATCCACTTGGGATGTAACGTCAATTGTCTTCAACAAAATTTTTGTGTTAGTCTCCAAATTCTATCATAGACCCTCAAGACTATGTAGGAGAAGCCACCATTGCTGAAGAAAGTCATCGTGATCATTTAGACAGTGTGTAACATACCTGGCTTGGGTTTAGAGCTAACCATGTTTGATTAGACTAAATAAGTTTCTTATAACTTTAATATAATCCTCTCAAGTGTTTTTTTATCAGGTGACAAACTTATGTTTCAAATTTGGTCATGTTTAAATAATGTTTGAGCAATGTTCTCTTGTTTTGGACCAAAATGCAATTTACCCAAGATAAGGGGTTATATTTCAATATGTGATATGTTGAAAAATACCTCATGTTTTTTTAGCATCATTATATAGATAATTATGCAAGGTGGTGGCTTGTGGAAAGCCTAAATTCCAAGCTTGAACTTGTTTGAACAATGTTAGTGCCTTGTGCACCGATTCTGGTACAAATTGTAATTTACCCAAAATGTAGGATTAATATGAAAATTACCACCTATAGAGTATTCCTACTCCCTCCTAGTATCATATATAGGATATATAAATAAGGAGACATCATGTTTGAATCATATTTGAATGATAGTATTATTGGTAATGAAAGACCAAGAAAGGGTTGTATCGGGTTGTAGAGTTCATATGAGAGTGCCTATCGGACAAGGAGCCATAGTGGGAGTCTCATATCATTTTGTGAACTTTTATCCTTTTTCATTATGGGCAAAGCACCTCAAGGAGGTGATCCATGACGAGTAGATGCTCCTTGCAAAAGTTGTATCAGTTTGCATAATTTGTGAGATAAAGATGAAATATCTTATCAAACAAGTTAACTAATGGACGAAATATCATCTCTAGATCATAGTAAAATGTTTTGCATGTCAAGATAAATGTAAGTGCATGCAATTCCACGTATCAACCATTCATGAACATGTGACACCCAGTATCTTGAAATGATGACACCTCAGATACACACTTTTTCATGAACCTCAAGTATATATACCCTTCCTTTCACCTATAAGTGAAATTTTCATATTTATCACCCTCTTGCTCTTAGATATCGTGCATAGAATCTTAGTATCATGCATAGGTTAAGGATTATAGTGCATAGAGCTTGGGTATCGGCCATAGAAAAGTGATATCGGCCAAAGTGTAGTGATATTGCCCAAGTGAGGGATATCAGTCATAAGAGGTGATGTATCGTGCATAGTGTTGAGGATCTCAAGTCTTGAATATTTGATAATCTCATCTTAAACCTTGGGAATGTGAAGATTTGGATCTTGGAGCTTTGAATTTGCTCTTGAGGAGGGTTATATAACTTGAACTCAATCATGTTATCATTTACCATCAATCTTGCCTTAGTTAAATGATTTACTTTTGAATAGAATTTTCTTGCATAATTGATGAACCCATGAGCTCTAGTAGTAACCTAGGACTGTTGTCCATGAACTATAACAGTAAGAACAAGATTCTATAGTTTGATGATGATGACATCATCATGGTGCAACCCGATATTGGGTTAAAGCACCTCTAACCCGATATGGTGTTGAAGGATACACCTCTTACCCGATATTATGTTGAAACCCTAGATTGTGATGCTTACACAACTCCAGAATGATATGGTAATGAGCATAAACCTTATTAAAGATATGGTGAGACACACATACACCTCAAGGTTGATCTGGTCAGCATATATACACTTCTAACCCAATATGGTGTTGAAACCCTAGATGGTGATATGGAATCCGATATACCTTGGAACCCCATACCCCTATCGTTTTGTGTAATGGGTTAATTGTAAAGGGTTCAACCAGTTTTCTAGCCTATCACTCAATACATGATATATTAATTCCATGAAGGAATGAAAGAGTATGAGTATAAGGGTTTAACCCGAAATGCTAACTCGATATGGCAACCCAACATGGTAACTTGATATGTAACACAATATGGTGATATGAACACAACCACTAGCATGATATGGTGATGAATTTATACCTCATAAAGGATATGAGTAACACATACACACACCTTGTTCATTATATGGGGTTAAGCACACACCTTATAACCGATATGATGTTGAGTATATATACCCTAACCCGATATGATGTTGAAACTCAACATGGTGTTGTGAAACCTGATATGAAAACCCCTAAGGTTAAGTAATCTGGTATGGATGCATGATATGGTGATTAGGATACACCTCTATACCCAATATGGAAGAATACCTACACCTCTATACCCGATATTGAGGAAGCACCTCAATCCAATACACTTGATTGGGTGATACATGTAGTATTTTATGTCAAATGATAATTTAAGACATGAAGGGTTTAATTCATTTTGATAAATGTGTGCCAGTGTACCTTGAATGAAAGGGGTTTAGCCAATTTAATAGAGTATGATGCAATCAAGATCCTAGGGAGGATGAGAGAGAAACTTATACATATGTGATAATCATGTTAATAACCATACATTGATACTCCTAGTATGAATGAAGTATGAATTAGGGTTTGATTCTTGATAATATGATCTTGAATCCTTAATTTGTTAATAAGGGGGAAAACCCTAACCCTAATGAAGGGTAATGATATGATTTTAAACCCTAATTGGTTAGTAAGGGGAACCCTAACCCTAATGAAGGGTGATGATATGACTTGAAACCCTAATCGGTAAGAAAGGGAAACCCTAACCCTAATAATGGGAAGGTTGTATTTATCCTATTGCATGGGCCTTGTGAGCCATGTGAATAGTTGTTTCCTAGTGAGAGGTGACAAGATATTTAATGGGCCTTGTGAGCCATGTGAATAGTTGTTGCCTAGTGAGAGGTGAAAAAATGTTTAATGGGCCTTGTGAGCCATGTGAATAGTTGTTACCTAGTGAGAGGTGATAAGATGTTTAATGGGCCTTGTGAGCCATGTGAATAGTTGTTGCCTAGTGAGAGGTGACAAGATGTTCAAATGGAAACCCTATAACATAATAATAATAATAATAGTAAATGGTTATAAAGATAATAATGAAATCTTGGTCATGCATGCAACATGGTTATAGCCAAATAAGGGCTATAGTGTTTTGAATATGTTAAAATGAGATATGAGGAATACTTGTATCATGAAAAGGATGTGAATGGGTATGGTGGCTTGACCAAGGTATAATTCCTAGTAAAGGTGATGTGGTATTCACTGATGAGTTTAAGGGATTGATATCCCATAATGAAAAGGAAACATAAAGGTATTCCAACTACTATGGAATACTTAGTAATATGGTCATGGTTTCACAAGATTGGTATAATCCAATACCTAGATATGGTTTTATAGGATTGTTATAATCCAATATCTAGATATGATTGCACATGATTGGGATAACCCAATACCTAGATATAATGGCATAGGATTGGCATAATCCAATACTTGGATACAACACTACAGGATTGGCATAATCCAATACCTAGATAAAACCCTATAGGATTGGGATAACCCAATACCTGGATACAACTATACAATATTAGCATAATCTAATACCTAGATACAAGCCCTATAGGATTGGGATAACCCAATACCTGGATACAACCCTACAGGATTGGCATAACCCAATACCTAGATACAAACCCTACAGTATTGGGATAACCCAATACATGGATACAACCCTACAGGATTGGCATAACCCAATACCTGGATACAAACCCTACAGGATTAGGATAACCCAATACATGTATACAACCCTACAGGATTGGCATAACCCAATACCTGGATACAAACCCTACAGGATTGGGATAACCCAATACCTGGATACAATCCTATAGGATTGGCATAATCAAATACATGGATACAATCCCTATAGGATTGGCATAATCCAATACCTATATACAATCTCACAGGATTGGGATAACCCAATACCTGGATACAATCATACATGATTGGTATAACCCAAAACCTGGATACAATCTTACAGGATTGGCATAAACCAATACCTGGATACAAACCCTACAGGATTGGCATAATCCAATACATGGATACAATTTCACAAGATTGGGATAACCCAATACCTGGATACAATCTTACAGGATTGGGATAACCCAAAACCTGGATACAATCTTACAAGATTGGCATAAACCAATACCTGGATAGAATATAGCGATGTATATTCACCTGATTGGTACAATTCAATACCTGTCTAGTAGATTGGTTGAGGCCAACAAATAGAAATGAAGATGATTCATGGATGTCATACCATGATAATAGTATCACAGGATAAGCATGAGATGTTTGGATAGTCTGTAGGGTAAATGGTACACATGTTCTTCATATTCCTTATAAAATGAATAGATGATTTACTACTTTATCATAGACAGTTGCAATGCTTTAAAAGATGAGAAATGTTCTAATCTACTTATCCACAATGATTTACCTTGCTTAGTAATATAAAAGAACCTCTGCTTAGTTTGATACTATTTACCTGTGATAATAACATTGTTGGTGGAGAGTTATATCTGTTGCTAGGATAATTGTCTCACACTGTGGGATCCACAATTATTTTAGGTGGACGTGCCCGAGGAGGTAGAGATCGTTCTGTAGAGGAAGAATAACGACAACAGGGACAATAG
This sequence comes from Alisma plantago-aquatica, assembly GCA_963693085.1. Lineage (NCBI taxonomy): Eukaryota > Viridiplantae > Streptophyta > Magnoliopsida > Alismatales > Alismataceae > Alisma > Alisma plantago-aquatica. The sequence continues at coordinate 693,440,143 of OY856413.1, forward strand.
TAACAGCTCAAGTTGAGTGTACTATCTTTTGTGTCATGTAGATATAAGTCCTATGTGTCGTCTCTGTACTCGCAGGTCCTTAGATTTAGTACATGATAGTTTTATGAAGAATCTGAGATTTTGGCTTGTATGCCTCGAGGTTTTATGTTGTTTTAGTATATGTTTTGACAAAGCAACTATTATATGTTATCTTCAAGATGAGATGGTACAGTGTATGTACAATGTGAACCATGATGTATATAAAGTTTTCAAATGGATCTCTTTGCAAAATGGTTTTAATTTTTAGTGATTTTTGTTAATTTGCTGCTTATGGTTATTTTGCATAATTAGTAATGACTTGGTTGTCAGTTTGGTGGCAGTCGTTACAAGTTTGGTATCAGATCTTAAGGTCCGCTGAGTCTACAGAAACATAGGATTAAGGTGTTGAGTCTATTCTAGTATCCTCCAGTATATCCTATAGTGACTTCTACTTATGCATAAGAAAGGGTGAAGTTTAAAAATGATTGGAGATCATGAGGAACATGTTACTAAGAGCAATGTTGTTGCACCACGAGAGGGTGTAAGGGATTAGGAAAGAGAAGAACGAGTGCCTAAGAATTCCCATATTGACCCAATCAGGATAGAGAATCCTACCTTTTATACTTTTGTTGGGAATGTTAGGACAATAGTGATGCATGTAGTAGACTGGATACTAGCATTACAACCTAGGTTACCAGTCCTCAATGTAGAAACTTTGTTCTGAAAGGGTTCCTGAATGACATAGTCATGTTGGAACAGTGGAAAATGTGGGAAGGATTAACATATGGTAAGAAAATAGACTCTGCCATAAGTATAGACAGATAATACATATGTGATGTCAATGCCCAAGGAGGGGCAATAAGCTGAGAATTAAGGAAAGGTCTCTATAATTCTAGAGACATTTGCCAAGTTGTTCTAAAAAGCCAATATTTTTGGTACCACCAGTGCAATAAATGCTTAGTGCACCAGGGCAGTAGTCACTAAGTAAAGGCAAAAGTCCTAACTTTTCACCTATAAGAACTCATGTGTCACACCCACATCCCACGATTACTACTAATCATGAGATTAGGGCATGACTATGAGGATTACACTTAATACAAAGTTCACTCCCGATTTTTCCTTTTTATTTCAAACCCTTTGTTTTCTCACATTCAATCACATAAACAAACTTTACAAGAGAATTAAACTTTTATTACTCTATTATGATCTCAAAATTTATGATACACATCCATACATTCATTCTGTTTCTCACACTTCCATGTACATACAACATGATAATTAGATACATTCTCTATTATTAAGGAATCAAAGATACAAAACATCATTTATAACTCTCTCATATCGATACAAGGACCTAGAGTGATAGGGATCGATTGAACTTAACTAATCTCATACTTAACTCGTGTGGTAGATATACTCTGATGTTTTGACCTTCTTCAAGTCCACGTGGTTTTCCTAAAAATTTTGAGTAGAGGGGTGAGCCTACTCGCTCAGTGAATGAGTACTTCAAAGAAACAGTCTAAAGCACTGATATAATTACAGATATACGTTTAAGCAACTGATATCAATTATAAAAATAGTAATATTTAAAGAGTCTAATCATTGACAAACATAAATATGATAGGATACTCTAGATAATTTATTAAACTAAAATAAAATACAGTAATTACTACACTGAGCAGATCTAAAACAATATAGTTAAAATAACAGGGAATGTAAATATTACATTTAAAGAATAACTACTACAAAATTGTACTCAAATCTTTCTTAACTCTTATTACTTATAAGAAACTCTTTAAACCTATATGATCATATTTTATCTTATGTCCTGATCATATGCAGTGTACTCTACATATGAAGACATGTAGTGAACTACAATCTCACCGTACAAGACTTAGTTGACACCCTGGGATCGCTAAGCCTGACACGTTATTGGTCTGCATTAGGCAAAATGGCACTCTAGCCTCGGCACACCTATGGGCTGTAAAATTGGAATCCTCCTCTAACTTGAGCACATAGGCAGATAGTCAAGTCACCTATTGGCTTTTCTGTACTCTAGTGCCACCAGGATCTCTGGTTGATGTTCGACACTACATTCTGTAATTTAAGAGACTTCCACTAGGGCTTCGTTTACCGTACCACCTGTTAGTACGTTCTGACCCCCGTATATTAGGTACTTCCAGGGTTAGGTTGTTTCACCCCTAAGGCACAGACCTCTCATAGGGGTTCTATGGTGTTCAGGGCCCCTAAGTCTTTATTTTATTATTCTTGGAAAGCTCTTACTATATTGTATCTTTTCCTTACTTATACTTGACTCTGGTATCTCTATGGTACCGCGTCTATTTATTTGAAGTTTATAATACAACATGTATATCATTCTAAACTTGGCAGAGCAGTATATTCAAAACATTGTAATATTCTGAGTAATCGTCATACTATACATACATGCAGATTAAAATTTTAAATAAACAGAATACATGTCAACTTGGCACTTTATACACTAGAATCATGCAATTGAACTGTTAAGCATCACCACATCTCATATTGAGAACATTGATATCACAATACTTGATTCATCGAACACCCTATCCTTAGGGTTTCATTTACCTCGTTTACTTATCACATGGCTCTCATAAAGATTTCATACGACATAAACATTCACTGAATAAAGACTGCTTAAATCATATACAATCAATATATGTATGAAACCTTGGAATTGATCTGAATTTAGGTTTCCATGCCATTCACTAAGATATCATGCATCAAGAATAAAATTGAATAAATAAAGTCTATCATGTCAAGAAAATCCCTTCAAATGGATTTCACGATATCTATTCGTAAATATCCAACTTTCCTCACATCTAGGGTTTCACCCTCTTTACTGAGTTATCAAACAAACACTATTCATCTTAAATGAAATCCAAGATAGTATCTGACATATGTGTACTATGAATTCAGATAAAAAATCATTCATAACCAAGGGGATCCAGATAAACAAATTTCTCTATTTAATTATACAGCAATTTCAGTCATAGACAAATTCCCTATATTTTAGTTTACTCTTATAACCTCTGTGAATACTTAGGGAATTCTCATTAGGATGTATTGTATACATTTATAATATGATTTTATCATATGAAATTCATCCAAATAGAGGAATAATCCATATCATATCATTTTGCAACAACTTAAATCAAACAGACAATTCAGGGTTTGTAGTCGCATACTAAGCAATTAAAGATTATGGATGATTTAACCAATTTTCGTGCAATATGTTGTTTAAAGGAAGTTACCACTCACGCTAAGGTGTGAAAAAACCTTTAAAATGTATCCCATATCTGAAAATCTCGATATCATATCAAAACCCTAGCAATTTACCCGATTCTTCTTCCCTTCAACTCAGAAACCCTAGAAATGAGGGATTATGAAGAAAGAGTGAGAAAAGGAGAAGTTTTGATACCATTTTGGATCAAATCAGAGGAAGGACGAAATCTTGACATGTGAGAGAAGATTCACCATTAAATCCTATGCAAAGAAGCTAAACTTACTTGATTTCATCATATCTCGGATAGAGAAACCCTAGATCAGCAATTCCACCATTTTTTCCTCTCAAACCCTAACTCTCCCTCTCTCTCTAAGATTTTCTTTCTCTAGAATTAATCACGAATTATGAGAGATACTAGTGTGTTAGGTTGACCATATAGATCAATTGAGCTGCTTGGGTCAATAGCATATTGACCCCTCACTATACTTTCTCTCACTTCAGTTGAATTTTCTATTATAAAACTGTTACTATAATTCATCTACTGATAAGGTCTAAACACATCCAAAAATTATGAAAATTTATCATAATGTCTGAAATACACATTTAGAGCTCCAGTAAAAAATTTAGATTATTTGGAGTTACCAATAAATAATTAAAAATCAAACAATATACTATTGACTAACATTCTATCAACATGGTCGGTTGAAGTATATCTCGACCGAGAATTACTTTAAAATAACATACAAATATTATGAAATTTTTCACTAAATGAAAGATTTAGTTATACATATTATATCCAAATTTGAATTCAATCAGAGTTACACATAAAATACTAAAAATAATTTAGTCAGATACTATACTTATCAAATTCTGTATTCATATGTCATCAAAACCCTAATTTGGGCTGATTAGGGTTTCCAAATCTTAAACCCTAATTATGTGAATCAAAGTATGATTAAATCTTCTCATTATATTTAAAACATCAAAACTTAACAACCATCACTAATCAAGCTTTAAAAAAATGATCAACTTAGTTAAGCATACAATCATCCAAGTAAACCCTAGTTTACCAATTAAGCTCAGATGCGGTCATAACAATTCTCCCCCCCCTAAAAAAGTTTCACCCCCAAAACATAAATATGCAAGAAAAGTACTTTCAAGGTTTATTTTAAGCTTCTGATATCTTACATGTCATTATAGTCTTATATTTCATACTTGAATGTATCTTTCAACATTAAGTCATTTATTTCTTTTCTAATCACAACATGTCTAAAATAGTTCCCAATGATATCCAAAAAATTCTCTATGCCACAATCAATCATAGGATAGAGAGAGAAACAACCATTTCAATATTTTCATACTCTTGAGGTGTTACCTCAACATTAATAATCTGATCTAAATATCTCAATTCATACGGCTCAATATGTACTATTGTTTTGAATTTTTACTATTGTGCTACTCAAATAGCAAAATAGTCTTGAGTTGAAAGACTAGATTCAACAACAATTGTACAATACTACTCACGACATCCCCATTGGATCATGGATGCATAAGGTGAAGCATTACCATCACATTCCATACTATTCTCAAGTATGAACCCACACATAATTCAAGGTGTAACCATCGGGTTATAGCATACTAGGCTTTCAACAATAGTATCAGAGTACTCCATGATTGTATTAGTCATTCAAGGACTATTCATACCCAATTATCATCACTTAGTCATATTAAATCTAGGTATAACAAGCTATACCTCATTAGGGTTACATATCAATACAATATGGTTATCATCCCTTCTATTCATATGAGTGAATAGGTAAGACTGCCTTATTTAGGGTAACCCTCCATTTATTCCATCATCATTCAACCCATATCACCATACCACAATTGTACAATACTAAGATGGATTAATGGTATGAATGACTTAAACTATCAGACACCTTTAATTAACATATTGCTTGCACACATACAACTGAAATCATATGTAAAACAAATTTACATCCCTTAGTATACCTTCAACAAATTATACTTCTAAAAAAATTCACATATTACTAAAAGCCATTGTTATCTCTTATCTCTCTCATCATTCACTACTACTTACTTTTTGCTACTTATCCTTCTCATTTTAATCATGTAGATTAAACATCCCTAAAATTGAAACGTACGAGGTAAGAATAGATTATTCATCATTCTTGCTATCACTGCAATAATTTATTTCATATCACACTTCACTCATATTGTATTTCTCCTTTTGTTCAAAACACACCTCTTATATTTCAAATCTATTTCTTATCATTTGCTCTAAATCATTTCCATATTGTTTATCTACCTTTCATATTAGCTACCTTTAAACCCTGGATTACTATCAGAGCTAGTTTACTTCTCATAGTACAAATCTCATGATCTTGTTTTATAGAGATGCTAGTATTCAAGGTCAAATCACTAATGACATCCCTTGAACTACTACAACTCTAAACATTCTAGGGTTTGTTCCTTATCAGTAGCATGACATTATTGTGATGTGACTTTGCTCCCTTAATTTGAAATTCAAACTTTCGATCTCACAAGTTTTACTAAAGTCTTCCTTATCTTATCAATTGAATTTCCTTTCTCTTACTTAGGCATTCAGATAGATTACATTCTCAATTTACCCTGCTAGGGTTTCATCATCATATTGTGTGTCATTATTACATTCACTAGATGTTTCTACCATGGTGGTTATGCATCATATATGATTCATTTTCCTATCATTTCATTCCCACATTGCTCTCATTACGGAAGATATGAAAGAGAAGATTATTCTTAGGCTTAGAATGATTATATTTAAACATTCCCTTAATACATTTCTCATATGTAGGTTTAATTAGTTATCAACAAGGATACTTGACTAACTAGCACTTGATTGAATCTCCTAACCTCTTTCTTTTATAATCTATATTACTCCACCATGTTTCAAACCCATCCTTACTTTCCATAATCCTCTTACCATATACTACTCTTCCACCTGTCATCTTTAACTTCAATTTTTTTTTCTTCTTATGATCATATTGCTTATTCATGTGTATGATCATGAATACCATGTTTCATATATTTCTTTTTATCCTTCTACTAATGTGAAGTTGAAATTCTAAATCAATAATCTCTCTACTAGTTCCACCTCATGTTTAATACATTACATATCCTTCATTTTAAATCAAACGGCTCATGCATGAGTGAAACATAGTTTCTCTTTCAATCAAGTTTTTCCTTCCTGAATATTGTCTGCCTTTATATGACTTATTCATTTATTTATCTACACTTTTATTCTTCTTTTAGATACTAGTTTGTTGTTCTATAGAGACTTAGAATCCAAAGGCAGTAAGGATGAATGGATTAAAATTATCAATAAAGGTATACATTCCATGCTCTTAATTATATCATAACCCTCATTCCTTAATCAAGCTCATTATTTCCAACATTTCTCTTTGTTTCAACTAAGTTTCTTATCCTAGTTTTATGATTTACATGCTCATCTAGTTCTCTTCTCTTTAACTCTTCTGAAGACTCTTCACTTCTATGTACTTATCGTATACTTAACCCTTTCCTTCTATTTTCCCTTTGCTTTGGAGTACATAAAAACATTGTACTCGATTATAGGATCCATTTCTCATGATTGATTCTTACTATCTTGGCCCTTACATACTTTTCTCATATCTTTTCCATATTTCATATTTAGAGTTCATATAATACTAATCATTAAACTTAATCTGAACCTTGTGTTGTGTTCCTTTATTCCCAATTAAGGGTTTCTCATATGAGGCCCCAAAGTTGGATCTCAGATATCAGTTCCAATTGATTCTTAGCTATTCTAATCTTTCCCATATGTTTCAACATCTTAGTGTATGTACATTCTCACTATGATGTGGGTCTAATTTATCCAGGGTCTACTCTTATTATATTTTTAATAGGAGTCATTAGATCCCAGTAACGCACCCTGCCAGTCGGACCAGGCCGAACCTACAGTCCTAAATCCAAGAGCTACTCAAGATTAACTAACTCCTATTAATCTCAAACATGTGGAAAGAATATCCACTTAGGGCAAAATCATTCAAACATAACTTCTGGTCTACTTGATACAAAGAATATAAATAATAACTGAATCACTTCATGATACACAACAATAAAAAAGAACCATATATATTCTACAAACTGATATTATGAATTCATACATATAAGAGCATTTCTATTTATCTGCAATCAAAGCAGCAATATAAAGCAAGAGTTGTATCACATTCTATGTTTAATCTCTTACTCCTTCATTACTTTCTGGTCTCCTAACCCTAAGATTTCTAGGGTTTCTCTCTAGCACATCCTTCCTCTGCATACCTGGCCAGGGCATCCAGAGAAGAATAGACATAGTAGCTTGATACTGGTCAATCTAAGCATTCAGATACCGGGCCAGGGTATCCAAATACCCAGACTTCCCAGAGCTACAGACACATCACCTTCTATCTTCCACACTTATAACTCTAACTTTCTATCCTATGGTCCCTGACAACTCATCCTAAGCTCTGATACCAAGCTTGTCACACCCACATCCCACGATTACCACTAATCATGAGATTAGGGCATGAATATGAGGATTACACTTAATACAAAGTTCACTCCCGACTTTTCCTTTTTATTTTAAACTCTTTGTTTTCTTGCATTCAATCACATAAACAAACTTTACAAGAGAATTAAACGTTTATGACTCTATTATGATCTCAACATTTATGATATACATCCATACATTCATTCCATTTCTCACACTTCCATGTACATACGACATGATAATCAGATACGTTCTCTCTTATCAAGGAATCAAAGATACAAAACATCATTTATAACTCTCTCACATCTATACAAGGACCTAGAGTGACAGGGACTGGCTGAACTTAACTAATCTCATACTTAACTCATGTGGTAGATCTACTATGATGCTTTAACGTTCTTCAAGTCCACGTGGTTTTCCTAAAAAATTTGAGTAGAGGGGTGAGCCTACTCGCTCAGTGAATGAGTACTTCAAAGAAACAGTCTAAAGCACTGATATAATTACAGATATACTTTTAAGCAACTGATATCAATTATAACAATAGTAATATTTAAAGAGTCCAATCATTGAAAAATGTAAATATGGAAGGATACTCTCGATAATTTATTAAACTGGAATAAAATATAGTAATTACTACACTGAGCATATCTAAAACAATATAGTTAAAATAACAGAGAATGTAAATATTACATTTAAAGAACAACTACTACAAAACTATACTCAAATCTTTCTTAACTCTTTTTACTTATAAGAAACTCTTTAAACCTATATGATCATATTTTAGCTTATGCCTTGATCATATGCAGTGTACTTTACATATGAAGACTCGTAGTGAACTATGATCTCACTGTACAAGACTTAGATGACACCCCGGGATTGCTAAGCATGACATGTCACTGGTCTGCAATAGGCAAAATGGCACTCTGGCCTCGGCACACCTATGGGTCGTAAACCTAGACTCCTCCTCTAACCTGAGCACACAGGCAGAAAGGCAAACCACCTATTGGCTTTTCTGTACTCTAGTGCCACCAGGATCTCTGGTTGATGTTGGACACTACATTCTATAATTTAAGGAGACTTCCACTAGGGCTTCGTCCCACGTAACACCTGTTAGTATGTTCCGACCCCCATATACTGGGCACTTCCAGGGTTAGGTCGTTTCACCCCTAAGGCATAGACCTCTCGTAGGGGTTCTACGGTGTTCAGGGCCCCTAAGTCTATTATTTTATTATTCTTGGAAAGCTCTTACTATATTGTATCTTTTCCTTACTTATACTTGACTCTAGTATCTCTATGGTACCGCATCTATTTATTTGAAGTTTATAATACAATATGTATATCATTCTAAACTTGGCAGCGCAGTATATTCAAAACATTGTAATATTTTGTGTAATCATCATACTATACATACAGGCATACTAAAATTCTTAAATAAACAGAATACATGTCAACTTGGCACTTTATACACTAGAATCATGCAATTGAACTGTTAAGCATCACCACATCTCATACTGAGAACATTGATATCACAATATTTGATTCATTGAACACCCTATCCTTAGAGTTTCATTTACCTCATGCACTTATCACATGGCTCTCATAAAGATTTCATACGACATAAACATTCACTGAATAAAGACTGCTTAAATCATATACAATCAATATATGTATGAAACCTTGGAACTGAGCTGAATTTAGGTTTCCATGTCATTCACTGAGATATCATGCATCAAGAATAAAATTGAATAAATAAAGTCTATCATGTCAAGAAAATCCCTTCAAATGGATTTCACGATATCTATTCGTAAATATCCAACTTTCCTCGCATCTAGGGTGTCACCCTCTTTACTGAGTTATCAAACAAACACTATTCACCTTAAATGAAATCCAAGATAGCATATGACATGTGTGTACTATGAATTCAGATAAACAATCATTCATAACTAAGGGGATCCAGATAAACAAATTTCTCTATTTAATTATACAGCAATTTCAGTCATAGACAAATTCCCTATATTTTAGTTTACCCTTATAACCTCTGTGAATACTTAAGGAATTCTCATTAGGATGTATTTTATACATTTATAATATGATTTTATCATATGAAATTCATCCAAACAGAGGAATAATCCATATCATATCATTTTGCAACAACTTAGATCAAATAGATAATTCAGGGTTTGTAGTCGCATACTAAGCAATTAAAGATTATGGATGATTTAACCAATTTTCGTGCAATATGTTGTTTAAAGGAAGTTACCACTCACCCAAAGGTGTGAAAACGCCTTCAAAACGTATCCCATATCTGAAAATCTCAATCTCATATCAAATCCCTAGCAATTCACCCGGTTCTTCTTCCTTTCAACTCGGAAACCCTAGAAATGAGCGATTATGAAGAAAGAATGAGAAAAGGGGAAGTTTTGATACCATTTTGGATCAAATCAGAGAAGGTACAAAATATTGACATGTGAGAGAAGATTCACCATTAAAGCCTATGCAAAGAAGCTAAACTTACTTGATTTCATCATATCTCGGATAGAGAAACCCTAGATTAGCAATTCCACCACTTTCTCCTCTCAAACCCTAACTCTCCCTCTCTCTCTCTCTAAGATTTTGTTTCTCTAGAATGAATCACAAATTATGAGAGCTACTAGTGTGTTAGGTTGACCACATAGAGAAATTGAGCCGCTTGGGTCAGTTGCACATTGACCCCTTACTATACTTTCTCTTATTTCAGCTGAATTTTCTGTTATAAAATTGTTACTGTAATTCATCTACTAATAAGGTCTAAACGCATCCAAAAATTATGAAAATTTATCACTATGTCTAAAATCAACTTTTAGAGCTCTAGTAAAAATTTAGATCATTCTGAGTTACCAATAAATAGTTTAAAATCAAACAATATACTATTGAATAACATTCTATCAGCATGGTCGGTTGAAGTATATCGCGACTGAGAATGACTTTCAAAGAACATCCAAATATTCTGAAATTTTTCACTAAATGCAAGATTGAGTTATAACTATTATATCCAAATTTGAATTGAATCAGAGTTACACATAAAATACTAAAAATCATTTAGTGAGACACTATACTTATCAAATTATGTATTCATATGTCATCAAAACCCTAATCTGGGCCGATTTGGGTTTCCAAATCTTAAACCCTAATTATGTGAATCAAAGTATGATTAAATCTTATCATTATATTTAAAACATCAAAACTTAACAACCATCACTAATTAAGCTTTAAAAAAATAATCAACTTAGTTAAGCAAACAATCATCCAAGTAAACCCTAGTTTACCAATTAAGCTCAGATGCGGTCATAACAATTCTCCCCCCCTAAAAAAATTTTGCCCCCAAAACATAAATATGCAAGCAAAGTACTTTCAAGGTTTATTTTAAGCTTCTGATATCTTACATGTCATTATATTCTTATATTTCATACTTGAATGTATCTTTCAACATTAAGTCCTTTATTTCTTTTCTAATCACAACATGTCTGAAACAGTTCCCAATGATATCCAATGAATTCTCTATGCCACAATCAATCATAGGATAGAGAGAAAAACAACCATTTCAATATTTTCATACTCTTGAGGTGTTACCTCAACATTGATAATCTGATCCAAATATCTCAATTCATATGGCTCAATATGTATTATTGTTTTGAATTTTTACTATTGTGCTACTCAAATAGCAAAGTAGTCTTGAGTTGAGGAGAAATGCCCAACTAAGTGAGGGGTATGGAAAAATCCCAAGATCAAGGATTTTATTACATAAAGATGCAAGTTGAAAAGGTGATAAAGCAATGAGGTTTGGAACCCGAGTTATAAAAAGTATGTATAGCACTTCTCTGATTTAGAAAGTGTTACCTGACATAGGATTGACATTGCAATCAATAATGAAAAGGACAGTGGAGTATGTGTCATGTATGATAGATTCTATGTTAACCCTGTTTGGAGGAACTTTATATTGGTCAAAGTTCTATGGCATCTCCATGACATCAAGATGTTATGTGAAGGCTTGATGATAAGATGCATGAATAACAATTGTCTCTCTTCATCTAGGATTTTGGGGATGAAATCCTTGTTAGGGGGTTTATAATTTGTAACATCCCTGACCTGGGATTAGGGCTAACCATGTTTGGTTAGCCTAAATAAGTTTCTTAGAACTTTAATATAATTCTCTCAAGTGTTTTTTATCAGGTAACGAACTTATGTTTCAAATTTGGTCATGTTTAAATAATGTTTGAGCAACGTTCTCTTATTTTGGACCAAAATGCAATTTACCCCAAGATAAGGGGTTATATTGAAATATGTCATATGTTGAACAATACCTCATGTGTTTTAGCATCACTAGAGAGAGAATGATGCAAGGCGGTGGCTTGTGGAAAGCCTAAATTCTAGGTTTGAACTTGTTTGAACAATGTTAGTGCCTTGTGCACCGATTCTGGTACAAATTGTAATTTACCCAAAATGTAGGATTAATATGCAAATTACCACCTCTATATTATTCCTGATCCCTCCTAGTATAATCTAAAGGAGAGAGAAAGAATGAGGCATCATGTTTGAATCATATTTGAATGATAGTATTCTTGGTGATGAAAGACCAAGAAAGGGTTGAATGTGAAACCCTAATTGAAGGTTGTATTGGGTTGTAGAGTTCATATCAGAGTGCCTATCGGCCAAGTAGCCATAGGGGAATATCATATCATTTTGTGAACTTTTATACTTTTCCATGACGGGCAAAGCACCTCAAGGAGGTGATCCATGACGAGTTAGATGCTCCTTGTAAAAGTTGTATCGGTCTGCATAATTTGTGAGATAAAGATGAAATATCTTATCAAACAAGATAACTAATGGCCAAAATATCATATCTAGATCATCCTCAAGTTTTTTTCATGTCAATATAAATGTAAGTTCATGCAAGTAAACGTGTCAACCATGCATGGACACTTGGCACCTAGTAGCTTAAAATGATGACACCTCATATACACACTTTTTCATGAACCTCAAATATATGTACCATTCCTTTCACCTATAAGTGATAATTTTGAAATTTATCACCCTCTTGCTCTTATATATCATGCATAGAGTCTTAGTATCATGCATAGGTGAAGGAGTATCGTGCATAGAGCTTGGTTATCAGTGATATCGGCCACAAGAGGTGATGTATCGTGCATAGTGTTGAGGAGCACAAGTCTTGAACCTTTTATATGCTCACCTTCAACCTTGGTAACATGAAGCTTTGGATCTTGGAGCTTTGAAGTTTCTCTTGAGGTGTGTTATATAACTTGAACTCAATCATGTTATTATTTACCATCATTCTTGCCTTAGTTAAATGATTTACTTTCAAATAGAATTTTCTTGCATAATTGATGAACCCATGAGCTCTAGTAGTAACCTAGGATTGTTGTCCATGAACTATAATAGTAATAACAAGAGTATAGAGGTTGATTATGATGACATCATCATGGTGAAACCCGATATTTGCTTAAAGCACCTCTAACCCGATATGGTGTTGAAGGATACACCTCTTACCTGATATGATGTTGAGATAGTGATGGTTATACACCTCTAGAACAATATGGTAATGAGCATAAACCTTATGAACGATATGGTGACACACACATACACCTCGAGGTCGATATGGTGAGCATATATACACTTCTAATATGATATGGTGTTGAAACCATAGATGGTGATATGAAATCCGATATACCTTGGAACCCCACACCCCTATCATTTTGTGTAATTGGTTAATTGTGAAGGGTTCAACCAGTTGTCTAGCCTATCACTCAATACATGACAGTATTGATTCCATGAAGGAATGAAAGATTATTAGCATAAGGGTTTAACCCGATATGGCAACCCGACATGGTAACTTGATATGTAACCCAATATGGTGATATGAACACAACCACTAGAACGATATGGTGATGAATTTATACCGCATGGAGGATATGAGTAAAAAATACACACACCTTGTGCATGATATGGGGTTAAGCACACACCTTATAACCGATATGATGTTGAGTATATATATGCTAACCCGATATGATGTTGAAACTCAACATGGTGTTGTGAAATCCGATATGCAAACCCCTAAGGTTAAGTAATCCGATATTGATGCATGATATGGTGATGAGGATACACCTCTATACACGATATGGAAGCATACCTACACCTCTATACCTGATATGGAGGAAGCACTTCAATCCAATACACTTGATTGAGTGATACATGTAGTATGTTATGTCAAATGATAATTTAAGACATGAAGGGTTTAATGCATTTTGATAAATGTGGGCCAATGTACCTTGAATGAAAGGGGTTGAACCAATTTAATAGAGTATGATGCAATCAACATCCTAGGGAGTATGAGAGAGAAACTTATACATATGTGAGAATCATGTTAATAAGCATACATTCATACCCCTAGTATGAATGGAGTATGGATTAGGGTTCGATTCTTGATAATACGATCTTGAATCCTTAATTTGTTAATAAAGGGGAAAACCCTAACCCTAATGAAGGGTGACAATATGATTTGAAACCCTAATTGGTTAGTAAGGGGAACCCTAACCCTAATGAAGGGTGATGATATGACTTGAAACCCTAATCGATAAGAAAGGGAAACCCTAACCCTAATAATGGGAAGGTTTTATTTCTCCTATTGCATGGGCCTTGTGAGCCATGTGAATAGTTGTTGCCTAGTGAGAGGTGACAAGATGTTTAATGGGCCTTGTGAGCCATGTGAATAGTTGTTGCCTAGTGAGAGGTGACAAAATGTTTAATGGGCCTTGTGAGCCATGTGAATAGTTTTTGCCTAGTGAGAGGTGACAAGATGTTTAATGGGCCTTGTGAGCCATGTGAATAGTTGTTGCCTAGCGAGAGGTGACAATATGTTCAAATGGAAACCCCATAACATAATAATAATAATAAATGGTTATAAAGATAATAATGAAATCTTGGTCATACATGCAATATGGTTATAGCCAAATAAGGGCTATAGTGTTTTGAATATGTTAAAATGAGATATGAGGAATACTTGTATCATGAAAAGGATGTGAATGGGTATGGTGGCTTGACCAAGGTATAATGCCTAATAAAGGTGATGTGGTATTCAGTGATGAATTTAAGGGATTGATATCCCATAATGAAAAGGAAACATAAAGGTATTCCAACAACTATGGAATACTTAGCAATATGGTCGTGGTTTCACATGATTGGTATAATCCAATACCTGGATATGGTTTTACAGGATTGGTATAATCCAATACCTGGATATGATTGCATAGGATTGGGATAACCCAATACTTGGATATAATGACACATGATTGGCATAATCCAATACCTAGATACAAACCTATATGATTGGCATAATCCAATACATTGATACAACCCTATAGGATTGGTATAACCCAATACCTGGATACAACCCTACAGGATTGGCATAATCCAATACCTGGACACAAACCCTACAGGATTGGGATAACCCAATGCATGGATACAACCCTACAAGATTGGCATAACCCAATACCTGGATACAAACCCTACAAGATTGGGATAACCCAATACATGGATACAACCCTACAGGATTGGCATAACCCAATACATGGATACAAACCCTACAGGATTGGGATAACCCAATACCTGGATACAACCCTACAGGATTGGCATAACCCAATACCTGGATACAAACCCTACAGGATTGGGACAACCCAATACCTAGACACAACCCTACAGGATTGGCATAATCCAATACCTAGATACAAACCCTACAGGATTGCGATAACCCAATACCTGGTTACAACCCTACAGGATTGGTATAATCAAATACCTGGATACAAACCCTACATGATTGGGATAACCCAATACCTGGATGCAACCCTACATGAATGGCATAATCTACCTGGATACAACCCGACAAGATTGGCATAATCTAATACCTGGATACAAACCCTAACAGGATTGGCATAAGCCAATACCTAGATACAATCTCACAGGATTGGGATAACCCAATACCTAGATACAATCTTATAAGATTGGGATAACCCAATACCTGGATACAATCTTACAGGATTGATATAAATCAGTACCTGGATAGAATATAATGATGTATATTCATCTGATTGGTACAATTCAATACCTGTCTAGTAGATTGTTTCAGGCCAACAGATAGAAATGAAGATGATTCATGGATGCCATACCATGATAATAGAATCACAGGATAAGCATGGGATGTTGGTATAGTCTGATGGGTAAATGGTATACATGTTCTTCATATTCCTTATAAAGTGAATAGATAATTTACTGCTTTATCATAGATAGTTGCAATTCTTTAAAAGATGAGAAATGTTCTAATCTACTTATCCACAGTGATTAACCTTTCTTAGTAATATAAAAGAACCTCTGCTTAGTTTGATACTATTTACATGTGATAATAACATTTTTGGCAGAGAGTTATATCTCTCGCTGGGCCAATTGCCTCACCCTGTGGGATCCACAATTTTTTTAGGTGGATGTGCTCGAGGAGGTAGAGATCGTTCTGTGGAGGAAGAATAACAACAACATGGACAGCAGCTTCAACTCAGGTTGAGTATACTGTCTTTTATGTCTTGTAGATAGAAGTTTTATGTGTTGTCTCTATACTCTCAAGTCCTTAGATTTAGTATGTGATAGTTTTATGAATAATCTGAGATTTTAGCTTGTATGCCTCGAGGTTTTATTTTGCTTTAGTATATGTTTTGACAAAGCAACTATTATATGTTATCCTCAAGATGAGATGGTATAGTGTATGTACAATATGAACCCCGATGTATATAAAGTTTTGAAATAGATCTCTTTTCAAAATGGCTTTAATTTTTAGTGATTTTTGTTAATCTACTGCTTATGATTATTCTGCATAATTAGTAACGATTTGGCTGTTAGTTTGGTGGTCGTCGTTACACAGTGGGGCTAATTGGTTTGACCTACCACTTAGCATGGTATCAACTTATTGTAATTCTTCCTCCTTTAACTTTAACCAAGTTGTAGAGGGATCATTGTATTGTCGAGAATAGGGAACCAACACGGCCATTATTCCAACATTTAATTCTCATTTCAAGGTAGAAAATGAGACCAACTTCCATCTAATTCATAATGCATCTCAACTTCCTCTATGTATTTGGAAAGGAAGATTCTAATAATGTTGGTATGATCATGTGGGATGGCAAAAAGCAATTATCCATCATCCACCACCCATGACCCAATGTTATTCACAATTTAATCATAAAATGTATTTCTACACCATTCATCCATGGTGTTGAATGTTTCTCGACAAGCGTCCATGGTAATACTAAGTATGAAAACCAACTATATGTGTAACAATGTTGGTATGATCATGTCGATTGGTGCATCCAGATTACTCAAATATTCTATATATGGTGTTGTTGTAGTATTTCTATGTAGTGAATAATTGATTCTCTCTCCTTATTCTATAATGGCCCACTTTTGACACATTGGTTTTTTAGGACCACACATGGCATGGTTGCTATTCTGATGAGGATTCACTAAGGATACCCTCAATCCTTGCACTATAATTGCTATTTCAGTTTTGATCATCTTTGGCCCAAGTCTGGTGGATTCTTTTCCATGCGATGGTGAGGGTTCAATTTATCCTATACCATTTATTAGAATTCCAGATAACTGATCATCAACCTACCAGCATAGTGAACATCCACATTAAATAGTGTTAATTGGAATGGATGTGAATAGGTTGACGGGGATGGATTATTTTGCCACCCTGGTTGGTATCCACACCATTATGTTCATCTCCCTTCTTCTTGTGTTAGCCTTTATCCTTGCATGGAAGCCTTGATTTGCGTTGATGTTTCTTAGAAATCGGTCATGGTTGTTAGTAATGACCATTCGAGGCAATGGAATGATAGAGGTGCTCATTGCTACAAGATAACATGTATTACTATGGTTTAGAACCTTGCAGGCATCACAACAATCTGGTTTGCTTCATATTTGACTTTATCTCCTAGTCATTGTCATTTGGTAGTGCCACCATGATGATAGGAGGGGTCTTCATGTGCTGAGATGTCAACAGAGATTTGTGAACAACCAAGCAAGGACCTACCAACCCATCGATCTATGGATCATGTTTATAAAATGGTGTGAGAAATGATAATGATGGAACTTGAGGACCAATGTTTCCCCGCATACGACAAGGACTCCATAAGTGGAGTAGTCATTGAGTGTCACTCTATGAATGTCAACCTCTAACATCCATCTTCTGACCAACACCTACTAGTCATTGAAGAATTAGGGTCCCAGTTGAGAGTGGTTTTGTGATTGGCCTCATTAGAAAATCTCTCTAGGATCAAATCATTATGGATAAACCTATTAATTGCTTCTATACTTCCAATTTTGCACCATACATATTTTCAATTGAAGCACATTGATAAGTTTCCCTAAAATGTGGGCGATAGACAAAAAATGATGATAATTGTCTATCTTGTCCATGAATAGACAGTAAATTAGGTCCATGTTCTTCGGTCACCTTCCTTAAACAACAACTTTCTTGGATCATGAACAATAACACTTCTAGTGCGTGATAGTGACCTATCCACCACTTTGACCCAATCTAACAATGGTAACGTGCAACACCAACTTATTCTAGCCATTGATCATTGGTGGTGGTTGTGGTAGAGACCGTGAATGCTTGAAACTGGGTGGAAGTTTATGGCTAGAGGTCAGATGAGTATCAAAAGAGGGAGGATTAGAAGAAGAAGCCTCTGCACTAGAGGCAGAAGGGCCACCTCCACTCCCCATCAGAGGAAACCTTAATCAAATAAAGGGGTTTGAGCTCACAAAGTGACACATCTTCTAATATAAGTCATTATTGATGTAAATAACAAATTAACAAATACAATTCTCATATTTTTTTCACATTAAAAATAAAAGACACATATGTACGTCTTATGAAAATAAGATCTCATAACTCATAAGAAAGTATACACGTCTACATCATATAAAATTTAGTGCTTGTATCTAAACTGCAATTCCTAAAAAATAACTTATCTTTTGCTCTTGAAATACAACAAATGATGTATCCTTTATTGATGGTATGTTGGAAAATAGCTAACACCTAACCTAGGAAACCCAACATGAACTGCCTAAACTCAAAATATAAACCCAAAACTAACCAACCTAGAATGAAATGATCCAAGACATGAGATTCAAGAACCACCTAACAAGAAGTTTGCATGTACTCCACCACAACCCAAAACCTCAATGGAAGTTAACGTGGGACTCAAATCAACTAGAAAAATAATATACACAATAATTCAATAGGCTATTCACTCACTGCCCGTGCA
This sequence comes from Alisma plantago-aquatica, assembly GCA_963693085.1. Classification (NCBI taxonomy): domain Eukaryota; kingdom Viridiplantae; phylum Streptophyta; class Magnoliopsida; order Alismatales; family Alismataceae; genus Alisma; species Alisma plantago-aquatica. Next base: position 693,459,368 of record OY856413.1, read on the forward strand.
GGTAGATTAGCGAAGTTACCTGATTCCTCATTTGATGTTGCCTTGCATTGATCTGAAGTAGAGGTGGCACCAATTGTAATTATGTGTAGTTGTTGTACATGCATGAAGTAGTGATGGCGGTATTAGTAATTATGCTATAAATAGTTATACGTGCATGGAGTAGCGTTGCAAATATGATCTTAAAATAGATATAGTAGGTGCCAACTATGTTGATGTTGGACACATACCAAACTTGAAGTATACTCATGCCCAACATAACGAGGCTAAAACCATTGTAGTGGTGTCATTTCATAGAGGTAAATAAACACATGAGAAATAAAATAATACTTCTAGATTTTATTACGGAACGTCATCCTTAGTTACAAATTTCTCCTTTCCATTATAAAATCTATGCTCTCATTGCAATATAACAATTGTCCTTATTAAGTTTTCAAATTCTACAAAATGTTATTGCAAATAGAAAAGTTTCACATTATATGTGTACTTTCAATTATGTTTGCATAAATATAGATGCCTACTAAAAGAATATACCTAAAAAATAAATAATTTATTCTATAATGAATAGATAATCTGAAACAAAGTAAATAGCAAAGAGAAACTATAACTAGCAAAGAACAACTGTAATACAGAAAGGAAAATGTAATACAAAAGAGCACATTGTAACTAGAACATACATTTGTAATAGAAGAAACTAAAATATAATTTTCTAGAAAAAATATATTACACCTATAAAATAAAATAAAAACTCTTATAGTGAAATATATATATAAGATAAATTAAAATATAGAACAGAAAGGAACTCATAATAAATTTTAAACATATAATTATATGTACATGCATCCAAAAAGATTATGTAAAAATAGTTGGCATACTAACATCCAAAGAGAATTTTTAATAGGAAAGAGAAAATTATAATTAGCACAGAGATCTTCTAACACAAATAAATTAACTATAAGGTGATAGTCAAAATTGTATTACAGTATAGTTTTGTAAATTGAAAATGCAATCATGTTTAACATTTTGTAAGGAGACTTGAGCAAAGAGAAATTACAATAATGAGGAGAAAAATATGAGTAAAGCACGTGTTTGATGATATAAAAGATGACCCAAAATGTGTTGAAAAAAACTATAAAGAATGACAGCATGTAAACAAGTGGTATTTTGACAACATATAGTGAGTTATAACGGAAAGTAACATTTTGTAATACGAAAGAAAGGTTTATAATCATAACAAAAGATGTGTAATGGAAAAGAAACAAATATAACAAAGGATGACATTTTGTGATACAATCTAGATGTATCACATTCTACTATCCAAGAGAATGAACCTCGATACATCAAAAATTGTAATAATAAGGAACATCTTGTAATAAGAATAGAGAATTCATAATGAGAATGAAAATTTTGTAGCCAATGATGACATTCTGTAATACAACCTGGGTGTATGAATTTTTATTATCTTATAGATTGAACCTCAATATATAGAAACTATAATAAGAAGGACTATTTTGTAATGAGAACTGAGAATCCATAATCAAAATGAGAAAGTTAAAATTAAGGATGACAATCGGTTGTATCAAAGTTTCTATCTAAGAGAATAAACTTTAGCACAAAATAAATTGTAATAATAAGGAACATTATGTAATGTGAATAAAAAAATTACAATGAGAATGAAACAAATGTAACCATAGATGACATTCTATAATGCAACATGAATGTATCACATACTATATCCATGTTATGTACGCTCTGATCTATTCTAGGTTGCTTGATCACATCCACTATATCAGACATGAACTATGCACATGCCAACTACGTGGAACACCTCCTAGTTTTGACTCAACGATGAATATGATTGTTTAAATCTCTCTTCATTATTCACTTTTTTATTCACCTAACATGAATTCCTCGATTACATCTATCTTTCCTCTATTGCATGCACTCATAGTTATTGTCATCTAGTTACAAATAATGACATCACACCCATGCACTAGCAACAAATTTCGAATTAAAAAATGATGACACCATGTTCCATGCATGCACAATTGAGTTATGTTGAATTACAATAGCTGCCACCGCTACTCCATGCATACGTAAATGAAATCTGGATAATTACAATAGATGTCATCACTACCATGAAACTGTTATTAATTTTAATTTAATTACAAATCATGCCACCGCTACTCAATACACGGGTAATTAACTTGGCTACCCGCGCGGGCATTCAATACATACTCAATTCAATATGACCCAATGGTAAATCAACCCACGTGACAATAGTATAACCATATTTTAGCCCAAATCGATATGAGGCTTAACAATGGTATAGAAAAATGACTAAAGTGAAAGGCAAATTTGATACTTGAAGTTGGAATATTTTGACATTATAATATATAAATATATATATCGAGTTCACTCTATGTATATATAAAAATGTATGGGTTTGTATATGCATTACCAACAAACACATTCATGTCATTTCATTTGATTCATTTGACTAATAATTCCATTGTAACCAAAGGACTAATTCACATCTTTTCCATGCCCTCGTTTTGATGATGACATAATAACATAATTTCTAGTTCAACCACTTGATTCGACATTGCTCAAAGTAGTCTAACTTAATTACAGAATAAACTCTGCTCATGTCATGAAAACAATATGCATATTGAAAATAATTTCAACTCAACTTCTATTCATGTCTTGAAAACTATAAACACAATTGAAAGAAATTTCAACCCATTAGCAACTGATAATAAACATGACCTTGTATTTCCTACTCAAATAACTCAAAATGAGTCTGTCTACCATAAACCTCATTCAAAAGTTACTGGACTCAAACTTGTTCCAATCTAAAAAAATGACAAAGATGACTTGACCATAATTTCCTTGATCCAAACATGAATTGACTTCACCACATAACCATAGATCTGATACAACCTGATGCACACACGATCTGAATCCAACACGTCAAGTTTGAAAATGAATGAGAGTATAGAAGTGACCCAAACTGATGCACACATGAGCAAAACTCAACTCATCTAAGGGCTTGTTTGTTTCCAAGTAAAACCAACCCACATTGACACCTTAAAAATAGGGAATCAAAACTTATTAATTTCAACTGAAATGTGTTTGTTTGCTTCAGAGTAAATAAATTCATTGATCTACCTTTATTTTTGTTTGGTACAACATAATAGCATACTGATTCAATAGGTACTTATCTTAGGGATCATTTGGTTGTGAGTAGTTGTAAGTCGTACGTCTGGAAAACCAAAATAGGAAATCAATTACAATGCTAATTGTTTGGTTTCACGTGGTCACTAACTCACGCTTTAACTTGACCATTAATTGGTTGGAGGTAGTTTTCCGATCAGAAAAGCATAGTAGCCTTACCACCTGGATTAAATGTAACAGAGATACAGTAGACTGGCTTGCTACTTCAGTTATGTTGAAAGTGTGAGATTACCCAACATAGGTCTTTACGGTCCGCAAATACTGGAAAACCAACCGCACCCAGATGGGCGCAGTTTCTTTTCTTTCATTTTGTACATGACATGAAGCAGTGCAGTTTATTTTCCAGGTATGAACAACAATTGTGTAGAACCAAACATACTGACTTAAAAAACATCTGCAGTTGCAACTGGCATTTTTAGACACGGCCCAACCAAACGAGAATTTAGAATTGGATCGTCGACACAGTTACAATGCGATATGCATATCATCTTGTGCTAGTTTTGTAGTGGTTGTGCATAGAAATCTATAGAGAGAATAGGAAGAAAAGGCACTCAACAGCCTGTCCAGTGATAGGATGAAATGGATCTGCGTCCAAATCCAGCACAATTCATTTTCCTAAATTCTCTATGTACCGGTGTGCCAATGTGCAATTTGTTTTCCCAGTGTGGGTTTGAAGTACGTTGAACCAAACTTTTATTACTTCGGAAACACAAATAGTTAGAAAAACATATTCTAGTATGCTGCCCAACCAAATGGGCCCTAAAACAAAAATAGATGACCTAAACTAGCCCAATGACGTTGGAGGATCCAACCCACGTATGATGCCAATAAAACTTGGGTGTGCTCTAAAGTAAGTGGCACCTAAAATAGGTCAAAAAATTTCCAAATTAGACAAATCATTATGACAAGGGAAGGTGTAGTCAAGCAGTGATCTTTTGGCTACCATTGTCGAAGTCAAAGTAGTGAAAACTTTATATTTATTTTTATTTCTTCTTCTTTCTCATAATTTATTGTGGATTAACATAACCTTAGGGTTCTCAAGGATATTTGTAAAAGATTTCCAGCTAGATAAAGTGTGAACCATGCATGGTTCCTACTAAATAATAAAAAAGGAAGTTTATTCCTCAAAAGATGTGTATGGAACACAAGAAAAAAACAAGTGTATGTTAGTAAATTAATACTATGTAATCACACAATAAAATAAGCATATTGGGCTTGCATTTTCCTAAAAAGGAATTGGATCCCCATCAACAATGCTAAAAATTGATTTCACATCCCAGAGAGTGTGCATGCAATCAATAACTAAAAACTAAACAACATAAATTTCATCTCTACAAGACAACACATATCAAACAACAAATGTGTTCAATTAACTTAGTGATTCATTAAGAAAGGAGTTGGTTTGATTTAATTCCAAGTTAACTAAAACTAGTCACCAAAGTTGTCTCAAGTTTCAAGTCAAGGATATGTATTTGGCCCATGAAACCTATTTACTACACAATGAACATTTGAAAAATGGATTTGATCCTCTTTAGCTCCTATTTCACAATGATATAATAATGACTTTCACCTATTAACCAACTTTGTTAAAATATTGATTTCTTTTAACTAAAAATCATGCATATAGCAATATTTTTTTAATTCATTTAAAAAAACAAGGAGATTGTGAGGACTTGGAAACTTCTCTCCTTTTTATTTTGGTAGAATTTTTTATTAAAAAGTGATTAATAAAAACAAAATCACTAAATAAGTGTGTGGTTGTTTTTCTATATTTACTCTTATTCCCTTTGGGATGCCAATTAATTAAAAGAATAGTTTAGTGGAGTAAATATAACATGTTATGATCCTTTTGTTGGTAATATTGTTTTGGATATATATTTCCATGGTTTAAACATTTTATGCATGTGTAATTTTGTAATATTGTTTTGCAAAGTTATTTTTAAGTAAACATTTTATGAAATTATGTGTAATTTTGGCAATATTTGTTTTGGAAAGATATTTCCATGGTTTAAACAACCTTATGAGACTATGTCTAACTCAGAAGACATTTCCTTGAATTAAATGAAAGAGTTTATTAAAGACCAAGAAAAAATATTAATGTTACATTTTTTCCTGTTGCTTTTTATTGTAAAAATATGGGAGAGAAATAAAGGATATCCTCAAAATGCAAGTCGTGAAACTTTCCTGGTGGTCTAAATGCACTAATTATCTAGTGGGACACATATGCATATGATTCCTTTCTCTTTTTATTTGGAAAATCAAGTTTCTTTTTGGTGAAGAAATCCGGTCAAAACTTAATAAGGAAAAATGGTCCCAGTTAATGTGGAAATTGACCTTGTAATGTGCAAGTTATTAATTTTGCAAAATGGCAATAGTTTTACATGTTTTTTCAATTCAAAATAAGTTTGGAAGTATGGCTTACTAGGACCAGTTGTTATGGCATCAATGATCTCTCTTGGTGATCCAATATATGGTTAATATGAGCTTTCGATCATTAAAAAATAATGAAGAATGTTGTGACTAACTCTAAATACGAAATTGCAAATTATAAATTATGGATAAGGAATGACATATCCAAGATTGCTATGATGTTTTCAGTCTCATAATAGGACATATAATTAAGCATCTATTATATGTCATATGTATGTGGTATTTCATGGTCAACGTTGAACTTAAATTTTTTAGAATATAGTTTGGTAGAACTAAACTACTAAAGGAGAAGGTAATATTTTTGTTATAGTGGACAAGAAGGTAATTGACATATATATAAGGTTCTATTTGTCCAGTGCCTACCAACAAATCCTTCTTTATCCTCTCTCTCTCTCTCTCTCTCTCTCTCTCTATATATATATATATATATATATATATATATATATATATATATATATATATATATATATATATATATATATATATATATATAAGTCTAGAGAACACATAAATTCTGCACAAACATTTTTTTTGTCCTTGATGCCCCTTGATTTTCTCGTCCCAACTCCCTTTCCTTTTCTCCCAACGACATCCCTTCACCTATGTTTATAACCCAAACCATTAGGGGTCTTTTCCATTGGGGTTTCACCACCAGAATCACACCCAATAGCAAATCATATCCAAGAAATCAATGTCCTCTATCCGTGTTTCCCAAAAACATGTGGTGAAGGCAAAGGATACATATTGAACGCTCAAATTACATATGGAACAAAGTGTACAAGGGATTTGACAGATAGCTTGATCATGCTTCTCTATTTTGGGAAGCTTCAATAAGACAGGGGCCCACCCATCATGCCAATAATTCTAGAAATTGATTGATTGTTTGAATCTACATATGATTGGTTTAATGACATACAACATAATGTACATGGATTGATATTGCATTGTTCATACTTGAAAAGTATGTGGTTATCTTATGGTTACTTTCTCATATTGACTTCTAAGGATTTCTATTGGTTTCATGATGTTTGGTATAATGATAAAATGCTTGGATGTTTATGTACTTCCAGTTCAGGATAATGTTCTATTTGTATCACATATGTTGAGAATAATTCTTTGAACCCAACACTCTCTTAGAGGAAATTTGAACACCAAAAAAGTCATGAAAACATTACTAGAATACTCTTTAGGATCATGTGGGGAATAAATCCATTGTTGGAGTAGCCATGATGAATCCCTAAGAGTCCAATGTAGGAACAAAAGGAAAAACTTATGGACCATGATTGTTCAATGCAAGAACAAAAAGGTATATTAGCACAACCTAAGAGATGAAGAAAAGACAAGTTAAAGAGTAATATAAAAACTGAAATGTAAGAATATTGTTTTTTTTTAATATGCTTGATATGGTTTTAAACATATAAGTACAATTTGTATGCATACACGTAAACAATATAGAAATATACTGACCATGAATTTTTTGTCAGCATTTTAGGTAGGTGACATATTTTAAAGATTGAAGACATGAATATTGTAACGTCCTAGGATTTGAGGCCTCGGATAACATGATCTTAAAAGGAATGATTGGACTACCCATATCACCAAGGTGCACCTCCTTTTTCGGGAGCCCATCACTAAGAAGTCCATAGTTAAGTGTGCTCAGCTTGGAGTAGTACTGGGATGGGTGACCTGTCAGAAAGTTGATCATGGCATGTGTGTGAGTGAGGACAAAGTGCGCAGTTAAGGCTAGTGGTGGTCTGTGGGGATAGTCATCATTCCTAAAACTCTACTAGAGCCTTGGGCAGTGGGCCCGGGCATTACAAATGGTATCAGAGCCATAACCCCTCCAGTAGGTGGGGCCCACATGGGCATGTGGCATGCTAGTCTTGAGCCATGCTGTCTAGGCATGTAGGCATGTAGGTGGGTATGTACTGAAATGGGGTCAGATTATGAGGCCATATAGTTGAACCTTGATGAGGACGTCAAGAGTCTAAGTGGGGGAGATTGTAACGTCTCATGATTTTAGGCCTCGGATAACATGATCTTAAAAGGAATGATTGGACTACCCATGTCACTAAGGTGCACCTCCTTTTCTGGGAGCCCATCACTAAGAACTCCATAGTTAAGTGTGCTCAGCTTGGAGTAGTATTGGGATGGGTGACCTGTCAGGAATTTGATCCTGGCATGTGTGTGAGTGAGGACAAAGTGTGCAATTAAGGCTAGTGGTAGTCTATGGGGACAGTCATCATTCTTGAAACTCTACTAAAGCCTTGGGCAATGGGCCCGGGCGTGACAAATATGCAGATGAATACTTTGAAGATTATAAAGTCAATGTCAACCAAGAGAATTATATATATATATATATATATATATATATATTGATATATTGTTTCATATCATCTTGATGTTTCCTCGTGAAGACATACATAACTCTTTCAATGAGCATTCATCTTTTTTTCATAAACAATATCCTTTTGTGGAATTGCTAATGGCTTATTGCCATTTATTTAAATCTGGATTCTTGTTAATCTGTGGATAACATCCCTTGCCTCTCTAGTCTTCCTTATTGGGGATAATGGAAGGAGGGGGTCATTTTAGTTGGTATCCAAGCCAGGTTTATATAATGACTCTTAATTATTAATAGTTTCAAAAACATCATATAACTCAAGGGAATATTAAGGTATTTTTGAAAGGTAATGATGTCAAGGATGGTTCACACCCTGGGGGTTTATAGTGTATTCCTCCGCACTACTAGTTGGTTTAAGATGACTCCTGGGTCAATGTGCCTAGACAAATCCTAAATATTTACTCAAAATAACATACCTCTAGGTCTTCTCATCTAAAATTCTTCTCTCTCTCATCTATATTCTCTTCAACCCTGAGGGTGACTCTTGCTAAAACCTAGGATTTTATTCTCTTCTCATCTAGTTAGTACTTCAAGAGAATTACGATTTAGACATTCTCTACCAATTAGGGCATATGAAATTCCAATTTAGAATCAACAAAGTAAATATATGATGAACATGTTTTATAGTTTTCTTAGAAGGGGAAAACATCTAGGAACCAAGGATGAGCTGAAATAAACTAGGTATATCAAGGTTCCTAAGCTAGGTAAATGAAAGAGAATAAATTTTATGATAAAGCAAATCATCTTTCAAACTAAAATCCAACTTTTGGGTATACATGATTAACAAAAAGTATACAAATGTGAACAACCCTAGGGATGGAGAAAGAAAAGTATCAAATAATATGTAAGTTGTATGTGGCTCTAATCACAAATCTTGATCTAGAGAAAATAAAATGAAATATAGAAGGTCGTACATATATGAATGAAAACCCTAGAAATATGTAGGGATATAGGGATTCCACCTTGATCCCCAATAGAAATGCATATCGTAAAGTCAAATAAATTTACACAATACCTCACAAGGATGATACCTTATTCCCAGAAATGTCATTGTGATCCCTGGACAAAGGGAAGAGATATATGCCACCTAAGTGAAAGGACTAGTAGGATTTAGTGAGGTAATTAATTATGTTAACTTCAAAATCATTCTAATAATCTTCCTTAGGTATAATAAAAGGTATAATATTATGTACATGGCCCACAACTAGTAATAAGAATAAAAGAGACAAACCCAACCATAAGTGTTGGATTCAAGGTAGCCTAGGTATATAAGGGATGAGTTTTAAAGAGGTTCATGAACCCTAAAATAAGAATGTAAGGTCTCTTAAGTTATCCATCTTGACCCTTTAGCCCATAGTTACAATTGCTAGAGCATGATGTGATATTAAACATGATGGCATGACACTAGCATATCTTAGGGTTACAAAAGTTAATATGTGACTGACTAGTGAGAGTTTTTTTAGGACTCAACAAGGATGATGAATTTCAAGGAGTCTGATAATAATACTCATGGTCAAGACAAGGATAAGACAACCCCTTAAGGAGTGTAAAAGATGAAAAAAATAAAAGGGTACTAAAGTTTTAGACCTTACATGTCACCCTTGGTAGGAGCTAGGTAATAAAACCAGCTAGTGGTCCTCAACTCAAAAAAGTATATATCATGATAGAATGCCTTAAGTATTTAAGAGTACCCTAAATGAAATGTACCCACCCTAGAAGGAAAATAATGTACCTTTTCATGTTTTGTAGTATTGAGTAGAAAGATGTACATATGGAAGTTTTTTTTAGAATGACATGGTAATGGTTGTGGTGAGATAGGTTGAACTTAGGTAACGAATATCCTGAGCCAGATGAGGGCCACTCTAGGAAAGGACTTGGCAACACACGTGCTGAGAAACAAAGCATATGCTTAAGACTCTTGGAATAGCTAAATGAATGCACAGTGATGCTTGTGATTAACAAAATGAAGGCTTTTGGATTAGGAAAATTGGAATAGATTGAACGAGACATGCTTGTGATTAACAAAATGAAGGTTTTTGGAATAGGAAAATCGGAATAGATTGAATGAGCCAGCCTAGTGACCATTTTTGTGTAGGGATGCATGCATGCAAGTACATGGAGTACAAGTGTGTAAAATACAGACTGTCATGCAAGTAAGCAAGGTCCTTCAGGTATATGGTACATATATAGATGGTTATACACAACCACTGAATAATTATGTAAATATTACATAATATTTGAAACTCTCTTTGAAGGAGTGATGTTCACATATATGAAGGGTCATCCCATCTAAAGAGAAGCACCTTATATAGTGGGTACAATCTAAATCCCATGGGGCCAAGGTATAGGTCTAAAGAGGCTACCCTCCTAATAAAAAATAAGAGAACACCCTAGAAAAAACTCCTCCTTTATAGAGGAGTTGAACCACTTAGTCTTTGTTTTGATTTTGTAGGATGACTCGGGCTGTCTTGGATGGACCTAAACCTAAAGTTAAAATACATTATAACCTAGTGGTCAAATATAGGAGACATGAAAATAACCAAATGAATTATGTATGAAAAATATTATTCTATCTTGGTTTTTAAAAAGTACTTGCAACCACACTTCTTGAGAAACCTTGATGAAATTTGAGATAACATGATATGAAAATTAATAGATCAAAAGAATGCACACCTAGTTTGAGATGAGTCTTTGAGACATAAGAACCTGATACGAGTGATAAACCCCTTGTTATAAACTAAATCATGAAGCATGATAGAACATGTAACATCCCAGATAATCCTACGCACGATGGAGACCTAAGTCACCTTAGTGGTTAAGTAGGAGAAGTATAGAGGTACAAAAGGCTCGAGGGATCAAGAGGGAGTCGCACTCCATAAGGCATGAAGGGTTAGGAGAAGATCACTACATGGATGCCTACATCCCTAGAACCCATGAGGGAATGACTAAGGTCAATGATGCGCGAGGAATATGTAAAAACAATATAAAAATTTGTGTAATAATGAAACCCTAAGGGAGGTTGTACTCAAACTCAAGGGACCTGAGAAAAGTATAGTTTCTCTTGAATTAATAATTTTGGAAAACTCTACAGAGTTTAAGAAATGTTTATGTGTGAGGATTAACTCGTTGAATGTGAATCAACCTAAAATTCACAAATATAAGATGAAATGTGGATTCAGTGTGTCTACACATGAGATGAGGCAAAACTTTTATTAAATATGTAGATGGATGCAAATTTCTCCTCAATGTATGTGTAAGATGTTGGGTAGCAACCCCTAATGCACATATGTTGCAATTACACCTCAAACCAATTTGTTAATATGATAAGAATATATGGAGGTTTAGTGGTTTACCTTACCAATTATAAATAGAGCTTAAAGATGATCCTCGCACAAGGGAAACTTGAACATTATGTGATAACATAATGCAATGAATGAGAATGTGGAACCATATGCATGGAAATATTGGTTTCAACCTCCAATGGATATATGTGATCACTTTCATACATGTTTATGATGGTTTGTATAACAACCTATCCAGGAGGGGTTGTTTGCCCCAAATGGTACATGATGAAACCCTATATAAGTTGGATACCATTGTATATGAAACATGTGTGATACCATCTTGAGGTTTTTAGCCTCAATAGTTATATAGTCTTGAGATTCAATACATGTGGCATATCTTGAAATAAGAAATATTACAAGATCAACATGAGACATGAAATCTTTTCAGAGAAGGTCAAGTAGTATTAGGGCATATGTTGATCATCCCCAAAGAGAGGTAAACCTTGAGAAGAAAAGCTCCAAGCATAGGAAGCCAGAGGTCGTGTCTAGAGAGCCTAACATCAAACTATAATGTGATACATGATGAAAGGCCTAAACTAAGCTACTCCAAAAATAGAAGAGTTAGACCATATCATGTTAAATTCACGATATATGAAACCCTAATGTCTTGAGGGTACCTAACATCTATATATTCATTTTGATAAAAGACTACGGTACTTATGTCTAATGGACCTTAAATTGAAGTAAGAGAAAAATTATGAGACCCTAGAAGAGGCAGGTTTGATGGATCGTACATCTAAGTGAGGAAGTGTCTCAAGACCCTATAGGAGATACATTTATAAAGCCTTATACTTGGGTTATTGGTTCCTGATATATGAATCTAGTGGTGGTACCCAAGAGAGTAGGATAATATGTAGTCATGAGTAGATGTATTTACTTAGGTGGACCCCAACATGAGTGACCTGAGCCTTGAGAGATCATCCTAAGACTCTTCTGAGGTCCACCTTAAAACTAGACATCTTGAAGGAGGATTAAATTCCTCAAGGATAATAATTAAAAATATAGAAGCCTTGTTTGAAAGTAGCCTCATTTACGAGTATATAGGCACTTGATAGTTTGGCTTAACATAATGATGTGGATTTAAATAATATATGTGTAATACTAATTTTTCATCCACCTTAGACATGATCTGTACCCAATCCCAATAAAAAAATCGTGTACTAATGCATGATACATGGACTCACCCATCTACTCATATATTCATATATTTTCAAAAAAGACTAAACCATCTATAACATTGTAATGAATTGAGGAAGTTGAACCCTAGAAAAGAGAGTCTAGCAATGTCTTTAAATAGGTTGGTGATTTAGCTTGACATCTTTCCCCAATAACCTCAGACCTAATGAGTAACAAGTTCCATGTTTTTTACTTAAAGCACCATGTAAAGGTTCATGTCCATGTCTTGATTAGCATACCTCTAGATGCTCCAAAGTAGTTGGATCTTCTTAGAGACACCTATGAGAATCTTGGTTTCAAAGGTGAAGGAGTGCTAGAGTCAAGGTTAAGGCACAATAATTATGGAAGGATTAGACCTCATCCAAGCTAAAAGTTGACCCATCCCTTTTGCAAGATAAGCTAAATTTTGTGGGGAAAATTCATTTGGGGAGGGAAGGATATGAGGATTTGGAAATTCCTCTCCCTTTTAATTTTATAGAATTTGTGATAGAAAATTGATCGTTAAAAACATAACCCACTAAATAAGTGTGTGGCTCTTTTCTTTATATTTACTTGTGTCCTTTAGGAAACCAATTAATGAAAATAAAGTTTAATATAGTAAAATGTATCACGTTGTTGTCCTTTTTTTGGTAATATTGTTTTAGAAAGTTGTTGTTATGGTTTAAACATTTTATGATGTTATGTGTAATTTTGGTAATATTGTTTTGGAAAGTTATTTCCATGGTTTAATAATTTTATGAGATTGTGTGTAATTTGGTACTATGTGTTTAGAAAGTTATTTCCATGGCTTTAGCACCTTATGAGATTACTTGTAATTTTGGTAGAATTTTCCTTGAATTTAATGCAAGGTTTTCTTAAAGGCCAAGAAAAATATATTATTGTAAAAAAATTCTTCGTAGCCATATATATTGGTAGCATATGGGAGAGAAATAATGGAAATCCCAAAATTGCACGTCATTAAGACTTCCTTGTGGTTTAAATACATTAATTATCTAGTGGGTCACCTATGTATATGCTTTATTTAATGTTTTTATTTAGACAATGAAGCTTTCCTTTTGGTGATTAAATTTGGCCAAGGTAGCATTTACATAACAAGGAAACAACAATATGCATCTCGTGGCAATCAACCTTATGATTTGAAAGTTATTAATTTTACATTATATATATATATATATATATTGGGAACAGTTTTTATGCCTTCAATAATCTTCCTTCCTGGTCCAATACATAGTTAATATGAGTATTAGATTATAAGAAAATAATAATTGATGTTGTGACTAACTCATAACATCAAATTGCAAACAAGGAATGACCTATTTAAGAATTCTATGACTTTTGAATCTCATAATGGAACATATAATAAATTATGTATTATCATGTATATATAATTATATATATGTATATATATGGTATCACATGGTCAAACATGAAGTTTTCTTTTTCAAAATATCATTTCGAAGAACGAAATTTATAAAGGAAAAGGTAATATTTTTTTCATAGTGGGAAAGAAGGTAATTGATATATATAGAAGGTGTTGTTTGTTGAACGCCTACCGATAAATCCTTCTCTATATTCTATATATAGAAGGTTGTAGAACCCATGAATTATGCACAAAACACTCTTTTTTTTTGTTCTTGATACTCCTTGGTGTTTCATAATCCTGGCCCCCTTTCCTTTTCTCTCAACACCATCCCTTAATCTATTCTTATAACCACGACCATTAGGGATCTCTGCCGCTAGGGTTGCACCACCAAAAATCACCCCAACAACCACTCTTCTCTAAGAATTCTTCATGCAAAGGATACACCTTGAAAGGTTCGGTTTCATCTAGACAACCTACAAGGGGAGTTGATAGAGAGCTTGATCCTCCTTTATTCTGGGTGGTGCCCCTAAGATAGGATCTTTCCCATCATGCCAAAATAATAATAATAATTGATTGATGGCTTGCATCTATACTTGATTGGTTGAATGACATACAAATGAAGTATATGGATTCATTCTGCATTATTTATACTTGAAATGTACATGATTATCTTATGGTTACTTGCTCATATTTACTTTTGAGAATTTCCTTTGGTTTCACGATGTTTGTATAATGATAATCTACTTGGATGTTTATTTATTTCTAGTTTAAGATAATGTCCTATGCATATTGCATATATTGAGAATGATTCTTTTAACCCAACACACTCTCTCGTGGAAATTTTAAACACTAGGAAAATCATGGAAACGTGACTAGAATACTCTGAGAATCATGACACATGAATGCATTACTGGAGTAGCCACCATGAATCATTGAGAGTCGAGTGCAGGAAAAAAAGGGAAAACTTGTGGAGCCTGAGAGTCCCATGCAAGAACAAAAAGGTAAATTAGTACTCCTTGAGAGATTGAGAAAGCATGGGTCAAAAATTATATGATAAATGAAATGTTTGAATATTATTAATATTTATTAAATATTGTTAATATTTATTAAATATTGTTAATATGTTATTACACATATGCACAATTTTGTATGAACCCACACACAATATAATAATATACTAACCGTGTTTTGTTTGTTGACATTTTAGATGGCTGACATATCTTAACGATTGAAGATATGAAGATATTGATGAATACTCTAAAGATTATAAAGTCAATGTCAACTAGGAAGATCAGATAAATATGAACAGATAATGTTTCATATCATGTAGATCTTTCCATGTGAAAATATATGTGGCTCCTTTAAGGAATATTCATGTTTTCTCTAAAAAACAATAACCTTTCGTGGAATTATCAATGGTAATTGTTATATATCTAAAGATGGATCCTTAGTAATATATGGATAGCGTCCCTTGCCTCTCTAGTTCACCTTATTGAAAATAACGATAGGAGGTCATAATAGAGATACTAATACAATAATCCCCTAGTCATTAAGTGATTAAAGCTCTAATTACCATCCACTAAATTGTTATCCCTTTTAGGATTGCCAACTATAGGAGTTTTGGGACCATGGAATAGATCCCCATAAGCATTCAAGAGTAATTAGAGAAAAAAAGGAAGCATATTTATAATATTATAGAGAGGCATTCATCACATGACTAATAGGTGTCAAGACATCACAAAACACAAGCAAATCTACTCCATTTCTAAAGGTGTACAATAAAAGGTTGCAAATGACTTCTTCTATGAGCTTCACAGAGTAATTAAGGAGAAGCATATAATAAAATGCAGATAAACAAGATAAAACACAAGTAGAGGAGAAATCCTCTATAAAGGAGTTGCACAAGCTAGCATGAGGAGGAGGAATACACCCCTTAATAATAATAATAATAATTATTATTATTATTATTATTATTATTATTATTATTATTATTATTATTATTATTCCTTTAAGAATCTTATAGTGTATAATTTCCCTCTAGATTGCCTTCCTCTCCTTTCCCAAAGTTGGAGTGTGATAAAATAAGAGATATCTCTTCAAAACCACTCTCCCATTCTTTATGTTATAGCAAAAATCTGAGATGACACGCCATGTCTGAGTACAAACACGTCGTTGTGGTGTGGTGCAAAGGAAACCCAAGGGTGGATGCCAATGAATCGAGAAAATAGAGTTGCTACCATGTTTATGTGAAAAAATGAGAAAAATCATGAAAATACACTTTAAGAAATGAGGTGGATATGGGAAACAATAATGATTGAAGAAAAATGGTTAGGCGTCAAATTATACATGAAGGTGTTAGGAACCCCCACGATGCTCTTGTGATACCGTAGATTCAGATGAGGTTATGATGTTTTGTTTTTTCTTTAAATATAGTTTGTCTATGTGCAAGATATAACAAAAAATGATGAGAAAAAATCACCTACAAATCAAAGGTTAGAGATAACCAAATTATACAAAGTTGTCATCAACCCAGGGTTCTTATATCCTCACATACTAAGGGGTTGAAAAAAGGGAGAAGAAGAAAATGGATCGCATTGAGGCATATCCACATCACCAGGCTTGACCTTTTGTCAGGATGGGAAGACACTCCTTCTATAAAGGATAGGGTAAGGTTTATATCTTCTTTTATCTCTCTTTTTTGTTGTAGCCAATGCCAATTCTATCCTTTTTAGAGGATATTCTAATTCCCTAAAGCCCTAGCCAAAGTGTTGATTAAAAACTATATTTTTTTAATCCTAGTCAACCTCCATCCCTCAAATTTGTAGCCTCTCAAAATGATGAATAATGTTTATATTTGTAATGGATAGATGGTTTCTAGGATCAGGGTTTGATTTGGATGTTTCTTAAGCAAAAAGGGGACGGAAGATGGTTGGACACAAGATAGGCAACCATCCTCTTTCTAGAGTCTTCACGACATGGTTGAGTCAGCTGGGTCAAGGCGAGAAATGTGAGGTGCATGCTAGGTAGGTACTCTGTCTTCTTAAGGTTTTTGGGGTGCGTTCGAATATCACATAGTTGAGTGTTCAATGTAGGAGACAGGAATATAAGGCACATGCCAGGTGTGCCCCTTTCCTTCTAGAGAGTTCCCAATGCGGGTACAATATGCTCTAGTGGGAAAGGGGTAGGTGGGAGCAGTGGGGCACATTCTAAGTGCACGCTCTGCCTCCCAAGTTCCTCTTTGGGTGGGTTCAAACTTAAATGCAGACATGGTTGCATCCATATGCGTGTTTGGAATGAATTTCATAGATTAATCTGCATTTTTATGGGTATTGTATTCATGGGACAGTCTCGAGTCGAGACCCTAGTGACATCATCCAATCAAGGTAGTCCATAATGAACCATTTATGAGCTAAATGTTCACTCTGGTCGGTAGCCTCCCCGCTAAGGGAATTTGATACTTGAATCATGTGAATCTGACTTCTAATCATGAGAGATAAAGAATCATAATTCACTAATTCATCATGTGACTTTTTCAATGTCATTGATTATTGAATCATATTTAGATATTTGATCATGGATCTAATTAGGTTTCTCATGGTTTGTTGGATCGGTTGACTATCACATTTTTAATTATCTTTTCGTAAGTCGATATCCCTCAAGTTGTTATGTTCTTATCACTTGCTCTCACTCTAGGGTGACTTTTAGAGTGACATGTCTAGATTTCAATGACTATGGATACACACATAGTTCATCACCAAATATATCTTGATTTCAAAGTTTGTTTGCATATCTATTTATGAAAGGTTAGTCATTCAAGATGACACTTGTCACAATATTACTCATTCAGGAACTAAATTGGGCAAGCTGAAAATGGAGTGTCAATAGTTCCCTTCTCAAGTTGAAGCTTGAAGCAGGGATGGTATTTTTGTTCATGATGAGGGATGAAGTCTTTAAACTAACAAACAATCATTGTTTATTGTATGTATGAGTCTAATGACACCAAATATGGGCTAATATCTGAAGCAATTATACTCATGACAAGAGTAAGATCGGTCCATGCAACCATATTTTTCTTACATGAGTAAGGCTTCTAACTTATATGTGAAACGTCATGCTTGATCGTCTCAAGGCTTTGAAAGAATCAACAAAATTACTTGCAAGTGTAAGGTCTTAAATGGGGTGGTTATAGCATAAGGATTTTGAAATAGAGTCGGTCCTATTTGCAAAGCTTGTTTGCATTACTAGTTGGGGCCAACTGGTCAAATCCAGAGATTCACAGCAAGTCTGGGCTTTGTAGAGCGATCAATATGCAAATTACCTTTGAAAAGGGCTGAAAATCAGTATTTTAGGCTTAAGTGACCATATGAAAATAAAGTTACCTGGAAATGAGAAGGTTTATACCTTTCTTGCATCACTTGTACATATTATTCTCTACCCACTGAGTATTTACCTATGTTTGTCATTGATTTGTTTTAAACTTCAGCATTATCTCTGTATGGTCTCTTTTTATTTGTGACTCCTGCTCAAGTTTTCCTGTTGCAAAACTCATACATTGTCTTCAGCGGAAGGCACTCGGGTGTTTGAGGTCTTCATTAGACCTTAGAGCCACTTCAACAACCAAGAAAACAAATATAGTTCACCATTTTCTGTCTTTCCAGTAAATTAAAAAAAAAAGTTTCAGACAACTATTTGTAATCTGAAACCAATAAAGATATAATTATGGTCTGTTGAAAGAAAATGAATAAGTAACGAATTTTTTGAACAGACTAATTTAATTACATATGGCTTTGATTACATAAAACTACAAATATACAACCTTTGCTATATGATTCCACATTCAGTTCACCAAGCACCTACTCCTTGAACTGTTCGACAACAATTCCTTAAGCTTCGTCTATCAGCTGATCCTAGATATTTAAGTGCATACAAAGAGGAAACCAGCATTTTGATGTTCTTTCACTTTTCCCAATCTGAATCGTACGAGATGCATATCTTTTATATAAATCAATTCAAGAACTCCACAAGATTCCACTATATAGGTGGGGATTATCCCATGACATCATCCCAAAGGTACAAATCTATAACTTTGTGAAATTAGTAGCCTAAAAGATGCCACGCTGTCCTCTCCAAAAACAACGACAAGAAAACACTTTATGCAGACTTGTACCCCTGCATATGTGTTAGCTCATCCAGTCCAACATCGATAAGTTACGTTGTGTCCTCAGTCTAAGTTTAGAAGCAACCAAGCTTTGTCTGATCTTACGTCCAGGAAATCCTTCCTTTGTCCGTTCATCTGATCAGCCATGCTGCAAAATAGTGCACGTCAATCTTTCGACGAGAAAAGGAGGCTGAGAATACAGATGGACTGCTGCAACATCCTCTACTCGTATTGCCATTAGCACTGGATGCCCACAAGACAGACAGGAAGGTAGTGGCACTATGTCCATTTGTGGAAAACAAGATATGAAAAAGACCTCTGAGAATGCCCTGGTAAACCTTGTAGGCCTGTATCCAATAAAGGACGATCAGGTGCTGCATAGGAGGAAAGACCGAAGATGTTTGGGGCTACAACTTATATATTCTGATATTTATGATTATCCATCACTAGACTACAATTAATATGTTCTGAAATTTAGCATTATTATTTTGCGACACGTTTTTGCTTGCAAACCACAATTACATGATCTTCCTTTGAAAAAATACATGTTGTCTCTGATTGAACTTGGGTGTTTTTGCACTGCATAAGACTTGAGAACCACTCGGACTACAAAGAAATCAAAGTTAATTGGTGTCATTGACTATCCTTAAAGTAGCAAAAAAAGGATGTTCAAGCTACTATTTGCAATATGAAAGCAGAACAAAAATGTATGCATAATGGCGAGAGAAAATTAATAGGTGAATCAAACAACATTTGTCTTGAATTAAACAAATTATGTGTATATCTTTCTTCGCATAAAATAAAAGTATACCCTTCGTGGTCTGATGCCACACCGAGTTCAGCAGGGACCTGCTCTCCAAACAGTTCAAAGAAAACAATTTCTTCATATTCATAAAGGGAGGATCAGTTCAGGCGCTCCGCAAGGTTGTGCAAAATCGGTGGAAATTCTCCCACAATTCCTATAAAAAACGAGAATCTGCAATGACATCATGAAATTCACAGCTGGAAAGTCACCTGATGATCATCTACACATGCAACTAGTAATAGCAATGGGTCGAGTTCTTCCCAACCCAACCCACATTTGGTAGACCCGAACCAAAACTCGACCCAATTTGTTTTGGGCTACTGTAAAAGAAGCTAACCCGACCCAACCCAAAAATGGCAATTTGCTGCAGTATGCAGTACGCTGTTGATCCATCGTTTTCAGTTTGATCTATGCATAGAGGACCGAACAATCAATAAGGTTGAGCATCATACTTTTTGTACTATAAAATTTACAAAAATAAGTATACCAATATATCTTAGTCATCAACCAAGCTAAAGCAGCAAACGTATAAGCAAAATCGACATCGCACCAGTCAGCTATTAATCAAATTGTTTAACAACATAGAACACCGAAAAATCACTTGGAGATGATTGAAAAAGATGAATAAGTGTTCATCACAAGAAAGAAAATTGTACATAATTTCTGAGTGCAGAAAATGTCAGCCTTTTCAATCAACATGATCTTTCTGTGATCTGCAGATAGTATTCATAGAGTAGATTATGTGTGAATACTATCTGCAATGGTGTCTACAAGCTTATAAGAACACCCACTAACTGCTTTGTTGGTTAGTGGGGGCACTATGTACACATACCACACGGCTATCAACATCCCTTAACCATAGCAATGCAAGAGGTACCCTCTCTCAGAATAACTAATGAATCAAAGTGCAGCTTCCTCACTTTAACTACATAGTTTAACATTTGAGGTGGGGGTCAATCTATACTCCATGTTGACTTGCCAATGTTTATGTTCAGTTCTTTTAAGTGCATACAAGCATCCTTTTCTATCTTTCATCTGCCTTCTTACCCTTTTCCCCGTGATTCTGATCTGGAACTGGGTGCGCCCATGCTACTGGAGGTCTGGAAGGGCCCTCTGATTGTGGCGACAGATGATCATGTTTCCAATAATATGTGGACGGCTCAAGTCCTCAGTACTTCAACTCTCTCTCCCTGTCTCTGCCAACTTTACTCAGCCAGTCAAACTTACAGGTACAAGGGACTGACTTCACCTCTGATTCAGGTTCACTTATATCAAACTGTTTTGACCAACTTCATTAAGAATAACGTTTGATATGCAGCTGTCGATTAAGCTACAGTCCCCTATGAAGAAGCACAAAGCAGAGACCATGAGGAACCGATTAAGATCTGAAGCCAATTAAGATCCTAAGAATAACAATTGATATGCATCTCTGAATTAAGAATAAGCTTTGATCTGAACAATTAAGATTAATGTTTGATCTGAATAATTAAGATATCAAACTAAGGATAGTGTTTGATTTGAACAATTAAGATCTGAAACCAATAAATCTGAAGAGTAACGTTTCAATTAAGATCTAAACCAATAAAGTATGTATCTTATTTATATAAAAATAAAGTGAACAGTTAGATTGTTTTCATTGCAGGCCTGATAGAAAGACATACGGTACGAACTGGACAACAATTATTAAAAAAGACTAAATGATTTGCATACAACAGCGCAATATGAATAGAAGTCAAATACCAAACTAAAGAGATGTTAGTTCCTGTGCTCTACTCTACTCGTTATTTATCCCATATTGCTTAGCTATGCATATTGTTTTATTCTCTTGTCCTATTAAAGAGAAGGCATTGTAAACTCTTTTACTCACTTAATAGAATTCCACCTATTCTTCTATATGGTATCAAGAGCAGTTCGGTTCCCCTTTCCCTCCCAAACCCTAGTGCTTCCCCTCCCTCTTCATGCCCTAGCCCCCCCTTCTTCCTTCCCTGCCCCCCCCCCGCCGCACTGCCCCTCTCTCCCACCCTCGTAGGCCGTCGCAACCCTCCCCTCCTTTCTTCCTTGAAGCCGCTGCCTGACTTCCCCCCCTTCCTTTCTTTCCATGCCCACCACCAACCTCCCCTCACCTTGCCGCCGCCGCCAGCCTTCCACCACCCTACTGCCGCTGCCCCACTCCTCCAGCCACTCCCCATTGCCGACACCACCACCATCCAACACCCCTTATCCACTGCTGTCCCCCTTCCTCCGTAAGCCCCAATCCTCATAATCTAGCCTACACAATCCTCCCTTCCCTTCTTTCTCGTCTTACGTTTGCTCTGGACATATATTAAAAATAGCATGTTGACGTGCTAAATGGTCTCCGTTTTCAATCTGCCTGCACCTCATGGTGGAGTAACTTTTCTCTCTGTGGTGGCGTAGGTTCTTCTTCTATCTATACTGCCCCTGTTGCAGGTTCCTTCGATCTGATGTGTCAGATCTACTGCTGCCATCTTCTGCCCCGGTGCGAATCTATTCCGATCTACTGAGCTTGGATATCTCCTGACTACTGTCTACTGCTGCCTTCTGTTGCTTTTGTTCTTTCTTTGCTACAGATCTGTGTGTCACAACATCTACTAAACCTCCACGTTCTCTGTGTGTCACCATGGTGAAACTTGATGGCTTCAATTACCAACCCGGTCGGCCTCCTTTGTTTAGTATGTTAAGGCACAAGGTCGCTAGTCACATATTACCACCGACCCTAAAGCTCCTCTTGACGCGTCGGCAGATGACAAGACGCAACAAGCCTACGCACAATGGAGTAAGAATGACTCAGGTGTTATGTCTTGGATCATCAACAACACCGAGCCAAGGATCAGTCAATCCTTCCTTTGCCTACATGATGCCAGGGCCATGTGGGATCAGCTTGCCCATGTCTACTCCCATCAACAAAATCCCAAGAAGGTGTTTGAGATTTTCAAGAACCTGGCAAAGGAGTTCTTCGTGGATACGTCTGTTGAAGACTACTAAAGTCAATGCTCTGTCCTCTGGAGTGAATATGAAGTCTATCATCCTTTATCTGTTGACATTAAGGAAACTCAGAAGTAGCACAATGAATTGCAACTTGTCCAGTTTCTTGTTGGACTCCCTTCCTCATTTTCTGGAGTAACCAAATTTATCTAGTGATTGATCCTCTGCCTACTCTTTGAGATGTACTTGAACGTGTTCAACGTTTACCATCTGTGACTTTTGTCCCTTCTGTTGAGTATCCCGCTCTCGTTGTATACACTGCTCATTATAGTCATGGTCGTGGTCGTGGGCGTCCTCCTACATTGGGACGCACTTCTACTACTGCACCAAGTTGCAGTCGGCCTATTGGCCCTCGTTTCTGCAAGTTTTGTGGATGTAACAATCATATTGAAGACCGGTGTTGGATCAAACACGGCAAGCCCGCTTGGGCTAACCAAGTCTCCTCGGATGCAACTGATGATTGTTCTGCTTCTAATCACACCTCAGCTCCACCCTCGTCTGCCTGGATCCAGTCCGGGTTCGAGAAACTATTCCAAGAGTGCATGTCCAATATCCCATCTACTTTAGAGGCCAACTCGTTAGCCTTGCTTGTTGCTCCATCTACTGGTAAAAATAAACGGTGTATTGACTCCAGTGCTTCGGTCCATATCGCCGCTAACTCTGATTTATTCTCGTCTCTAACAAGATCCACTCGTCTTCCTCCGGTAACCGTAGTTGATGGCTCTCAGACAACTGTCCATGGCATTGGGACGATTCTGATATTTCAAAATATGCATCTTAAATTTGTCTTATATGTTCCGAGATTTTATGTTAATCTACTTTTTGTTAGTAAAACTGTGAAGAGCCTTCAGTGCTCTATTACGATTGACCCTTCGGATTGTGTTTTTCAGGATCTCCGCACGAGGACGAGGATTTTTTCAGGCCACGAGGGACCGTATGGGTTCTACTACCTGGATGGCCCGACATCAGTGACTGCTATGTTATCGACATCTGTGACTGGGATTCAATGGCATTACCGCCTTGGCCACCCATACTTAGTTAAAGCATTTATTTCCTGCTTTAGTTGTATAGAGAGAATAGGAATTGTGTATAAGATGATTTAACCGGTGTACAATACAGTCTCTTATATAACAGAAGAGTGTAGAGACTAAAGCAGAGATGAGCAATATGGGACTAAACTACTGAAGTAAAACATAAGTGAGGCACATGACACTCAACAAAACACAACATATCTCTATACTCCCCCTCAAGCTGGAGCGTAGATGTCGAACATGCCCAGCTTGTCCACTAGAGTCAAAAAATGAGTTTTTGGAAGAATCTTGGTGAAGATGTCTGCTACTTGCTTTTCAGTGCTGAGATATGGAGTGCAAATCTGGCCAGAAAGAACTATTTCTCGAACAAAGTGACAGTCGACCTCAATATGTTTTGTCCTCTCATGAAAAGTGGGGTTGCTCGCAATAAAAATGGAGGCCTTGTTATCACAAAACATCGGTATAGGGCTGGAATAGGATATGTCGAACTCCTGGAGGAGACTCTGGACCCACAGAAGTTCACATGCAGTATGAGCCATGGTTCGGTATTCTGCCTCTGCACTAGATCTGGCTACGACAGTCTGCTTTTTGCTTCGCCAGGTAACAAGATTTCCGCCCACAAATGTACAATAGCCTGACACTGGCATACAATCAGAGCGACTTCCTGCATAGTCAGAAACTGAAAAACCAGAGAGATTACAGTGGCCAAGCTTCTTATACAACAAGCCTTTGCCTCGAGAATTTTTAAGATAGCGCAGAATGTGACATATAGCATCCCAATGACACTGTCGAGGTTTATCAAGATACATGTTGATGAATCCTACGGCAGTAGTGAGGTCAGCTCTTGTGACCGTCAAATAAATAAGCTTGCCTACCAGCCTTCTGAACTGGTGGTTATCAGCATAGGGATGAGAATTTTCATCGTCCCAATCCATATTTGGGTCAAGAGGAGTGTTGGCTGGTTTGCAGCCAAGCATACCAGTTTTCTGCAAGAGATCAAGTACATATTTTTGTTGAGAGAGACACAACCCTGCAGATGATCTGGAAACCTTAATGCCTAAGAAATATCTCAGCTTTCCGAGATCTTTAGTGACAAAGTGCTTTTCTAAGTAGGTTTTAGCTGCTTGTATACCCAAGGTATCACTGCCAGATAAAATAATATCGTCAACATAAACAATAAGAATGACTAGCCCAGCCACTGTTTTGCAGATAAAGACTGAATGATCTAAGTGGGAACGTTGCTCCATGTAAACTTCCTCCTGTAGATCTCCATAACGAAATGCATTTTTAACATCTAACTGAAAGAGGGGCCAGTCTTTGTTAACCGCAACAGAAATCAGAATGCAAACAGAATTTAACCGTGCAACAGGAGAAAGTCTCAAAATAGTTGACACCATATGTCTGTGTGTACCCTTTTGCCACAAGCCGAGCTTTCAGGCGCTCAATGGTTCCATCAGGTTGATACTTAATGGTGAAGACCCAGCGGCAGCCAACAGTAGGGCATGAAGGAGGGCGATCCACAAGTTCCCATGTCTTGCGATCACATAGTGCCTGTATTTCCTGATTCATCACATGTTTCCATGCAGGAATAACTAGAGTTTCTGCAGTAGTCTTTGGAATAGTTACGAAAGAAATCACAGAAGTGAAGCATGTAAAACTATTATGCAAATTAGCAGAAGAGCAGAAATGACTGATAGGATGTTTAGTGCAGGTGTGAACACCTTTGCGCTGACTGATAGGAAGGTACAAGTCAGAAGTTACCTCAGTGTTTGTATGATCATCCACAGATAGGGGAATTGGTTGTGGAGGGGCCATGAAAGGAGCGCTTGTCTTTGGCCGTCGTTTGTACACTTGCAAAGGGCGACCTTCAGGCTGGTCTGAAGAAGGAAAATCCTCAACAATATCTGGTAGAGGCGTGGGTGCCAACATATCATTGGAGAGTGTTGCCCCATCATCAGAATAATATGGCATATGCTAAAAAAAGATCAAATCCGCACTGATAAACCATTGCTTTAGAATCAGATCAAAGCAGTGATAACCATTCTGGGTTCTAGAATATCCCAAAAAGATGCATTTAGTGGAGCGAGGATCATGCTTTGTCATTCCTGGGCGTAAATTTTTGACAAAACAGGTACGCCCAAAAATATGAAGAGGCACAGAGAACAAAGGTGCATCGGGAAACAGAATGGTGTGAGGGATACAATTGTGTAAAACAGAGGATGGCATACGGTTTATAAGATAGCATTCCGTAGAAACTGCCTCAGGCCAGAACCGGTGAGGGACTTTATAATGAAGAAGAGTGCGAGCAACCTCCAATAAGTGGTGATTTTTCCGTTCAACAACACCATTTTGTTGTGGAGTATAAGGACAAGTGGTTTAATGGATGGTGCCATAAACTGAACAAAAAGATGTGACAGATTTTTGCATAAATTCTAGGGCATTATCGGTACAGAAAATGTTAATGGGTTTATTGAACTGGGTATGTATTTCAGAAAAGAAGATAATGATATTGTCCAATACAGTGTTGCGATCTTTGAGTAAAAAAAGCCAAGTAGCACGGGAATAACCATCAATAAAAGTCAAAAAGTATTTAACACCAGAGTGACTAGGAACAGAACATGGACCCCAGACGTCCGCATGAACGATATCAAAAAGTGCCTTAGAACCAATATCTTTTTAGCGGGAAATACATACCGCGTTTGTTTTCCCAAAACACAAGATGCACAAGAAAAAGCTTTTTCAGATGATGTGGGAAATAAATGTTTCATCTTTGTTGCAGACGGATGACCAAGCCTGTAGTGCCACTGAAGTCCTGTAACTGATGTAGACAGAAGAGCAGATGATGCAAGCGGTCCATCCAAATAGTAAGTCTGTCTGGTCCTTCATGACCCGAACCAATCCTCGTTTTTGTGCAGAGATCCTTCAAAACACAACCAGAGGGATCAAATTTAATAGAGCACTGAAGCTATTTTACAGTTTTACTGACAGATAATAAATTGACAGAAAATTGTGGTATGTATAAAACAGATTGGAGATGTAACTTTTGAGAAAGAGGAACAGTGTCAATGCCATGAACAGGAGTTTTAGAGCCATTTGCAACAGTGGCAGACAGAATATTGGTGGTTTTAGTTAGAGCAAAAAATAATTGGATGTCGTCAGCCATATGGACAGACGCACCAGAATCAATACACCATTTATTGTTACCAGCAGAAGGAGAGGCAAGCATAGCGAAGGAACCCACAGTAGATTTCAAAGGTAGTTGAGTTATGTGCTCCTGGAAAAACTTCTCGAACTCCGAGCGAAGCCATTCAGTAGATGGTGGAGCAGATTGTTGGTTGGATGTAGTATCAGTTGAGGTTTCTGTAGATGCTTGGTTAGCCCAGGCTGGTTTACCGTGTTGATCCAGCACCTATCTTCGCTGTGATTATCACGACCACACCAGTTGCAGAAGCAAGGCCCAGTAGCTTGGCCTCGACCAGGAGCAATACAGGGAACCACGTCCACCAGTAGGAGGTAGACGTCCGCCACGGCCACGGCCTCGACCGCGGCCACGTCCAGAGTCAGTAGTGCGACCAGCGAGAGTAGGATGCTCAATAACAGGATTGGAATTCATTGACATAAGTCTTTGAACTTGCTTAAGAACATCACGAAGAGTAGGCAGGGGGTCGCTAGATAGAATCTGATCGACCACGGCAGAGAAAGATGTAGGAAGAGCAGCCAGAAACTGGACCAGTTGTAGTTCATTGCGCTGCTTCTGGGCTTCTTTGAGGTCATCCGTCAAGGGATGGTAGATTTTGTACTCTTTCCAGGGAGCAGAGCACTGGTTGTACAAGTCTTCGATAGAAGTGTCAGAAGAAAACTCCTTCTTGGCCAAGTTTTTGAAATTTCAAAAACACGATTAGGATTTTGTTGATGGGAATAGACATGGGAGAGTTGGTCCCACATCGCCTTAACATCATGAAGGCATAACAAGGACTGACTGGTCCGCGGCTCGGTGCAATTAAGAAGCCAGCACATAACACCAGAGTCGTCTTTGGACCATTGTGCGTAGGTTTGTTTGCTTTTTTCATCCGCAGTAGCAGTAGGAGCGGCAGAAGGATCACTAGTAAGATGTGAGTACCGACCTTGTGCCTTGACATAGTGGAGGAAGGACGCCGACCAAAGATGGTAGTTAGAGCCATCGAGCTTGACAGTAGTAACACACAGAGAACGAGGCGGCTCAACAGAAGCCATGATGACGCAGAGACTGAGCAGCAGTGAATAGGCAGCGCAGCGGCAACAATCAGTAGATAAGGAACCTACTATGGGGCAGTAGCAGCACCAGAGATCTGACGCATCAAATCAGAAGAGACCCGTATTGGGTAGATAGACTGATAAAGTAACATACGCCGTCATGAGGAAGATCAAGATTCCGTCATGAGGCACATGCAGAGAAATCCAGAGATGAGAGACTCTAAATGTGTAGGAGCTATGGTTGTCCAAAAGATTGTATGTACGGAAATGAGTGGGAAGAAGCAAGTGAGGATGAGAGCAGCAGGAGTGGGCAGGAGCAGGCTAGGTGGGCGGCGGCGGGCTAGGGGGTGGAGGGGTGGCGACGGCAGGGGGAGAGGGAGTGGGGGGTGGCGGCGGCAGGGGGAAGAGGGAATGAGCGGCAGCGGCGGCGGCGGGTGGGGGGGAGGGGAGCGGCGCGGGGGGGGGGGGGGGAGCTAGGGCATAGGGGCAGGGGGGATTTGCAAATCGGGAAACGGAACCTGCTCTTGATACCATATACAGAGAATAGGAATTGTGTATTTGATGATTTAACAGGTGTACAATACAACCTCTTATATAACAGAAGAGAGTAGAGACTAAAGCAGAGAAGAGCAATAATGGGACTAAACTACTGAAGTAAAAATATAAGTGAGGCACATGCTAGGCACATGACACTCAACAAAACACAACATATCTCTATAAGCTGATAAGAGTTTTTCCTGTGAATCTAGCCAATATCCTGTGAATCTAGCCAATTTGGCAAACAAACTTAGTATGTGTTTCCTGCTAAGAAAGAAATTTGTTCTAAATGCATTTTTTGATATTGTTCATGCGGATATATGGGACCCCTCTTCATTTGCTAGTCATTCTGGAGGGAAATATTTTATGACTTTCATAGACGATTTTTCTCGAGCTACGTGGTTATTTTTACTGAAAGATCGCAGCACTGTTATGGGCACCATCACCACCCTTTTTTCTGAAATTCAAACTCAATTCAATAAACCGTTAAAGTCTACAGCGACAATGCTCTTGAGTTCATGTAAAAATCTGTCACTTTTTTTTGCTCATCCCGTGGGACGATCCATCAAACTTTTTGCCCCTATACCCCACAACAAAATGGGATTGCTGAACGCAAAAATTGTCATCTTTTAGAGGATGCTCGCACTATTCTTCTTCATTATCACATTCCTCAGCATCTTTGGTCTGAGGCAGTTTCTACGGCTTGCTATCTTATCAATCGCATGTCGTCCTCTGTTTTGCAAAATCAAATTCCATATAGCTTTCTCTTTCCTAAGGCGAAGCTTTTTTCTATCCCGCCGCGCATCTTTGGGTGCACTTTGTTAAAAACCTTTGTTAGGGGATGACAAAACTTGACCCTCGCTCCACAAAATGTATTTTTTTTGGATTACTCCAGAACCCAAAAAGGGCGTCATTGTTATGGTCCCATCATGTGACAATGGTATGTTAGTGCAAATGTAGTGTTCTTTGAACATCTGCCATTCTAGTCTGATAAAGGGGCTTCTTTATCCTATGATATTTTTGGCACCAACTCCGTTACCTGACATTGTGGATATTGATCCACTTTCTGAGATGACATCTGAAGAACGACCATTTCAAGTCTACAAAATAAGACCCAAGTCGACTATCCCCTTCATAGCCCTTCAACGACCAACTCCTTCGGCGAAAGATCACAATACAACTCAGGTACACTCTGATTCGCGCCTTCATATCAGTCTTCGGAAAGGTGTCCGCTCCTGTACTCAACATCCAATTAGTCATTTTTATTCCTCTACTAATCTGGGTGCTATCTTTGCTTGCATTATTGTTGCAATCTTTGTTGTGTCTATTCCGTATACTGCTACAAAAGTGCTTCAAATCTCTGCATGGCGGCAAGCAATGGAAGCTAAAATGAAGGCACTCTCATATCGCAAGACATGGGATCTTGTGGATCGCTCTTCTGCCTGTCCTACAGTTGGATATTGTTGGATCTTCACTATCAAATATCAGCCTAATGGCACGATTGAGTGTTTGAAAGCACACCTGGTAGCAAAAGGATACACTCAAACTTATGGTGTAGACTATTTTGAGACCTTTTCTCCAATAGCTAGACTCAACTTTGTTTGTGTTCTCTTCTCTGTTGCTGTAAACAAAGATTGGCCTTTATTTCAGCTAGATATCAAGAACTCCTTTCTTTATGGAGACTTGCAGGAAGAAGTTTACATGGAGAAACCGCCTAGCTTTGTTTCTCAGGGGGAGTATTCTTTGTGAGCTTGCAAATTGAGGAAAGCAATATATGGCCTAAAACAAAGCCCCCGCTCCTGGTTTGACAAGCTCAGTCAGATTCTTATAAATTTGGCTTTATTTTGTCGTTCTCATTTAGATCACTCTTTATTTATCAAAAAATTGTGGTTGGTCTAGTCATCCTTATTGTCTATGTTGATGACATTATATTATCCGACAATGACACCTTGGGCATTCAGGCTACTAAAACATATCTAGAACAACACTTTGTCAACAAGGATCTTGGAAAACTAAAATATTTTTTGGGCATTGAAGTATCCAGATCATGTGCAGATTTATGTCTCTCCCAACGTAAATATGTTCTGGATCTCTTGCAGGAAATAGGTATGCTTGGCTACAAGCCAGCCAACACCCCTCTAGACCCAAACACTCACTGGGACGATGAATCTTCTCCATCTTATGTTGATCACCACCAATTCAGGCGATTGGTTGGTAAGCTCATTTACCTTACTGTCACGGGAGCTGATCTTACTACTTTTTCTCTTACCGCCAGAAGCAGAATACCAATTTTGGAGATAATCAATGCTTGTATGGTCTTTCGCTAGAGGCAGCTGAGGGTTAATGAGTCTATCTCTGGTGTTGCAAGAAGAGTCAGATGCAACCGTAAAGTGTGGACAGTCAAAATATCCCTGGATATTTCACTCAACGTCAGATAATTCAGCTCACAAGTCCTCCACCAAGATAGAATATCAAAATCTTCATCATTAATCAAGATATCTTCCTCTAAATACACATCCCACTCAATTGCAATAGATCTCCTTACTCTTCTCTCTTCAGTAATGTGATTTAAACTCATGAATGGGATTTATTACAACTGTAAGATCTGGGGACTGAGAGGATTCTATTTTAGTAGAAGCATGATCATAGATTTTCTTCTTTCTTGATATTCCATCAACAAGCCAATTCATGCCTCATTGACGTTATCAACCTGTTTTGAAGCTACTGCCCTATGAATCAATCCACGATAGAATTTTATCATCTACATTATGAACCAAGGATCCAAAACAACTGAAACCTCCATCCGAAAATGAATGTCATCCCAATATCTTAATTTTTTAATCATTTCCTTTGTCAAACTTTGGATGATATCATTGTTTGAAGTTTTCCATCTTCTCAACTTCAATTTCATGGCTTAGATATTTGCAAAACAAAGATTTGATGTAGGATAGTTGGACCCTAATAAATCCTCAACAACTAAACAAAAGTTTGGAGCTTGTTACAAATAGAAGCAAAAATCACTCATTTGCGATCCAGAAAATGTGGAAAGTGAAATTCCACATAGTAGGGCGCAATGAAAGAGATATCAACGATATCGTCAATATATCGACCGGTATACCGATATCGACGGCATCGGTCATCGGTTCACACAATCCTATCGCTGGGATTGCAAATATCGGTATACCGATGGTATACCGCCAAATATCGCCAAATACCGCCAAATTTCGACGAAATGTACTGATATACCGACAGAAATACCGATTTTTTGTGTGCTTGAGTCAGTTTCTGTTGTTTGAGAGGAGGAAATGTTGGAGCAAAGGGATCTCGACAACTAGGGCTCAGATAAGTCTAATCTAAGGTATGCCTTTATGTTTTCTACCATTTCTCTCATTTACACCATCTATCTCAATTAAAATGTAAATTCATACCAAAATGCCTTAAAATGGCAAAGATCTCACCATCTGCTTTGAGAAAAGGTGTCACAATAGTGATGGTGTTTAACTTCCTTGACAGTCATGAAGTTAATTGTCAAAGTCACACATTGAAGAAGAGCAATAGAAAGCCCTTGTGTATATTTTCTTTCAGAATCTAATATGATGCATATGGAGACATAGTACTGTAAAATTCTAAAACATATCGTGTTTAATTACATAATACGAATGAGTATTATACACTTATATAGTATTGTACATGACGTGTCTGAGCAACACGCAACTTCATATCAACAAACTTACATAATGTACATGTCATGGGAGCAATATGTCAACCATATCAACTCAATCTTGTATGGATAATCAGTGTGTAACTCGACATACAATTGATATGATTTAGTAAGTTACCATGTTATTCATGTGTTGTAAATTGGATATTATTGCATAAGTGTGTGTGTGTTTATGCTTATGGATTGTGCTAGTAAAATTCCAAATCTTAATTGTACACGTGTCTGAGCAACACGTAACTTCATATCACCAACCTTACATAATGTACATGTCAGGGGAGCAATAAGTCAACGATATCAACTCAATCTTGTATGGATAATCAGTGTGTAACTCGACATACAACTGATATGAGTTAGTAAGTTACTATGTTATTCATGTGTTGTAAATTGGATATTATTGCATAAGTGTGTGTGTTTATGTTTATGGATTGTGCTAGTAAATTTCCAAATCTTAATTCCAATATTTTGCCATCGATATCCTTCATCGAAATCTCCAAAAAACAGGACATCTTCCTTAACTCACAAATGATTGACCCCCCCCCACATACCCAATATAGAATTTTATTGCATAAAACGTTGCATCTAGGTGTCGAGACCACGCCTGTAAAATTTCATGATTTAATTCGTTCATTTTGGCGTCGGTATGGCCAGGATTGCATTTGTCGATATTTCTGTCGGTATACCTGTAAATATCTATACCCAAGTTGTCGAAACGGCGTCGGTATCGGTCATTTAATTCCTTGGTAGGGCGATCAAGGTTCAATTTTTTCTAATAGAAACCTTAATTTGTCCAGTGGTATCCTAGAATTTTGAGATTTTTAAACCTGGCCCAAAGGCCAACCCGACTAAGCTCCTAGGTCTGGGGTCCCTAGTTCCAGCCGCCTGGTCCAACCGCTTGACCCGATAAGGTCACATGACATATATGTTAGGAAGTGTGTATCGTCCGTTACATGTAACTTGTGTATTGGCCATTAAAAAGAGATATGTGGAACCCATTAATCAAATCCAACCATCTAGAGTGAATCAAACATTATATATGCATTGAATGTGTTAAAAATTCACAACCATATCTTATGTATATCACGAGATTATCAATATCTCCTCCAACGGTTTCTGCAATTTCTGCAACTTACCATTGATTAGTATTACAAAGTCTGATTAATTTAGTTAATTAAGTAATTTGAGCCTAATTGTATATGGGCCCAAGTGTGACTTGGCCAATAAGGTTTAGTCTAAAGTATGTACACTTCCCCCTTCTCCTATATAGAGAGGGGGGTTCCTCTTATCAAACATATCTCATAACCTTCTTTTACTTTATAACAATTAGGAAATATACATCCTCTATATTTAGATGATCTAGGAATATCAAATTGAGGTGATTTTTGATAAACGTGTTATCTAAGTTGTATAAATCGCATCCGTAAGGTTAGATTGATTTGTAGAGTTTTGCAATAAATGAAGATGGGTACATGTATCCAAGTACACAATTCTTTTAGCCATATATATATATATATATATATAGAGAGAGAGAGAGAGAGAGTCAGGCTAGAATACACTTGAGTGTATCCGGAGCGGAATACACTCAACTAGTTTTTCATGATGCAATATTTTTTTTTGAAAATCTAATCCGTTGATCTTATTAAACATCTCGTGAACAACTCATACGCAAAATTTGAGCACATTTGGATATGTATAGCTCATGTTATGAAGACCGCAAAAATTATGCATTTCAAATTAGTTTCGCGCGTCGATTTTGTTGCCCTTGGATGAGTGACTTACACTCATCCAAATGGGCTCAAAATTTGTATGTAGCCTAATTATAGTATGACGGTGAAGATCAACGGTTTACATTTTGCAAAAAATAGTCTTGATATGCAAACACACTTGAGTGTATTCGTGCGATTTGTACACTCGAGTGTATTCTAGCCTGACTCTATATATATATATATATATATATATATATATATATATATATAGAGAGAGAGAGAGAGAGAGAGAGAGAGTCAGGCTAGAATACACTCGAGTGTATTTGAGGCTATATATATATATATATATATATATATATATATATATATATACACACACACACACACACACACACACGCACAGCACGTACGTATATATGTATACGTGTATATATACACACACATCATATATATGAACATGCACACCCACACACACATAAACACATATATAGAGAGAGTCAAGCTGGAATACACTCAAGTGTATTTGAGACGCTATATACCTCAATCGTTTTTCATCATGCAACATTTATTTTGAAAGTCAAAGTTATGGATCTTCTTAAATATATTGAGAGCATACTATATAACAAATTTGAGCTCATTTGGACACTTATAAAATCATGCATTTCAAATTAGTTATGTGCGTTGATTTGTTGTCCTTGGATGGGTGACTTATAGCAATCTAAATGGGCTCAAATTTTGTATGTGTCATATTATTATTATATCAATAAAGATCAATGGTTTAAATTTCACAAAAACATAGACTAGATAGGCAAACACTATTGGAGTGTACGGTGTGATCTGTACACTCGAATGTATTCTAGCCTAACTCTGTGTGTGTGTGTGTGTATTAGTAATAGAAGATTAAAAATATGGAGCAAATACGTATAGAGATAAATAGAAAATCAATGGTTTACATCACAAAATAGTAAGCAAGCTTTAGTATATTAGTAAACAACGTTGGGTTTTTCTTGCGGGATAGAGGCATATATGTGGCAAACCCTAGAGAGATTTGACCCGTCCCACTTTAGCTGACCAGTGACTGGGTCACCGACTATCCAGTTCAACCGGTCGAGTCTCCTATTTTCTTTTTTTGCCCAAAAATGGGTTTGGAGTCTACCCCAACCAGTGGAACTGGCTGGGTCAGGTCAAGTTTAATAACTCTAAGAATTTCTCCAACCTCTTTAGAGTGGCTACCCTATACGTCACACTATCATAAATATTTTAAAGCCCATTTTGAATAACAGAAAACCCATCCTTGACAATCAAGTATAAGATATGCGCACAACAATGCACAATTAACAATGAATCACAAGGTAACATTTCCCTTAATTCCCTAATCATGGAATAATTGATACAGCAGTTATCCAAATAAAAATAGATAACTTACAATGTAGATTCCAATCCATCAATCTATCATACTAAAAATTGCCTAATGCTTCCTTAGTATGTGGGCATGGCATATAAGCAAATCGCAATATCAAACTATGCAATGCCCATGTTTCGTCAATGTAACGGGTAGTGATCACCATAGACCCCCTTTTTAGATGATTAGGTGTCCACATATCAATATTTATTGCCACCCTTGACTCATTCTTCTCAACAACTTGCATAGTCTTAGAACTCTCACAAAAATAAGCTGCTAAGATATCACTTTTCACTGTATTTCTAAAAGGACACTCGAAAGAGGTTGGAGATTAGAAGTGTATCTCCTAAACCAGTGTGGTGCACCATAGAGAGAGGATACTCATGCCTCACAATCATTTGCATGAGAACTCTCCTTGAAACATCTTGATTTATTTGTGCCTACGTTTTGTTTACCATGACTTCAGATTTCTTGGTCAACTGTTCCCTTCCTAGCAGGACATGACCTAGTATAGTGACTAGGTAGGTGAGTGGTCCCCCCTTTTACTTCCACAAGATAGAAGTTTCCTCACAATCATTGCATTCAGCCTTTAAGACACCACCTAGGCACCACAATTTTCTTTGTAAATTTAGCCCACCACCCCATGACTTCCCAGATCCAAAGAAGATTCCCCACCATCGTTGTGTATATAGCTTTCACTAAGGTTACTGTCTATAGAAGCCGGTCCCTCATCAACATGATCACTAGGCATGATTAGTTTTACTGATTTCCTTGCTGCTTTCAGTGATTAATGATTGGTACTGCTGGTTAGTATTACTTTAGTGATAACTTTAATTCAATAATTCATAGTTTGTTATATACAATTACTGATCTGCTTACTGATTTTAGTGATTAGAGATGTTGATTAATAGTAAGTATTGATGAATACTTAGTTAATTACTGATTTGCTGATTAGATATGTACAGAAGTTCCTTATAAATATATTTTTTATATACACATACATGTAATTTTGTATAAAAATATATAAAATTTAGACACCCGCTTTTTCAAAAATCGCCCGCCTACCGCTTAATCGGTTACAGGGTGTCGTCCGCACGCCTCCCGCTTCCCGCTTTCTAATACATTGCGTCAGGACAAGAGTTTGCTACGCATAGTTCAGCCCTCTTGTTTCCTCTTCCTTCGGTGTTAATGATGGTTTAGTTGATCACTCTTACTGCATTCTTGAGAGATGGATGGGTGTTTCTTCAGACTTCTTAGAAGGTCAACAATTTCAAGCTTACCAAGTCTACGTCTGCAAAGTTGATAGTTCATCCAGTTTTATCTTCAACGAGCTACTTTCAACACGTATTCTGTGAGTTGCATCTGTTGTCTTAGCATCACCTTCCATTGATCTACTTGGGCCTTTCCTTGATGGATGATCTCCTTTCTCGTCGAGCCCTCAACGTTCATGTGCCAGAGTTATGGGACCTTCATCGAATTATCAACACATCGTCCATTTGTGTTCGTGCGACGTTATCAATGTTCTGAAATGTGTTATGCGGTATGCGTTCGGTCAGGGTACCGCATAGAGTATAAGAGGAATGCGGGAGCATAAGCGGGGCATATGTGTTTTTGGATTTTTTTTTGATAAATTCTACTTTTAATACCTATATTTAATTATAAAATATAATCATAATCATAAATTTCATATTATCTAGTTTCATAGCCTAATAGCCCGAAATGTACCAACAGATCATTACATCATGGAAAAAGAAACACATATTTTCCAATCATCAAGAAGAAAAATCGATGAACAAAGCCAAAGCCCTAAGTTTATATAATGTACTAGAATATAACACAACACACTAACACATGCAGTTCATAGCAGAATATTTATTGAATGAACACAATAAGAATAACCACAATAACACAATACATGGTAGTTCAAAATAGAAATAGAAAAAGAACATCAAAAACAAAATCAAAACATCAAAATGATATGAAGAAATCAAATCAGTAATAAATAGAGAAGAAAAAGTCGTAGGGAATATAAATTCTCCCTAGGCAGCACACAAATTTTTTACTTTGTAAAAGAAAATATCTTATCCAATTAATATCTGCAATAGATTCCCCTTTTATACAAGACAAAATAAGAACTGTTGCAAGTGCAACATGTTTTAATCTTCGAGCAAAATAGAAGGGAAAAAAAGAGCAAAGGAAAGAACATAATGAAACATTAACAATTGTAAAATATAATAATATATTTTGCACAGCGGAGCGTTTCTCTCTCTAGGGTTTGCTCCCCCTTCCCTCTACAATCTCCCCGGCGGCCATCGCTGGGGGGAGGGAGCGTCTTCTCGATGCCTTCCTCCCCCTGGCCTAGTCATGGCTTTCGCAGCTCCGTCTGGAGTTAGAGACTGAGCTCCTTGGGGTGTGTTGTCGTGGAGAAGGGGAAAGAGGGGGTTTATGGAGCGGCCGACGGATCTGGGTGGAAGCAACGTCTGGTTTGAAAATCGGCATGCGCTTGCCTGCAAGCCCCATCTAGTTAAAGGTGACTAGATGGTGAGGAGTCGATGCCACCTGATGTCTTCCTCAATCCCTTTTCTGCCGCAAACGGCGACCGGTGAGTAGCCAAGTGCCATGCCCCGTCTCTGGCCCTTTTCTTCGCGACTCCTACCTCTTGCCTCGTCCGTCTTCACGCTGGAGGTTTCTCTGCTGGTTGACTATGGGATCGATCCTTCGGGCTCATTCCCCTGGGTGCTACCTCGACGCTGAGATTCCTCGGTAGCACCGGGGTGTGCCGTGCGTTCTGTTGCGTCTCGCGGCCATCCTGCGTCTAGGGCTCCTCGTGTGGTGCTGCTTCGACGCCAAGCCCACTCAGCAGCACTGAGATGGTGTCGTTTGCGCTCCGGCGTCACCGCTGCCATCTTGCGTACATGGGTTTCCAACGGACTCCTTCTTTGGTGTTCGATGAAATCGCGGTGGAACACAGACCGGTCTCTCCGTTGGTCTGCTGAGTTCCACTTGATCGACAGTGTTAGGCGGCATTTTTCCCTATTTTGGGAACTCATCGCCAACACCATTAATGTTCCGAACACCGGGTGCACACCTGGCGTTCGTGCTTATATCTCTACGGATTGATGATCCTTCCACCGGACCTCAGTTGGTTCAGACCAAACAGATTATTAGTCGCCATGGATGACGATGGACAGGGGTTTACTTCCAGTCCACCCCTGTGACCGTGATTCTGCTCTATCTGCTCGTCGAGTTCACCAAGACACTAATCAGTGATGTTTGGTGCCTTGATTCAACCTTCATATTTCTTCCGACCACTAATTTCAGAGGATGATCATATTGCTATGTGCGAAGGAGTAATATGATGGTCGAATTGATCATTGTTCCAGTCTGATCAGTCTGCCTTGGAGTCTTCTACGAGAAGATGGTATGACAGGATAGACACTGCGTTCTGTAGCTGTTTGAGACAGATAAACTCCAAAACAGAAGTGCGGCCTTGCTTAGTGCATAGATAGAAGTTGGATGTCCTTCGTCTATCTTTTGTGCCTGTACAATTTGTGGGTGGTCAGTTTTGTCAGTGTAGCTCCTCAGCTGTGTAGGCTGATGGATAGTCAGTTTCTTATTTGTGTATTATTCTGAGACGCTTCTTTCTGGTTTGTAGTTTCTTCTGTTTAGAGATCTTATGTTCAGGACCGATTAGAATCTGGTCTTTTGCTTTCTTTCTGTAATCCTGTAAAGGGTTAGGGGGTGCGTCTTC
Organism: Alisma plantago-aquatica; assembly: GCA_963693085.1. Lineage (NCBI taxonomy): Eukaryota > Viridiplantae > Streptophyta > Magnoliopsida > Alismatales > Alismataceae > Alisma > Alisma plantago-aquatica. The sequence continues at coordinate 693,498,663 of OY856413.1, forward strand.
ATGTACCTAAAGTTTTGGTAAATTTTAATAGCAACAGAGTTTTTTCGCCAACCAAAAAAAATAATATATTTTGCACCACTCATTTAAAATGGAATTATTTCTGAGGTAGCAAAATGTCAATATCTGATCTAAAACCAACTATATAGAAGAAGTTGTCATTTAATTTGGTTGATTTTAATTTGGTCCATGCCCAAAAATAGCACTGCATAGTAATATGCGGAGCGGCTGAGGGCCGCATACGCATATGTGGCCGCATGAGCGGCCTCATGCGGGGCATATGAGAACATTGGACGTTATGCACGTTTTTCAGACGATGGTGTAGTGTCGCGTTAAGTATTCCAGTGAAGATGACGTAGTCATGGTATTGATGATCGTCTGCTCCAATGTGGCAAATTTCTGTTGTAGCATTTAGGTTCTATTCATCAGATTGTCTTTATTCTGGATGCGCCTCCAAAAGACTTTCTTCAAAGCTCGAGGATCTCCAGCCTACAGAACACAACTGAAAAGAGGAGTCGTCATCATATGATTTAGGGGGAGTATTATTTAAGGGGGAGTATCAATTTTGTATGGGGAGTGACATGTATCTTCTTTTATTATTTGTATCTTTCATTTATCGTTTTATCGAGTCATGTAACTCCAAACTTGGACATGTGTTGCACCCATGATCCAGCTTGAGGTGGAGTGTTAGAAAGTATACTAGCCTATTTAGCTAATAGGTTAATTAGTTGGTGGGCTTTTGTGTCTCAGCCCGTTTAGTTTACTTGCATCCCAAATCTCGAGGTTTCTCCCTTGCTCCTATATATACGATAGGGGTTTTCAATCTTTCATATCAATTCATTATACAACAATTTTGTTGTTTCTTACAAGACAAATTCACAGGTGACCTCATCGTCAATGGACATAGGCTCAAGCGTTATCTCACAATGATGTTATCGCACAAGGAGCAAGATATTACCCTCCCACAGTAGATCTCGGGACAAAGGAACCTCAACCCTTGCTCCTCTTTGTATCTGAACCGCCCACAACTTGATTACAGGCGTCGGGCCTTTGACGTTTAATAGGGCGCTTGTTGGGAGACAACCCAACATTCACTTTTCTTTTCCATTTTCTCTTTTATTTAGATATCCCATTCTTTTCTTCCTTTCTCACTAGTTATATTATTTCCTTTTTTAGGATAATTTTAAAAGATTCAGTCTTCGAATAAATTAGTTGGTCACCCGACCGACATGCGTGGGTGCATCGGCATTTGAAACACTTCATTTCCCACCACGATAGTCGAGTCGACCGACTGGGTAAACCAGTCGATCGACTGGCGGGCCACGTTTCCCTTATAAAAGATGCCACTTGGGGGGGGGGGGGGGGGGGTCGACTCATCCGAATCAAACCCTCAACACAATATCCCCCAAGTAGCAGCTCCCTGCCCTATCACCACTGCCAACCCAGGGACCAGCCCACCCCCCAACTCATTGCGAGTACTGCACGCTTCTGTCGGATCACCGCCGGGGGCAGCTGCTAGGCCAGGCGAGTCGGCTAACGAGCGCCTCCACTCGCTCCCGCCAAACGACTGGGCCACAACAACCACTTCCTCATCGCCGTTGCTACCGCCGCTCATCCACCAAGGCCCGACACCACCACGACGCCTCATGCCACCGCTCCCTTGCGACCATAGTCACAATATACTCCGACTTTTTGAAAAAGTCGCGTTTAAAACACGATTTTTCCCTAGACGTATCAAACAGACGAATAATTCCCAATTTGAGCATAATCACAATATATTACGTTTTATTCCTGTATTATTCACGAATTTGACGTTTTCTTCCCGTTTTCTACTTTTTTTATGTACTTTCTCATTTTATATTATTTAAGACTAACTTGATTTGAGAGTGTGTGTGTGTGTGTATATATATATGTGTGTGTGTATGTGTGTGTGTGTGTTTTTATATGTAAATACACACACACATATATATGTATGTATCATGTATGTATGTATGTGTTATATATGTTGCAATAGATGTAGAGATATGTACTTATATATCATGCACTATATGTATTGTGTTATATATATGTGCAATACACACACACACACATATATATATGAATCATCCGATCTTTTTCCGAATTTTGCCCGAATTGTTGACCGTATTTTTACCGTACATTGACCGCTTTTTACCCGAATTTCCCGCATAATTCCCGAATCCCGAATTTTTCAGCTCGACGTAACGTATCCCGAATACCGAATTTGTGACTATGCTTGCGACCCTTCGACCAGCAGCCACTATGCTAAGCCACCATCACCTCCATCGCAAAACTCAGCATGCCCCACTCACACCATCAGTTGATCGACTGGTACACCAACCAACCGATTGACACCCTTCATATCCGCAAGGGTCTGCTCCACGAGTCGATCGACTCGCTCCCCCAATCGACCGAATGGTTCCCTGCAGTAGCAAGAAGATGTCTCAAGATGGTTCAGACCGCGGTTTCTTTGGTTGCCTCTGCAGGGGTAAAGAAGTTGTGCGGAAACCCACTCCCCATAACCCTCAATACCACCATGGCTCGGGGGGAGGGATCTGTTTTGAGGAGCCCACCGATGACTCCTTCCATGACACGCTCGACAAGATGGCGGCCCACATCAACAGACTCAACAAGTACATCGAGGCTAGCCAAGCCGCATGGACGACTCCCACATCGACATCTTCTACCAGACCATAAGGTCCCTCTACCAGGCAATTACGTCCAATCTGTTGACGACGATCATTTGCAGCAGTACAAAGATATGGGAGCAATTGGAGTTACACTTCCTCGATAGGCTTGCAGAGCCACTCTCTTTGCCCTAAGCATTTGTGACTCCGTCGACACCATCTTACGATAGAATCACATCTCGCGCTTCTCATACCAGATACTTTCTGCCTACAACGATCTTATCTTGGAGTTCCTGATGACTTTTCAAAGAGACTACCTTGCACAAGAGGGCTCCAGTTGTATGATCGGGATCTTCGCAGAGAATGCACACACATCAACACCGCTCAAATCACTTCTCTTATACTCGACGGACAGAACGCCTCATGGTTCGAGGGCTGCATGGAGCACCACCATGTCTCTTACCATTTCCGGTATGATCCTAGCAAATTCTGGGTGGAACTCACCAACATGCGTCTCTGTCTTCCTTCGGGAACAAAGGCCTCCAGTCTGCACAACCCGGTGGCCTGCTATCTACATCAGATTTTTGCATGCACCATCTACAGCAGTACCGGCACGCAGGGCACTGTGACCAACAAGGATCTCTCACCTTATGGTGCCTACTCAATGGATAGCCTATCAACTGGGGGAGTGCTATCATCAACCACATCCACCGCCAGGCCAGCCGCAACACCAGTTCTGCCTTTAGCATGGGCCAAATAGTCATCGCCATCACCATTTTCCTAATCTAAACCCATATCCCTTTCCAAGCCATCCTGCCCAAGAGGGGTCAACGCCTGATTGATCTTCCATACATGTGGGCCAGTCACGTTATATGCCCCGGCATCCAGGCAGGTACATATTCCCTGATCTTTTGTGACAACAATGCCGAGATCACACTGCCCCTCCACGTCAGGTTTGTCGTAGGGACCATATGTTATGATCTCGACAACCTACCAATCCTGATACAGCGATTCCTCCACAAGAATCTGTTCCCCGAAGACGTCATCACCGATCCTACACCTCATCGTTGGAGCGTCTCCTTAGAGGAACGATGACGACAATAGACTGCCCCTACCACCGATCTGCCGCACCCACACCGCACCACTAAGGATGAAGCATCTGAGGGACCTTATGGCTTCTATGAGATCCAACAACGGTTGGACCACATAGAGCATCCCAGGTGCGCATGGTGTGTGAGCAGTAGCATCACGGCCATCAACTCAATCACTTATATCTTATGCAACGCTCTCACGAGATCTGGTACGTTGGCAGTGGTCACTATGCCCCCACCAGGACATTCTACAAGGTGTATGGGGCACACTAAGCCTATCATGTGACCCCAACTTCCAATATTGGGGATGCAATTACCATGAAACTGTCTCTTCATCTGCTCCATCTCGATCCCACCACCACCGTGATTTTCTTCCCTCCATCTCGGAATTAGGATTTGCTCGAGATAAGCAAATTTCTAAGTTCGAGGTGGAGGTGGGTGGTACGTAGCGATTCCACCCCCTCTATCTTCCTTTTTCTAACATATCCATCATTCATATTTGCTTGCATGTAGTTTATAGTTTACTTTTTGTGTCAATTTCCTTGTATGTGATATGCCCTTTATCTTTTCGGCCAGTAATTCATATGCATGTATTCGACATATCCCCTTGTTTGAAGTGAATCTCTTTCAATATTTTCATAACGCCACCTTTGTTAGAAAGCTTCTATCATTTAGGACCTTAATTAGTACTATTCCTCGAAAAAGTTGGCAAGCCTTAATGGATAGATTGGGACCAAACGCAATATGTCTCCATCAGAATTGTGGAAATAGCTTGTAAAGGTTCTAGATTGTTACTTATTATAGAATGGTTTGAACTGATGTTAGAATACTTCCAAAGCACTGAAATAAAAAAATGTACAAGATCAGTTCACTTCTACACTTCTTCTACCACTCCATCTCGCCAAAACAAAAAGAAAATCAAAAGACAAAAAAAGTGTCAAACCCCAAGTTTGGGGTGGCACACCCCTTCTTCCCTCCCTATCACTTCTTTCGTACCCCTCGTAAAATTTAATAGGGGTGTAACACCAAGATGAGATGCCAAAGCGCACATCCAAACATGCAATCAATGTAATTTCAATCAAAGAAATTAAAAGATCTTGAGTCAAATAGAGGAGCGATCGCCTTCTTCCATACCTCCCTTCACTCCTTTTTCTACCTAGGGGAATTTCCATACCCTCAATTCACCCAAAAAAAGCAACCCATGGTCATGTGCAAACTCTCGTTAGAATATGCGGGAGTATCAATAACATAAGGAATATAACATCTATTTCTTTGTAAGTTTTAAAATGGAAGCAAGTTGTCAAGAAAATTCGAGTGGAGGATGTGTGAATAATGTGTTTTGTGATCTCTAGAAAATTAGGGTCACTTGACCGTGAAAGGTGGTGAGGATAAAGTAGTGTTATGCAAGCGAGGACAAAGTGTCAGCATTAATTGGTGGGTGTCTATGATTCTTTGTTGCTCGGGGACGAGCAATGATCAAGTTTGGAGTATTTTGATGAATGCATATTCATCCCTTTTGTTACATCTTTGAGGAGAATTATATAGGACAAATGTTCTTTATTCTCAATTTGCGTAACTCATTGCAATTTCCTTACTTTTGTCTCTTTAATTAGAATTCTTATTATTTTTATTCATACTTTGTAGCTTTTATGTTCCTTCCCACTCCTTCAACCCCAAGCCAAGAGTGAACATCATTGCTAAAAGAATCAGATGTATTTCAGCCTCCCAGGAGTCCATTCAGTCAAATCGCCCCCTCATATTGACCGACTAATCAACAGAATCAGGAGATGTAAACGCCAACAGGTCGACTAGCCATCCAGTTGATCGACTTAACCCCACCAAGGAAGGCGTGTTTTCATGAACCGGTCGATTCGCTCTCAAATTGGACGACGGTTTTCCTTAGAGCTGAAGTATCAATTCAGCAAGTCAAACATTCCCCGCTTAGAAGTCACACAACAATTAATCTATTTGACTGATTGGCCACCCATTGATCGACTGGCGCGCCAAATTTAGAGAATTCCAGCTACTGCAAGACCCTTTTTTAGGGTTTCCGGGGTGCTTCCTCTGCTATAAAAGGAGGGGGGGGAGTGCCAAAACAAAACATTACCCCCATCATCTCAGAGCCATGTCAGGGAGAACGAGGCAAGGAAACAAGAGACGGAGTCTGCAAGTGTTGCTAGGAACATGATTTCTCTTCTTCCTATCCTTGTTCTTGCTTCTATGAGGATATGGAGTAGTCCGCCTTTTGTTGGGACATGGGGAGTAGCCCCATAACCCGTAACTTGTCTTAGCTAACTTTGATTCTCTGGATAATGCGTAAAAAGGTCTTGTATTATTCGATGATAAAAGAATATACAAGAGTCTCTATATAATACACAAAAGAACCACAGGGTCTAGAGATAACCCATGTGGGATAAAACATAAGTGTAAAGGAAAAGAAAAATAGAAAATAGACTAAGTGTAAAAGAGAAAAACACAGCAAAGTCTATCTACTAATACTCCCCCTCAAGCTGGAGCATAGATGTCAATCATGCCCAGCTTGGATGTCATATCAGTGAAGCGCTTCTTCGGAAGAATCTTTGTGAAGATATCAGCAATCTGCTCATCAGTATGAATGTAAGGGGTAGAAATCTGACCAGATAGAACCGCCTCACGAACAAAGTGACAGTCCACTTCAATATGCTTCGTGCGCTCATGGAAGGTAGGGTTGCTAGCAATGAAAGTGGCTGCTTTATTATCACAGAACATAGGAATGGGCGCCAAGTCTGAAAAACCAAAATCTGTCAGAAGGCTTCGAATCCAGAAGAGCTCGCTGGTAGTATGTGCCATGGCGCGATATTCAGCTTCAGCACTAGAGCGGGCAACCACAGCCTGTTTTTTGCTCCTCCATGTGACTAAATTGCCCCCAACAAAAGTACAGTATCCAGAAGTGGAGCGGCGATCAACCTTGCTCCCAGCATAATCAGAATCTGAGTAGCCCAATATCTTACAGTGCCCATGTTTTTTGTAGAGAAGCCCTTTTCCAGGAGAGTTCTTCAAATAGCGCAGAATATGGCAAACAGCATCCCAATGACATTGTCGGGGTTTGTCAAGGTAGCGACTAACCAATCCGACAGCAGCAGTAATGTCAGCTCGTGTGACTGTGAGGTAGATAAGCTTCCCGACCATTCGTCTGTACTGATGAGTGTCAGGATATGCAGGAGATGCTTGATCATCCCAATCAGTGTTAGGATCAAGAGGGGTGCTAGCAGGCTTAGCACCTAGGAGTCCAGTCTCAGATAACAAGTCCAGAACATACTTCCGCTGAGAAAGACACAGTCCTGCAGAAGAGCGAGAGACCTCTATCCCAAGAAAGTAGCGTAAAGAACCGAGGTCTTTAGTAACAAAGTGCTTTTCAAGATACCGCTTAGTTGCCTGAATACCTGCTGCATCACTCCCAGAGAGTATAATATCATCAACATACACAATGAGAATAATAATGCCAGCTGTGGATTGTTTAACAAAAACAGAGTGGTCCGACTGAGAGCGGCGAAAAGAATAATCCTGGAGAATAGTGCTAAGTTTGTCAAACCACGCACGTGGACTCTGTTTGAGGCCATAGATAGCTTTTTTTAAACGACAGACTTTAGATGGCTCCCCCTCACAGATAAAGTCGGGGGGCTGAGACATGTAGACTTCTTCATATAGATCGCCATAGAGAAAGGCATTTTTCACATCGAGCTGGTATAACGGCCAATCAGAATTAACAGCAACAGAGATCAGAATCCTTACAGAATTAAGTCGTGCCACAGGAGAGAAGGTTTCAAAATAGTCAACCCCATAGGTCTGAGTGTATCCTTAAGCAACCAGTCTGGCTTTCAGGCGCTCGACCGTACCATCAGGCTGATATTTCACTGTGAAGACCCAGCGACACCCAACTAGCGAGCAATCAGTAGGAGGATCAACAAGAGTCCAAGTATGACGATCAGTAAGAGCCGTCATTTCTTCTTCCATTGCCTGACGCCATGTTGGGATTTTAAGAGCCTGAGCAGCAGTCTTAGGGACAGAAATAGCAGACAGAGCAGCAGTAAAGTTGGCAAAATTAGAATTCAAATGAACAGACGTACAAAAATTCCCAATTGGATGTTTCGTACAAGCACGTGTCCCCTTTCTCAGACTAATGGGAACATCAAGGTCAGAAAATACCTGCGGAGGTGGCTGATCTGGCGCAGAGGACGTGGACGATGGAGAGGCCATAGAGGGAGCTGTTGGCTTTGGTCTTATGTGATAAACCTGCAGAGGGGGCTTCTCACTTGTAGATACAGGAGCAGGGCTATCATACTCATCATCCACCATAGGTAAGGGCGTATCAGTCAACAAATCAGACGTAAGAGCAGAACCCTCCGAAGAGAAAAATGGCATGTGTTCAAAGAATACCACATCCGCAGATACAAGCCATTTATGTTAAGCAGGAGCATAACACCGATATCCTTTCTGAGTGCGGGAATAGCCCAAAAAACACACTTGGTGGCCTTGGGATCTAATTTAGTAAGACCAGGTCTAAGGTTCTTCACAAAGCATGTGCTCCCAAAAATACGCGGTGGTACAGCAAACAGTGGTAGATCAGGGAAAAGAATTTGAAAAGGGATTTTATTGTGAAGTACAGAGGAAGGCATGCGGTTTATGAGATAGCAAGCAGTGGAGATTGCCTCAGGCCAGAATTTGTGAGGAACATGGTAGTGAAAGAGAAGTGTGCGGGCGACCTCAAGGAGATGGCGATCCTTACGCTCAGCGACACCGTTTTGTTGTGGGGTATAAGCACAGGAAGTCTGGTGAATGGTGCCCTGACGTTTACAAAAAGACTGAACAGAAATTTGCACAAATTCCAAGGCATTGTCTGTGCGAAAAATCTTGATGGGCTTAGCAAATTGAGTCCGAATTTCCGCAAAAAACTCAGAAATTTTTTCAACTACAGTAGATATGTCTGTCAGTAAAAATAACCATGTGGTTCTGGAAAAATCATCAATAAAACTTAAGAAATATTTGAATCCAGAAACGCTAGGCACAGAACACGGTCCCCAAATGTCAGCATGCACAATGTCAAAAGGGGCTTTAGAGCCAATACAAAATTTTGCAGAAAAAGTAGAACGGTGTTGTTTGCCCAATTGACATGTTTCACAATAAAATCTAGTGCTAGCAACAGTCGGTAGTAAAGCCTTCAACTTCTCAGCAGACGGGTGGCCCAGACGGTAATGCCATTGAATATCAGGAACTGTAGATGTCAGGAAAGCAGCTGGCTTCGGCTCGTCCAAATAGTATAATCCATCCGGTCCCTCATGGCCTGAACCAATCGTCGTCCTCGTATGCAGATCCTGAAACAGAACACCATCCGGGTCAAATGTAATAGCAAAACGAAGACTTTTTACCAGTTTACTGACAGATAGTAAATTCAGAGGAAATTTGGGCACATATAGCACAGACTGCAGAGGTAGAGTACTAGTAGAAGTGATATCTCCAATACCACAAACAGGAGATTTGGAACCATCAGCAACCGTCACAGGCGGTATAAGAGAAGTCTTGCGCAGAGTAGAAAATAAACTAGCAGTACCAGAGATATGTGCAGTCGCACCAGAGTCGATCACCCAAGGGCTTTTACCAGTCGTCGTCAGGAGAGCAGCGCCATTCTCAGGAGAGTCCGCAGAAGTAGAGGCAAGGCGGGCTTGAAGCAGTTTCTCAAACTCGGAGCGAATCCAATCAGCAGTAGGGTCAGAGGCAGCAGAGGTAGATGCAGGTTGTTCAGTGGTAACCTGGTTCGCCCAGTCAGGTTTACCATATTTTATCCAGCAGCGGTCTTCATTGTGATTAGTACGCTTGCAGTGAGTGCAGTAGCGGGGCTCCCCTGACTCCGAGCCAGAACCACGTCCAGGTGCAGAAGAGCGGCCACCACGACTACGGCCACGACCTCGGCCGCGACCACGAAAGGAATCCGCAGAACGGACAGCAAGTGCTGTTCCGTCAGAAGTAGAGAGCGTCAAAGAAGGAAGACGCTGGATCCGCTTGAGGACGTCCCGAAGAGTAGGTAACGGGTCACTGGAGAGGATCTGATCCACGACCCCAGCAAACGAAGTAGGAAGGCCAGCCAGGAACTGAACAAGCATGAGCTCATTCCGTTGACGATGTAGTTCTTCAAGATTCGCAGTCAGAGGATGATAAACCTGAAACTCGTCCCACAGAGCACAGCACGAGTTGTAGTAGTCTTCCACAGAGTCAGATGTCGAGAAGTCTTGTTTCGCAAGCTTCTTGAAAATTTCAAACACCTTCTTGGGGTTCTGTTGATGAGAGTAAACATGGGATAGGTGATCCCACATTTCCTTAGCAGTCTGAAGGCGAAGCAGAGAGTGGTTGATCTTAGCATCAACGCTGTTGACCAGCCAGGCCATAACCCCATAATCCTCCTTGGACCAGAGATCATAAGCTTGCTTAGTCGTGTCATCAGCAGTAGCAGCAGGTACAGCAGGACCCTTGGTAGTCAGGTGCGAGTGGCGCCCGTGTGCTTTCACGTAGAGTTCGAATGAAGCAGCCCATAGGTGATAGTTGGAGCCATCCAACTTAACAGAAGTAACACACAAAGACCGTGGTAAATATGAAGTCGTCATGAGAGTAGAAGCAGACAGTCAGCAGCACGAGCGCAGGGCAGACAGTAGAATCAGTAGGCAGCAGGAAGTGTCCAACACATGGACCAGCAGCAGCAGATAGGAGATCCGATCATGGACCTCAGAAACCCTCACGGGGCAGAGATAAAGAAGTAGAACCTACGTCAACATGGAGAAACAATTACTCCACCATGTGGCGCAGGCAGGCAGATCCGGATGTAGCGTTTAGACCCTCAACGTGCCAGAACTGGAAAGTGTCGGGGCTGTACGTAACGGATTTAGAAAATGAACGGAGACCGAAAAGGGAACTTGTGGTTGTCTAGGCCACAAGGATAGAGATGGTGAGGATGTGGGGGTGTGGTGGAGAGTTGTGGGTGGTGTAGGGGCCGGGAAATTGGTGGTGGTGGTGGCTGTTGGTGGCGGACAGCAAGTACTGTAGTGCCGCGGTACTGTAGCAGCCGCGGTACTGCAGCAGCGGGAAGAAAGGAGATGGGGCGGTGGGCAGGGAAAGAGAAGAGAAGGGATGCGGTGGTGGTAGGGTAAGGAAGGAAGGGAGGAGGAGGAAGAAGGACAGCGGCGGCAGGGAGAAAACCGCAGGGGGGGCGGCGGCGGTGTGGTGGTTGACGGCGCAGGGGTAGGTTAGGGTAAGGAGGGGGGGGAAAAAGAATTAGGGTGGATCTTGTTGCTCTGATACCATCTGGATAATGCGGAAAAAGGTCTTGTATTATTCGATGATAAAAGAATATACAAGAGTCTCTATATAATACACAAAAGAACCACAGGGTCTAGAGATAACCCATGTGGGATAAAACATAAGTGTAAAGGAAACGAAAAATAGAAAATAGACTAAGTGTAAAAGAGAAAAACACAGCAAAGTCTATCTACTAATAGATTCCATTAACTATATATATGATATGTCTTCATTCAATTAGAAACGTGAATTATGAACTGGTCATCTGTTCTTTATGGCTGTTACGGTCCATAATGATGGGACCCCAGACTTATGGACCAAAACATCGAATCACTCACAAGTTCCCACACGGAAACTTGTTGGATGATTGAACCATGACCAAAGCAGAACGTCGTGACCCCGGGTTTGTGGGTAGCTTGATCCAAGAGATTTGTTTACAGAAAAAATAGATCTACATGATTTTAATCTAATTATTTGTTTAAAATGGAATTGAAATTACTAACTACAAAGGCTCCTGGTGGTGAAACCTAGACTTCCAGCAATCTCACTAATTAAAAATTATCCTTGATTAATTGTTTTCACTTTTGCAAATCTACTTTATTGTTTACTTTTTCTCTTGATAAAATTGTTTACTTCTGCAAATTTACTTTCTTGTTTTAGTTTAATCTCTCTCTTCAAAACTAGATTTTAAACATTATTCATTGCAATCAGTATGAATTAATCTCAAAAAAATGTCGTTCCATGGGACTGATACCTTTCTATACTAAAATCAAATCGCTTGTTTACAAGTGAGTTGATATCCGTTAAAAGGTTAAACTCTAGGGATAATTTCCCTAGTGGATTTGTTATGCAAGCAACTGACATCACATAACATCATTTAAAAATCAATATCAGTTACCTCCAATTCATGGGTACAAACAAAAGGCGAACAAGGTGCATTCTAAACAACATCAACGTAGATGCCTACCAATATGATTGCATCCATGGTTAGTAGAATTGTCAAATAAGGCAAGGAACAATAAAGGATAGTGAAAGTCACATTCCTAGTTTTAGAATCCCAAACGAAGACTAAAACAAAAAACTAGTGAGTTTTTTCAGATGCATTGAAAGCATAGCAGTAGGAAAAGGAGATGGATACGGACACCGACAATGGAGAAAGAAAGAGCCTCAGACCATCTTCAAGAGACAAGGATGTCACCTCTTGCCCGGTTAGATGTAGATGTGATCACCCTGATCTCTAGAATCAGGCTTACACTGCTTGCTCCGATGGATATTTCTCAGGAAGGAAGAAGAGGAGAGAATGTGGCGGACAGTTGGAGTGGTATCATCATACAATTGTAGTAGGGATTTGGAAGTGATATACAATACAGAGGAGAAGAGGAGGGAAATAAGGTGAATTTGTTAGTCCTGATTGAAAGTTGAAACATCAAGGGGGAAATAGAATAAAACCATTAGCTAACGGGTTGGACCAGCTTGCTCATTTACCCTCTATATTTCTGGAGGTGGACGACTTTCAATATGGGGGGAACTTCTTGGGGTATAAATAGAATCCTTGCTCTCGCGATACCTAATGAATATTGGTCGGAAATTGAGGAAAGTAACTTGGTTTGGGACTTACGAGTCGTTTCACAACAAGAGCAGCATCTACATTCAAATCCCCCTCTGGGCAGGCGAGAACCTCGACAGACAGTGACTATCATGGTATGTAGGTGAGAACTTCGGCATAAAGCACCGAGTTAGCAACAAGCGCGCAGGTGAGAACTTCAGTTGAAGGCGATGAAATGTATGCAAGTGAAAAATCTGACAGAATGTCGTGACTAGGGTTTCTCATAATCCTCTCTCAGTTCTTTGGAAGTTGCATGATGAGAAATTGGCGATTAGGGTTTCACAAGTCACGAGGGGAGAGGCAAGTAGCGGTAGGTTGGGTATCTGAGACCTGCAGAATTGGCCCGTACAATTGGACTATAGGTGCACCCACAAAAATTTCACGTGGCTTGAACTTTTCCCAAAGCATGGCATGCGCCCAATGGGCTCACCCTGCTCCACCCACGAACCCAATTAGACCATGCACTTGTACGGTTGAGGGTCCTAGATGCATTTGGTTTACGTGTGCTTAGGAAAGAATCAGGATTTTCCTTGCTTGATCTTGATTCTCTGGTAATGGCCCAAATGTGGTCGGATCCCAGGAGGGAGGGAGTAGAACTAAGAGAACTTGTGGACCTCAAGCTTTCATTTTTCTCCAGTTATCATGCAGATATGGTCGAGAGTTTTCCCACTGATTACTCTATGAGGTTCCTTTTAAAAGGGGCATTTATAGGTGTCTAGGACCTACGTTCGAAGGAGGTGGTGCCTCCACTCAAAGTTTGGTCACAAAAGTGGACTTGTGGGATCGAGGACCCTAGTATGCATTTGGTTTATGTGTGCTTAGGTCCTAGACAATCACTAAATGTGCATCAAGAGTAGAGAGGTTAATTTCTCTGGGCTTTTTGCGACGAAGCAATCTAAGCCAACCTCTGTTGACTCTTTGGCTCAAAACAGGTCCACTAGGTTCGTCCCTTTTTAGATAATATTTCCTTATATTGATGTCGGCTTATGCAAATCGCAATAAGCCATTAGAGATCACATAGTTTGTTACAAGAGATAAATCACGTAATATGACATAGTGGGGACTCGATCACCAGGAGTGTGTCCCTATGCGGTAGTGTTTGTTAATAATGTACATATCATCCTCAAAATGCGGCTATCCCTGTAACATAGAGTAACCCAAAGTAAGTTGGCTATAGACTAGGATATTTAGGCAGACCTCAGTTCTCCCCTGCGCCTTCCGCCTGTCGGTCTATCAGTGCACTTGTGCCGCTTGGCTCGACAATCTGGTTGTAGAGCTCCTTGTGGCCCCTGTCTCCGTTGTTGTTGTTGTATCCTACCATGTAGAGAATTGTAATAGTTTGAATCCACTTGTTGAATTGCTAGCTGTATAGATAGAATGTGGTTATCATACTAAATCTTGTTGCGAGATGTCCATATAACTGATATAATGGTAGCAAACAACGTATCGTGTTGGGTGATCTGTCAGTTCTACTTCTGGTGTATAGCAACCTATGGAAGGTATTGAGGTAGGTGTCGGCTAAGATGGTGGTTGTAGTGTAGTGTGTCCAAATCCTTCTAGATGTGTGACACCCGTAGAAGAGGTGTTGGGTTGTTTCCTCGTTGTTGTTGCATAGTGGACATCTAGATGGCCCCTGAAGTCCTCTATGTCTCATCGTCATGTCTGTTGTTACTTTGTCACTACAGATGAGCCATATTGGTGTGTGCAATTTGTGTGGGCATTGAGTTTGCCATATCATCTTGTATAGTCTGGTTTTTCCTTTATATATAAAGAAATGATATGCTTGTTTTGCTTGTAACTCCATTTATCCATCACTTAAGCATGTTTAGGTGCCACTTACTTATAAAATGGATGATAGTAGTAAAGAATGGTTTAGCTGAATAGAAATTGGATTAAACATTGGGATAATGGGGTGACTGGAAATAGGTCCCAACACCAACTTTTTACAGTGAGGCACTGAGGTTATTCTTGAAAAATATAAACTTTCTATACTAATAACATAATCATTTATAGAAATAGGTGATGTTAAATCCATTACCTATGAAATGGCTAGATAAATTTTCAAAACAATTAATTGTGTAATATAGTTGATAATGGTTGCTACAAGAATAATTGTCGATAACAATATAAACAAAAATGTGAACTTCATACATAATAGGTAGTTTGTGAATAACAAAGTAAATCGGAAAAGAAGAAGAATATTAGTAAAGGAAGACCTAAAAATGAAGTTGGTAAACAAACAACAAGGAGAATATCCAGAAGAAGAAAAATCACTATGAATGATCACAATAAGTCAAGTAGATAGAGCACAGTTGAAGGAGGTACTCAACCAAGTTGGTTTGGATGTAAAATTAGCAAAGATATCCTTCATGTGAAATGTTAGAGGAAAAAACAATCTTTATCTTTACATTTATGCATCGCAAGTAGACTTAGAGTAGGACTTTGGCTTTCTTACTTTCGAATTACAACGGGCTGAAGTATTTACTATTCATGTATTTCCTTTCAACTTGCATTGTCCTACTTACACATGGGGTTGATTTTCAGTTTTTTTCTCTAAGAACTAAATTTTGAATAAAAAGTCACAACAATATTATGCCACCTGAAGGCAGTTACTGACTCAACCACAATCATCAAAAGCCACTCATGAATAATGACCTTGCGAAATAGACCCATGCCTTGTGGTACTATTGTTAGAGCCAAAGAGCCATTATAATCTAACTCAAATTGGTGCGGTGGAGTACTAAAATATAAAACAAGATAAAGACCAATGTTGTCTGATATCAAGAAGTTAGAATTTTGATAACTTTTAAATAAAAAGGAAATTTCAACATAATGAAGAAACATTATATGATAGAAAAAGAGAAACTAAAAATATCTAAAAATATCAGGAGATTGCAACCAATCAATCACTTTAGAATTATAGTGTTACATTATATATTTCCTGTTTTACATAGCATGTTATTTGTTTTGTTATTTTCCTTTATATATGGACCTCTCTGTAAATCTCTCAGTATTATATATATGAGGGTGCACACATTGTGCAACCCTGAGATTTCTGAAATTCCTGACTCTGTCACATGGTATCAGAGCAGGCTCTACCCTAGCCGTCTTTGCCTCCCTCCCTCCCTTCTCTCTCCTCCCCCCCCCCCGCCCGCCGCCGGCAGCCGCAGCGCCGGCAGGCCGCCTCCAGCGGGCCGCAGGTCCCTCCGCGGGGGTCTCCGTGGTTCCGTCTTGCCTCCTGGCTTGGTGCACCGCTAGTGCTTGAGCAACCTTGGTTGTTGTTCGCACAGCAGGTGCGCTGCCGGGTGGTCGTTTTCTACGGGACCACTGAGCCACTGGTAGATCTGGACTAGATCAGTCTTCCGGGGGAGATCGGCGCATTGTTCATCTGAGGGACAACCTTCGGTTCGTGTTTGTTTGTGCCTGCCTGCCCGTGTAGGCTTCGGCCTCCGGGTTTTCTGCTACGCTTCGGCGTGGTTTGTATGTGAGAGGTCCACGGTGACTAGCTTCTGCCTGCCTGACGGCGTAGTCCGTCTTCTGTCTGTGCCTACTTGTGCCTGTGCCTGCCTTCCTGCCGGTCCTCATGGCGTCTTTTGGGGATGATATATGGAGAGACTCGCGTCGTCAAGTCACTACTGTTAAATTTGACGGGCGCAACTACCAGCTTTGGGTATGCTCCTTTGTGATCTTTGCCAAATCACAAGGGAAGTACTCTCACCTGATTCGGACTGGCCCGCCTCAACCTGCAGAGGAGGCGGATGCAAAGGACATCAAAGCCTTTGATGACTGGGTTCGTGATGACTCGACAGTTTGACATGGATTCTCAACAACTCCGTTGAGAAGATCAGTGTCACACTTCTTCAGCTGCCTACGGCGAAGCAGATGTGGGATCAGCTCGCCAGTACCTACTCACATAGTGAAAATCCCAAGAAGGTCTTTGATATCACCAAGCAACTGGGGCGTCTACAGTTTACGGGATCTGACATATCTTACTACTTGTCCACCTTCACTGGTCTGTGGGGTGAGTTGGAGATGTATCACCCGCTGTCTACTGATTTAGCGACTATGCAAAAACAGCGGGCGGAACTTCAGCTGATTCAGTTTCTCAGTGGTTTACCCGAGTCCTATACGGGCGTGGTAGATCAGATCTTGGCGAGTGATCCACTTCCTACCTTGCAGACTGCCTACAAGCGTCTCCAGCGCCTTCCGTCGTCTACACCGTCTCCACCTCCTGAGACTGGAGACTCTACTGCTTTGGTTGCTTGGGGCGGGCGTGGCCGTGGTCGCTCCAATGATGGTCGTCCTCCCCTGGGTGCAGGCAGGGGACGTGGACCTGGTGCTGGACGTGGAGCTCCTCCTTCTGCCCCACCTTCTGTTGCGCGTCCTCAGCAGGGACAGCGCGTATGTACTTTCTGTGGCCGGTCTAACCATATTGAAGAAAAATGCTGGGAAAAGTATGGTAAGCCGACGTGGGTCAATGCTGCTACAGATTCCTCCTCTACTGCGTCTGAGGGTGGTGCTCAGATACCTGCTCCAGAGCCTGCGGGGGCTACCGCAGACTACATTCGTGCTGAGGTGGAGCGTCTTCTTCTTGAGCGTGCTGGGTCTGCTTCTGCTGCATCTACTAGTGGAGCGCATGCTGCTTTTTCTGGTTATGATACTGCATTCCTGAGCTCCTCCTCACCTTCTACTTCTGGTAATACCAAATGGGTGATAGATTCTGGTGCATCTGCACATATTTCTGGAAATAGATCTTTGTTTAAACATATATCTACACCTGCCCGACATTCTTCTGTTATGCTTGTTGATGGCTCCAAGTCCTCGGTCCTTGGAGTCGGTGATAATATTTCTTAGTTTGGCCTCAAATCTGCCTTATATGTGCCCAGATTTCCTCTTAACTTATTGTCTGTCAGCAAAATTTTAAGGAGTTTAAAATGTAACTTGACATTTGTTCCTGGTTCATGCGTTTTTCAGGACCTTCGCACGAGGACGAAGATTGGTGGGGGGTATGAAGATGCTAATGGGCTCTTCTACTTGGACCAGTTACCTCGATCAGAGAAAGCTGTTGTGATATCTGCATTATCTGCTTCTGTTTCTGCTCTACAGTGGCACTACAGGCTGGGCCATCCCTCGTCAGAGAAGCTACGTAGTTTAGTTCCTGATATTGGCAGTTGTCATTTTCAGTGTGAATCATGTCAGCTAGGAAAACAAACTCGTACTGTGTATCCTAGACGTAGTACTGTGAGCAGTAAAAACATTTTTGATTTAGTCCACTCTGATGTATGGGGTCCATGCCATGTACCAAGCTTGTCTGGTTACAAGTATTTCATTCTTTTTATTGATGAGTTTTCGAGGACTACTTGGTTATTTCTGTTAAAAAGTAGGTCCGAAGTGTTGTCTACTATCAAATACTTCTTTGCTGAAATAAAAATGCAGTTTAGCATGCCTATTAAAGTTTTTCGCACTGATAATGCTTTAGAGTTTATTAAGCAAGATGTGGCTGTTTTTTTGTAAATTTGTGGGTACCATTCACCAAACTTCGTGTGCTTATACCCCACAACAAAATGGTGTTGTTGAGAGGAAGAATAGACACTTATTAGAAGTTACCAGGACAATAATGATGCATTCTCATGTGCCCCGCTCTTATTGGCTTGAGGCTATCTTGATTGCATGCTTTTTTATTAATAGGATGCCATCGTCTGTTATTGGAAATAAGATTCCCATCCAGGTTTTGCACCCTGACACCTCCTTGTTTACTGTGCCTCCTAGGATTTTTGGGTGTACTTGCTTTGTTCGATTGCTTGGACCTACTTCTGATAAGCTATCTCCTCGAGCTGCTAAATGCATTTTTTTGGGCTATTCTCGAACTCAGAAGGGTTACATATGTTATAATCCCAGCACCCGGAAGTGGTTTACCAGTAGTGATGTTGTTTTCTTTGAAGATACACCGTATTATTCTTCAGCAGGAGTTAGTTTGCAGACTGACATTCTGGCTCCTCCTTTACCTGTTATTTCTGAATGTATGCCTGACCGCACTGATACTGAGATTACTGCGAGGCAAGATCCTCCTCTTATTGTTTATCAACGCAGGAATAAAGCACCTTCCACACAAGTACCCCCCCCCAAGACAACCAATCTTCTCCTCCAGAAGGTTCTGCTGCTCCTGAGGTACACTCTGATCTTGACATACCTATTGCACTCCGTAAGGGTACTCGTTCTTGCACTTCTCATAGCATTGCTCAGTGTGTCTACTGCTCATCTGCATACTCATTCCAACAACTTTGTATCTGCCTTATCTGTTGTGGCTGTACCTAAGAATGTTCAGGATGCTTTGAAAAGTACGGCGTGGACATCTGCTATGAATGATGAGATGATTGCTCTTACTGACAGAGACACTTGGGAGCTGGTGGATCCACCTCCTCAGTGTAAGCATGTAGGCTGCAGGTGGGTTTATGCCGTCAAATATCAACCTGATGGTACGGTTGAAAGGTTGAAGGCAAGGCTTGTTGCGAAGGGCTATACTCAGACATATGGCATTGATTATTTTGAGACTTTTTCTCCTGTTGCTCGCCTTAACTCTGTCAGGATTCTTTTATCTGTTGCTGTGAATCTAAACTGGCCTCTCATGCAGCTTGATGTGAAAAATGTTTTTCTGTATGGTGACTTACAGGAGGTGTATATGGAGCAACCTCCTGGGTTTGTTGCTCAGGGGGAGTCTCACAAAGTATGCAGGCTTAAGAAGTCTATCTATGGGCTAAAGCAGAGTCCTCGTGCCTGGTTTGATAAGTTGAGCAGGATCATGATTGATTTTGGCTTTCTGAGGTCACAAGTTGACCATTCTGTATTCACAAAAAAGACTTCTGCTGGTATTACTGTTCTGATTGTATATGTTGATGACATTATTATTTCTGGCAGCGACACTCTTGGTATTCAGGCTACCAAAGATCATTTGGGCAAGCATTTTGCTACCAAAGATCTAGGCAGACTTAGGTACTTTCTGGGCATAGAAGTCTCTAGAAACTCTAATGCCTTGGTTCTTTCGCAGAGAAAGTATGTTCTTGATATTCTGCAGGAGACTGGTATGCTTGGAGTGAGACCTGCGGACACTCCTCTTGATCCCAATGTGAATTGGGATGATGATTCCTCTGTTATGTTTACTGATCATAAAAAATTCAGGCGGTTGATTGGTAAATTGATCTATTTGACTGTTACTCGTCCTGATATTGCTACTGCAGTAGGTCTTCTTAGCAGGTACCTCGACAAACCCAAACAGTGCCACTGGGATGCTGCATGTCAAGTTTTGAGATACTTAAAAAAGTTGCCTGGCAAGGGACTTCATTATAAAAAGAATGGGCACTGTGTTCTTGAAGGGTATTCTGATTCTGATTATGCAGGCAGCAAAGTTGATAGAAAATCTACTTCTGGTTACTGTACCTTTGTAGGAGGCAATCTTGTCACCTGGAGAAGCAAGAAACAGAATGTTGTGGCCAGATCTAGTGTTGAAGTTGAGTACAGGGCCATGGCCCATACTGCTTGTGAGTTGTTGTGGGTGCGTTCTCTCCTGAAAGAGTTTGGGATTGAGTCTACATCGGCCATTCCTATGCATTGTGATAACAGAGTTGCCATCTTCATTGCAAATAATCTTGTCTATCATAAGCGCACCAAACACATTGAAGTTGACTGCCACTTCATCAGAGAATCTATTCTTGCTGGCAAGATATGCACTCCATTCATAAGATCTGAAGATCAAGTTGCTGATATCTTCACCAAGCTCTTGGCGAAGAAACAGTTCTGCATGCTGTTGGACAAGTTGGGCATGATTGACATCTATGCTCCAACTTGAGGGGGAGTGTTACATTATATATTTCCTGTTTTACATAGCCTGTTATTTGTTTTGTTATTTTCCTTTATATATGGACCTCTCTGTAAATCTCTCAGTATTATATATATGAGGGTGCACACATTGTGCAACCCTGAGCTTTCTGGAATTCCCGACTCTGTCACATATAGAATGATGCATAAATAGTACAACCAACTGACTATGGTAGATATATGTGAAGCAAGTAGAAGATCGTCAAATATAAGGCGCAGATGATGCAACATAGTTAATAACAAGACCACAGAGGAAGATAAAGCTACAAGCAATAATACACGGAAGGGGAAAAAAAGAAATCGACAATCAGATCATAAAGCAAGAGACACAGTTTCAATAGGCAAAGTGGAGAGCATCATCAAACAAGACAGAAAGACTTCAACTATTGAGACAGTGAAACTGGATACTTTAGGCGGAGAGGGATGGTTTCCAGAATCATAACTCAAAGACAAAAACTTCCAGAATGCAATGATGACAGAAAAATAGTTAAGCCGCTGTAGAGGATAAGTTACATACGGAATGATGAAAACAAATGAATAATAATATTCATTGCAGTGCGAAGATTCTTGAAAAACATCGAAAATATACTGAGGAAAACAATTGGTTTTAATGGAACTGGCAGTTAAAATCGTTGATACCAGCTAAATGTAGTGTCAGGGAGAACAGTGATTAATGAACAAAGGTTGAACCTAAAAAATAACTTATGGCGATCCAAAGGTAAGAATCAAATGTTAGAGACTAGAGCATATATCACCGAGAAGCCATACTATTAAAACCAAAAGAAAAAGAATGACAAAACCTAACAAAACGTACAAGCTGATCCAATTAGAGCTAGTCGCAATGAAGATGGAGATATAGAGCCTAAGGAATACCAAATTTGCACCGGCACAGAGGACATGTAGGGCATGCCCACTTGGCAAAGCAACGAGAATGGAACATATGGGAACATCTCAGTCTACTGTGAGCGTCATTACCAGAGAAATATTCCAAATGGCACAGATAACGCCTGTATCCCTCCCTATGTCATCACTATAGAAATCATTGATTACTTCCAAGCAAAAACCATCATGCCCATCATCATCACCTTCTTCCAACTGTGAGCCTAACCCTAATTCATGCAAAGATCGACTCACCACCCACCAATCTACCCCTTCGTCCTCACCCCTTGCTACCACTTGAAGAAGGTAAAACTTTGATATCAAAATCAGCTGTAAAGCATTAGCACCATGATTTTGGGTGAGATTCTGCAAAAGAAAAGTCACCAAACCGCTGTAAATCATTGCTATGTTTTGATTATTTGTTCTTTTTACTTTCTTTCAAACCAAACAATCGATCTTTTGTTGCTTAATTAGTTCAACAAGGATCTGTGGGTTCGAACCTTAACTACCCTTTGACATTGTTCTCTTGCGGGAGATCTGGGTTGTGTAGACAAGTTTAGGACTTTATCTTTTGATTGGTTAAGACCACAATCTAAATCTCATCAAATATATGTAGGTAGCAAGGGAATATCCTAGCCACCATGCCTATATTTACTCTAATGATAACAAGAATTAAACAATGATCTCTTCTCTTGTGGACATAGCGTCCAGATTCAAGATATTACCTAACCACTTTAAAAAATCTATTTTCTCTCATTATTATTATAGAGATATGTTGTGTTATGTTGTGTTTTGTTGAGTGTCATGTGCATAGCATGTGCCTCACTTATGCTTTCACTTACTGTAGTTTAATCCCATACTGCTCATCTTTGATTTAGTCTCTATTCCCTTCTGCTATATAAGAGACTGCATTCTACACTATTTTACTCACTCAATAAGCAATTCCCAGTTTCTCAATATGGTATCAAGAGCAGGTCTGGTTCTCCAGTTTTTTCTTTCCCACCCTATCCCTATGCCCTGAGACTTCAGCCCCCCCTCCCGCCGCCACCTGTCACCACCAACCCTCCCCCACCCGCCGCCGTTGCTGCTAGCAGCAACACCACCCCCCCTCCACCCTCCGTCGCCCGCCCCTCTCCACCCCTCCATGTCGCCGCCGCCCAACCCCCTTCTCCACATGTCGCCGCCCGCCCCTCTCCACCCCTCCTTACCGTCGCCGCACCTGCCCCTCTCCACCACTCTCCCTTCCGCCGTCGAGCTGCTCCTCTCCTCTACCTTCTTCCACCACCACCCCCTTGCTGCCCTCTTCTTCTCGGTTCCCCCCTCCTTTTTGGCACGTACAAACTTCCGGACAGCCATAGCCATCCCACGTTGAGAATCTCCTAACTCTCCGGTTATTTTTCTGCCTGCGCCTCATGTTGGGATATTGATTTTCTCATGATGGCGTAGTTTCCTTTATCGATCTATCTGCCCGACATGGGTTCCTTCTGATCTGATGTGTCAGATCTCTACTGCTGCTGCTACTGCCCCATAGTGGGTTCCTTATTTGCTACATGTTGTTGCTGTGTCGCCACCTCATTACTATGTGCTTCTGCCCATCATGGCGTCAGTTGAGCCTCCTCGCTCTCTGTGTGTTACCACCATCAAGATTGATGGTTCAAACTACCATTTGTGGTCGGCGTCCTTTGTCCTCTATGTTAAGGCTCAAGGTCGGTACTCACATCTTACCACTGATCCTCCTGTTACCCCTGCTGCTATTGCTGATGAAAAGAGCAAACAGGCTTATGCTCAATGGTCCAAAGACGGCTCTGGTGTTATGCCCTGGCTTCTCAATAGCACTGAGACGCGCATTAGTCAGTCTCTATTATGCCTTCATGATGCTAAAGCAATGTGTGACCAGTTTTCTCATGTCTACTCCCATCAATAAAATCCTAAACGGGTTTTTGAAATTTTCAAAAACCTGGCCAAGGAGTTCTCTTCAGATGTTTCTATTAAGGATTTCTACAACTAATGTTCTGCTCTCTGGAATGAATATGAAATCTACCATCCGCTGACTGCTGACATCAAAGAGGCTTAGAAGCAGCGCAATGAACTACAACTAGTTCAATTTTAGGCTACCCTACCTTCTTTTTTTGGCGTGGTCGATCAAATTTTGTCTAGTAACTCTCTGCCTACTCTTCAAGACGTCCTCAAGAGAGTTCAACGGCTACCATCTGTATCCTCCACTCCTGTTATTGAGCATCCTGCTTTAGTTGCTCGCTCTGCTGATTCTGGACGTGGCCGCGGTCGTGGACGTGGTCGTGGCAGACGTCCACCTCCTACTGGCGGACGAGGCTCCTCTGCTGCTCCTGGACAAGGTCAAGCCACTGGACCTCGCTACTGCAACTGGTGTGGTTGTGATTATCACACTGAAGATAGGTGTTGGATCAAGCACAGCAAGCCAGTCTGGGCGAACCAGGCCTCTACAGAAACTACTACTGATGTTGCATCCGATCCACCAGTTGCCCCTCTAACCATTGAATGGCTTCGCTCTGAATTCAAGAAGTTCTTCCAGGAGCGCATGACTCAACTGCCTTCGACATCTGCTGATGGTTCCTTTGCAATGCTTGCGTCTCCTTCTGCTGGTAACCATAAGTGGTGCATTGATTCTGGTGTGTCTGTCCATATGACAGGCGATATCCACTTATTTTCTGCTCTGTCTAAACCTCTAATATTCCATCGGCCACGGTTGCAAATGCCTCAAAGACGCTTGTTCATGGCGTTGGCACAGTTCCTCTATCTCGCAAGCTGAATCTTCACTCTGTTTTATACATACCACAATTTTCTGTTAATTTATTATCTGTCTTCATTAAGTTTGATCCCTATAGTTGTGTTTTGAAGGATCTCCGCACAAAGACGAGAATTGGTTCGGGCCATGAAGGACCAGATGGACTATACTATTCGGATGGACCGCCTACAGCTTCAGCTCTCTTGTCTGCATCAGTCACAGGACTTCAGTAGCACTTCCGGCTGGGCCATCCGTCTGCTGCTAAATTGAAACTTTTATTTCCTGCATTATCTGAAAACAATTTCTCTTGTGCATCTTGTGTTTTGGGAAAACAAACGAGGTCTGTCTTTCCTTCTAAGAAAGAACTTGATTCTAAAAAAAAGTTGATATTGTTCATGCGGATATCTGGGGTCCATGCTCTGTCCCGAGTCAAACTGGTGTTAAATATTTTTTGACATTTATTGATAATTATTCCCGTGCTACCTAGCTTTTTTTGCTCAAAGATCGGAGTATTGTTTTGGACAATATCTGCATTTTCTTTTCTGAAATACAGACCCAGTTCAATAAAACCATTAAAAATTTCCGTATCGATAATGCCCAGGAATTTATGCAGAAATCTGTCACTTCTTTTTGTGTAGATCGTAGCACCATCCATCAAACCACTTGTCCTTATATTCCACAGCAAAACGGTGTTGTTGAACGGAAAAATTGCCACTTATTAGAGGTTGTACGCACCCTTCTTATCCATTATAAAGGTCCTCACCGTTTTTGGCCTGAGGCAGTCACAAAAGCATGCTATCTTATAAACCGCGTGTCCTCTTCTGTTTTACAAAATCGGATACCTTACTCCATTTTATTTCCTGATGCACCTCTTTTCTCTGTTCCTCCTCGCATTTATGGGTGTACTTGCTTTGTTAAAAATTTACGCCCAGGAATGACGAAACTTGACCCTCGATCCACTAAATGCATTTTCATGGGTTATTCGAGAACTCAGAAAGGTTATCGTTGCTTTAATCTGATACTCAGATAGTGGTTTGTCAGTGCGGATGTGATCTTTTTTTAGCATATGCCCTACTTTTCTGATGATGGAGCAAGACTATCATATGATATGTTGGCACCGACACCTCTACCAGATATTGTTGAAGACTTGTCTTCTTCTAACCAGCCTGAAGAGCGTCCACTGTAAGTGTACAAACGTCGGCCGAAGACAAGCACTCCTTCCATGGCCCCTCCCCAACCAATTCCTCCGTCTGCGGCTGATCAAACAAACATTGAGGTAACTTCTGACTTGCACCTTCCTATCAGTTTGCGCAAAGGTGTTTGCTCCTATACTAAACATCCTGTCACTCATTACTGCACTTCTGTCAATCTGCATAACAACTTTGCCTGCTTTACTTCTGCAATTTCTGTTGTCACCGTTCCAAAAAATGTTACAGAGGATCTTGTTATTCCTTCATGGAAACAGACAATGGATTAGGAAATGCAAGCACTGCGCGATAGCAAGACATGGGAACTTGTGGATCGCCCTTCTTCTTGCCCTACTGTGGGTTGCCGCTGGGTCTTTACCATTAAATATCAACTTGATGGGACTATTGAACGCCTGAAAGCCCGTCTTGTTGCAAAAGGCTACACAAAGACATATGGTGTCGATTATTTTGAGACCTCTCATGTTGCATGATTAAACTCTGTTGTTAATAAAGACTGGTCTGTCTTTCAGCTAGATGTTAAAAATGCATTCCTTTATAGAAATCTAAAGGAAGAAGTGTACATGGAGCAACCACTTTGGGTTTGTTGCTCCGGAAGGGGGGGGGTCTGCCTTCAAAGTATGTAAGTTGAAAAAGGCCATCTATGGTCTCAAACAGAGCCTGCGAGCTTGGTTTGACAAGCTCAGTTAGATATTAGTCACCTTTGGCTTTCATCGCTCTCATTATGATCATTCAGTCTTTATCCACAAAACAGTGGCTGGACTTGTCATTCTTATTGTTTATATTGATGATATTATCTTATCTGGCAGTGATACTGTGGGTATACAAGAAACTAAAACCTACTTAGAAAAACACTTTGTCACTACAGATCTCGGAAAGCTGAGGTATTTCTAAGGCATTGAGGTTTCCAGATTATCTGCAGGATTGTATCTCTCTCAGAGAAAATATGTACTTGATCTCTTACAGGAAACTGGCATGTTGAGCTGCAAACTAGCCAACACTCCACTTGACCCAAACATGGACTGGGATGATGCAAACTCTCCCCCCTATACTGATCATCACCAGTTCAGAAGGTTGGTAGGCAAGCTTATCTATCTGACTGTCACACGAGCTGACCTCACTGTTGTTGTCGGATTCATCAGTCGGTACCTTGATAAACCCCAGCAATGTCATTGGGATGTTATATGTCATTCTGCGATATCTTAAAAGTTCTCCAAGAAAAGGCTTGATGTATAAGAAGCATGGCCACTGCAACCTATCTGGCTTCTCGGACTCTAACTATGCAGGAAGTCATTCTGATCGTAAGTCAACATTAGGGTATTGTACATTTGTTGGCAAAAATCTTGTCACCTGGCGAAGCAAAAAGCTGACTGTTGTCGCCAGATTCACTACAGAGGCAGAATACCGAGCGATGGCATACTGCATGCGAACTTCTGTGGGTTCATAGTCTCCTCCAGGAGTTTGATATATCCTATTCCAACCCTATACCGATGTTTTGTGGCAATAAGGCCTCCATTTTTATTGCGAGCAACCCCACTTTTCATGAGAGAACAAAACATATTGAGGTTGGTTGTCACTTTGTTCGAGAGGCAATCCTTTCTGGACGGATTTGCACTCCATATCTCAGCACTGAAAAGCAAGTTGCAGACATCTTTACCAAGATACTTCCTAAAGCTCGTTTTCAGACTCTAGTTGACAAGTTGGGCATGTTCGACATCTACGCTCCAGCTTGAGGGGGAGTATAGAGATATGTTGTGTTATGTTGTGTTTTGTTGAGTGTCATGTGCATAGCATGTGCCTCACTTATGCTTTCACTTCTATAGTTTAGTCCCATACTGTTCATCTCTAATTTAGTCTCTATTCCCTTCTGTTATATAAGAGACTGCATTGTACACTATTTTACTCACTCAATAAGCGATTCCCAGTTTCTCTATAATTATTGTTCTGAATTTCTTCTGGAATTAACAACATCCATCTTTTATAGAAATAATTGAAGTGGAATGCAATAGGAGTGAAATGTGTAGCTGAACTTTTCATAAAAATAACAGTGCAATGTAGCTGGCAATGCTTGTTGCAAGACTCTCAAATAATGGATAATAACAATATTAAGGAAAGACTAAACGTCATATATAGTAGCAGTTATTGAATGATGACAGCAATGGACAAATAAGAAGAATATAACTATGAACAATCCCAAAAGAAGTGGACAGACAAACTAGGAAGGGGAGAATCCCAACATTTTCACTGTGAACAATCACAATATCTCAAGTAGATAGAGGATTTCAAGGAGACACTCGCCAAGCAGATTCAAAGGTAAAAATTCGCTGAGATATTCTTCATGCAGACTGTTGAGAGAGAGAGAGAGAGAGTAATTATTTATCTATAGTTTTATGCATCGCAGGTAGACTTGGAATAGGGCTTTGTATTCTTGCTTTCTTAGTTATAACAGGTTCAAGTCTTTACCATACCTGTGTTACTTTCAACGTATGATGTCTTTACATACATATGGAACTAATTTCAAACAAGAAGTCACAACAATATTGTGTCACCTAAAGGCAGTTACTGCCTCAACCACAATCACGGACAGCAGACAGGCACCCATGAATGAGCTTGCAAACTAGCCCCGTGCCTAGTGGTGCTATCTTTAGAGACAAAGAGCAATTAGAATCTAATTCAATTAGTCTAGCAGAGTCATTAAATAAATAAATCATACAACATAAAGATTAAAGCCGCCTGATATATAAAGTTTGAATTGTGATAACTTCAATAAAATAGGAAATTTCAACAAAATGAATTGACTTTGTATGTTTGAAAAAAGAGAAACAAAATCAGAGGATTGCAACAAAATCGCTTTGGAATCTAGAACGATGCATATCTCTAGTGCACCATACTGACTATGATCAAGATATATGTGAAGCAGAGTAGAAACTCGTTCAATATAAGGCGCAGAACAGAGTTTGGAACAACAGCGAGAGGAAGTTAAACTAGAGCTACAAGCAATGTTACACCCCAAGACAACATTATTGACTATCCGATTATTAAACAAAAACCAGCGGCAAAGTGGAAAGCATCGACAAACAAGAAAGAAAGGCTTCAACAGGTCAAGACAATAAAATTGGATATTTCAAGGAAGAGGGACAGTTTCCGGAATCACAACTCAAAACCAAAAATTCCAGAATGCAATGATAACAGAGAAGGAAAAACATTGACATCAAAACCCGTTGCAAAGCAATAGCGCCACGAGTTTGGGCGAGATTCCACAAAAGAAACCAAGTCACCCAAACCACTATAAATCATTGCTCTGTTTAATTAATTTTCTTTTTTATTTATTTTAAGACCAAACAATCAAACTTCCATTGTTTAATTAGTTCAAAAAGGATTTGCTTAGTTTACCTTGCTCTCTGTGGGTTTGACCCTTAACTACACTTTGACACCATTCTCTTGCGGGAGATTGGGGTTGTGTAGACAAGTTTAGGACTTTATCTTTTGATTGGTTAAGACCAAAATCTCAATGTCATCAGGTATATGCAAGGGGATCAAGGGAATATCCTAGCCACCGCTCCTATATTTACCCTAATGATAACAAGAATAAGAAAATGATCTTGTCTTCTCTTGTGGACATAGGGTCCCTATTGAGGATATTACCTAACCTCGTTGAAATTTTTCTCTTTCTCTCGTTATTATTGTTCTTAATTTCTTTAGACATTAATTAACTTATCTTTCATAGAAATAGTTGAAGTAGAATGCAGTAGAAGTAAAACATCTAGCAGAACTTTTCATAACAATGACAGTGCAACATAGTTGGCAATGCTTGTTGCAAGACTCTCAAAATAATTGCTAATAACAGTATAAAGGAAAGATAAACTTCCTATATAGTAGCAGTTTGTGAATGACAACATCAGTGGACAAAGAAAAAGAAATTTGGTGAAGGAAGAACTAAAAAAGAAGTGGACAGACATACCAGAAGGGGAGAATCCCAAAATTTTCACTATGAAACAATCACAATATCTCAAGTAGATAAAGCGGATTTCAAGGAGACACTTACCAAGCAGATTCAAAGAGTAAAATTTAGCAAAGAAATCTGTTGAGAGTTATTTAGTTAGTGTTTTATTATTAGTTTGTAATATGGGCCTAAGTGTCTTGGCCCATTAGGGTTGTCTTATGTCCTGTACGCTTCCATGTTCTCCTATTTATAGGAGCAGGGTTTCTCCTATCTAATACAACAAGTAGCCGTCTTTTACTTTTTAAGATTTTGTAATTAAAAAAAAAGATAAACCAAGCCCATACAGATTTTTCTCCCCCTCAATATTACATTAAAGCACTCAAACACTCAGAAACTCATACACTCCCCCTCAAGTAGATAGTCCAAGCAAGCAGGCTAGCAGAAGTTTCTCGATCATCTGGAGTAGAAATAAGCAGCAACACAATCATCTGGAACAAAAGATAAAATAGTTGATAGGCACCAAGGTCTTCATCAACGTCGTCGTCGTAGTAGGCAGAGAGTGTTGGGTCACAGTGGCAGAGTAGCAGAGCCCAGTGAGTGCTAGATCACAGTAGCAGTAGTAGTCAACGTGCAAAATAGGGCACAGACGAGCCAGAGAATGCTGGCACACAGAAGTAGAGAGTCGACGTGCAAACAAGGCACAGACATGCCAGAGAGTGCTGGCGCACAGCAGGTCAAAGTCCCAAAGAGTGTTGGGTCATAGCAGTCAACGTGCAAATAAAGCACGGACAAAGAAAGAGTCAACATGCACAAGGCGCGGACAGTGTCAACGCACAAATTAAGCACGACAAAATGTAGAAAGTAGAGTCAACGTAGCCGGATGGAAGACCATCAGCAAACCAAAGGGCAACATAAGAAGAAATAAGCTCCAGATACAAAGCACTCCAAGAAGCTAGCAGCAAGCGTCAATAGTAGAAGTCCACAAGTTCTTCAAGATCCACAAAATATAAAGCAGCAAAAAGATCCTCATAGATATAAGCAGAATAAAATTCCTTTCTTCATCTCATCTTTCCTCTATTTCTCCCCCTCACACCAACCACGGAAGGAAACAAGAGTGGTTGGGGTGGACAATCTTAAAGAAACTCCCCAGAAAAATAAGTCACAACACTGTCGGGGGGGTTGGGGGGCGCGGCCCCCCAATTAGGGGGTCCCGCTGCCCCTCAGTGGGCGGGGGTTGAGGGGAGGCCACCCCTTGCGGGGGCTCGGGTAAAGATTAATGATATTTTCAAAGAGAAATCAAGCACAAATCTTCATAAAGATTAATGATATTACGGATAAAATCCATCCAAATTTGCTCTAGCCAATCCAAGAAATTTGATGTCAACTTGTCGCCACATATACCTTAAACGTGGAGATTTCAGATGCAGCAGTGAGCAATGATGCTCATATACAGTAGCAGGAGCACCTGAAGATCTCAAGGCGCACAGATTCCCAGAAGGGAGCAATTCAAGTCACCACAGCTGGAGAAGCCCAAAGCAAACAAACTCTTGTCCAACCTGGAAGGATGGACCAGCAGAACGAAGTAGCTGCAAATCACAAGCTTGGCTAGAGATTCCAGTTGTGGCAGCAGCAAGGGAGTTCGACGACCAACGACGGGTGTAGCAAGGTGGCGGAGCGACATGGGCACATCAAGTAGGGCAACATGCAGCAAGAGACTCAGATAGCGACAGAATGCATGGGCAACGGCGGCATGAGGGGGAACCAGTAGTGTCGGCGGCACGACGGCAGCAAGGCTGCTTGGCGCCGACAAGGGGTTGCAGCAAGGGTGACGGAGCAGCAGCAAGAACAGCGCATGGAGCAACATCAGCGGCAAAGGGGCAACAGCGGCAGGGACGGACGCAGGGCAGCAGCAGGTTAGAGGCAACGGTGACAAGAAGGGCAGCGGGCAGTAGGGTTGGTAGTCACAGTAGCGCGCAGAGAGTAGGGTGATCGACGGCTGGGCAATAGGCAGCAGATCCGGCGGTCGGTAGTAAGAGTGTAAAGGAACAACGAAGAAGGCAGGGAACTAGGAAGGAATTCCCTGCGGGCAGCCAAGCAACGCCAAGGGCGGCGGCCGCCCGCAAGGGGGGGGGGGCGCTCCTCTAGTTTTCACTCTCTCGCGTACGGCGGCTCTGGTCCCTAGGACGGCTACTCTGATACCATCTTAAAAAGTAAAAGACGGCTACTTGTTGTATTAGATAGGAGAAACCCTGCTCCTATAAATAGGAGAACAGGGAAGCGTACAGGACATAAGACAACCCTAATGGGCCAAGACACTTAGGCCCATATTACAAACTAATAATAAAACACTAACTAAATAACTCTCAACAAAATCCTTCATGCAGATTGTTGAGAGAGGGAGTATATGTTTATCTCTAGTTTTATGCATCGCAAGACTCAGAATAGGGCTTTGTTTTCTTGCTTTCCTATTTAGAACAGTTTCAAGTCTTCATCATTCCAGTGTTGCTTTCAGCATATGATGTCCTTACTTACATAATGGTTTGATCTTCATTTTGGTTTCTCTAAGAACTAAATTTCAAACACAAAGACACAACAATATGGTGTCACCTGAAGGCACTGCCTCAACCACAATCATTGACAGGCACCCATGAATGAGCTTGCAAACTAGCCCCATGTCTAGTGGTGCTATCTTTAGAACCAAAGAGTAATTAGAATCTGACTCATATTGGACTGGCAGAGTTATCAAATAGATAAACCATATAATAACAAAAGAAAAGGCTGTCTGATATATAAGATTTGAATTATTTTAGCTTTAACAAAATAGGAAATTACAACAAAATAAACTAAACTTATATGATTGAAAAAAGAGAAACAGGAAAACAACTAATTCAGGGGATTGCAACATTATAAATCGCTTTGGAAATCTAGAATCATGCATATTTAGTGAACCAGACTATGACCAAGATATACGTGAAGCAGAGTAGAAACTTGTTCAATATAAGGCGCAGGACAGAGTTTTGAAACAACAGCGAGAGGAAGTTAAACTAGAGCAGTAGAGCTACAAGCAATGTTATACCCCAAGACAACATTATTGACTATTCGATAATCAAACAAGAACCAGTGGCAAAGTGAAGCATCAACCAAACAAGAAAGAGAGGCATTAACAGGTGAAGACAATAAAATTGGATACTTCCAAGGAAGAGGGACAGTTTCTGGAATCACAACTCAAAGCCAAAAATTCCAGAATGCAATGATAACAGAGAAATAATTAAGCTGCTGCTGGTAATCCATGGAGGACAACTCGTGTATAAAACAGAATGATGTATCAGAAAACAATGAAACAAAATAATACTCATTACCGTGAGAAGGTACTCAAAAACATAGAAATACAACGAAGACAGTTGGCAGAAGTAAAACTGGCAGCCGAAACTATAGTTATAAAAAGACCAGAGAGTAATATAATCTAATGTTGCAGGAATGAAAGATGATCAACTATATGATCACTAAACAAGAGCCACAACTTTAAGGGGCAAAGTGGAGAGCAGACATCAAAGAAGATAGTAAAGGCTTCAACGGTGCAAATGACAATGAAACTGGATATTTGAAGGGGGACAGCTTCTGAAATCACAACTCGAAACAAAAGCCTCCAAAATAAGGCATTCCGTAGAGGACGACTTGTACACAACAACAATACAAAAAGGAATGATGTATAAGAGAAAAACAATGAGTTATAATGCTCATTACGGAGGAAAACATTGAAACAAAATTGAGGAAAGTGTTGGTGTAAATGCAACTGGTAACAATTGGTAACGGTCAAACTGAGTAGACATTGTCCCGGAGAACAAAAACTTAAACCAGGGAATAAAATTATAGTGAAGATGAGAATTAAAACCAAAGATGAAGGAAAGCAAAAATCAATTAAGGCGGAGATTAAATTAGAGAGAGGCAGAGAGTCTAAGGAATACCAAATTCGCAACGGCACAAAGGACATGTAGGGTGTACCTACCTAGCCTAGCAGCGAGCATGGAACATATGCGAACATCTCAGTCTGCTAAGAGCGTCATTACCAGAGAAATCTTCCAGGCAAATGGCACATGTGGTAACACCCGTATCATTTCAAAGCCACAGTCGTTTTCTTCTTCTTGCACTTCTGACCCTAGCCCTAATTCACGCAAGGATCCGCTCACCACCCACCAATCTACCCCTTCGTCCTCACCCATCGCTGCTTCTTCAGGAGAAGGAAAAAACCTCGATATCAAAGTCAGTTGTAAAGCAGTGGCGCCACGAGTTTGGGAGAGATTGCGCAAAAGAAACTAACTCATTCAGACCAGTGCAAAATTCGCGTACCCACTAAAAATGATCTGTTTATTTCTTTTTAATTAATTGTTTCTCTGTTCTAATTAATTGCTATTTTTTATTTTTATAAAACCAAACAATCAATCTTTCGTCGCTTAACTAGTTCAACAAGGATTTGCTTAGATTACCTTGCTCTCTTTGGGTTCGACCAACTACACTTTGACACCATTCTCTTGCGGGAGATCGGGGTTGTGTAGACAAGTTTAAGACTTTATCTTTTGATTGGTTAAGGCCACAATCTCAATGTCAGAAAGTAATATGTAAGGGGAGCAAGAAAATATCCTAGTCACTGCTCCTATATTTACCCTAATGATAATAAGAATAAGAAAATAATCTTCTCTTCCCTTGTGGACATAGGGTCCCTATTGAGGATATTACCTAACCTCGTTGAAATTTGTCTCTTTCTCTCGTTATTATTGTTCTGTATTTTTTCTTCAGACATTAATGACATGATCTTTTATACAAATAGTTGAAGTAGAATGCAGGAGTGAAACTTCTAGAAGAACTTTTCATAACAATAACAGTGCAATAAGTTGCCAATGCTTGTTGCAAGACTCTCAAAATAATTGCTAATAACAATATAAAGGAAAGATTTAAACTTCATATATAGTAGCAGTTCACGAATGACAACGTCAATGGACATTGAAGAAGAAATTTTGCATAGGATGAACTAAAAAAGAAGTGGGCATACAATACCAGAAGGGGACAATCCCAAAATTTTCAATATGAACAATCACAATATCTCAAGTAGATAAAGAGGATTTCAAGGAGACACTCACCAAGCAGATTTAAAGGTAAAAATTAGCAAAGAAATCCTTCATGCAGGTTGTTGAGAGAGAGAGAGAGAGTATATTTTATCTTTAGTTTTATGCATTGCAGGACTCAGAATTTTCTTGCTTTCCTAGTTAGAACAGGTTCAAGTTTTTACAATTCCTGTGTTGCTTTCAGCATATGATGCCCATACTGGGTTGATCTTCATTTGGGTTTCTCTAAGAACTATATTTCAAACACGAAGTCACAACAATATTGTGTCACCTGAAGGCAACACCTCAACCACAATCACTGACAGGCACCCATGAATGGGCTTGCAAGACTAGCCCCATGTCTAGTGGTGCTATCTTTAGAGCCGAAGAGCAATTAGAATCTAATTCACATTAGTCTACAAGAGTTATCAAATAGATAAATCATATAACAGCATAAGCAATAAAGCTGTCTGATATATAAGACTTGAATTGTGATAACTTTAATATACAAAATAAACTAACCATATGATTGAAAAAAGAGAAACTGGAAAAAACTAATGAAATCAGGAGATTGCAACATTAAAAATCGCTTTGGAAATTTATAAGATGCATATCTAGTGCATCAATCCCAAATATATCTCTTAAGGGACAATCCCAAATACGTTGTGTTGAAATAAATAGGTCTTTTTCCCATTCATCACACATGCAAATGAATAAATGACATATCACTTATCTTTTCCCAAAGAATGAAAAACCAAAACACCACAACATCATTGTTCAACCTCCCACTGCTACCTTAAGTACTACCCACAGTTCCACTGTGATTGTATCTCATGATCTCTCAACATCAGGAGGCTGGCCAACTGAGTTGGACTGACTTGGCATGAGATCATGAGAATAGAGATTGCGTTGTAAAGTAAGCTTGTGATTTACCTGGTCGATCTGGATTTTGAGGAGGCAGGATCAATTTTGAAACTAAAGAACATAACTTTTGTTTGTACCCCTCGACCCACCCAAGTCCCTGGTGCAATGCAGCCATGTCAGGTGAGAGATAAAGACTCAATATCTGGAAATATTCATAGACAACATTGACCTTCTTGTATCCTTTATCTGTCTACTCAACCGACTCAAGTGCTTTCCCTTCTTCGAAATACAATTCAGTTCTGTCTTAAAGAAAGGTGAGGCTTTTGACTGCTATCTTGCAGAGCTGTCTATGCCCATGGCTGAAAGGATATCACTGTCCATGCCTAAATGTGAAAACTCCTTCCTCTTGAATTGGGGAGACAACAAATTCTATTCACAATCATTGTATGGAACAATGACAATTATGAAATCACAAGTTCATCCTGGGGATCATAGCTAGCTCGTTTGAGATCATTCCCCAAGCGGTGAAGAATCTGCAAAATCTTATTGGATTGTGGGTTAACCATGTCACTCACAGTGAACTCATGTACCATATTGTCCACTTCAATCAGACTGACACCTGATGGCTTCTGAACCCCAAAACTTTTCATTTGCATCCTAATCTTAGCCTTACTGTCCCACTGTCCAGTGTTTGCATAAATATTTGACATTATAGTATAGGCTGCAGAATCTGTTGGATTCAATTTGATAAGTCGTTCAGCTACCACCTCGGCAAGGCACACATTTTTATGAGTTATACAAGCTCTGAGAAGAGATGACCAGATAATTACACTGGGTTCAAACGGCATGTTTTCTGCAAGCTCAAATGCATCCATAAGCGACCCACCACGTCCTAGAAGGTCAATGATGCATCCATAGTGTTCGATTTGAGGTTTAATACCATAATCTTTCTCCATTCTGGCAAAGTAATGCTGACCTTCTTTAACAAGGCCCACATGAGTGCATGCACATAAAACTCCAATGAATGTCACACCATCAGGTGTCACTCCTTCTCTTTCCATTCTCAAGAACAGCTCAAGTGCATTTTTCCCATGCCCATGATCAGCCAAACTCTGAACCATTGCGTTCCAGGAAACTTTGTCCTTTGAAGTCATGGCATTAAAGACTTTCCATGATTCTTGGATGTGGCCACATTTGGCATACATAACAATAAGAGAGTTAAAGACCTGAGTGGTACACTTAATCTTGTTCTTATCAATGTAGTTGTGGACTTTCCGACCTAAAGAAAGAAGTCCTGATTCAGTGCAAGCGGCTAAGATGCTTATTAGAGTAGCACTATCTGGTCTTATTCCAAGTCCATGCATATGGTAGAATAAGCTACAAGCCTCCTTTACGATCCCTTTTTCAGCATAGCCAGAAATCATGATCGTCCACGTGACCAAGTTCCTAAAAGGCATTTTGTCAAATAACATCCTAGCGGTCTCTGTATCTCCCTTCTTGCAATAGCCAGCAATCAAGGTCGACCACGAGACTACATTCCTCTCAGGCATCCTTGT
Source organism: Alisma plantago-aquatica (assembly GCA_963693085.1). Classification (NCBI taxonomy): domain Eukaryota; kingdom Viridiplantae; phylum Streptophyta; class Magnoliopsida; order Alismatales; family Alismataceae; genus Alisma; species Alisma plantago-aquatica. The sequence goes on from OY856413.1 coordinate 693,535,507, forward strand.
AAATAGCTCATAAGCCTCGTCCATTTCTCCTTCCTTTGTAAGCCCATCCAACATCGTGTTCCAAGTGATTATATCCTTGTCAGACATTTCGTCGAAGAGCCTACGTGCCTCCTTCCATTGATCACCCCTGATAAGACCGCCAATCATGGAATTCCACGAAACGTGATCCCTAACTGCCATTCGGTCAAACAGTTTTTGGGCAGCAATAACTCCTTTGGATCCACATTTAGCATACGAGTCGATCAGAGAGTTCGGAACGAAAATATCGAATGAAAAACCCCACTTCAGGATTTGGGCGTGGATTGTCTCAACTTGGCCCTGACCAGAACAGACCTTGAGGAGAAACGGGAATGTAAAGTTGTCAGGAGCAACCCCGTGTCTCTGCATCTCGAAGAAGGCGAAGAAGGCGGAATCCTGGTGCGAGTTGTGAGCAAGACCCCTGATAAGGCTGTTGTAGAGGTGGGTATTGGGATGCTCAATCTGGTCGAAGACTGCGACGGCGGAGTCGATGCGGCGACACAGGGCATATGCAGAGATGAGCTTCGGGACAACCGTGAGGTCGCATTGAAGGTCATATTTGAGAATCTGGGCGTGGGCCTGACGAATATGGTCGAGGTTGGAGCACTTGTGGAGGTCGGAGAGCTTCTGCTCAAGGAGGAACCGGTGGGAGATCCACTGCGGTGGTCGAACCATGCTGGCGGCCATCGAAGTATTGCCCACTTTAGCCACGCAAACGGTTAGATTTCATCCAGTTCCCGGGTTTGAGGATTTGAGCTACGAGTTGTACGACGTTGCTGCCACACGCGAGTCGCGACCTTCTAATTACATTCGACCGGAGGGGAAGCGTGGTGCCGAACCTCTTTCCCGTGTGACTGTTTGCCGGAGGAGAATCGTAAATCGCAGTAAACTGGATGGAGATCCCTCCAACACAACGTTCAGTACAAGTGCAGTGGGTACAAAACCCCAAAACCTTATCTCAAACATTCTTATAAGCAAGTTGTGTATAGCGGCGGGAAAAAGCCGGCAAACGGGTGGGTTGGATCCTCCAACGTAATTGGGCTAGTTTAGGTCATCTATTTTTGTTTTAGGGCCCATTTGGTTGGGCAGCAAACTAGAATACGTTTTTCTAACTGTTTGTGATTCCGAAGTAATCAAAGTTTGGTTCAGACTACTTCAAACCCACATTGGGAAAACAAATTGTACATTGCCACACTGGTACATAGAAAATTTAGGAAATGAATTGTGCCGGATTTGGACGCAGATCCATTTCATCCTGTCGCTGGACAGGCTGAGTGCCTTTTCTTCCTATTCTCTCTATAGATTTGTATGCACAGCAGAAGATGATATGCATATCGCATTGCAGCTACGTCAACGATCCAATTCTAAACGCTCGTTTAGTTGGGCCGTGTCTAAAAACGCGGGTTGCAACTGTGGATGTTTTTTAAGTGAATGTTTGGTTCTACACGGTTGTTGTTCATACCTGGAAAATAAACTGCACTGCTTCATGTCACGTACAAAATGAAAGAAAAGAAACTGCGCCCCATCTGGGCGCGGTTGGTTTTCCAGTATTTACGGACCGTAAAGACCTATGTTGGGTAATCTCACACTTTCAACATAACTGAAGTAGCAAGCCAGTCTGTTGTATCTCTGTTACATTTAATCCAAGTAGTAAGGCTAGTATGGTCTTCTGATCTGGAAACTACCTCCAATCAATTAATGGTCAAGTTAAAGCGTGAGTTAGTAACCACGTGAAACCAAACCATTAGCATTGCAATTGATTTCATGTTTTGGTTTTCCTGACGCACGGCTTACAACTACTCACAACCAAATGAGCCCTAAGATAAGTACCTATTGAATCAGTATGCTATTATGTTGTATCAAATAAAAATAAAGGTAGATCAATGAATTCATTTACTCTGAAGCAAACAAAAATATTTCACTTGAAAATAATAAGTTTTGATTCCCTATTTTGAAGGTGTCAATGTGGGTTGGTTTTACTTGGAAACAAACAAGCCCTTAGATGAGTTGAGTTCCGCTCGTGTGTGCATCAGTTTGGGTCACTTCTATACTCGCATTCATTTTCAAACTTGACGTGTTGGATTCGGATCATGTCTGCATCAGGTTGTATCACATCTATGGTTATGTGGTGAAGTCAATTCATGTTCAGATCAAGGAAATTATGGCCAAGTCATCTCTGTCATTTTTTCATATTGGAACAAGTTTGAGTCCAGTTACTTTTGAATGAGGTTTATGGTAGATAGACTCATTTTGAGTTATTTGAGTGGGAAATATAAGGTCATGTTTATTATCAGTTGCTAATGGGTTGAAATTTCTTTCAATTGTGTTTATAGTTTTCAATACATGAATAGAAGTTGAGTTGAAATTATTTTCAATATGCATATTGTTTTCATGACATGAGCAGAGTTTATTCTGTGATTAAGTTAGACTACTTTGAGCAATGTCGAATCAAGTGGTTGAACTAGAAGTTATGTTATTATGTCATCATCAAAACGAGGTCATGGAAAAGATGTGAATTAGTCCTTTAGTTACAATGGAAGTATTAGTCAAATGAATCAAATGAAATGACTTCGTGAATGTGTTTGTTGGTAATGCATATATAGACCCATACATTTTGATATATACATAGAGTAAACTCGATATATATATTTATATATTATAATGTCAAAATATTCCAACTTTAAGTATCATATTTTCCTTTCACTTTAGTCATTTTTCTATACCATTGTTAAGCCTCATATCGATTTGGGCTAAAATATGGTTAGACTATTGTCACGTGGGTTGATTTACCATTGGGTCATATTGAATTGAGTATGTATTGAATGCCCGTGCGGGTAGCCAAGTTAATTACCCGTGTATTGAGTAGTGGTGGCATGATTTGTAATTAAATTAAAATCAATAACGACTGCATGGTAGCTGTGGCATCTATTGTAATTATCCATATTTCATTTATGTATGCATAGAGTAGCGGTGGCAGCTATTGTAATTCAACATAACTCGATTGTGCATGCATGGAACATGGTGGCATCATTTTTTAATTTGAAATTTGTTGCTAGTGCATGGGTGTGATGTCATTATTTGTAACTAGACGACAATAACTATGAGTGCATGCACTAGAAGAAAGATAGATGTAATCGAGGAATTCATGTTAGGTGAATAAAAAAGTGAATAATGAAGAGAGATTTAGACAATGTTCAGTTGAAAAGCATATTCATCGTTGAGTCGTAACTAGGAGGTGTTCCACGTAGTTGGCATGTGCATAGTTCATGTCTGATATAGTGGATGTGATCAAGCAACATAGAATGGATCAGAGCGTACATAACATGGATATAGTATGTGATACAGTCAGGTTGCATTACAGGATGTCATATGTGGTTACGTTTATTTCATTCTCATTACATTTTTTTTATTCGCATTACATAATGTTCCTTATTATTACAATTTATTTTGTACTAAAGTTTATTCTCTTAGATAGAAACTTTGATACAACCGATTGTCATCCTTAATTATAACTTTCTCATTTTGATTATGGATTCTCAATTCTCATTACAAAATAGTCCTTCTTATTATAGTTTCTATATTCTGAGGTTCATTCTATAAGATAATTAAAATTCATACACCCATGTCGTATTATAGAATGTCATCATTGGCTACAACTTTTTCATTCTCATTATGAATTCTCTGTTCTTATTACAAGGTGTTCCTTATTATTATAATTTTTTATGTATCGAGGTTCATTCTCTTGGATAGTAGAATGTGATACATCTAGATTGTATCACAAAATGTCATCCTTGGTTATATTTGTTTCTTTTCCATTACACATCTTTTGTTATGATTATAAACCTTTCTTTTGTATTACAAAATGTCACTTTCCGTTATAACTCACTATATGTTGTCAAAATACCACTTGTTTACTTGTTGCCATTCTTTATAGTTTTTTTCAACACATTTTGGGTCATCTTTTATATCATCAAAAATGTGCTTTACTCATCTTTTTCTCCTCATTATTGTAATTTCTCTTTGCTCAAGTCTCCTTACAAAATGTTAAACATGATTGTATTTTCAATTTACAAAACTATTCTGTAATACAATTTTGACTATCACCTTACAGTTAATTTATTTGTGTTAGAAGATCTTTGTGTTAATTATAATTTGCTCTTTCCTATTATAAATTCTCTTTGGATGTTATAGTATGTCAACTCTTTTTACATTATCTTTTTGGATGCATGTACATATAGTTATATGTTTAAAATTTATTATGAGTTCCTTTATGTTCTATATTTTATTTTATCTTATATATATATATATATATCACTATAAGAGTTTTTTTATTTTATAGGTGTAATATATTTTTTCTAGAAAATTATATTTTAGTTTCTTGTATTATAAATGTATGTTCTAGTTACAATGTGCTCTTTTGTATTACATTTTCCTTTGTGTATTACAGTTGTTCTTTGCTAGTTACAGTTGCTCTTTGCTATTTACTTTGTTTCAGATTATCTATTCATTATAGAATATTTCTTCTTATTATAAATTATTTATTTTTCAGGTATATTATTTTAGTAGGCATCTATATTTATGCAAACATAATTGAAAGTACAACTACTGTGTGAAACTTTTCTGTATGCAATAACATTTTGTAGAATTTGAAAGTCTATAAGGATAATTGTTATATTGCAATGAGAGCATAGATTTTATAATGAAAAGGAGAAATTTGTAACTAAGGATGACGTTCTGTAATAAAATCTGGAAGTATTATTTTATTTCTCATGTGTTTATTTACCTCCATGAAAGGACACCACTACAATGGTTTTAGCCTCGTTATGTTGGGCATGAGTATACTTTAAGTTTGGTATGTGTCCAACATCAACGTGGTTGGAACCTACTATATCTATTTTAAGATCAGATTTGCAACGCTACTCCATGCACGTATAACTATTTATAGCATAATTACTAATACTGCCATGCGTGTACAATAGTTACACATAATTACATTTGGTGCCACCGCTACTTCAGATCAATGCAAGGCAACGTCAAATGAGGAATCAGGTAACTTTGCTAATCTACCTGCATGGGCAGCGAGTGAATAACCTATTGAATTATTGTGTATAGTATTTTTCTAGTTGATTTGAGTCCCACGTTAACTTCCATTGAGGTTTTGGGTTGTGGTAGAATACATGTAAACTTCTTGTTAGGTGGTTCTTGAATGTCATGTCTTGGATCATTTCATTCTAGGTTGGTTAGTTTTGGGTTTATATTTTGAGTTTAGGCAGTTCATGTTGGGTTTCCTAGGTTAGTTGTTAGCTATTTTCCAACCTACCATCAATAAAGGATACATCATTTGTTGTATTTCAAGAGTAAAAGATAAGTTATTTTTTAGGAATTGTAGTTTAGATACAAGTACAAAATTTTATATGATGTAGATGTGTATACTTTCTTATGAGTTATGAGATCTTATTTTCATAAGGCGTACATATGTGTCTTTTATTTTTAATGTGAAAAAATATGAGAATTGTATTTGTTAATTTGTTATTTACATCAATAATGACTTCATATTATAAGATGTGTCACTTTGTGAGCTCAAACCCCTTTGTATGATTAAGGTTTCCTCTGATGGGGAGTGGAGGTGGCCCTTCTGCCTCTAGTATAGAGGCTTCCTCTTCTAATCCTCCCTCTTTTGATACTCCTCTGACCTCTAGCCATAAACTTCCACCCAGTTTTAAGCATTCACGGTCTCTACCACAACCACCACCAATGATCAATGGCTAGAATAAGTTGGTATTGCACGTTACCATTGTTAGATTGGGTCAAAGTGGTTGATAGGTCACTGTCACGCACTAGAAGTGTTATTGTTCATGATACAAGAAAGTTGTTGTTTAAGGAAGGTGACCAAAGAACATGTACCTAATTTATTGTCTATTCATGGACAAGATAGACAATTATCATCATTTTTTGTCTATCGCCCACATTTTAGGGAAACCTATCAATGTGCTTCAATTGAAAAGATGTATGGTGCAAAATTGGAAGTATAGAAGTAATTAATAGGTTTATCCATAATGATTTGATCCTAGAGAGATTTTCTAATGAGGCCAATCCCAAAACCACTCTCACCTAGCGACCCTAATTCTTCAATGACTAGTAGGTGTTGGTCAGAAGATGGATGTTAGAGGTTGACATTCATAGAGCGACACTCAATGACCACTCCACTTATGGAGTCCTTGTCGTATGCGGGGAAACATTGGTCCTCAAGGTCCGTCATTATCATTGCTCACACCATTTTAGAAACAAAATCCATAGATCGATGGGTTGGTAGGTCCTTGCTTGGTTGTTCACAAATCTCTGTTGACATCTCAGCAGATGAAGAAACCTCCTATCATCATGGTGGCGCTACCAAATGGCAATGACTAGGAGATAAAATCAAATATGAAGCAAACCAGATTGTTGTGACGCCTGCAAGGTGCTAAACCATAGTAATACATGTTTTCTTGTAGCAACGAGCACCTCTATCATTCTATTGCCTCTAATGGTCATCACTAACAACCATGATCGGTCTCCAAGAAACATCAACGCAAATCAAGGCTTCCATGCAAGGATAAAGGCTAACACAAGTAGAAGGGAGATGAACATAATGGTGTGGATACCAACCAGGGTGGCAAAATAATCCATCCCTGTCAACCTATTCACATCCATTCCCATTCACACTATTTAATGTGGATGTCCACTCTGCTAGTAGGTTGATGATCAGTTATCTGGAATTCTAATAAATGGTATAGGATAAATTCAACAAATTAACAAAAATCACTAAAAATTAAAATCACTTTGCAAAGAGATATATTTCAAAACTTTATATACATCAGGGTTCATATTGTACATACATTGTACCATCTCATCTCGAGGATAACATATAATAGTTGCTTTGTCAAAACATATACTTAAGCAACATAAAACCTCAAGGCATACAAGCTAAAATCTCAGATTGTTCATAAAACTATCACATACTAAATCCAAGGACCTAATTGTATAGAGACAACACATAAGACTTTTATCTACAAGACACGACAGACGGTATACTCAACCTGAGCTATTACTACTATCCATGTTGTCGTTATTCTTCCTCTACAAAACAGTCTCTACCTCCTCGAGCACATCCACCTAAAAAATTGTGGATCACACGGGTTGAGACAATTGGCCCAGCGAGAGATATAATTCTCCCCCAACAATGTTATTATCACAGGTAAATAGTATCAAACTGAGCGAAGGTTCTTTTATATTACTAAGTAAGGTTAATCACTGTGGATAAATAGATTAGAACATTTCTCATTAATTTTTTAAAGCATTGCAACTATTTATGATAAAGTAGTAAATCATCTATTCACTTTATAAGGAATATGAAGAACATGTGTGCCATTTACCCATCAGACTTACCAAGATCTCATGCCTATCCTGTGCATGGTATGACATCCATGAATTATCTTCATTTCTATTTGTTGGCCTCATCCAATCTGCTAGACATGTATTGAATTGTACCAATAAGGTGAATATACATCATTATATTATGTCCAAGTATTGGTTTATACCAATCCTGTAAGATTGTATCCAGGTATTGGGTTGTCCCAATCTTGTAAAATTATATCTAGGTATTGGGTTATCCCAATCCTGTGAGATTGTATCCAGGTATTGGATTATGCCAATCATGTAGGGGTTGTATCCATGTATTAGATTATGCCAATCTTGTAGGGTTGTATCCATGTATTGGATTATGCCAATCCTATAGGGTTTGCATCCAGGTATTAGATTATGCCAATCATGTAGGGTTGCATCCGGGTATTGGGTTATCCCAATCCTGTAGGGTTTGTATCCATGTATTTGATTATACCAATCATGTAGGGTTGTAACCAGGTATTGGGTTATCCCAATCTTGTAGGGTTTGTATCCAGGTATTGGATTATGCCAATCATGTAGGGTTGTATCCAGGTATTGGGTTGTCCCAATCCTGTAGGGTTTTTATCTAGGTATTGGGTTATGCTAATCCTATAGGGTTGTATCCAGGTATTGGGTTATCCCAATCATGTAGGGTTTGTATCCAGGTATTGGATTATGACAATCCTATAAGGTTGTATCCATGTATTAGGTTATCCCAATCCTGTAGGATTTGTATCCAGGTATTGGGTTATACCAATCTTGTAGGGTTGTATCCAGGTATTGGGTTATCCCAATCATGTAGGGTTTGTATCCAGGTATTTGATTATGTCAATCCTGTAGGGTTGTATCCAGGTATTGGGTTATCCCAATCATGTAGGGTTGTATCCAGGTATGGATTATGCCAATCTTGTACGATTGTATCTAGGTATTAGATTATGCCAATCATGTGTCATTATATCCAAGTATTGGGTTATCTCAATCCTATGCAATCATATCCATGTATTGGATTATACCAATCCTGTAAAACCATATCCAAGTATTGGATTATACCAATCATGTGAAACCATGGCCATATTGCTAAGGATTCCATAGTAGTCGGAATACCTTTATGTATCCTTTTTTTATTCACAAACTGATACAACTTTTCCAAGGAAAGTTGTAAACTGACATCCATCACCTTCTTGAGGTACTTAACTCATCATGGCCTTTGCCAAGAGTTGAAAAAACGATATGGGACCTCTTCTATGGCTTATTGGCCAATAGGCACTCCCATATAAGCTCTACAACTCAATAGAACTCATTTTAGGGTTTCAACTATACAACTCTTCTTGGTCTTTTCATCACCAAGAATACCATCACTCAAATATGATTCAAACATGGTGACTCTTTCTTTCTCTCTCCTATAGATGATGATAAGAGAGAGTAGGGACACTCTAGAGGTTTTAATTTGCATATCAACCCTACATTTTGGGTAAATTGCAATTTGCATCAAAATTGGTACACAAGGCACAATCATTATTCAAACAAGCTCCAACTTGGAAATTAGGCTTTACACAAGACACCCCTTATCATCATTCTCTCTTATGATTCTAAAGAACTTGAGGCACGTTCAAAATGTGACGTATTGCAATATAACCCCTCATCTTGGGTAATTTGCAATTTACACCCAAACTATCATATAATGCACAAACAGTTTGCAAATAAACTCAAACTTGGAAAATAAACTCTCCTTGAGTCTTAATTACTTTTCAAAAGATTAATATAAGTTTATAAATAACTTACTTAAGCAAAACTTCTAGGGTTATGGAATAACCCAGGTTAGGGATGTTACATGGGATCACCTGTATATTTTTAAGCTATGTGCAGACGACCTCTTCCGCTGATATGTCACAGAAGAAGAGGCCCATGATATACTTAAGAAATGTCATTCAAGCCCTACATGTGGGCATATGATTCATCAAAAGATTGCAAGAAAAGTGATCTGATTTGGTTTCTAGTGGCCCGCCATGTTTAAGGATGCCTACAAATTTGTCCTTACATGTAACTAGTGTCAAAAATCTAGAAGTATTTCAAAAAGAGACCATATGCCAATGAATTCTTGGCACAAACTTGAAATATTTTATGTTTGGGGGTTCAAATACATGGCCCCTTTCCCTTCTTGTTGTGAGTTTGAGTATATCCTCTTATATATGGACTACGTGTCCAAATGGGTAGATGTTATTTCCACAAAGACATGTGCCAAATCCGTAATAAAAATCTTTAAAGATACCACCTTCCTACGATTTGGAGTTCCTCACACCATCATATCGAATGGTGGATCACACTTTATAGAGAAAAACCTTGATGCCCTATTAAAGAAATACGGTGGTTACCACATGGTTGTCTCCCCCTACCACCCTCAGACATGTGGTCATGTTGAAGTACCCAATCAATAAATAAAATCAATCCTGGAAAAGATTGTGGACCATACAAGGAAAGATTGGGCCTTAAAGCTCCATGATGCCTTGTGGTCATACCACATTGTCTTCAAAACACCTCTAGGAACTACACCCTTTCATCTTATCTACCCAAAGTCCTGCCACTTACACGTAGAAATGGAGCACAAAGCTAATTGGGCTATTTAGACTCTCAACTTTGACTTGTTTACGGTCGGAGAACAACACTCCCTCCAACTTTAGGAGTTGGACAAACTCTACATGGTAGCCTATGAGAGTGTCAGGATATATAAAGATCGCACTAAGATGGGGCATGATGGCCATTTGAGAAGGAAAGACATTCAGGTGGACGACCATGTTTTAGTCTATAACTCTAGATTGAGACTTTTTCCTAGGAAATTATGGTCCAAGTGGTACAAACAATATCTTATGAACCATGCTTATCCCAATGGAACATTCATTATATGGGACAAATTCCAAGGCAAATTCATAGTGAATGGATACAGACTCAAGTGCTATCTCACTGTAACTGATTTCTTCCTACATATTGAAAGTCATCCCCCCAACAGTAGATCCAAAGACAAGGAAATCTCAGTCTTTCCTTATCTCCAAATTAAATCCTCCATGAGTTAATCATATGTGTCGGGCCTTTTATGTTAAATAGGGCACTTTCTCATAGGAAACCTAACTGTTTCCCCCTCCCTTACTCGTATCTTTTTCCCTTTTTTCATTTCTTTTCTATTTTTACTTAACTTATATTTGGTTGATCCCTTATTTTAGATTTTTTACTTAATTCTATTATTCCCTTATTTTTGTAGAACTTAAAAAAGGTGGGGGGGGGAATCAACCGAGCAAATGAATTAGGTAGTTGGGGCCAAAATTCAAAACAATTCAAATGCCTCGACGATATCTGAGTTGATCAATTGAGTAAATCAGTTGGTTGACTGGCAAGCCATGTAGGGGTTATAAATGCCATTTGTGGGGGGTCCACTCACTTATCCTACCTTAATCGAACCCTCCTCTTCATCCAAGTAGTAGAGTACATCACTGACGTTGCCTAGCAGCTCCTCGCCACTGAGACAGATGATTAGAGTATCGCCCAACCACTACTCAAAACCAGTAGCACGTTGTCGATGTCGTAGTGTCGTCTCCCCTCACCAACCTCCATAATTGCAACCAGTAGCTGCTTCGTCAGCACATGACCAACAACACATCACGTCCACCAAGTCGAGTGACTCATACTCCCAATCAATCGATTGTCACTCCTTAAGCAACACAGTTTTGACCACGAGTTGATCAAATCACACACCCAGTTGATTGACTGGGATCCTCCAGTAGCCAGAGCATCTCACAAGATGACTCCAGACTTGGCTTCTTCAGCTGCCTTTGTATGGGCAAAGCTATCACCCAGAATCCACCCCCTATAGCCCCCATCGCCACAACTACTCAGGTGGCAGGTGATGCGTGTAAACCACACAAATGACACACAAGTGTGTGTATCAAAGTAATATAGGCCCAAAGAGGCCCCAATATCGAACGTGGGGAAAACATGAGTCCAGAAAACTACTACTACTGGTGACATGATCAGTTAGACAAAAGGAAAAGAGTGATTGGTGATTAATTAACTAAAATATAGGAATTAAAACTAAAATTACTGGTTGTAATCACATGATGAATGCATTCCTTAGGACTACAGTTTCACCATAGTTTATACTACAATTAACACTATTTGTTAACATTCAGTTCTCCTAACCCTGGACTGAGGGGCCTATAGCAAGAATCACCCACTCTCGTAGCGTGATTCACTACCTAATCTAATACAAATCCCACTCTCATAGAAATTGTAGTTATTAGTTAGGTGCTTTAATACTTCTAGGCTATTCCCTCCATAGTCATAAGACATCTCTTGAAGTGTGCTCTATGTCATGTACATCTATGACATGTCCAACCCTTAATCCCTTTCTTAAAGAAATAGAGTCAAAAGAAATACATATCCTACTAGAAAAAGTGCTAAAATATAAATCTTTTTCTCACGACACGATATTTTGAATATTGTCTTAAATAGGGTAAATTGGATTATCATTGAACTTGAAAGTATTAGGGTCTTTATCTGGTTCATTTACAACAAACAAGTTTCATTTCTTATGGAAATCCAACGTACATTTGATAGTTTGATGTTGTCCATGCATGGTTCAAGGGTGTTTGCCATGTTTAGGAGCAAGAGGATCATTATTGTCTAAGCTCAACTCTCCAATGATTTCAAATTTTAGAAGTTGCAGCATATTGTAAATTTTAAAACTTGGTGAGGTGTGTTTAGTGGTAGGGTTGGATTTAGAAGTATGGGTGGTGTCAAGAAGGTTGTCAATATGCATGGGGTGGTGCGTCAAGTCTGTTTTAATTCTCATAGAGTGACCGAGGGAAGAAAGATGTGGCCATTTATCTGGTATTTATGTGTTGTGTTGGTGGTGAGGTGTAAGTTCGTTTTACTAAAAGTGCAAATATGTATGCTGAATTTTTCTTTTCTAACCCAAAAATGTCCTTTGTTGGGAAGGACAATTTTTCTATTTACAATGGGATATGGGTTGTGTGATTTTTTAGGGTTAAATCATGAAGTGAGGTGGTTGGTGAGGTTAAAAAAAATTTAATGGAATGTCATGGGGATTTTCTCCCTAGGGTTTAATGGTGTAAATGATCTCCCCTAAATAGATCTTTAGGGTACCAAGAATTCAAATCTCAAGTGTGACCAAGAAGACGCAAAAAGCTTTGATGTAGTTCATGCGGTAAAGAGCATCAGTGCTAATGAATTGAAGATAAACATCCACCATTGTAGCAATTCTTTTTTAAAATGCCAACAACCCATAGATGTGGTGATAGGTTAGAAATAGAATCCCATCTTGGTCCACTAGATTTAGCTAGTTCATCACTTATATCAAGGGAACATTTGGTAATATGTTCTTGTACAAAGATCTCTTCACTAGGATGGTGATAGAGAGACAATCTAGATGGTCTAGTTTAGTCCCAATGGAGAGAGAGTAGATTAACTGTGTGGAGGACAAGATCATAGGTTTAAGGATGGTGTAACTAGGTAGGAGGAGGGATAAAAACCATGTGACATGCATAATATTCACTTGGTTGTTATCAAGGTTGTTCTTTATGCTATTGAGGATGCTACAACTACTGAGAACCTTGAGGGTCCTCATGGAGTTAACATGTAGGTCAATGAAAATATCTAAGTTGTGGTTTTCAAAATGTTGTACCATGGTTGGGAATGCAAAAATCGAAGGTGGGGGGAAGCAGTGTAGATAGTCTGTAGAGGTTTGGGTTTCTCAAGGAAAGAGGAGAAAGAGGTCTGAGGAAGTTTCTGATATTAGGGTTGTTTGTGGTTGTCGTTGTGTTCCTGTATGGAGAATGTGAAGGTCCGATGTTGTAGTTATGCATGGGAGCATGTTTTTTATTAGTGAAGGAGACTCAGGTCGGCTCTACTACATGAAGATGTTACATAGGGGCAAAAATGATATACAGTTGGTTGCATAATCATAATGTATGCCATTGGAACCAGGCATATGATGTGAGCTTATTGTATGTTTGGAATGATGACCTATGAAGGGTACATGAAGAATCTCACTAGAGTATGGATGGAGACATGAACATGTGTTTTTTGTGTGTGATCATAGGTGGAATCTGATAAGCAAGAGGTGGTAGAATGTCTATGAAAGAAGCAAAGTTTAGAGAAGTGGACATTGCCTTTGCATGCAAAATGGAATTTTGGGTAATGACAATTGTAATATTTATGCCCTATCCTATAGCATTGGTGACATCAATAAAAATGTTTATGGCACATCATGTTTTAAACTGTGATCCATTTTGATGACTTTATTATATTAAATAGAGTATGAACAAGATAAAAGATTTATTTTTCTTTAATAGTGTTTATCAATTTTAGGTTATAATGATACATGTACACATTTTGTTCATCTGGTATTCTTGGTTGAAAGGTGTTTTCAACATTTTGATTTTGTATAATTGTTTTGACATGGTCATCTCTTGTTGCTTCATTTGGTGAATGGTGATTGTTGATTGTTTATCATGGTCATTAGCATCATCCAATCGGTGTACCTGTGAGCTTCATATATCCCATGGTGAGGGTTTTCATGGTGGTGATGTTGGGAGTGTTTGTTCCCTTAGGGTGGTATTTGAGGTAAGGTTGTATGAGCTTAATGAAATGCTCGCCCATTGAATAATGAAAGATCAGGGGTCCCCAAGAATGCCAGAGGTAGGAGTAGGGGTGTGTGCTTGCTTATCAAGAAATTATAGATAGGTGTTGTTATCTCCTATTGGGATGAGCTCCATGATCCTTTCATGCATAAGTCCAGTCTCTTTGATGAGAGTATTCTAAGCCCATACAGAATAGAGTCGGTTTTGGTCATCAACGTGGAAGAGTACATGGAAGACTGCCAATGGCGATGGTGATCCAACTTGTGTTAAAGTCGTAGACCAAGTATTGCCATGATTGAGGGGGTGTAAGTCTATTAGAAGTTGGATCGTCCACCCTCATTCGGAGACGAGTGTTGAAGGGCGTGTTTACATAGTCTAGTGTGTTGTGTTTCATCTACTTGTTACTATTATATTGTATGCCATTCATTTTGTTTTTCTATTTAGATTGTGATGTGTGAGAATCTTCATCTCGGTATCCAGCCATGGATGCCTAGTGGATTACAATTCTTAGCACGGGAAGAGACCACCCATCCTCATCATGAGTTGTGGAACATACAACAAAGTCGGCTATGGTTGCTGATTGTAGGTGCAATGCCAAAGAATGAGCCGATTTTGTACTAATTTGTTCCAACTTCTAATGCCACACAAAACGTGAGCGAGGGAGGGAGGAGGGGAAAGAATAATACATGATTTTTCTATGCAATAGGCCAGTCAAAAAGTTGTTGTTGTTATCCGAGATATGTGTTGTGAATCTCTACAAATGTTACATGTGAAGCACTTCAAGATGACATGGGTGAGGGTAGTGCATAGTATAGAGGTGACAGGTTGGAGAAGATGTCATATAGCAGAGACGTTGAGCCAAGATCACTGAAGGAGGTGTCAAACATTGGGGAAATTGGAGCCATTCTACAGAGAAGTTGGAGCACATCTAGATAGAACTTCCACTTTTCCACCCTCCAAAGCCTATTTCTAGAGAGTGTCATCATAACAAAAAGATAAGGTGTTGCCACTTGAGGGAATCAAGACAATTGTGGTCAAACAGGTAATGGTATACAAAATGAGAGCTTCTCATATTAAACAACATAAAGAATATTGCCTTCCAAAGAAATTGTGTTTATAGATGGTCAATGAAATAGTAGAAAGGCAGTGCCTACATTCTCCATTGTTCACTCTATTTAGGCACATCCAATATCAGTTTGAGTTCCACATTGATTAAGTGTAACTTTAAACTAACACCTAGGAACTTCTTATTATAAATTTATTAACTCGAACCCGTTATTCCTTCACATGTTCTAGACTTTCTAGTGGATATCCTTTCTAATGGATATCTCTAGAGCTAATCAACCAACTTTGACCGGTAGGACTTGAAAGTGAATCATGCCACATTCTTAGCATAGCACACTTCGTCAATGGCAAAGTCCTCAATCAAGAAGTTTAAAATGTAGGTGGCAGGAATGTGCTTTGCTGAATTAGTTATTTGGTGCTCCAAACTGCTTTGAAGGTCTAATGCCATGTTTGGTTAATAATATTGTATTGGTGTGGTATGAAGAGAAGGATTGTTTGGGTAGTTATCGATCGAGAGAGGATGGAATCTTGATTTCTTATCCCATGTTTGGATACAATCATGGATAGGATTGGTTGATTGTGATCGAAAACGGAGCTACTAGCTTGTAGCACAATTTTTGTAAATCTACTGCTCTGGTTTCTCTACCGAATCAGATCTTATTAAACATTTCCAGACCACATATGAAGGGAGCTCCACCAAATCATCTACCTGGGACTGTGTCAACCACAGCTACAGATCCTTTTTTTTCTTCGATTGTCAGATACTTGTAAATCTACCGCTCTGGTTTCTTTACCGAAACGGCTCTTGTTAAACATTTCCAGACCACATATGAAGGGAGCTTCACCAAATCAGCTACCTGAGCCTGTATCAACCACATCTATAGATCCTTCTTTTTCTTCAATTATCGGATATGGTCGTCAATTTTCTCAAGTCCCAATTTGTGTAGAAATAGATGAACTCATGGAGCTGCATCCTGAGTATGGCAGGGAAGTCCCCATCTTGGACCAGCCAGAAAACGTGCTCAAACAAGATTTCATCAACATCCATAATGTTCAGACCTTGACCAGAGTTTATCTCCCTTCTTCCTTTTCAAACTGCTCAAGGACGTCGTGGGGCCCACTTTGTTATGACTGCATCTGAGCTTAATTGGTAAACTAGGATTTACTTGGATGATTGTATGCTTAACTAAGTTGATCATTTTTAAAGCTTGATTAGTGATGGTTGTTAAGTTTTGATTTTTTAAATATAATGAGAAGATTTAATAATACTTTGATTCACATAATTAGGGTTTAAGATTTGGAAACCCTAATCGGCCAAATTAGGGTTTTGATGACATATGAATACAAAATTTGATAAGTATAATGTCTCACTAAATGATTTTTAGTATTTTATGTGTAATTCTGATTGAATTCAAATTTGTATATGATTTGTATATCTCAAATGTGAACACTATTGAAAAATATAAGAATTTTTGAAGAATGTTATGACCTATTTGTCAGTCAAGTTTCAAACTCGACCAATCATGTTTTCATATTGATATAGCAGTGAACTATTTGATTTTTGTTTATTTATTACTCCAAATGATCTGAAATTTTAACTGGAGATATGAAACTTAATATTAAACAACATGTTAAATTTTCATAATTTTTGGATGCATTTAGATTTTATTAGTAGACGAACTACAGTAACATTTCTATGACAGAAAATTCAGTTGAAATAAGAGAAATTATAGTGAGGGGTCAATGTGTAATTGACCCAAGCAGCTTAATTGCTCTGTATGGTCAACCTAACACACAAGGAGCTCTCATAATTCATGATTCAATCCATAGAAATGAAATCCTAGAGAGAGAGGGAGAGTTAGGGTTTGAGAGGAGAAGGTGATGGAGATGCTGATCTAGGGTTTTGCGGTCCGAGGAATGATGAAATCATGTAAGTTTAGCTTCTTTGCATAGACTTTAATGGTGAATCTTCTCTCACATGTCAAGATTTCGTCCCTCCTCTGATTTTATCCAAAATGGCATCAAAACTTTCCCTTTTCTCACTCTTTCTTCATAATCCCTCATTTCTAGGGTTTCTGAGTTGAAAGGAAGAAGAATCAGGTGAATTGCTAGGGATTTGATATGAGATCAAGATTTTCAGATATGTGATACATTTTTAAGGGGTTTTCACACCTTAGGGTGAGTAGGAACTTCCTTTAAATAGTATATTGCATGAAAATTGGTTAAATCATCCATAATCTTTAATTGCTTAGTATGCGACTACAAACCCTGAATTGTCTGTTTGATCTAAGTTGTTGCAAAATGATATGATATGGATTCTTCCTATGTTTGCACGAATTTCAGATGATAAAATCATATTAGAAATGTATATAATACATACTAATGAGAATTCCCTAAGTATTCACAGAGGTTATAAGAGTAAATTAAAATATAGGGAATTTGTCTATGACTGAAATTGCTGTATAATCAAATAGAGAAATTTGTTTATCTAGATCCCCTTGGCTATGAATGATTGTTTATTTGAATTCATAGTACACATATTTGAGATACTATCTTGGATTTCATTTAAGGTGAATAGTGTTTGTTTGATATCTCAGTAAAGAGGGTGAAACCCTAGATGCGAGGAAAGTTGGATATTTACGAATAGATATCGTGAAATCCATTTGAAGGGATTTTCTTGACATGATAGACTTTATTTATTCAATTTTATTCTTGATGCATGATATCTCAGTGAATGGAATGGAAACCTAAATTCAACTCAGTTCCAAGGTTTCGTACATATATTGATTATATATGATTTAAACAGTCTTTATTCAATGAATGTTTATGTTGTATGAAATCCTTATGAGAGCCATGTGATAAGTGAATGAGGTAAATGAAATCCTAAGGATAGGGTGTTCAATGAATCAAGTATTGTGATATCAATGTTCTAAGTATGAGATGTGGTGATGCTTAACAGTTCAATTGCATGATTCTAGTATATAAAGTGCCAAGTTGACATGTATTCTGTTTATTTAAGAATTTTAGTCTGCCTGTATGTATAGTATGATGATTACTCAGAATATTATAGTGTTTTGAATATACTGCTCTACCAAGTTTAGAATGATATACATGTTGTATTATAAACTTCAAATAAATAGACATGGTACCATAGAGATACCAGAGTCAAGTATAAGTAAGGGAAAGATACAATATAGTAAGAGCTTTCTAAGAATAATAAAATAATAGACTTAGGGGCCCTGAACACCGTAGAACCCCTATGAGAGGTCTATGCCTTAGGGGTGAAACAACCTAACCCTGGAAATGTCCAATATATGGGGGTCGGAATGTACTAACAGGTGGTATGGGGGACGAAGCCCTAGTGGAAGTCTCCTTAAATTACAGAATGTACTGTCCAACATCAACCAAAGATCCTGGTGGTACTAGAGTACAGAAAATCCAATAGGTGGCTTGACTCTCCGCCTGTGTGCTCGGGTTAGAGGAGTCCAGTTTTACGGCCCATAGGTGTGGTGAGGCCAGAGTGCCATTTTGCCTGTTGTAGACCAGTGACGTGTCAGGCTTTGCAATCTCGGGGTGTCAGCTAAGTCTTGTACGGTGAGATCGTAGTTCGCTACAAGTCTTCATATGTAGAGTACACTGCATATGATCAGGGCATAAGCTAAAATATGATCATATAGGTTTAAAGAGTTTCTTATAAGTAAAAAGAGATAAGAAAGATTTGAGTACAATTTCGTAGTAGTTGTTCTTTAAATGTAATATTTACATTCCCTGTTATTTTAACTATATTGTTTTAGATCTGTTTGCTGTAATTTATTCCAGTTTAATAAATTATCTAGAGTATCCTTCCATATTTATGATTGTTAATGATTAGACTCTTTAAATATTACTGTTGTTATAATTGATCTCAGATGCTCAAAGGTATATCTGTAATTATATCAGTGCTTTAGACTGTTTCTTTGAAGTACTCATTCACTGAGCGAGTAGGCTCACCCCTCTACTCAAAAATTTTAGGGAAACCACGTGGACTTGAAGATGGTCTATGAGATTAGTTAAGTTCAGTCGGTCCTTGTCACTCTAGGTCCTTGTATAGATGTGAGAGAGTTATAAATGATGTTTTGTATATTTGATTCCTTGATAAGAGAGAATGTATCTGATTATCATGTCATATGTACATGGAAGTGTGAGAAACACAATAAATGTATGGATGTGTATCATTAATGTTGAGATCATAATAGAGTAATAAAAGTTTAATTCTCCTGTAAAGTTTGTTTATGTGATTGAATGTGAGAAAACAAAGAGTTTGAAATAAAAAGGAAAAGTTGGGAGTGAACTTTGTATTAAGTGTAATCCTCATAATCATGCCCTAATCTCATGATTAGTGGTAATCATGGGATGTGGGTGTGACAGCTTGGTATCATAGCTTAGGCTGAGTTGTCAGGGACCATAGGGTAGTAAGTTAGAGTCATAAGTGTGGCAGATAGGAGATGTTATGATGTTAGCTCTGGGGATTTAAGTATTTGGATATCCTAGCCCGGTATCTGAGTACTTGGATCAACCAGTATCAAGCTACTCTGTCTATTCTTTCATATATACCCTGGCCAAGTATACAGTGGATGGATGGGCTAGAGAGGAACCCTAGAAATATTAGGGTTAGAAACAAGATAAGTAACATGAATTAAGAGCATAAATATAAAATGAGATAGAACTTTCATTTCATATTATTGTTTTATTGGAGATGAATAGAAATGCTCTTATATGTTTGAATTTAGATATTCAATATTTTAAAATATATATGGGTCTTTATGATTTGTTGTACACTATGTAGTTGTAGCATTTATTGATTATATTCTTTGTATCAAGTAGACTAGAAATGATCTTTGAATGAGCTTTCCTAAGTGGATATTTTTTTCCACATGTTTGAGATTAATAGGAGTTAGTTAATCCAGAGTAGCCCTTGGCTTCAGGACTGTAGGTTTGGCCTGGTCCGACTGGCAGGGTGCGTTACTAGGATCTAATGACTCCTATTGAAAATATAATAAGAGTAGACTCTGGATAAATTAGACCCACATCATAGTGAGAATGTACATACACTAAGATGTTGAAACATATGGGAAAGATTAAAATAGCTAAGAATTAGTTGGAATTGATATATGAGATCCAACTTTGGGGCCTCATATGAGAAACCCTTAATTGGGAATAAAGGAACATGACATAAGGTTCAGATTAATTTGAATGATTAGTATTATATGAACTTTAAATATGAAATATGGAAAAAAAAGAGAAAAGTATGTAAGGGCCAAGATAGTAAGAATCAATCATGAGGAATGGACTATATAATTGAGTACAATGTTTTTATGTACTCTAAAGAAAAGGGAAAATAGAAGAAAAAAGTTAAGTAGACAATAAGTAAATATAAGTGAAGAGTCTTCAGAAGAGTTAAAGTAAAGAGAATTAGATGAACATGTAAATCATAAGACTAGGATGAGAAACTAAGTTCAAACAAAGATAAATGTTGGAATTGATGAGCTTGATTAAGGAATGAGGGTTATGATATAATTGAGAGCATGGAATGTATACCTTTATTGTGAAGTTAATACATTCATCCTTACTACCTTTGGATTCTAAGTCTCTATAGAACAACAAACTTGTTTCTAAAAGAAGAACAAAAGTGTATCTTAACCAATGAATAAGTCATACAAAGGTAGACTATATTAAGGAGGGAAAAAATTTGATTGAAAGAGATACTAAGTTTGACCCATGCATGAGCCGTTTGATTTAAAATAAAGGATATGTAATGTATTAAACATCAAGTGAAACTAGTATGAAGATTATTGATTTAGAACTTCAAATTCACATTAGTAGAAGGATAAAAAAAAATATGTGCAACATGGTATACATGATCATACACATGAATAAGCAGCATGATCATAAGAGAAAAGTAGAAGTTAAAGATGATAGGTGTAAGAGTAGTATATGGTAAGAGGATTATGGAAAGTAGGAGGGGTTTGAAGCATGATGGAGTAATATAGATTATAAAAAGAAAGAGATTGCGACATTCAAGCAAGTGCTAATTAGTCAAGTATCCTTGTTGATAACTAATTAAACCTACATACGAGAAATGTAATAAGGGAATGTTTGAAGATAAGAATTCTAAGTCTCAAAATCATCTTCTCTTTCATATATTCCTTAATGAGAGCAATGTGGGAATGAAGTGATAAGAAAATGAATCACATATGATGCATAACCACCATGGTAGATACATCTAGTGAATGTAATAATGACATACAATATGATGATGAAACCCTAGAAGGGTAAATTGAGAATGTAATCTATCTGAATGGCCAAGTAAGAGAAAGGAAATTCAATTGATAAGATAAGGAAGACTTTAGTAAAACTTGTGAGATTAAAAGTTTGAATTTCAAATTAAGGGAGCAAAGTCACATCACAATAACGTCATGCTACTGATAAGGACCAAACCCTAGAATGTTTAGAGTTGTAGTAGTTCAAGGGATGTCACTAGTGATTTGACCTTGAATACTAGTATCTCTATAAAGCAAGATCATGAGATTTGCACTATGAGAAGTCAAACTAGCACTGATAGTAATCTAGTGTTTGAAGATAGCTAATCTGAAAGGTAGATAAACAATATGGAAATGATTTAGAGCAAAGGATAAGAAATAGATTTGAAATATAAGAGGTGTGTTTTGAACAAAAGGAGAAATACAATATGAGTGAAGTGTGATATGAAATAAATTCTTGCAGTGATAGCAAGAATGATGAATAATCTATTCATACCGTGTACGTTTCAATTTTAGGGATGTTTAATCTACATGATTAAAATGAGATGGATAAGTAACAAAAAGTAAGTAGTAATGAATGAGGAGAGAGATAAGAGAAAACAATGGCTTTTAGTAATATGTGAATTTGTTTTTAGAAGTATAATTTGTTGAAGGTATACTAAGGGATGTAAATTTGTTTTATATATGATTTCAGTTGTACATGTACAAGAAATATGTTAATAAAAGGTGTCTGATAGTTTAAGTCATTCATACCAGTATTCCATCTTAGTATTGTACAATTGTGGTATGGTGATATGGGTTGAATGATGATGGAAAAAATGGAGGGTTACCCTAAATAAGGTAGTCTTACCTATTCACTCATATGAATAGAAGGGATGATAACCATATTATATTGATATGTAACCCTAATGAGGTATAGCTTGTTATACCTAGCTTTAATATAACTAAGTGATGGTAATTGGGTATGAATAGTCCTTGAATGACTAATACAATCATGGTGTACTCTGTTACTGTTGTTGAAACCCTAGTATGCTATAACCTGATGGTTACACCTTGAATTATGTGTGGGTTCCTACTTGAGAATAGTATGGAATGTGATGGTAATGCTTCACCTTATACATCCATGATCCAATAGTGATGCCATGAGCAATATTGTACAATTTTTGTTGAATCTAGTCTTTCAACTCAAGACTATTTTGCTATTTGAGTAGCACAATAGTAAAATTCAAAACAACATGGTGAACTCTCTTTTGTGACTTAAAGGTAACACAAAACAATAGTACATATCAAGCCGTATGAATTGAGATATTTGGATCATATTATAGCACAATAGTAAAATTCAAAACAACATGGTGAACTCTCTTTTGTGACTTAGAGGTAACATAGAACAATAGTACATATTGAGCTGTATGAATTGAGATATTTGGATCAGATTATCAATGTTGAGATAACACCTCAAGAGTATGAAAATATTGAAATGGTTGTTTCTCTCTCTATCCTATGATTGATTGTGGCATAGAGAATTTGTTGGATATCATTGGGAACTATTTCAGACATGTTGTGATTAGAAAAGAAATAAAGGACTTAATGTTGAAAGATACATTCAAGTATGAAATATAAGAATATAATGACATGTAAGATATCAGAAGCTTAAAATAAACCTTGAAAGTACTTTGCTTGCATATTTATGTTTTGGGGGAGAAACCTTTTTAAGGGGGGAGAATTGTTATGACCGCATCTGAGCTTAATTGGTAAACTAGGGTTTACTTGGATGATTGTATGCTTAACTAAGTTGATCATTTTTAAAGCTTGATTAGTGATGGTTGTTACCTTTTGATGTTTTAAATATAATGAGAAGATTTAATCATACTTTTATTCACATAATTAGGGTTTAAGATTTGGAAACCCTAATCGGCCCAAATTAGGGTTTTGATGACATGAATACAAAATTTGATAAGTATAGTGTCTCACTAAATGATTTTAGTATTTTATGTGTAACTCTGATTGAATTCAAATTTGGATATCTCAAATGTGAACACTATTGAAAAATATAAGAATTTTTGAAGAATGTTCTGACCTATTTGTCGGTCGAGTTTCAAAATCGACCGATCATGTTTTCAGATTGATATAGCAGTGAACTATTTGATTTTTATTTATTTATTGGTAACTCCAAATGATCAAAATTTTAACTGGAGATCTGAAACTCAATAATAAACAACATGTTAAATTTTCATAATTTTTGGATGCATTTAGACCTTACCAGTAGACGAATTACAATAACATTTCTATGAAAGAAAATTCAGCTGAAATAAGAGAAAGTATAGTGAGGGGTCAATACAAGGAGCTCTCATAATTCATGATTCAATCTAGAGAAATGAAATCCTACAGAGAGAGGGAGAGTTAGGGTTTGAGAGGAGAAGGTGATGGAGATGCTGATCTAGGGTTTTGTGGTCCAAGGAATGATGAAATCATGTAAGTTTAGCTTTTTTGCATAGACTTTAATGGTGAATCTTCTCTCACATGTCAAGATTTCGTCCCTCCTCTTATTTGATCCAAAATGGTATCAAAACTTTCCCTTTTCTCACTCTTTCTTCATAATCCCTCATTTCTAGGGTTTCCGAGTTGAATGGAAGAAGAACCAGGTGAATTGCTAGGGATTTGATATGAGATCGAGATTTTCATATATGGGATATGTTTTTAAGGTGTTTTCACACCTTAGGGTAAGTGGAAACTTCCTTTAAATAGTATATTGCACGAAAATTGGTTAAATCATCCATAATCTTTAATTGCTTAGTATACAACTACAAACCCTGAATTGTTTGTTTGATCTAAGTTGTTGCAAAATGATATGATATGGATTCTTCTTCTGTTTGGATGAATTTCAGATGATAAAATCATATTAGAAATGTATACAATGCATACTAATGAGAATTACCTAAGTTTTCACATAGGTTATAAGAGTAAACTAAAATATAGGGAATTTGTCTATGACTGAAATTGTTGTATAATTAAATAGAGAAATTTGTTTATCTAGATCCCCTTGGTTATGAATGATTGTTTATATGATTTCATAGCACACATATATTAGATACTATCTTGGATTTCATTTAAGGTGAATAGTGTTTGTTTGATATCTCAGTAAAGAGGGTGAAACTCTAGATGCGAGGAAAGTTGGATATTTACGAATAGATATCGTGAAATCCATTTGAAGGGATTTTCTTGACATGATAGACTTTATTTATTCAATTTTATTCTTGATGCATGATATCTCAGTGAATGTCATGGAAACCTAAATTCAGCTCAGTTCCAAAATTTCATACATATATTGATGGTATATGATTTAAGCAGTCTTTATTGAGTGAATGTTTATGTCGTATGAAATCCTTACGAGGGCTATGTGATAAGTGTATGAGGTAAATGAAACCATAAGGATAGGGTGTTCAATGAATCAAGTATTGTGATATCAATGTTCTCAGTATGAGATGTGGTGATACTTAACAGTTCAATTGCATGATTCTAGTGTATAAAGTGCCAAATTGACATGTATTCTATTTATTTAAGAATTTTGGTGTGTCTGTATGTATAGTATGATGATTACTCAGAATATTACAATGTTTTTAATATACTGCTCTGCCAAGTTTAGAATGATATACATGTTGTATTATAAACTTCAAATAAATAGATGCGGTACCATAGAGATACTAGAGTCAAGTGTAAGTAAGGAAAAGATACAATATAGTAAGAGCTTTCCAAGAATAATAAAATAATAGACTTAGGGGCCCTTAACACCGTAGAACCCCTATGAGAGGTCTGCGCCTTAGGGGTGAAATGACCTAACCCTGAAAGTGTCCAGTATACGGGGGTCAGAACGTACTAACAGGTGGTACGGGGGACGAAGCCCTAGTGGAAGTTTTCTAAATTACAGAATGTAGTGTCCAACATCAACTAGAGATCCTTGTGGCACTAGAGTACAGAAAAGCCAATAGGTGGCTTGACTCTCCGCCTATGTGCTCAAGTTAGAGGAGGAGTCCAGTTTTACGACCCATAGGTGTGCTGAGGCCAGAGTGCCATTTTGCATGTTGTAAACCAGTGACGTGTCAGGCTTAGAAATCCCGGGGTGTCAGCTAAGTCGTGTACAGTGAGATCGTAGTTCGCTATGAGTCTTCATTTGTAGAGTACACTGCATATGATCAGGGCATAAGCTAAAATATGATCATATATGTTTAAAGAGTTTCTTATAAGTAAAAAGAGATAAGAAAGATTTGAGTACAATTTCATAGTAGTTGTTCTTTAAATGTAATATTTACATTCCATGTTATTTTAACTGTATTGTTTTTTATCTGCTCAGTGTAGTAATTACTGTAATTTATTCCAGTTTAATAAATTATCTAGAGTATCTTGCCATATTTATGATTGTCAATGATTAGACTCTTTAAATATTACTATTGTTATAATTGGTCTCAGATGCTCAAAGGTATATCTGTAATTATATCAGTGCTTTAGACTGTTTCTTTGAAGTACTCATTCACTGAGCGAGTAGGCTCACCCCTCTACTCAAAATTTTAGGGAAACCACGTGGACTTGAAGAAGGTCAAAGCATCAGAGTAGATCTACCACATGAGTTAAGTATGAGATTAGTTAAGTTCAATCGGTCCCTGTCACTCTAGGTCCTTGTATAGATGTGAGAGAGTTATAAATGATGTTTTGTATCTTTGATTCCTTGATAAGAGAGAATGTATCTGATTATCATGCTGTATGTACATGGAAGTGTGAGAAATAGAATGAATGTATGGATGTGTATCATTAATGTTGAGATCATAATAGAGTAATAAAAGTTTAATTCTCTTATAAAGTTTGTTTATGTGATTGAATGTGAGAAAACAAAGAGTTTGAAATAAAAAGGAAAAGTTGGGAGTGAACTTTGTATTAAGTGAAATCCTCATAGTCATACCCTAATCTCATGATTAGTGGTAATCGTGGGATGTGGGTATGACATCTTGGTATCAGAGCTTAGGTTGAGTTGTCAGGGACCATAGGATAGTAAGTTAGAGTCATAAGTGTGGCATATAGGAGATGTTATGATGTTAGCTTTGGGGATTTAAGTATTTGGATATCCTGGCCTGGTATCTGAGTACTTGGATCAACCAGTATCAAGCTACTCTATCTATTCTTTCATGTATACCCTGGCCAGGTATACAGTGGAAGGATAGGCTAGAGAGGAACCCTAGAAATATTAGGGTTAGAAACAAGATAAGTAACATGAATTAAGAGCATAAATATAAAATGAGATAGAACTTTCATTTCATATTGTTGTTTTATTGGAGATGAATAGAAATGCTCTTATATGTTTGAATTTAGATATTCAATATTTTAAAATATATATGGGTCTTTAAGATTTGTTGTACACTATGCAGTTGTAGCATTTATTGATTACATTCTTTGTATCAAGTAGACTAGAAATGATCTTTGAATGAGCTTTCCTAAGTGGATATTTTTTTTCCACATGTTTGAGATTAATAGGAGTTAGTTAATCCTGAGTAGCCCTTGGCTTCAGGACTACAGGTTTGGCTTGGTCCGGCTGGCAGGGTGCATTACTAGGATCTAATGACTCATATTAAAAATATAATAAGAGTAGACTCTGGATAAATTAGACCCACATCATAGTGAGAATGTACATACACTAAGATGTTGAAACATATGAGAAAGATTAGAATAGCTAGGAATCAGTTGGAATTGATATCCGAGATCCAACTTTGGGGCCTCATATGAGAAACCCTTAATTGGGAATAAAGGAACATGACATAAGGTTCAAATTAATTTTAATGATTAGTATTATATGAACTTTAAATATGAAATATGGAAAAAATATATGAGAAAAGTATGTAAGGGCCAAAATAGTAAGAATCAATCATGAGGAATGGACTATATAATCGAGTACAATGTTTTTATGTATTCTAAAGCAAAGGGAAAATAGAAGAAAAGAGTTAAGTAGACAATAAGTAAATATAAGTGAAGAGTCTTCAGAAGAGTTAAAGTAAAGAAAATTAGATGAACATGTAAATCATAAGACTAGGATAAGAAACTAAGTTAAAACAAAGATAAATGTTGGAAATGATGAGCTTGATTAAGGAATGAGGGTTATGATATAATTGAGAACATGGAATGTATAACTTTATTGTGAAGTTAATACATTCATCCTTACTACCTTTGGATTACAAGTCTCTATAGAACAACAAACTAGTTTCTAAAAGAATAACAAAAGTGTAGATTAACCAATGAATAAGTCATACAAAGGTAGACTATATTAAGGAGGGAAAAAACTTGATTGAAAGAGATACTAAGTTTGACCCATGCATGAGCCGTTTGATTTAAAATAAAGGATATGTAATGTATTAAACATCAAGTGAAACTAGTATGGAGATTATTGATTTAGAACTTCAAATTCACATTAGTAGAAGGATAAAAAGAAATATGTGAAACATGGTATACATGATCATACACATGAATAAGCAACATGATGATAAGAGAAAAGTAGAAGTTAAAGATGACAGGCGGAAGAGTAGTATATGGTAAGAGGATTATGGAAAGTAGGAAGGGTTTGAAGCATGATGGAGTAATATAGATTATAAAAGAAAGAGAGTGCGACATTCAAGCAAGTGCTAATTAGTCAAGTATCCTTGTTGATAACTAATTAAACCTATTTGCACCAAAAAACTAATTAAACCTACATATGAGAAATGTAATAAGGGAATGTTTGAAGATAAGAATTCTAAGTCTCAAAATCATCTTCTCTTTCATATCTTCCTTAATGAGAGCAATGTGGGAATGAAGTGATAAGAACATGAATCACATATGATGCATAACCACCATGGTAGAGACATCTAGTGAATGTAATAATGACATACAATATGATGATGAAACCCTAGTAGGGTAAATTGAGAATGTAATTTATCTGAATGGCCAAGTAAGAGAAAAACCTACATACGAGAGGAGCATGTCATTTAATATGAACAAAACTTGGTCTATATTGTATTAAAAAAATACGTACTAGGAATAGATGAAATATCACCAGATGTAGATTAAACTTGGTCAATGAAAAGATAACATCAAGAACATGAAAGTAACTTCAGCTGTCACTACATTCTTTCAGCTTCTACTTCCCAGGAAAGGGAGTTCAAGGAAAAGAAACCAGTTATTAACTATTGATGTTATCAAACTTAGAAACACTAGGCTTCATTTAACTATTGGGAATGTAATTATTACAGATTCATCAGTAGATGATATCTCAATGAGCGAATGGGATGAAGAGAATAAAGGATTTTGCAGAAAGACAAGCACTTGTGACAAGGATTCAAAAGGTGGGTTCCTAATCCCAAGTAAAGGTGGAATCATGTTAAAAATGTGAGTTCTCTTCTGCAGGAATATTATGATAATGTTTCTCCTAATATTTTTCATTAATAGTTACTTTAATGTAGATCACAATAGGAGTACCCTTTAAAGAGTAAAAGTGTGTCAAGTTTCTTTCTTAATGGACAAAGGTTATTTCTTTTCATGGACGGAAGATAATGTAAAGAGGAAACAAGATGGGGAAATTAAGGCAAGGGCAAATCCGATTTTGTGAAAAGCTATCTCTCTATAAAAATTGCCTGGCCTGATATATTATTTGGTCCATGTGGCTGGTCACCTTATGTATATACATGCTCTTTTCACTAAACATGATTCATGTCTATCATAGCAAAGCCCAGCTCACCGTCCTCCATGCCTTAGCTCTTCACAATTTGGTCCTCCATTTGGACATGCCCATTAAGAAATAGACTTCAAATCACCTATATTATCACATAGAGAAATATAATTAATTATCTTAGGAAATAAGAAATAAACAACCAACAAAATTACAATTGCAAAAACTAGAAACACTTGGTATAGTTGACATGATTAAAACTGAAGTGCTATCTAGCATAAAGTAACAGTTTAGAATTGTTATACCCTAGTGAACACCTATAACTGGTTATTTTTGTAACCTAGCAAACTAAAACCACCTTAATTTGGAGTTGCAACATAAGTTGAACAAAGTAGGTTGATGCTTTGCCAGCTAGAACCGGTTTCCTGCCATCCCCCAAACTTCCAGAGCAAGAAGATGAATCTGTCCATAGGGAATGACAAGAATGTGGAGGGTGAGAGGAGGTGGTGTGGTGCTGGTAGTGTCTGAAACAGTGAAGGGAGGATGGAGTAGGCTTTCAGGGTGTGGAATAGAGCTAGTGAACATGAAGAAGTTGGACTGCAATCGTTAATGGTTGTTCGTAAGATTTGTGATGATGAGAACAAAAGGATTGATATCATAGAAATGGATAACCCACCTTTAGTGAATGTAGTGTGGGCTGGAGCAACCCATCATTGGTGACTGGACCCCTTCTTCAGGGAGATCAAGGTCCAGATGGAGATCCATTCTATAATGGGTATGTGCATATCCAGAGAAGCTAGCATAGTAGCTAGATGCCTTGGTGGTTGGAGAAGGTATGACATGGGAGTGATTGTGATTAGGGATCCATGGGGACTCCCATGGACGGTGAAAGGCATGATCATGATGGACAGGTGGAAGGTTCCTTACTCTCAATTTTCCTAGACAAGTGGGAGGTTCCTTACTTTTGGTTTTCCTGGACGATACAAAATTTTGATAGATAGGATTCGCCAAGGGTCTTTCCCTTTTGGCATTTTTGATGGTGGAGGATGTATATAGATAGATATGGTCTCTTCTTGTTTGTCCTGGCCCGAGGTTAGGATGAATGAAAACTCCCGCATTGTTGACACGCGTATAACGTGCGTGTAATACGCAAGTGTACGTGTCGAAGTAATATGGGATTATGAGTCCCAAGTTATCGAACACGGGGAGTTGTGAGGTTAAAGACTATTACTAATTAGGATTGATCAGCTAAGCCAAAAATAAGAGTTGATTGAAAAAGAAAATAAAAATAAAAGAAAACAAAACAATCGATTAAATGTTGAGTTTAATCAATTTAGATGAGAATCTTTAGGATTGCGGTTTCACCACGGGTTCTCATTGTATTTATTTCTATATAGTTAATCAAATATGTCTCTCATTCTGGGTAGTGGCCTGTAGTCAGAATTATTCACTGTCATGATACAATTCACTACCTAAATCTAGGTCGGTTCCACAGTAGTAGTAACCTATACCCTAAACTAGGTGCATGAAGATCATACTTTGGGTTTCCACCATTAACTGTACATCACCTTGTTCAAAGGATTTATTAGTTAATGTGATTATCGTCTCTTTTCAACCATTAATTCTTCTTTCAAAGTAATTAAAGGTATTAGATTATCATTGGGGTGATCAATCATAATGATATAATGGAGAAAACGACATCATACCACGGATTTGAGAGACAAATTATGATAAACTATGCAAAAAGTATCATACAAGGATTACCCGGGCTACTCCCGGTCCTAAAGAATTACGACTTTTAGCCGAAAATAGACGACATGGTATCACAGTAAGTCGAAAAGATGTAAAACATGAATTTCGAGATACAGTAAATTGGAAAAAGGGTTAAAGAGTGGATCTGGAGAAGATGGAGAGAATTTGCCGTCGTTTCCGCCGCCAAAACGCCTCCGAGGTCTTCCGTGTAGGGTTCCTCTACTTTTCTCCCTCCGTTCGGCTGCCGTATCGTCCCCCACCGATAGATCTCCCAATTGCGGTTCTAATGGTGCCTTTTATAGCCATCGTATATGTTTAGGTCAAGAGGAAACCTAAAAATACAATTTTTAATACAAACATGTGTTAGATTTAACACATTTAAATTTCGTCCACAACGTCTGAGTCGATGGTATCGACTTTTTCACAGTAAAACGTCCTTTTCCTTTTCAATCTGGAGCAAAAAATATTTGTACTCTGATGCCATGTCGCTACCATCGAGTTGCAAGTCGATGGTATCGACTTTGTTCCAGTAAATAATAATTATCTGCAACAAAATAATCAATGAATAAAATCAAATAATTATTATAATAATTAAAACATGTAAAATGCATGTAAAAATATTAGAAATGATGCACAAGTGATTTTTACTAATTTGGTAAAATATGTATCAAAAAGATATTCAATTAAGCACAAATGACACAGAAAATAACCAAATTAGATACCAAAATAACGACAATTTGTGCATACATCACACCCCTAAGCTTGAATATTGCTCGTCCTCGAGCAACACTACTCTTGAATTTGTTTTAAAAAGTCAGCAAGAAGACAAGTACCTATGAATTATTTTTCCTAACCACCCTCCACCATTCGGTCCCAAACCGGTCCTTGCCAACCACTGAACAAGTAACTACTCTAAAGCGATCAGTAATGTTCATAATAGATGTCCACAATAAGATTAATGAAAAACACTATGAATATGAAGCAGTTAATATCATGGCTAGTAGGACACATGCTTGATGCACCATGTGATCTCCCTATCTATATTGCTCTGATCTACCTAAATAAACTACTTGGAAGCAGATCCCCAAATAAAAATGGACGAAGGGATTAATTGTGATGGTGGCCTACCATACAGAGCAATGGGTGGAAAAAAATGGGTGGCTATGAAATCAAGAATCAGAAGAATAATCCAAATCATTTATGCAAAAAGTAAAAATATGATGCACCTGTATGATGGATAAAATGTGAATGTATGACTTCTAATGACTTATTTTTGTGGAATGATGCATGCAATGAATGTCTCATCCTAATGATGAGTATAAGTGGAAAGGTGCTTACAAAAAAAAATCCATAATTCCCTTATTTATTGCTTAGAGAGAATATGGCATTGAACTTGAAATCCTTTTCCTCCTTTTCTCCTATTTTTTCTTTTTCTTTTTCAATAACTCTTTTTTTTTCTTACCCTATTTTTAGCAAGATGAACAGTTCATGCTTGGGTTTTTTTATTTAGAGAAGGAATAAGGAGATACAACTTTTTTTTTACACTCTTTCATGATAGAAGATGGTAGAAGATAATAAATATGTAACACCTTATGAAATATGCAATGCAAATGAAACTATATGCAATTTTATTATGCAAACTACAAGTGATCAAAAGAGATTGTATGATTTTTTTCTTTTTCTAATGCATAATAAAATGAACTAACTATACGCTTCCTATCATGCCATGTAATGCAAACAAGAGGAAAATAACTTGGATTAAACTTGATCATCCTATGGTGGTGAATGAAGATGAATGGAAGGTGGATGAGATCACATGAATAAGAGACAATGTCTTTCCCAACCATGATATGTCCCTCTTCTATCAACTTGTGTAACAGGGTAACCTTAGAGTTTATTTCTAGAATTCGCATTAAAGATCACGTTACTGTTTGGTTGGTTTGGACTCAAACATCATCGTCATAACACAAGCCATAGGGTTAAGTTAGGTTTTTCATTCAATCAGTATGTCTTCAAGATGACTAATCCAAACAATTCCTCCAGTTATGTACTCTTAAACATAGCAAATTTCTCTTAAAGAGCAAAGCATAAAAGCACATTCAAATTTTTATTTAGAATTTTCAGAATTGATACCACATCATCAACAAACGGCTAATCCTAACTAAAATTTTATATTTTGTCCACAAGTACACTACATAGAAGTGGACCCTAAAAAAAATTTCAAACAACAAAAGCAAAACATGTAGAGATATGATAAAAAGTAAAGATGCAAGATAAAGATAGAAGTGTCATTCCATTCCTCCCCCTAAGCTTGAATATGACATTGTCCTCAATGTCAAAAGCAAAGTAAGATACATGGAATGATTGTACCCGTATGGATGGTGAACTCTAGGGTCAAAGATGAGTAGTTGCGATCCACATGATAATCTGCCCTCCAATATGCACTCAAGCTCAGTGAAGTGTCTATGCTTGCTCAGCTTGTGAGATGTCACTAATGAAAACTCAGTACTACCGACAGTGAAGTCGGTGGTACCGATTCAGTGCATCCCTGCACACTGAATACACATATCATGGCATCATTTTTACTTGCATCAAAACTAGATATCACAATCTACAAATAGGAATGTAAAAGTAGAATTGAAAGTTTAACAAAATAAACCTAATTGGTGGGTTGCCTCCCACAAGCTCCCTTGTTTAACGTCCTAGGATGGACACATGTCAATCAACAATAATCAGGTGGTCATGGAGGAGGGTAAAGCTCTCTCTGCCTCTTCCTTCTAAACTTTTGGTTCCTTGCAACAATGAGAAAAAATAAATAATAGTTAGAAGACCAACATGTATGGTTGACGTTCCATTTCAACAGTAAATTATCATTGCAATGAACATGAACATGAACACGACTCACAATTAAGTCTTGATGTGGGAGCACATGCAGAAATAGATAGCCATGAGGTGAAAGGTATAAAGATGATTCATCCTTAATTTCTATGACCATCCCCAATGGATCACTCCTATCTACACATAATTGAGGGGTTATATCAAATGTGAATTTTTGTGCCTCCTCCTCTTCTAATAATTCAATTCCCCCACATTCATTAATTTCCTCACAAAAACTTTCAAAATTATCATCTGGATATATATCCCATATAGGATCCTCAATAAGGAAATGAAGAGATGGGTCTTGTGGTGAATGAATTATGTGATTGGTAATGGGAAATTCCTCTACCTTTTCATTCTTAGTATCCTCTTCCTCAGTCTCTTCCTCCTCTCTAAGATCACTATCAAATAAAGCACCTTCTGGATCATCCTCTCCTTCACTCATATCCCAAACACATGTATCAAAATTGTCTTCCACCTTATTTGCATCATTTTCCTCATCTTCCTCATCAGATCCCCAATCATATTCAAGATCAATCCTAGGAGTCAAGGGTGTGGGTGTGGGCTCAATGGAAGGACACGATAGAGGTGATTCTAAAACTTCTTCCAGTATGTTCTCCTTACTCTCTAATTCCTTATCATCAACCTCAACTTCTTCCATTTTCTCTATTCTACCCCATCCTCCATTAGAAATAGGACCTTTGCGATTTAAAACATATTGAACCAAAATCCTAATATGCTCACGATGAATTTCCTTTGAGATTTTCTCATAATGTAATGAAGGTGGACTCAGACATCTATAACCTACATGTGCATTTCCACACTCAAAACAAATAGGGGCCATGCGCTTTTTTATTTTTTTTAATGAAAGAAGACTAACTACAAAGAAATATTTAGATGAATATGTACAATGCCAAAACTAACAGTAAATTTTTATGTAATGAAAAATAGGAAGAATAAAAAAATTATAAAAAAAGAAAATAAATACAATGGCCTAGAGTGGACGATCCTAACTTTTCATAGTGTTAACCATGCCAACTCCCCGGCAACGGCGCCAAAAACTTGACACACGTATAACGTGCGTGTAATACGCAAGTGTACGTGTCGAAGTAATATGGGATTATGAGTCCCAAGTTATCGAACACGGGGAGTTGTGAGGTTAAAGACTATTACTAATTAGGATTGATCAGCTAAGCCAAAAACAAGAGTTGATTGAAAAAGAAAATAAAAATAAAAGAAAACAAAACAATCGATTAAATGTTGAGTTTAATCAATTTAGATGGGAATCTTTAGGATTGCGGTTTCACCGCGGGTTCTCATTGTATTTATTTCTATATAGTTAATCAAATATGTCTCTCATTCTGGGTAGTGGCCTGTAGTCAGAATTATTCACTGTCGTGATACAATTCACTACCTAAATCTAGGTCGGTTCCACGGTAGTAGTAACCTATACCCTAAACTAGGTGCATGAAGATCATACTCTGGGTTTCCACCATTAACTGTACATCACCTTGTTCAAAGGATTTATTAGTTAATGTGATTATCGTCTCTTTTCAACCATTAATTCTTCTTTCAAAGTAATTAAAGGTATTAGATTATCATTAGGGTGATCAATCATAATGATATAATGGAGAAAACGACATCATACCACGGATTTGAGAGACAAATTATGATAAACTATGCAAAAAGTATCATACAAGGATTACCCGGGCTACTCCCGGTCCTAAAGAATTACAAGTTTTAGCCGAAAATAGACGACATGGTATCACAGTAAGTCGAAAAGATGTAAAACATGAATTTCGAGATACAGTAAATTGGAGAAAGGGTTAAAGAGTGGATCTGGAGAAGATGGAGAGAATTTGCCGTCGTTTCCGCCGCCAAAACGCCTCCGAGGTCTTCCGTGTAGGGTTCCTCTACTTTTCTCCCTCCGTTCGGCTGCCGTATCGTCCCCCACCGATAGATCTCCCAATTGCGGTTCTAATGGTGCCTTTTATAGCCATCATATATGTTTAGGTCAAGAGGAAACCTAAAAATACAATTTTTAATACAAACATGTGTTAGATTTAACACATTTAAATTTCGTCCACAACGTCTGAGTCGATGGTATCAACTTTTTCACAGTAAAACGTCCTTTTCCTTTTCAATCTGGAGCAAAAAATATTTGTACTCTGATGCCATGTCGCTACCATCGAGTTGCAAGTCGATGGTATCGACTTTGTTCCAGTAAATAATAATTATCTGCAACAAAATAATCAATGAATAAAATCAAATAATTATTATAATAATTAAAACATGTAAAATGCATGTAAAATACATGTAAAAATATTAGAAATGATGCACAAGTGATTTTTACTAATTTGGTAAAATATGTATTAAAAAGATATTCAATTAAGCACAAATGACACAGAAAATAACCAAATTAGATACCAAAATAACGACAATTTGTGCATACATCAATTGTCAAAAAAAAGTTGAAAAAGCAAAACCTATATCTGGGATAGGACTATTCACTCACTTTTTAGGGAAAAATATCAAAACCCCAACAGGCCAACAGGGACTGAGTCATAAGGCCATGATTGACAGGCGAATGATAACAGGATGGGTGTATGTACATCATTCTTTTCAAGGGCCATGAAAAGAAATAAACTTTGTCCACATAACAAAAAATCCAATCAACCACTCTATAACACATATGTGGCTCACATAACTATCTTATTATTTCATGTAGATAAGCCACTTGCTGAAGAAAACAAGACAATAAAGAAAAAGTACTTCAAGACATTTTAAGCAGACACCAGGGTGGAACAACTAAAAACATCAATCCCAAATATGTCTCTTAAACGACAATCCCAAATACATTGTGTTCAAATAAATAGGTCTTTTTCCCATTCATCACACATGCAAATGAATAAATGACATATCACTTTTCTTTTCCCAAAGAATGAAAAACCAAAACACCACAACATCATTGTTCAACCTCCCACTGCTACCTTAAGTACTACCTTACAGTTCCACTGTGATTGTATCTCATGATCTCTCAACATCAGGAGGCTGGCCAACTGAGTTGGACTGACTTGGCATGAGATCATGAGAATAGAGATTGTGTTGTAAAGTAAGCTTGTGATTTACCTGGTCGATCTAGATTTTGAGGAGGCAAGATCAATTTTGAAACTAAAGAACATTACTTTCGTTTGTACCCCTCAGCCCACCACTAGTACAGAAATGGTCTGTAGCGTCGGTTTTTTTAAGCCTGTAGCGTCACTTTTTAACTGACTCCTAAGTGAGCGTCGCTATAGAATTTTACCTATAGGGTTGGTTTTTTTTAACCAAAGAAAACCGACCCTTGTAAAAAATGAGGAAGAAACTGTGGCCAAGGTTGTAAGGTCAGTTATCAAGATCAATCTGTAGACCTGTAGCATCGATTTTCTTAAAAAAAACCGACCTTAGAGTGAACCTCTAAGGTCAGTTTTTTAAGAAAACTGATGCTACAGGTCTACAGACGAGCTTTACAATCTGTAGACATGTAGCATCGGTTTTCTTAAAAAACCGACCTTAGAGTGAACCTCTAAGGTCGATTTTTTAAGAAAACTGATGCTACAGGTCTACAGATTGTAACCACACATGACTGTGCTACCAGAAGCAACACGACCGTGCTACACAACACGGCCGTGCTACCAGAAGCCAACACGGTCGTACTACGTGGCACAGCCGTGCTACATGGCAGAAATAGAAACATAACAGAAGAACAAGAAGAACCATGATATGGGAGAGGGGAGCATTGGTGCTCAACTGTCACCATTCCAAACCACACATTAATAAAAAAATGATTCATATATTCAGTTGAGTTACACATATTCACATCATAATCTACAAAATGATAGATTGCAAGTCTGAGATGAATGGAGTACTAAAATCACATACATAAATGGAGCTGACATATTTAATCCAATGCTATATTGACTTCATTTAGAAAAACATCTGACCACTCTTTTCAAAATTCATTTAAGTCCTCAAGTGTGTAAGGCTGAGTTGTAAAAGTCTGTAATAAAAAATGCACATGCTAATATTTTATAAAATGACTAAAATCACTTGAAAATTTATGATGTTATTCTTTATTACCTGATCTATAGTCTGAATGTCATATGATGCTTTGTTTGACAATAGCTTTCATATATTTCATTAGCCACAAGCCCAGTCATTATTTTGTATAGGACACTACAAATAACAAATGATACTTAATGTTAGTAAACTCCTATAAATAG
Organism: Alisma plantago-aquatica; assembly: GCA_963693085.1. NCBI lineage: Eukaryota > Viridiplantae > Streptophyta > Magnoliopsida > Alismatales > Alismataceae > Alisma > Alisma plantago-aquatica. The sequence goes on from OY856413.1 coordinate 693,573,533, forward strand.
GAGTTGAGATAAAAATATAACAATTGACATATAAGAGTTGAAAATTAATACATATAAGACTAAGCAGTTGTCAAAGTAGTTACCTTGACATTTGTCACTTGCCATTTTAGAACCTACAAGTATACATATATTAAGTTAAACATCATGCATCGATGTTCTCATCTATAAACCCTAAAGTGTCAATCTGAGACTACACAATGTCTACCCTCATATTTCTGGAATGTATATAATGATTACATATGTGATTGATAAAAAAATATAGATATGAAAGAATACATATTTTTATTATTGTTGATTTACTAGTAAAAAAAATGGCACATTGGGAGAGTGAGAATATTATACCTCACTTGTAGGCTGAAGAAGAAATATATGCAAGTCAACAACAAGTCAATAGAACTTGCAACAACACAAATGCAAAATTTACAAATTTTGAAGTTTCTACAACTCAGCCAGTACGGCCGTGCTACCTGATCAGTTACATGACAGTAAAAATAAAATGGAGTGAGGCATAAGAGACAACCGTGATACCTTGAGAAGAACCGAACGGTGGGGGAGCTTGTACGGGAGAAAAACTGGAGAAAGAAGATGCGCGACCCTTGCAACGACGTAGGCGTCGTCCGTGCTACCTGGTCAGTTGCATGACAGTAAAAAGAAAATGGAGTGAGGCGGAAGAGACGACTGTGCTACCTTGAGAAGAACTGGACAGTGGGAGAGCTTGTGCGGGAGAAGAACTGGAGAAAGAAGGTGTGCGACCCTTGCAACGCCATAGATGTCGTCACCATTCAAGGAAGAAAGCGGATGGGCGTTGTCTCCAAAGTGCATGGCATCGGAGATGGTGGTCGACCTGGAGGCGTCGGCATCGTCCAAAGAAGAAAACGGCGGTTGGGCATCGTCATCTAAGAAGGGGTGCCGATTTGCCTCTCTTCAGGTGTGGTGATGGTTGGGAAGGTGACCTTGGAAGCGGTGACGATTTGCTTCTCTTTGGGAGCGGGAGCAGGAATGGGGAGACGAACAAAATAAAATGAAACACAATGAAACATGGCTCGACTTTGGTCTAATATCAGCCCGACCTCTAGGGTCGGTTATCTCAAAAAACCGATGCTACAGAGACTAAGTGGTGCCCGATTTTTTGAGACCATCTCTAAGGTCGGTTATTTGAAAAACCCGACCCTAGAGGTCAGGGTCTATAGAGTCGGTTATTTGAAAAAACTAACCCTACAGACTAAGTGGTGCCCTAAATTTTTGAGACAATCTCTAAGGTCAGTTATTTGAAAAAACTGACCCTAGAGGTCAGGGTCTATAGGGTCGGTTATTTGAAAAAACTAACGCTAGAGTTCCAAAGCGGTGCCCGCATTTTTTTATTGACCCTATAGCATCGGTTATTTGGAAAAACCATCACTATAGATCAAGGCGTGAAGCCAAATTCGCACGAATTTTTACCGCGGGAAACCTATAAGGTCGATTTTTTTGATAAAGTCAATGCAATAGTCTATTAGGTCTGTTATTTTAGTAAAAACGACGCTATGGGCAGCGACGTTACAAGCCAAAAATGTAGTAGTGCACCCAAGTCCCTGGTGCAATGTAGCCATGTCAGGTGAGAGATAAAGACTCAATATCTGGAAATATTCATAGACAACATTGATCTTCTTGTATCCTTTATCTGTCTACTCAACCAACTCAAGTGCTTTCCCTTCTTCGAAATACAATTCAGTTCTATCTTAAAGAAAGGTGAGGCTTTTGACTGCTACCTTGCAGAGCTGTCTATGCCCATGGCTGAAAGGATATCATTGTCCATGCCTAAATGTGAAAACTCCTTCCTCTTGAATTGGGGAGACAAAAAATTCTATTCACAATCATTGTATGGAACAATGACAATTATGAAATCACAAGTTCATCCTAGGGATCATAGCTAGCTTGTTTGAGATAATTCCCCAAGCGGTGAAGCATCCGCAAAATCTTATTAGATTGTGGGTTAACCATGTCATTCACAGTGAACTCATGTACCATATTGTCCACTTCAATCAGACTGACACCAGATGGCTTCTAAACCCTAAAAATTTTCATTTGCATCCTAATCTTAGCCTTATTGTCCCACTGTCCAGTGTTTGCATAAATATTTGACATGATAGTATAGGCTGCAGAATCTGTTAGATTCAATTTGATAAGTCGTTCAGCTACCACCTCGACAAGGCACACATTTTTATGAGTTATACAAGCTCTGAGAAGAGATGACCAGATAATTACACTGGGTTCAAACGACATGTTTTTTGCAAGCTCAAATGCATCCATAAGCGACCCACCACGTCCTAGAAGGTCAATGATGCATCCATAGTGTTCGATTTGAGGTTTAATACCATAATCTTTCTCCATTCTGGCAAAGTAATGCTGACCTTCTTTAACAAGGCCCACATGAGTGCATGCACATAAAACTCCAATGAATGACACACCATCATGTGTCACTCCTTCTCTTTCCATTCTCAAGAACAGCTCAAGTGCATTTTCCCATGCCCATGATCAGCCAAACTCTGAACCATTGTATTCCAAGAAACTTTGTCCTTTGAAGTCATGGCATTAAAGACTTTCCACGATTCTTGGATGTGGCCACATTTGGTATACATAATAATAAGAGGTTTAAAGACCTAAGTGGTATACTTAATCTTATTCTTCTCAATGTAGTTGTGGACTTTCTGACCTAAAGAAAGAAGTCCTGATTCAGCGCAAGCGGCTAAGATGCTTATTAGAGTAGCACTATCTGGTCTTATTCCAAGTCCATGCATATGGTAGAATAAGCTACAAGCCTCCTTAGCGATCCCTTTTTCAGCATAGCCAGAAATCATGATCGTCCACATGACCAAGTTCCTAAAAGGCATTTTGTCAAATAACATCCTAGCAGTCTCTGTATCTCCCTTCTTGCAATAGCCAGCAATCGAGGTTGACCACGAGACTACTTTCCTCTCAGGCATCCTTGTAAATAGCTCATAAGCCTCGTCCATTTCTCCTTCCTTTTTAAGCCCATCCAACATCGTGTTCCAAGTGATTATATCATTGTCAGACATTTCGTCAAAGAGCCTACATGCCTCCTTCCACTGATAACCCTTGATAAGACCGCCAATCATGGAATTCCACAAAACGTGATCCCTAACTATCATTCGGTCAAACAGTTTTCGGGCAGCAATAACTCCTTTGGATCCACATTTAGCATACGAGTCGATCAGAGAGTTCGGAACAAAAATATCGAATGAAAAACCCCACTTCAAGATTTGGGCATGGATTGTCTCAACTTGGCCCTAACCAGAACAGACCTTGAGGAGAAACGAGAATGTAAAGTTGTTAGGAGCAATCCCATGTCTCTGCATCTTGAAGAAGGCAAAATCCTATTGATAGTTGTGAGAAAGACCCCTGATAAGGTTGTTGTAGAGGTGGGTATTGGGATGCTCAATCTGGTCGACGATTATGACGGCAGAGTCGATGCGGCGACACATGGCATATGTAGAGATGAACATCGGGACAACCGTGAGGTCGCATTGAAGGTCATATTTGAGAATCTAGGCGTGGGCCTGACGAATATGGTCAAGGTTGGAGCACTTGTGGAGGTCGGAGAGCTTCTTCTCAAGGAGGAAGTGGTAGGAGATCCACTGTGGTGGTCAAACCATGCTGGAGGCCATCGAAGTATTGCCCACTTTAGCCACACAAATGGTTAGATTTCATCCAGTTCCTGGGTTTGAGGATTTGAGCCACGAGTTGTATGATGTTGTTGCCACACGCGAGTCGTGACCTTCTAATTACATTCGACTAGAGGGTAAGTGTGGTGCCGAACCTCTTTCCCGTGTGACTGTTTGCCAGAGAAGAGAATCATAAATCAGAGTAAACTGGATGGAGATCCCTCCATACACAAGCAACACAATGTTCAGTACAAGTGCAGAGGGTACAAAACCCCAAAGCCTTATCTCAAACATTCTTATAAGCAAGTTGTGTATAGAAGCGGGAAAAAGCTAGCTAATCAACTCTTAGGCTTTGTGGATTAAGATCCAAATCTTCATGTTGACTTCCTCGAGCTATGTGATATAATGAAAATCAATTGGATGGTGGATGAAACCCTACATCACTGCCTTTTCCCACTTACCATATGAGGAAAAGTGAAGCAATGGATCCAAGACATATAGAAAGGGTTGATCTAGGTTGGTAATGTATTATTAAGAACCTTATGGCAAAGTTCTTTCCTCAAAACAAGACCAATGAGGTTTTCAACAAATTCTCTATTTGTTAGCAACAACCTAGAGAGACACTAGATCATACTCGGGAAAGGTAAAAGAGATATACAGGAGGTGTCTGCATCACCATCTATCTGAGTGGATATATCTAAGAACCTTCTATTGTGGTTTATTCAATGATACCCCATCCACTATTGATGCACCCATCAAAGGATATTTCTCGAAAAAGAATGCAATTGAAGGAAGGAAATCGACTGAGATGCTATCATGATCAATCTACTAGAAAAATGTATAATACAAGCGACAACCATGGTACAGAGGCTATTTCATCCCTCAATGCACAACTTGACAATCTTACCAATGTTATCTGTCAACCAATTATGCCAAGTCATGGTGTGGGGATTTTGCACATGGCCCTTTCCGCAATATTGAATGCAACACTCCATCAATCAGATCTATTGAAGAGCATGTAGCTATTTTTAGTAAACACCCAAGAAATAATCCCTTTTCAAATTCCTACAATTTAATGTGAAGAAATAATCCCAACTTTATATGGAAGGAAAATGATCAATAACACCAACACCAAAAATGCCAAGACAACCACTAGATTCAACCTGAGAAGAATGATCATATCGAAGGCATACTGTGCAACTTCAGGATTTAAGGCTCAATACTCATGCATAATCATGAAATCTTAACCAATGGACTTGAGCACCAAATGGGGCATCTAGCTTTGGTATTTATTGGTCTCAGAAGTAATGAGGGAGCCATTCCAAGCAACACTGAAGTAAACCCACATGAGCATGTTAATTCCACAAGTGTCAACTATCTCAACCAAGTTGGTGAGGAGGAATAGCCAAAGAAGAAATCAATGCAGGTGATGCCATTGGTTATTTTAGACAAGATCTTTCCTAAGAAAATTGGCAACTGGTAAAGCAAATCCAACTGTGTTGAAGTAGACTAAAAGACTATAGATTCCCTGTACCACCTCATTTGTTAAACACGTTGATGCACTTACCTATGAAATATCCTACAACCATCATTTAAAAGAGGAAATGGAAAAAGACTCAATCCACAATTTCTAGTTCTTGGGATTCTAGATGGTGACAAAAAGAAGGATGAATGTCAAGGCATGGTTCTTCCACCAAATGTAAGAACCTCACATCTCTCACCATCTAAGCATATGGATCATTGTTATTTCTACATATTGGTAAACATATGTAATATGCTTATTCATACTTTGTTATTTTACCAAGGATCTACCTTGAATGTTGTCCCTCTAATTGTGTCTACTCAAGGTGATTTGAATGTACCCAAGAAATTGAAGATAAATTTTAGATGAAAAATCATTCAAGAGAAAGATTTATTGTTATGGTGGATAAGGTATTGATGAATATTAATGGTTGTGCCGATTTACATTGTGATAGTGGAAGGCAAAGGGGATACCCTCTTTTCTTGAGAGTTTCAAATCTATAGTTGATGTTAGAAAAGACAAATTGATTTCTAAGTATCATGATGAGAAAATCACCTTCTCAATGAAGCCTCTGGATTGAAATTATCCAATGCATGATATCGATGTGGGAGGATAAGAGGGTGCCCCATATGAAGACTGATAAGTGCATATTTATCCATCTTAATTGCATATTTTAATTTTTTTTAGAGAAAAAAGACCGACTCATTACTTGTTAGCCATATGGCATCTACAATTGGGAAGAAACATACAAACACCCAAAGGCACTACATCTCATATTGGAACGAGAGAGAGACGTTTATGCATTGATTCTTCTTCCTTGAGGCTGTCTTAAGTAGCTTTTCATGAAGAATTCCTTCAACCTGAGCGTTGCGTAGTGGTAGAGGGGCTGGAACAAGATGATATTCTACTTGTATATCAACTCAATCGAAGCCATACAACAGAGTAATAAGATCAATCCAAAGCAAAGATGAGATCTAGCCATAGCTAGATATCTCATCGCTCTCCCGAAGAGAGGTCACAGCAAAGAGCGATAGATAACACGCTGATTAACGACGACTAAAAGGCAAAAAAATTGCCACTAACACGCCAATTAACGGTGGCTAAGAGGCAGAAAAACTGCCACTAACAACAAACAACACAACAACAATGAAAAAGCATAAAGTAGAAACATAGATGGTGAAAAAGGTGGGGGAAGATGAGCAGCGTGCCAAAGTAGAAAAGGAGAAACCCAGGATGCTTTTCTTTGACTCCTCCATCACAACGACCACATGTAGCACCTGAAGGGGCTAACCAGTCCATGACACCCCTACGCAGCACCAGGAAACTGGATCTAGGATCCCATTCCCAGCCACCGCAGACAAGGGCGTGAAGCAGGAGGAGAGAAGCCTACAACGAAGCAGTCCTAGAAGGCTCGATCCGGTTGGAGCATCCGCTGAGACAGCCCCCAGGGGAGCAGGGTGACATGCCTAGCCATCAAGCCCCCTCCCCCAGGATCGGAGAGTTGTGCCCTAGTCGCCCTCTCTGTCGCTCAGAACGGGAGCACTGCTTTTATTATCCATCTTATGAATTGCTAATCACGTGGAGTTAATTGCATATTTTAGATATCTCTTTAGGATCATTTCATTATTATTATTTAGTTTTAAAGTCAATTTGTTTAGTTTAATTTTTTCTCTTTTATTTGGACCTTTTACTAGTTTTTGCTGTTTTTTTAGAAAAATGATAAAATCCAATCAAAGCCCAAGAATTCCCATCAAATAGTTGCTCAATTGTCTATTGTCTGTCTCCTAGAACTCTCAATCAATTGGCCAAGTCATCCAGTCGGTCGACTCACATGTACCAGATCTTTCAACTTCCTACAGTCCTAATATATATACCCTGCGACAGAAGGATCATAACTTTTACATCTCAAAAGGTGTAATTCAAGAGCAAGTATGAATTGGAAAGGGAATTTAATTTTACATGTAAAATATATCTTGGATGGATTTGCCAGTCAATCGAATGGACTTATGATTCAATCAATTCATTGTAGCGGGAATCTGCAGCAACAATAGTCAAATGGTCAAAATTGTCAGAAGAAGGCAATTCAACAAATCTCTCCATTTGGGGCAAGAATTGAATGTTATAAAAAACCAAGAATCAAAGGCTTCAATTCTCATCAACAATCTCCTAGTTGACTGACTCAGACCACCAGTTGACCAACTCAGGTCACCAGTCAACCGACTCACATTTCCAGTTGGACAACTCATCCCTATAATGAATAAGATAAACACCGCCAATATCCATTCTAGGGTTTCATCAAACTGACATAGACATTAAAGCTAATTGATTGACTAGACCCCCAGTTTATTGACCCGCGCACTGCCGCCAAGCCATTTTTAGGGTTTTGCCCCTCCTTTGCCCTTATAAAAGGAGGGGGAATCCAAAGACAAAGTCTTCTTCTTCTGGATTTCTCCTTATATTCTTGGTTGGACTCTTTCTCTCTTGTTATTATGTTTGAGTAGTTTTCTACTGGGGCATGAGCACTAGCCCCATAGCTTGTTATTATTTGATGTATTCAACTCCTTAATTTCAATGAAAGAATGATTTTCTTCCATTTCTTCTTAGATTGTTGGTTAAATCGATATTTTATTATGAGATGATGTAATCTTGGATCCCCACAAGAATGAACCCATAATACCTTAATTGTTATGTTATCTTTTTTATCCATCTAATATTGTACCTTTTTTTGTATAACTATTATATTCTTGTAGGGGTTCTGAGATATCCAATTCTCACAAAAATGAACCCATAATTTCTTGACGATATATGCTGATATATTTTATGAGTTTTCAACCATATCATCTGACCCGTAAGTTCAAACATCGGATTAGAACTCACATGTTCCTTGATGAGATCAAACAGGGATATCTTAGACAGTTGGAAAGGATCCGCAAACGCTAAGATCAATGAGTTTGTGGGAAGTTTAACCATTGTGAGATTTTTTCCAAAAGGACATGAATCCATGTGGTCCTAATTATAATCTTTGAAACTTAGGAGTTTATTTGTTAAGTAAAAGTTTGGATATTGGTGGTGATCCCCAGGACCCCATTTCTTCCTATCATTTGATTACTTATGTTTTATTTATACACATTTATTTTATGTTTTAAGCATAATGCAAACTCTCACAAATTGGATTTTTCCTTCTTGTTCTTATGTTTGGTTTCAGATTTCAATCATTCTTTCACCATCCCTTGGATCGATACCTTACTATCAAAAAGTTGACTTGTTGCTTGCAACAAGTTGACTACCTCTATACAAGATTAAAGTCTAGGACTTTTTCTAGTGATTTGGTGTGCAAATGATACACATCGAATTTGGTACCTTTTTGGGGACGACAAATCCCAGATTGCTTTTATATATAGGATTCATCTTATTTTTTATTTATAATTTTAATTTATTTTTGTGATTTTTAGTTTGTTCCATAATTTTGATCAAGATTCATAATTCCTTGGCTTGTTTATAAATTTAGACTTGTTCTATAATTTTGTTCCTTCTTTCCTTTTCCTATCGAGCTCCACTCAGATAGTGTTTCTCCTCTTTCTAACAAGTTTCTATTTTGGCATTATTTCTTTTTAGTTTATTTTATAATTTAAGTTGTTCTATAGTTTTAGTTATGTTATAATCTCTTTGGTTATCTTGTAATTTCCCTTTAGTTTAATTTCATAATTTTTACTCTTGTTCCATATTTTTTCCTAGATTTTTTTAACTTATTCTCCTACCGAGACCCATCCTGATAGTTTATTCCTGCCTTCTATTGAGTTTCCATTCCGATAGTACTGCTTTCTTGTTTACTTTATAATTTTTGTCTTATCTTTGTAATTTTCAAATCTTTTGTAATTTCTAGTTAACTCCTTAACTTGTTTTGTAAATTTAGTTTCTTTTCATAAATTTTAATTTTAATATGTTCTAATTTAGATCTTTTTCCTTTATTTCTATCTTAGATTCCTTTTTGTAATTTATTTCATCAAAACAAATGTTTCAAATGAAATGGTCAGGACATTATGGTTCATAATGTCAATGGTCTGGTTATTACAACCATACATCACTAGATTGTCCAAATGTTTCCCCACATATTATGGTTCATAATGTCAATGGTGTAGTTATTACAACCATACATCACTAGATTGTCCAAATGATTCCCCACATATTATGGTGGCACATTGTAATATCAAATCTTCCTACTAAAGTGCAGATAATGAGAATTACAATCCACAACCTTTTAATGAATATTATAAGGAACAATGCTACACATATGAATATGAGGGATGCTATGGGGAGTATGATGAGGATAAACAACAAAATTTTGGGGGATATGAACCTTATTGTGAAAGCCAATATACACCTCAACATGAGAAATGGATTAAATCCCTAGAAAGAATAGTAGCGAAGCAACATGAAATATTAGAAAATTGGCAAGTCTTGTTAGCTACTTTATTATAGGCCCATCAAAGAGACCCATAGAAGTTAGAGAATCCTAAGATGTTGTCCCTTGACAATGACAATGATGATCCCATGTTTATGTCATTTATGTCGGATCATGTCAGAATAGCACAGACCAAGGAGTCACAACCTTCTACAATGAGTATATTGGTATTCCAACCTTTACTCTAAAGGCCTTATTACTTGAGTATGAAATATCAAAGTAGGCCTTATTCTTATTCTAAATCTCCAAGAACTCCCTCTACCATAGACATCGATCCAGATGCTATCAATGACCAATCTGCTTGGGTTGAACCATTTTTGGATAATGAACTGCCACCCTTCCCTGATAAATCAATAGATGTTTGTCAGATAAAGCTTTCCTCATCAAGAGACATACACTCCACCATGGCTAGTTTCATTTTCAAACACAGATGATTTGGATGGGGTGCCACCACCACTTGAAGAAAGTCACATGCCCCCACATTTGATTGTAAATATGATATTCCCAATTTATTTCCTCTTGAACGCTTGGGAAAATCTTGCATATAGGAACTTCAGCCACATGCTATAATAATGAGGAAACTCGCTAATCCTTTTAACCACAATGTTGATTGCATGGTTTTTTAGAAGAACAAAAATATTCACAATACTGATTTTAATGATTTCATTCCTTTCATATCAACACCACTTCTCGTGTGTGCAAATCTAGGTGATGAGAAGAAACCTGAGCTAGATCCTTCACCTAATATTTCATAACCTCCACCTCATATACTACCAGATAAGCTAAACTCCACCTTGAGTCAATCATTCCCGGTCCACATACATCGATAGAACTTCCTTCACTATTGAAGGAAGATCTTTGGATCTTACTGGAAGGACTGTGGGGCAAAATTCAACATCATTTTACTCTACCTGAAAGCCCCTTCAAGTTTCCACGACCACCCAATAAATGGGTGTACTATGAAGCTCCTCTTTGCAAGGTTCCATCCCTTGTCAACATTCCATCAGCTAGACATTTTTTTAGTTACCAGGGTTGCCTGATGACCCCATAGAAATTCATCCCCTTATTAGTACAAGTAGAGTTTTAAGTTCGGGATGGAGGTGGGTGTTGTCCATGTGCACAAGTCTTAAATTTATAATCTCAAACACTACCCCACAAATATATTAGTACATGTAGTACTCCCAAGGATGACCAAGGAGAAAGGTAAAGCTAGGCGTAAGAGTATTAAACTTTCAATAATATCGATTGATTATAAAAGAATGATGGGCTTTGGATTAAAGTAATTAAAAGTTAAAAGAAATAAGTAAATACTCATCACTTCGAGGATTATTAAGATAAGATAAAAAGAATCTTGGATAAGGAATTTCACTTCCATATCACAACTTACATACAACCAAGATATTCAAACATACTAGTCAATAATACAAAGAAGGTTTGTCGTCATCACACACCTCCCGCTGATGTAAGATAATTCTAAATCCACATAACATTCTTAGGTTTATGCTTAATTTTGAACTACAAACCTTGGATCCTCAACATAATCCTAGCTACTCTCGTAGTCAAAGATTTATTTCCAAGATAGTTTCTCCTTAATTCTTAATATATCCAGATTATAGAAAGAAGCATACAACATGCAAGTAGGATGGCCAATCATGCAAACAAGCAAATGAGCACCAAAACATATCTTGGAATAGTAACTCAACTAGAATCATGTATGAAATTTGATTTCACATAAGTTATGATATTGGAAATACTCTCCCATGCCCAAGAAATGAAATTTTACTCATGCATAGTGATGAAACACATGTACAAACAGTAAATCATGGAGTAGAACATGAGTGGAGAAGAGGAATAAATTGGGTGTAACATACCCAAATATAGACTCATAGTTTAAAATCCCTTCACCTAGACCCATATTCAAGTAGAATAATGTAAAGTCCCTTCTTCCTCCAATTTAGGAAATATTAGTAATAATGGTAGTAAAATAATCACATGTAATGATAATGATTCCTTTATGTAATATTCCTTTAAAATGAATTAAATTCACAAGTGGTGGTTACTCTTATAAAAAATCAATTAAGTAGTTGACTCTAACTGAACACTCTACCAATATCCTGAGTCTAATTGATGAAATAATTTAAATAAGGATATAAAAGAAGAGAATGGATGCATTAAGTGGATACTTATAATCAAACAAACAAAGAAAAATCTGAATGTCATCAAATGATGAAATGAATGTTAAAATTGGGTTTATCATACCTTAATTAGCCGATATGTCAAATTTTGACTCAATCAGACAAGGTTAACCCTCTTAATTAATGGAATGAAAATTATTAGTCGTACACATATTAATGTGGTAAATGTTTCATTTAAAGTAAAGTCCCTTATTAAACCTTCATGTAATGCAACCTTTACCCAGCCATTTTTCTCTGACCTGATCCATGCTTCTTCTTCCTTAGTTGAACATAGATGTTGTCGATTGTTACACACTCCCTCACTTCCCTATTTCTTTTCCCCTTCCCAAACTTCGTGTTCCATACACTAAACCTAACAAATGTCTTATGTGATGCATTGCACCTTCACCTTCCTTTTCCCATCTCTGTTCTCCCTCCCTTACCATAAATCCTAATAACCTCCATATCTATCTCTTCATGTCCAAAAACTTTGGCAGCAATGTAACCTCCACCAACTCTACTAGCACTGGTGCAATCTCTAGTGATGATCATCGGTTGTGGAAGCACATTCTTCCTCCATTGCCAAAACCACCACCCTCTCTCATCTCGTCAACTTTGTACCACTAGTAGAGGCACTACATCTACATATACAAGGTCTTTTATGCCTCTGGCAGTGACCACCAGGTCGTAGACGACCACCTCCACCTAAAGTGTATCACCCTTCCAACTGCTAAACTTGCATCATCGCTCCTCCAACTCTTCCATCTTTAGACTATCCACTATTAAAAAGTAGGGCTTATGTGACATTCAAGTATGTGACCTTTAAGTAGAAGGGTGACATGGTTGCTTATCACCTGGAAAATGTATGTCACCTATTTAAAGTAGGCTTTGTGTTGTGTAATCTATGTGCAATAAACTTTTCACCTATGCTAAATTTTTGGGTTCTAAAACACAGTAAGAGGTGACAATATTGAGTATCACCAACCTTAAAAAAAACTGTAAACCATGTCACACATTTTATAAATCAAAGGTTAATAGGTAACATACATGCATGACATATATATACATGTATTGCCTAACAAATGATAATAAGAAATGACACTCTCCAAAGCCAAGTCAAAAGTTCAACTCAGGCACAATTTTTTTAACGAACCACAACTTATCTACATCATCAAGATATAAATATAAGTCAATAGAAAAACATCAGAAATCCACAAAAAAGGATCTCATTTCTCATTTATTATAATAAGTAACTTTATACATTATCATTTTTCCATGTACAGAATCATGATGCTAACTTCACTCATATTCTACATGTATACATGACCCAAACACAATAGGATACAACCTTAAAAGATTGATGGAGAGTTTTGTCATGATATCCAATATGTATAATCTGAAACTCCTTTGGCCATATGTTCTCAAACAACCCATTCAAGATAATTCTCTAGCTCCTTTGTAATATAGGTCAATCTAGCATATGTATAAGCATAAATGATATGAAACTGGACATGGAAAAGTGTGCAAACAAAGACATCACCAAAGCTACATACCTCCACAAATTGTTGTTTCCACGGTTCTTGCCTTCGTTGATTGCAGATCTAGCATATGTATAAGCATAAATGGAATGTTTACACCAGCTACAACAAAGGGGTACTCTGTCATTGCACGATCACCTTCCTCTTTATGGAGTAGGCTCTTGAAATATTTAAGAAAGTTTGTCACAAATAACAACAAGTTCTCTAATGATATGAAATTGCCACCCCTGAAATCAAATATCTACAAGGGTCTTTCCTTTGCAAACCATTTCTTTCCACTTCTCTAATATCAAACTACGGAGTTCTGTACCAGAAAACATGCCTTCTACAAAGCCCTCATGGCTTCTTGGTGTGCAACCTTTATCATAGGAAATTGCAATATAGATTTGTAACCTTAGCAATCATTATTCCTGAGAAGGTGTGAGGTCAAATGAAAGGTGTGCATCGATGTCTTGTCTATGCACAAACACACAAGATAGGCCTTTTCCAATCCATACCCCATATCCATTTGGAACCTCAACATATGGTGAATGCAAAGCACTTCCCCCATGATCTAGACATTGCAAAAGCCTCCAGACCTCCATAAATGAGATACATTTCTCCTCCATCCTATACTAGAGATTTTTCTTCATGCCGCTTCTGGCTATCTCAACTTGTAGCCTACTCTATCTACATTTCACATGTAGGTCACTGGGAGCATGTTGAACAACACCGAGGAGAAGCTAGCCCAAGTCATCTTTGATCCCATATAGTAATTCTGGTTGAGCACTTTCCTGAAACATTGGCACAATTGTTGCTAATCATCTCTTAAACAAAGTGACAAAGCATTAAAGAATGAAAGATCGATTGGCATGTATGTTAATCAATTTTCACAAAGGTAATCTTTCACAGTTGTAGGAGGATTAGTGCTAAAATACATAAGGTACGACTGCTAATCATTCTACATAGAAAAATCAAATGCACTACTATGCAACCAAACAAAGCATTGGGACACATACTCTAGTAGTGCCAACACCATTATCTTCAAAAAGCATTAGATGGTCATGTTTGACCTTGTATTATAGTTGTAAGTATGATCAGTCAATCACCAACATGTAAAAAAAGATAATGGATAGCTAAATAAGCAATATGTATGTTATGGGATATTTATATGCAGTGGGTTACTATGTCATCTGCTGGCTGCAACTGGCGGGGGCATATTTTATGTTGTTGCCTCTTACTCAGCATGCATGCTAGTTATTTCTAGGCCAACTGCCTTGGGCTAAGTGACTCTAGGCATGAATATGTAATTAAGCTGTATGGATATAGAACATATTTGAAAGGTGTGCACATAACAAGCAAGTTGCAACCACTACCTGGATCTAAAGAGCTTCAAAGGTTTAGGAAAATCATATATGGTACCTAAGAACAATGTTGAATTATTGAATCCTAAGCTCTCTGCAAACTAGCTAGTTAATTCACCCTTTATTTCCCTAAGGTCCACGAATGTAGTCCCAAGGTTTTTTTTTTCTCAGTGATCTTTCTCATTCATCCCTCATGTTGATCCTACTCCACAACATAATGAAATCACGTGGACATTCTATATATTGTAAATATACTTGAAGTAGTAAGTGAAAGAACACATAAATAAGAATCGGGTATATTACTAGGTGACAACAAAGCCATAGTGAGTTATAAACCTCTCAAAGTAGAAGGCAAAGAGTGCCATGAAAATAGTGGCAATGATGTTCCAATACACTACTAGCAGAAAGTGTTGCGTCCCCTTCTTGAAAGGGGAGTCCACAATGACAAACATCATGACAAAGTCCAAACTCGAGGAAGATCATAGCCAGGTACAAATTAAACATCTTGATCAACTCACAGAAATACATTGATCTAGCTAGGGTTACATAAGTGGACTGTTAAAGAATACTTGATAGTGATATGAATATCAAGATGGAAGAATATGAAGAAACCTTAAATATCAAACTTAACCATACCATTGTTTCAATAATCACAAGAATGATATTGAGTATGAGAACAAAATCTACAACATAGCCAAATGTAGCAGTCTGAATAAAAGCTTTTAATCATTTGCATGGACTGAATGGTAGAATGATGGATGATACTTAAACCAAGAAGCTTATAGGAAGTTCTAAAAATAAGTGAAAAAAAAACAAATCAACCATTTGAAGTAGGAGTGTGAATACAAAGTTGAATATTATCGAATGTCTAACTTACAAAGGGCTCATTCTAAAACTTCAATGCAATGACATTGTAGAGATCTGCAAAGTCTTTCATATTTATCTACAAAAAATTAGGAATCTAGATATGTAACATGACCTTAAAAAATTGGTTCATAATGGTAAATTAAAACAATCAAGGTTAATAGAATGTATGATCCTATGTGAAAGGCAAGTTCTCAATTCACTCAAATTCATGTGTGCCTATATGTTTAGGCTCAAGCTACCATAGAATAGCTTATCTAGAGTAGGGATAGCAATACCATGTAAAATGCCAACCAAAAATCTACTCTCATTAACTGCAAAGCATCAATTGGATAAGTCCACATGTCCATGATTTTGTTCAGGTTTTCTTGTTCACAACTAGGTTTTGATGTTACTAACCACAAAAAACACTTATTCATGAAATGACTAGTAAACAATAAATGAAGATTAACTTTTTGGTAAAATTACATGTATCAACTGATTCCTATGACGAGTTTTAACCCAAGATAAAGCAACTCATATCATACTGTAGGTATGTACAATATCCAATTCCTTACATTATAGTCCATATGAAGTAGCATTTCCTTTAATTGCTTGTGTAGGTTATGTATACAAATGTTTTGTAAAGGGCATGTTTGAGGCCTTGAATGTTACTCAAACAAGAAATGTTGCAAATCCACCCCTAGTCAAAACAAATACAAGAATACAAACATTTTACCAATTATGTTTGATGAATCTCCTAGAAGAATTAATATGGCTAGAGAGCATAATAATAATTTTTTTCTAGAACATGGCATGGGTAGGACACATGATACGTTCTCCTTATTTAGAGTAGTTGATGTTCTTATTTAAGCCATCTACACAAGCAAAAGGATACATGACGTTCAAGAATACTTAAATCTCAAGCTCGGACGATTCATGCTTTGTTGCGAGGAAATGGGATCTGAATAAATAATTGTAGTTTGTATATTATTTGATGATAAAGAAGTAGAGAACACAAGCATTTAGGATACAATAAGCTAGATCAACAACGATCTCCCAGATATTAGATTACTAGTATCATGTTGATGGACACGTTAGTTTTCTTAACAATGGCATTTCATTAAAGAAATAGCATCCTAGCTACATACTAAATCTAAAATTGTTTGGAGCATACCTTATCCTGCAAAGAGCATTGGGGTTCTAAGTCATCCGTATCAATAGTTGATTACAGAGGATAAAGACCAAAGAATAACAACTGAAGTCGCCTGAATATCTACACACTCTCATGTCTGGAGACAAAAAAAAGTAGAACATGAATAGATTTGAACACAGGAAAGTAGTAAAAATGCAGCAGATATGCACCTAGTTGCTTTCTGTCCTTACCATCCCCTTATACTCACCATGTACTCTTGATACAGATGCTAGCTCCACAAATAACAACACCAATTACGGAGGGTAACTAGCATCACAGAGGCAAATTCTATGACTACTTCTGGACTCATAATGCATACATGATACCTTGCGTGTCCACACCTTCATCAAGATCTATGTTATGGGCTACTCTTAAAAAAGAATCAGTAGTGTGACTTCATAGTGATATGAATTTGCCAAGGATGATGACTGAGAGGATGATGGAAGTGACTGTCCTGATGGGATAACCATTGCCATAATAAACACACCTACGAAAGAATCATAATACAAAAGGGGAAACAAATCAAGGAACTGGTAGATTCTAAGGATGGAAGTCAAGCATTTGTTTGCATAGTATATTTCTCTAGACTTTCTCATATATCATAGTTGAGAGAAAGATAATAAAGGTATAATGGCTCACATTAGAAAATGTGTGCTTACATTCAAAATGTGTATTAGAGGTTTTCTCCAAAAATTCACGTGGCATCCTCGGAAGGAAATGTCCTTGGTGAAGCAAAACCTCTCTAGGTCTGCAGTAGAGATCATGGTAAGTTAGATCTTGTTTGTCTAACTTAGATTAACTTTAAACATATTATAATATCAAGAACTAGTATAGAACTGTATTAATGTCAAGACTATGAGAAGATAGTCAAACCAATTATAAACCCAATCATCAGTGGTACCCTACTTGACTGACAAATCCAATGTAATGGTTGACATCATAGAGGAAAAAAGAAAAATGTACTAATAAGTAGTAGGGTTACCGTGACAAAAAGGTACTTTGTTGTCTTTGTCTCCCTCTCCCACTCCTTCCACTTTCACATCTACTTATACATACATTTCTCAAAATCTTCAGGTGTGTAGATAAAAAGTCAGCAGTGGCAATGTCCCCAAGATTTGTACCAACAGGATTGAGGAGGAATTCTATTTCCCAAGATTTATATACAAGATGAACACAAATTGTCCTTCTCTTCCAAGGAGCAAGGACATCCAAAGTATCATTAATACCATGCCAGTAAACCAAATAGGACATGTATCAAATGTTAGATAATGACACATTCAACAATCAAGAAATAAGCCACTAAACCATTATAGTAACAATAGTGCAATGAAATGTCTGAAAACTATCTATTCATTAGATATATCACTAACAAATAATGCATGATCATCGATAAGTTACATATAAATATGGAAATGTCTAACTATCATGTCCTTCAACTATATCCACTATGTCTAAAACATGAAATGATGGATGAAAAATATTTTTTTATTAAATTTCTAAGAATTAAGAAGAATCTTCATTTTGTGAAGAAGCAAAAGCATGCAACATGCGTCAAAACTGGCCCTACAAACTAAGAAAACAAAGATACATTATTTTTTTTGCAATGTTTATTCCTAAACACAATTTGTTATATGAAAGCATGAAATAGTCATTTACCGATCTATTGAGCATTTTTTGACATAGTGCATCCCTTCTTTCCATCACATGCCTCTTGACAAGTTTTTTCTCTTAGTGATATGAAAATAAAATTGAGTAGGATATAGATATAATCAACATATAGATGGTGTACAAGTTATACTAGTGTCACTATTGTAGCTTTAGCTTCAACAACCTCTTTGTCCTTATCTTCCAATTTTCTGGTCTTATCTTCTAGTTGTTGTCGAAGATTTATGACAGCTGAGTGTAGAGCTAGTTTGCCTTTCTAGTTCTTCAAATCTCTATGGGAAACTCTAGCACCGTAGCCCCTTTCATACCCTCTATGGTGTGGGCCATGAATGTCATCCAAAATAGATCCAAACTCTATTGGACCTTGTGTCTGGTCAACTCCTCTTTCCACGCATGAATGCGCAATTTGCCTCTAATATACCAAAAAAGTAAATGATAATGGATCAAATACTTGAAAGTTATTTAAGAAACATATGTTATTTATTAACACTTACAAGTAAAACTTCTATCCTCTCATTTGGAAAGTTGTCATTCTGATTCACATGAGCATCAAAATATGCCTTATATTATGTATGTTGTTCTCCATTTTTTTGCTTCTAAACATTTTACATACGGTAAATCAATGAGAATATGTTAAGTCTGGTTAAATCTAAATGAAAACATCCTAGAAAAGAATACTAATAATGTCTTACCAATTTGTGTCGAAGGGTTGCAATCAAAATAGGTCCACCAGTATATGTGTCTCCCGCTACACTTTGACTAGCCTTGTTTTTAGTTGCTAGAAGCTAAAATGTTTAAAATTAGTCATGACATTTTTGTGTTTATATGAAATATATATGTAACAATGTAACCTCACCTTAGTTTCTTCTTTCTCCCAATAACATAACAACTCTACTCATGAGCATCAGAAACCCTCTTGTCCATGCACATTTCAGGTTGTTCCTCAAAGGAATTGTCAACATGATAATACCTTTGCTTTAATTTGAACCTCCATGATCTAATATCTCATTGGACTCTATTATTTCACCATGAAACAACTCCATCCAGGGGAGCTTTGGTATTCCCATCATCAATTACAAATTCATAATCATCCTACTCAAAAGTTTACAGAATAATATATAAATGGCATCAACTCAAACTACAATCATTAGTGATATTGAAATTAGATATGTTGCATACATTTATGGAAGCTAGCATATTCACAAAACTTGTCTCATACTTTTTTCCCCAAGTTTCAACAATAGGAAAATACTTTATGCACCGAGCATGTATGCCTATCCATGCTACTAGCTTGAAAGTGTTATCTCCTATAGGAATTCCCAAGTCCTTACAAACAACACATTTCCATTTTCCCCCTTTCTTGGTGAAACAAATTTGTATGTTGTGCATACCCTTCTTTTTTTCTGGGCCAATTCTAAAATATTAACAATTTCAATTGCAAACGACAAGTATTTTTATTTCAATTTAGTTGAAATGCACAACCCGCTTCACATTTTAGTTGTTGTTGATTTACTTTATTAGTTGTGAATTTTTCTTCGACATGCAATTCGTCTTCAAGATTATCATCATCCTTTTAAATTATAAACAAGTTGAAAACAAAAATAGGTGAGATACGAAAAAGACCCAGGCATTCACCTAGGACCAAAAAAGAACTACAAACTTGGGAATTAACCACCACCCTTCCTTTGTGGACTAGTGGCACCTAGGTGAGAACCTTGATAAAACAAAAGAAAAGAACGTTACCTCCAACATGATCTTTTGAAATGCCATGGAAAAACAACCCATCTTCATTTTCTTCACATTCTACCACCGGAGATAATGACTCACCTAAAAAAAAGTTCCTTGAACATTTAAGTGGTGATCAAAATATTAAATTTACAATGACCTTTAGAATGAGAGATGATCATATAAATTATAACATACAAATAGACACATAACTCACTTATATTTTCATGTGGATTATAGTCATGTGTATCATCATCACTCATATCAAAGGTTGAGGGAGATTCACACATTTCTCCATATTCTTTAATCTCTTCTGGGGTACTTGATACCCTCTTAGCTCTTTTTGGTGAAGATTTCCCATACACATATTCAATAATATGCATTAATGTGAGGAAATAGTTCTATAAAATACAAAATCAAATGAGTGGTTATGTGTATTTAATATCAAAATACCTAAAACAACAGTCAATGAATTTGCACCATGATCCTCTGAATAGACTTCTTTTTTTTACTTTGTTGCATTCTTGTCTTGGCACTATTTAAGGCTGACTTCACAAGCACAGACTTACCTGAACACCAAATCGATTGGGTGGGTGGGCTCATTAATTAGAATAATACATAATTAGTTGTACTAGAAGATGCACCATAGTTCGAAGAAATAGTACCACGTTGCATGGACTTCCTCTTTTGATTTAAATGCATGATTGCTTTGACATTACTTGGAGCAGCTTCCCCATGCACAGACTTTTCTAGACACATTAAATATTCCACATATAGTAGGAAGGAATAAGTTCTATAAAGCACAAAATAAAATAGGTGGGTCGTCATCAAGAATATCTTCATCTTCTTTCATTATAAACATGTTAAAAACAAAAATAGGTGAGATAGAAAAAAGACCCAAGCATCCACTTAGGACACAAAAAGGAACTAGACACTTGGGATTTAACCACCATCCTCCCTTTAAGGACTAATGGCACCTAGGTGTGTTCCTTGATAAAAAGGAATGTTACATCCAACATGATCCTTTGAATTTCCATGTACAGACAACCCATCTTCATTTACTCTGCATTCTACCACTGGAGCTATGGAATCACCTAAAAAAAGAAGTTCCTTGAACATTTAAGTCATAATCAAGATATTAAATATGCAATGACCTTTAAAACGAGAGATAATCATAGAAATTATCACATACAAGTAGACACAACTCACTTAGATTTTTGTGTGGATGATAGTCACGTGTATCATCATCACTCATATCAAAGCCTAAGGGAGATTCACACATTTCTTCATATTCTTCAATCTCTTTTGGGGTAATGGATACCCTCTTGGCTCTTTTGGGAGAAAATTTCCCATACACAGGCTTACCTAAATATATTCAATAATACACCTTAATGTAAGGAAACATTTCTATAAAATAAAAAATACAAAATCAAATTAGTGGTTGTGTATTTAATATCAAAATTCCTAAAACATCAGTCAATGGAGTTGCATCGTGATCCTCTACATCATTCTGAATTACTTCCTTTTTTTATTTTATTACATTCTTATCTTTGCACTATTTAAGGTTGACTTCACAAGAACAGACTTACCTATACACAAAATAGATTCGATGGGTGGGTTTATTAATCAGAAAAATACTCAATTTGTTGTACCTGAAGATGCACCATGGTCTAAAGCAACCATACCACTTTGCATGGACTTCCTCTTCTGAAGATGCACCATGCTTGCTTTGACATTTCTTGGGGCAGATTTCCCGTGCACTGAATTATCTAAACACATTAAATATTGCACATATAGTAGAAAGTGCAAAAGTTCTATACAGCACAAAATAGAATAGGTGGGTGGGTGTATTATAAATAAAAAACCTAAAATAGTAGTCCGTCGAGTCGGGTCACGGTTTGAGGCTTGAAGATCATGTTGAATGGACTTTGTTTTTCTAATTTGATGCATGTTTCCCTTGGTCATGCTTGGGGAAGAATTTCCATAGATGGGCTTACCTAAACGTAACAATATCGTGCATTAGTAAAAGAAAAAAAAATCAATTATGGAGAACACATAATAGAATGTTATTAATCAGTAGAATATGACATACCACAATCTTGGATTTTGTTAAATGTTTCAGCAATTGGCATATCTTCATCCAAAATATTAGAGCTTGATGGCCTTTTTGTTCCTAATCATGCTAAAATAAGTTATATATTGTGATAGACTATAGACATACACTTGCTGACAAAAATATTACTTGAATTGATCTCGCTCAAGCATTCCTCAAATGGATCCTTTTCAAAGGTTGCAAAGATTTTTTTTCTATTTATGACCACATTTTTTGTAGGAAGAGACAATGAGAGTTTCTCTATTTGACAACATAATAAAAATGATAGGACAAGGATCAGAAATAATTTGATGAGATGCACAACATGCAGAAACTAAACCAAACTCAATAAAAACATGTGATTCACATTTTAAATGTAAAGAATGATTGTTGCACTGAAGAAACAAGAGCATAACCTAGAAAACACATTGATTTATACCTAATTTTGATTTGGAACAAATATTAGATGGCATTTTGCTCATGGTTTCACCATGCATTTCAAGATTTGAAGCTGATAGCAACATTAACAAAAGTTAAATATTAAAAAAGGTAAAGTGAAATCAAATAAATTTGTATTTTCACTAACTCTATTTTCTAAATGTGCCTTCAACATCCTGATTTTGCTTTCCTGATATTTTATTAATGGACTTGTACATTGGTTTAGGAGGCATGACTCTATAAATAAAATATAAAACAATCATTTCTGATATTAATGTATGAATTACATAATTCACCTATCCTTAAAAATAAAATAATTATATAACATGCACATTATTAAATTAATCATACCTCTGATCTCTTCCTCTTTTTAGGTTGTAAAATTTCTTTGACTACATTTTCATGCACTTCTACTTTCTTAGGTATATCACACCTAGTCCATGTGACATCATTGACACCATCTAATCCACAATGAAGAAGTGGCTCGTAACTTCTACCCAAGTGTTCATTTTTTTTGTTCATCGACGTGCTAATGTTTAGTATAAACATTTCTAGGTTTCCAATGATAGTTGTACTCCAATTCCCATCTACATGATCCCTCAAATAATATACTTGTTCTAGGAAAATATA
Source organism: Alisma plantago-aquatica (assembly GCA_963693085.1). NCBI lineage: Eukaryota > Viridiplantae > Streptophyta > Magnoliopsida > Alismatales > Alismataceae > Alisma > Alisma plantago-aquatica. Next base: position 693,596,822 of record OY856413.1, read on the forward strand.
TGGTTCATCTTCAAAGCTCCTCTTACTTGTGTCAACAATGTTAAAATCATCAACTAAAAACCCTTCCTCATCATTACTATACCAAGAGCATTTGAAAAGATAGTAAGGATTCATTCTATGGTAGTGGATCTCAAGAATGTCATCTAAAAACCCATAATACACTTAAGCATTAGGACCATATGTAGAAATGCCACTATTTTGTGTGACACGATTTCTATCTACATCTTAACAATCAAACTTGTAGCCATTCACAAAATAGCTTTTATAGGAATAAACACCTATATTAGGAGGTCTAGACAAGTGTGGGATAGGTTTAGGAAGTGCAACAAAATTCTTCAAAGAAATAACCTAGACAATATAAACAAAACTAAGAAATGTGTAAGAATAAGCAATATGTTGATATCAAACAAATCTTTTATCTTCCATGATCTTCAAACCAGCTTACAAATGTTTGGTGGTGATGCAGTTGTAACATGAAATTATCCCAATCAGGGTGTTGGCACCTCAAATAATCATTGTGTGTCCTATTCATATACATGTAAAATTAGACTATATAAGTCCAATGTAAGGTTTAGTTAAAATTAACTAACTTAATACTTACTTCACATAAGGCTGAACTTCCTCAGTATTAAGTAAGATGAAATGTTGAGCTTGATGAAGTTATTCTTGAGTAATGGTCACAATAAATGATGCACCTAGCAACCATCTTGGTACCTTATAGGTTTGTGTCACTTGGTTTCAACGTCATGCAAGTATCTATCATAGAATATGCTTTCTTCCTAAACTAAGTATCCCTTAGCAATCCAACCTTCTGGTTCTCTTATTATGAATGTAGTTTTTTAATGTATATAGATATCTTTCAATTGGGTGCATCCATCTAAATTGGACTGGTCCAGAAAATTTTGCTTCAGTTGCAAAATGTATAGCTAAATGAACCATGAGTCAAAAAATGTAGGAGGAAAAATCTTTTCGAGTGTGCACATTATCATAGGAACTTTCTGTTATAACTCTTTCATTTTCTCAACATTTATGACCCTTACACATAATTGTTTGAAGAAAACACAAAATTTTGTATAACTTTTCTAACAGGCTTTGCCAATGCTTTTATTATAGCTATAGGAAGAAGATGATGTTGCATTATGAGGATCCAAGGCCCATATCATGATAGTTCCTTGTCACAATAAGTTCATGAAAATGCTTCTATGAGGAGTCACGTCTCATATCATGACTATGTCCTCTCACAATAAGTGTCTCAAAATGCATATGCAGGGAGTTGGGACCCATATCCTAATAGTGTCCTCTCACATCAAGTTCTTGAAAATATATATATGTGAGGAACTATGACCCGTATCCTGTGAATGTACTCTCACAACATGTCCCCAAAAATGCATTTATGAGTAACCAGTACCCATATAATGACAGTGTCCTCTCACAATAAGTCCACAGAAATTCTTCTTTGAGGATCTAGAACCCATATCATGACAATGTCCTCTCACAACAAGTCCCTAGTAATGCTTTGATCAGAGTCGTGTATAAATTTAAACAGTCATAAATGATACATGTATGAGTTTTGAGACAATCAAAGCACAATCAGTTGGGTGCTTGCAGTAGCCACCGCCCATTTGCAGCAATTGTTGTTGGGGTGGGTGGTTTTGAAAATGGATTTTGGAGGTTCCATGGCTCATATAGTGCATTGTCCTCTCACTGTTGTCCTTGAAAATGCATTTGGGAGGTGTCAGGGCTCATTCATGACAAATGTCATCTCATAAAAAGTCCATCATAATGTATCTAGGAGGATCCACGACCCATATCATGACATTATCCTCTCACAACAAGTCCATGAAAATGCAGTAGGGATAACCTAGAGCTGATATCTTGACAGTGTCCTCTAACAAAAAGTCCCTCATAATGCATTTGGATGGAGTTGGGGCCCATATAATGATAGTGTCATCTCACATAAAATCCCTAAGACTGCACTTTGGAGGTGTGAGGGTATGTCATTGTCCTCTCACAATAAATAAGATTGTTTACCTCATAATGTTCATAAAAGAAATGTGTTTGAGTTTGGCAATGATTGTTATGTGACAATTAGGACACTCACTTGTGGTACTTATGATGATTGTTGCCCTGTATTTTAGAACTTGTGACACCATGAAAATTGACATATATATGCATATATATCAAAAAGAAGAAGAAGAAGAAGAAGGAGAATGAGAAGAAGAAGAAGAAGAAGAAGAAGATGATGATGATGATGATGATGACGACGATGATGACGACGATAAAGGATCTAGAATTTCAATTGCAATACTTGCTTGTGAGGCTTGCATCACTCTCTTATTGGGCCAACAACACTAGCTTGTGGTTCTTGCAACTCCCTTTTGAGGACTTGCAACATTCTCTAGTTGGGTTAGCTCTCGCTTGTTGGGATGATATCTCTTGCATGTAGTACTTGCAAAACTTGCTTGTGGGGATTGCAACGCTCGCTTGTAGGTCTTATAGTACTCACTTGCGGGCCTTGCATCTTTTGCTAGCTGGGCTTGTAACACTCTCTTATGGGGCCTACATGTCTCATATGTGGGGATTGAAGTTCTTGCTTGTTTGGCTTGAAACAATCACCACGTCCCATATCATGACAATGTTCTCTCACAGAAACTCATTGAAAATGTATTTGTGAGGAGTCAATCCCACATAACGTGTGTGTCCTCTCACAATAACTCCTTGGAAATGCAGTTGTGAGGAGCCATGGCCTATATCGTGACACTGTTCTCTCACATGAAGTCACTAGAAATGCATTTTTCAGGTGCCATCACTAACACCAGTTTTCTACCAAAACCTAAGTGGGCGTCACTAGAGATAAGCAGCTACATCGTCGATTTTTTGTGGATGCAGAAACTGTGGACTAAGTCCTAGCCCCAATTTCTATGATTAAAGAAACCAACATAGCAAGCAACTGCATCATCGGTTGTTGGTGTTGAAACTGATGTTGTGATGCTAAACCATGTAACATATTCAATTGATAAAGGTTTTTGTGTTGTCAGTTATATGTATAAACTGACGTTGAAAGCCAATTGGTACCACGATCATGCTACCTAACACATCAAATCCTTAAGACGTGTATATATGTATCATCCTCTTAACTATTCATAAAAGGACATGTATGAGTTTGGGAACAATTTGGATCATGGTTGGTCAGGTGCTTGCAAAAGCTATCATTCATTTGTAGGAAATTCTACTAGGAAAATGCAATGTGAAGGAAAGTTTTTAGATGTTACATATGCATCAACTCATCACAACGCAAGCCATCTATATATTCACTACTACAGAAATAGCGTTCAGTGTCGCTTTTCTGGGCGTCGGTTATTTCGGACAATCGACGCCTATAATATTCGGCGTCGGTTATTTATACAAACCGACGCCTATATTCGAAGACCATCCAGACACGGGTACCGCTTTGTATTCAGCGTCGGCTGAGTGTAACCAACCGACGCCTAAAGGCGCCTGCGAAATCCAATTTTTGAGCGAAAAAAATCTGGGTCACATACAACGTCGGTTGTTTAACAATTCACCGACGCCTATGTGAAATGAAATTTTGCGCGAAAAGTTCCACTTTCGGTGTCGGTTATCCTTGGATAACCGACGCTGATAATAGTTCCCGCCAATTAATTTGGGGTAAAGATTGTCTAATTGGACGTCGGTTATTACGATCAACCGACGCTGAAGATAATAGGCGTCGGTTGTCCTAGATAACCGATGCCGTTGACCAACTTAATAGAGGCCCGATCACCCGACTCTTCCCCCTTTCTTCCTATTTCATCGATTCTCCTGCATGTGCGCTGCTCGTCGCCGCTCTCCCAAAATCACCGCCTAGTGCTTGGTGCCTGCTGCTTCTCGCTCGCCGCCGACGATCCATGCTGCTGCTCTGCGTCGCCGCCGCCGCCCGCCGCCTTCCTCCTTGCGCCGCCGCCGCCCGCTCCTTCCTCCCTGCTCACGCCCTACTGTGGCATTGTCTTGTTGCTTGCCTCCGCTGCTCACAAGGTATTAGCCGTAGCACCTTCTTCCTTGTCTTCTTCCTTGCCACCCGCTGCTCTGCTCTGCTTGCTGCTCTGCTCTGCTCTGCTCTGCTTGCTGTTCTACTTCTTTCACTGAGAACTGAGAAGAATGGCCTACCACGGCCGTGTTTGATTTGATTTAAATCCTAATTTGATTTAAACTTGTCCATTCTAGCATCCTAATTTGATTTGATTAAACACTAACATTGATGAAACCCTAACATCAATTGTGATGAAAGCCTAACATGTACATATCTATTATTGTGTTTGTTGGCCTAGAAACCCATCCAAGATTGACTCATTAGGAGTAAATCTTGGATAGTCCCCGGTTTGGGACTGTTCTTAAACACCTAATCTCACTTAGGATGTAAGTGTATAATGTGTATTGGGTTTTCGAGAAAATTTCGGTAGCATTTCCCCGTTTGTTCTCTAAGTACATATGTACTTAGAGAACAGCGGGGAAATGTTGTCGAAATTTTCTCGAAAACCCAATACACATTATACACTTACTAGTGAGATTAGGTGTTCAAGGATGGGATAGGTGGTACACATTTATTATATATAAGAATGACATCACATGTGTTTGTTGGCCTAGAAAGTGAACAATCATTGTTCTTTATATTACTTGTACATTGGTATAAATTAGAATGAACAATCACTAAATTATATACTGTTTGTATGGAGTCTGGCTTCATTGTAGATATCTATTATTGTGTTTGTTGACCTAGAAACCCGTCCAAGATTGACTCATTAGGAGTAAATCTTGGATAGTCCCCGGTTTGGGACTGTTCTTGAACACCTAATCTCACTTATGATGTAAGTATATAATGTGTATTGGGTTTTCGAGAAAATTTCGGTAGCATTTCCCCGTTTGTTCTCTAAGTACATATGTACTTAGAGAACAGCGGGGAAATGCTGCTGAAATTTTCTTGAAAACCCAATACACATTATACACTTACTAGTGAGATTAGGTGTTCAAGGATGGTATAGGTGGTACACATTTATTATATATAAGAATGACATCACATGTGTTTGTTGGCCTAGAAAGTGAACAATCATTGTTCTTTATATTACTTGTACATTGTGTTAACTTACCAATTTCTGTTGATGGTGATTAGCGGGAGCTGCACGAGCAGCGGAAACAAGGCACGTTCATCCCTCAGGGCACAAGGGATGAATTGACAGTTGCTCTAGGTAACCCAGAGCATCCTAGACGTGTTAGGGGTGCATGCGCTGGTGTGGGCATCAAAGCATTCTTTGGGCCATCCCAGCGCAAACCCAGAGTGGGACTTTCTCAAGAAGAGGTAACCTATTCTTTTTTTAGAATGTTACTGCAAAAGGAAATTCAATAATAAGAAGATAATGTTTCTTTTATCCATGTATAGGAGAATAAGAGAGTTGAGGATATAGTTGCTAAGAAGGTCAACGATGTAGTTGCTGAGAAGGTCAAGGAAGAATTGCTGCAGTGGCAGGCATCTCAGGCTTCCAATAAGCCTATGGTGACCCACTCTTCTCCTGATGCACATACTGCGAGTAATCCTGGAGACCCATCGCCTAACACGTCTGCTGTAAGTATTGTTTATGACATTGTAGCTAGTCTTTTCAAGATGATATGTTTTTAAGATGATATGTATATATGTATAACATTCTTTACGTAAATTTGTAGGCATTGAAGCCATGCCGCTTAAGAATACAAGACTATGTTGTTGCAGAGGCGTAGGCTTACCCGTCCCTTCCTGGGGAAAGGTTTCATGGGACTCCAATGCCACATGGCTACGTTCGTATGGGCCCATTACGTGTGTTACCCAATTGGAGGGAAGCTACATTGCCATATCCCCACCCGAATATTGATACACTTACTGAGGCAGAAGGCGGGGTCATATTGTGGCCCAAAGCAGATGTCGTCTACACTACTGAAATTGTAAGATAAATTTACATTGATTTAGACTGTTAATGTGTATATATGATGTCAACTGATCTGAAATTATATATACAGGTTAAAAAGAAGACACCAGGAGCACCTAGGCCTCCACGTACACTTCCCGCATTACCAACTTGGGTTCCAACTGACCTAACATACCCATTAGGTCCTGCTTGTAGGGGAATGGCATGTTGGCTACGGGCACATAATATACATTGCCCGATAATTGTTTCTTTAGATGCAGATTATGCATGTCAATCATACGATAACTCTTTATTTATACAAGATATTATTGAGCTGTTTATGTATGATTGGCTGAATACATCAATGATAGAGACATGGATAAGGTGAGATCTTGTTTATACATCCATATACCTTGTGTAAGATCCGGTGATCTGGTTTCTTATATATTAATGCATACGTAATACATGTTTTGCAGCTACTTAGTCGAAGATCATTGCAAACAATTTGCATTTGATCATGTGGGATTTTTGATTCCATCATTGATTAGTATGGTAGCTAAAGACCCTGATAATGTTCAACAATACTGTATAGATGCTTTTACAATTTTTGGTCAGCAAAAGAAGATGATAATAATAGCTCCATTCAATGTCAAGTAAGTTTACTTTATTTATAATTTGGACTTTAGAAAATTCCATTTTTATTGTGCATTTTGAGTTATTAATTGTTAACTTTTTATCTCTAGCGGTAAACATTGGGAGCTACTAGTTATTGTCCCCGGGACGTTCACTGTTTATTATCTAGATCCCACGGGAAGTACATTAAACACTAAAATTGGACACGTAATGAGAATGCCATTATTCTGGTGAGAAATATTTCATTTTTATATCTGTTAACATATGTTATTACATTACTATTTACTTATGTAATTTACTGTGTTATATTAACATGTAGGGGTTTAGATGCATTCAAAAAGGCTGGAGGAACGGTCCCAAGGAAAAAGAACCAGCCAATAAATTGGGAGAACGTACAAGTAAGTTCCCGACTCCAATGTATATATTATTGATGTGAATTGTGCTTAGTTGTATTATTTTGTATGTTTCAATTTATAGTGCGCTACACAAGACAATGGCTGGGCATGCACATACTATGTGATGCAATTTATGCGGATGATTATCAAACATGCCGCATTGGACATCGATACCATACATGAGGTATTATATATAGTCTCATTAGTTAGTATGAAATATATCAATCTTATTTTTATATTATTACTTATATATATACATCATTCTCTTTGCAGGTGTTTAAAACTAACAACACTACAGGTAAACGCTTAAAAAATATACATGCTCCATATACGATGGAAGCATTAAATGAAATAAGAGAAGAATGGGCAAAAGCCATACAAGCAGTGGTAACTGTAAGATATAATTGGGATGTTGATAGCGATAATGAATGATACTTTGTAAATAAATATTTCTGAATGTTAATACATGTATTTGAATGTTTCTATATGTGTGAATGTGAGAATTGAATTGATGTCTGAATGTATCTACTTGTGTGAAATTTTCCTTGGGACTTTTACAGGTTTGTGGCCTGTTTGTAGGCTGATATCAATGGATGTCGTAAACCTGCAGTTCAGAAAACTGAACTGCAGGTTCTCATCCTGCTGACCAGCCACAGCAGGCCTGCAAACTGATATGAAAAAAAAATTAGATATAGGCGTCGGTTATTTACAGAAAATCGTCAGCAAAGACCTACATCGTTGGTTATTGGATAAAAACCGACGCCTAATAGTACAAACAACCCAACCGTGCAGGAAAGCACGGCCGTGGTGGAAAAGGCGTCGGTTATTCATATAAAACCGACGCCTATAGTACTAAATACGGCCGTGCAGGGAAGCACGGCCGTGTCGTCTTGAAGTATGGCATCGGTTTTTTATAGAAAACCGATGCCAAAAGGGTTCGCGCCACAGAAAACAGCGTCATCTAGGACTCTTTCTGTGTCGGTTACCAAGTAAACACCGACGCTATAGTCCATATAGGCGTCGGTCTTTTAGTAGATAACCGACGCAGAATGTGTCCTAGATGATGCCGTTTTCTGTGGCGTGAACCATTTTGGCGTCGGTTATCTACTAAAAGACCGACGCCTATATGTTAAATAGGCGTCGGTTAAAAAACCGACGCCGAAGTGTTCGACCTTTAGCGGCGCCCACATAGGCGTCGCTCAGAAACCGACGCCAAAGGGGGTTAAACAACCGACGCCAAAGGCTGTTTCTGTAGTAGTGATTCAAGGTGTAAAACCGTCTCTTTTATGATAATTCTAAGGTTATGAGAGGAAATTATCATTATTTGGGCCTTTTTCTCCTCGCAAATGCATTTCTAAGGACTTATTGTGGGAGGACATTGTCAAATATGGGTCTCGACTCCTCCCAAAAGCATTATCAGGGACTTGTTATGATAAGGCATGGTCATGATATGGGTTTTGGATCCTCCCAATTCATTTCAAAAACTTTTTGTGAGAGGATACTATCATGATATGGGCCCTAGCTCCTCCCAAAAATATATCCAAGGACTTGCTATGAGAGAAAATTATCATGAAATGGGCCTTATATCCTTAAAAATGCTTAGTCAAAGACTTTCTGTGAGAAAACCATGTCATGATATGGGCCTTGGTTCCTCGCAAATGCATTTTAGGGACTTTTTGTGAAAGGACGCTTTCATTATACGTGCACTGACTCCTCTCAAATGTATTTTTTTGGAACTTGCTGTGAAAGGACACTCCCATGGTATGGGCCTTATCTCATCCCAAATATATTTTTGGGAACTTGTAGTGAGATAACACTATCATGAGAGGACACTCTTATGATTAGGACCTTGGCTCGTCTGAAATTTTGGTGGAGTTGGGTCTCATATCATGAAAATGGCCTCTCACAACAAGTCCCTAAAAATACATTTGGGAGGTGTCAAGGCCCATATCATGACACTATCCTCTCACAACAACTCCATGAAAATGCAATAAATAGGTACTTTGAAGGATGTTGTGAAACTTTTTTGATTCCCATGATTTTCTATACATAAATCACACAATAACATACCCTTATACCTAAATTTAATATTTGAAAATTAATATGAAATGGCTTGCAACACTCACTTGTGGGTCTTGTATCACTCACTTGCAAGTTCTTGCTAGTCTCACTAGCTGTGCTTACATCACTTACTTGTGGATCTTAAAGTTTTCACTTGCTTGGCTTGTAACACTTGTCACGACCCATATCATGACAATGTCATCTCACAACAACTACATGAAAATGCATTTGCAAGGAGTCAGATGCTTGTGGCGGGCACCGCCTATTTGTAGTAATTTTTGCTTGGGGTGTGTGATCTACACAAGATGCTACCAAGTTGAAATATATTTGCAAGGATCCAGGGCCAATATCATGACAGTGTCCTATCCCAGCAAGTATACAAAAATACTTCTGGGAGGAGCTAGAGCCCATATCATGATAATGTTCTCTCAGAGGAAATCCCTAGAATTGCTTAGATGGATACATGTATGAGTTTGGGGTGATATGAGCATGGTCAGTTGAGTGTTTATAGTAGTCATTGCTCATTCACAACAGTTTTTGATGTGGTGGGTGGTCAACGTAAGTCATCGTTAAGGAGCAATTTGCCAATATTGCTTTCTGAATTTTTTTGGGAATGATTTAGAATTACTCACGGTAGGAATTTTTCTTACACATCACCTTTATAAATTATCAAATAAATATATTCATACGTCCTCAGAAAAATGCATATGGTAGGAGCCATGACCCATATCATGACATTTTCCTCTCACAACAAGTCCATTGAAATACATGTATATGGAGTTGTGGCCCATGTCAAACAGGTCTTTCATTGAGTCCCTGAAAAGTCATTTGTGAGGATATGGAGCCCATTTCATTAGAATGTCCTCTTAGATAAATTCCCACAAAATGATTTTTTGAGGACTTAGAGCCTATATCATGACATTATCATCTCATAGCAAGTCCATTAAAATGCATCTATGAGGAGTTGTAGCACATAGCAGACAATTTTCTCTTTCATCAAGTCCCTAAGAATTCATTTGTGAGGAGATAGCATCCATTTCATTCAAATTTCCTCTCACATCAAGTCCTACAAAATGTATTTTCAAGGATCCATGGCCCATATCATAGCAGCATCCTCTCACAAAAAGTCAACAAAAATGCTTCTGGGAGGAGCTAGGACCCATATCATGACAATGTTTTCTCACTATAAGTCCCTAAAAATGCTTTGACAATGTCCTGGAAAGACAAAGAAATTGGAATATCAATTATGGTAATCACTTGTAGGATTTGCAACACTCTTTAGCTGGGCTCATAGATCTTTCTTGTTGGGATGGTAGCTCTCGTATGTAGTGCTTGCATCTCTTAATTACGGGGTTTGCAACACTCACTTGTGTGTCTTGCAGTGGCGTGCAACTTTATCTAGCTAGGCTTGCAACATTTTCTTACAGGGCTTGCAAGTCTTGATTCTAACTCATTCAGGTTTTGCTTGCTGGGCTTGCAGGTCTCACTTGTGGGGCTTAAAGGTGTCTCTTGTTTGTCTTACAATACTCATTATAAACCATATCATGGCAATGTCCTTTCACAAAAACTCTCTGAAAATGTATTTGTCAAGAGTGGGCTCACATCATGAGAGTGTTCTTGTATAACAAGCCCTTAGAAATGCATTTGTGAGCAGCCATGGCCAATATCATGACATTTCCCTCTCACTAAAAGTCTCTAGAAACCCATTTGTCATGTGGCATGGTCCATATCATGATGGTATCTCTCACAGTAAGTCCAGGAAAATGCATTTGGGAGGAATATTGTGACAATGCCAACCACACCAAGTCCCTACAAATACATATGAGAGGAGCCAGGGCACATATCATGAGAGTGTCCTCTCACATCAAGTCCATAAAAATGAATTTGGGAGGAGTCATGGGCCATATCATGACAATATTCTCTCACAACAAGTTCCTTGTCCACTCATAGCAAGTCTTTTGTAATGCACTTGTGAGGAGTTGGGGCCCATATCTTGATAGTGTCCTCTCACAATAAGTTTTTGAAAATGTATTTGTTAGGAGTAGGGGATCATATTAGGAGAATGTTCTCACACAAAAACTCCCCTAAAAATTATTTGTGAGGAGCCAAAGGCCATATCATCTTAGTGTCTTGTAACAACAAGTATGTGAAAATACTTATAGGAGGAGTTAGGACTGATATCATCACAGTGTCCTCTCACAAAAAATTACTATAAAATGCTTTGATTGGAGATGTTTATCTATGTATTGTCCTATTAAATATTCATAAAAGATACATGTATGAGATTGGGAACAATTAGAGCACAGTCGGTCATGTGCTTGCGAAAAACATCACTCATTTGTGTCAATTGCTATTGATGGTGGGTGGTCTATGCAAGCCCTGCCAATGAGCAATTTGCCTTACAAGACAAAGCTCATCAGCAATTCTCACAAAATAGACATGTATGAGTTTGGGAAAGATCTTTATGTCAATATCATTAATTTAATGAATAACTCTCAGATGGACTTAGAATGACTCTCAACAACAATTTCTCTCACATGTCTCCTTCATGAATTGTCAGTAAATGTGTTCATATATCCACCTGCAACTGCATTAAGAAAATTATTGTTGCTTATTATTAATTGAAATATTTTATATGATTGACATGTCTATTACCTAAAGTTTAAGTGACATGTATGTGTGTCACCTAAAATTTTGGTGATATGCATGTATGTCACCTAAAAAATATATCCCCTTATAAATCACATGTGACTCATGTACATGTCACCTATATGGTACACCCTCATTAGAACATAATTGATTCAAATGTATGTCACCTATTAAAGTGTAACCCTTTTAAGTATGATAAAATGTATGTCATCTATGTTATGCAGGATTATGCATACTATAGGTGATTTACATGCATGTCACCTAAAGTATGTAACCCTTACAAAAATGTCAAATTGTATGACACCAATTTTACATAGGTCTATACAGACTATAAGTGATGTACAAACATGTCACCTAAAGTGTGTAACCTTTTACATGGTTGTCACCTATACCATGTTTTTGGTAGTGGTCCTCTTTAGCACCTTCGACACCACTACACTTCCTCTCCCCCTCATCCTTCCTCTTCTTCCTCGCTATAGGTCTACACTTGAAGTAGATGACATGCATATCACCTCAGAATTACACCTATAGCAACCCACCAATTATCTTGACCCTGATTGCATTTGCACCTCACTGAGGCAACATGCATCAGTGGTGTTCAAGATGGGTAAAGCTAGATTAGAGTGTACTCCATCAATGTGATACCCCATCAGACCTTTGAGGATCTCCTTCATCATCATAAAAAATGAATGAACCCTAGATGATGCTTCCTCCTATGCCTACCAGTTTAAAAACAATGTCCAGTCACTAAGTGCACATGTGAACCATGATGAATTTCTTGATCTACAACCGCATGTGGTTCGTAAGACATGCCCAATCACCCATAAATCCAAACTAACAAAAATGATGTACAGATCCAATCCTCTGACTCCTCCCTACCACGTGCCAGCTAACCCGTCTTCCTCCTCCTTTATTTTCTCACCACCGTCGACTTTAGTCTTCTAGAGGACATGAAGAGTGGGAAACCTCTCCTATAGATTTATGGCTGTTGGAGAGACACGACATCTGTAGATGTAGGTTCATGGATGATTATGGCAGTGACCACCAGGCCATAGATGAACATCTCCACCTGAAATGTATCACCCTTCCAACTGCTACCTTGCACTATCACTCCTCCAACGACGCCATCACCAGGCCATCCTCTTCAGCATTTTTGACACCACTAAACTTCCTCTCCCCATCATTCTTCTTCTTCTTAATCTTTCTCCCAAGAGGTCTAAACTTGAATTAGATGATCTGTAGATTTCTTCACAATTCACTACTATAGAAATGGCTTATAACGTCACTTTTAAAGGCGTTGGTTGTATAAAAACCCCAACGCCTACAACATCAAGCGCCGGTTAAATAAAAAAACCGACATCTATCTGTGAAGGGCAACTAGACACAGGTATCACTTTTATTTAGCGTCGGTTCCTTAATAAGAAACCGATGCCTAAAATTAACCGCCAAATCCAAATTTTCCAGTGAAAAAATTACCTCCAAAATTTAACATACATCGTCGGTTGTTAAAATAGAAACCAACGACTAAAGTTTTTCTATGAGATAGAAATTTGACCAATTTTTATCGTCGGTTGTCTTACAATAATCGACGTCGTTGTGTTTTCACACGCTTAACCGTGAAAATTTTCACCCCCTTTAGCGTCAATTTTTATACGAAAACCGACGAATATGGTCTTAATTCGAGAACATTTATTTTTGTCAGCATATAAAGATAGACGTCGGTTTTTCTAGTTGGAACCGATGACTATAAATGAACAATAGTGTCGGTTTTTTGTTGCTAGCTGATGCCTATAGTTTTTAGGGTCGGTTGTTTTTAATAACCGATGCCTATTATTAACTAACAACACCCGCACGAGCTAGACTCTTCCCCTTCTGTTTCATTCATTCCGCGATTGATCAGGGTTTTAGGTCCGGCGATTCCTCTGCTCACCGCTGCTTGCTGCTCCTCTGCCCCCACCTCCGCCACCACTTGCTGGTCCGCTGCTCGCCACCGCCGCTCGCTGCTAGCTCCGGCCGCTGCGCGCTCTCCAGCTCGACTTGCTCCGGCCGGCCGCTGCTCCCTGCTCTCTTCTTCCTCCACCCCATTGACAGGTAAGCTGCTACACTTCTTATTCCTCTACCTCTTCTTCTTCCTCCACCTCTTCTTTTTCCTGCTCCCTCCTTACCAAATGTATGGATAAAAACAAGGCACGACCTGCATCTGGGGCGGACACGGCAGTCGTGGCTGTGTTGGCCGACCACGGCTGTGCTGGCCCACACGGTGGCCATGGCTGTGTTGGCCGACCACTGCCCTGCTGGCCAGCACGGCCGTGGTCGGCCAACACAACCACAACTGTCGTGTCCAACCCACATGCAGGTCGTGCCTTACTTTTATCCACACATTTGGTAAGGAGGGAGCAGGAAGAAGAAGATACATTTGCAATTGAATACTAATGCTTGACCTAATTCTATAAATTTTGATGCATGTTGAATTAAGATATTAAAACCCTAATGCACATTTTACCATAATCTTGAATTAACTATATTTCTGAAATCTTGTGATCAATCTATATAAGATATTAAAACCCTAATGTTAAATATCTGATTTTGTAGTGATGTGTCGCCCTAACATCTACATGAATCCCTATTGTATGATGTAGATTGATGATAATGCATGAGCTAGTTTGAAATTTTGAAATCAATTATGAATTATCTCTCCATCCCTAGGTCATACTAATTTATGTGTAATCTTTATCTTGATGATGAACATGCATGGACACTCTAAATGATGAAATCAATGTTATAGAATGACAACACATGTATTTGTTGGCCTAGAAACCCGTCCAAGATTTACTCATTAGGAGTAAATCTTAGATAGTCCCCAGTTTGGGATTGTTCTTGAACACCTAATCTCACTTAGGATGTAAGTGTATAATGTGTATTGGGTTTTCAAGAAAATTTCGGTAGCATTCCCCCATTTGTTCTCTAAGTATATTTGTACTTGGAGAACAACGGGGAAATGCTGCCGAAATTTTCTTGAAAACCCAATACACATTATACACTTACTAGTGAGATTAGGTGTTCAAGAATGGGATAGGTGGTATAGATTTATTATATATAAGAATGACAACACATGTATTTGTTGGCCTAGAAACCTGTCCAAGATTTACTCATTAGGAGTAAATTTTGGATAGTTCCCGGTTTGGGACTGTTCTTGAACACCTAATATCACTTAGGATGTTTTAACCATTAATTATATATAAGCTTAAATCCTAAAGTTTCAACCATAAACCCTAATCTTTTAACCCTAGACCCTAATCTTGTTCTAATATATACTTGTTTTCTCTTTGATCATAGAATGGATAGATCATGGATGTCCATTCTAAATCGCTGCACCCCCAAGTTTATTTCTGGTCTTGACCAGTTTATTAGATTTTCCGAGGAACATAGGAAACAACCTGGAGATAGGTTCTACTGTCCATGTAGGCATTGCGGTAACAACTTGAAAGTCAGCACTAGTGACAAAATCAAAAGTCATGTCATGTGCAACGGGATTGTACAAGGATATACAAAATGGCACTGGCATGGAGAGATTTCAAACCTAAAATCAGTGGATGTTGATAGCAGTGCTTGTGTGGAAGAAGAAATTGCCTTCGATGACGTAGATATGAACGAACCAGTTCCAGTAGACATCATTGATGCGATGCTGGATAGTTGTGGGGTAGAGCACACCGATCCACCTCCCATGTTTAGAAACATTGTGCATGATGCTGAGATACCGTTATACATAGGTTGTAAGTTTACAAAGCTTAGCACTGTGTTGAGATTGTATAAACTAAAAGCTAACAATCGATGGAGCGACAAAAGCTTCATGTCATTGTTGTCTTTGTTGAAAGAAATTCTTCCTGAAGGAAACGAGCTGCCAATCTCAACATACCAGTTAAAGAAATTGTTGTACCCAATGGGAATGGAGGCCAAGAAGATACACACATGCCCGAATGATTGTGTATTATTTCAAAAGGACTATGTGGATTTGAAAGATTGTCCGAAATGTGGTGCGTCAAGGTATAAATTGATGACTTTGGGGGAGTCCAAAACTAGTTCTCCTGCCAAGGTGATGTGGTATCTACCTATAATACCACGGTTTCAACGCTTGTTTTCCAATCCTATAGATGCGAAGAATTTGAGGTGGCATGTTGATGTTAAGAAAAATTATGATGGGATCCTACGACATGCGTCTGATTCCCCATAGTGGAAGAAGATTGATTTATTGTACCCTGAATTCAGTGAAGAAGACATGAATCTAAGACTTGGGCTTTGTACAGATGGGATGAATCTTTACAGTACATTGAGAAGCTAACATAGCACTTGGCCATTTATGCTTGTTATATACAATCTTCCTCCCTGGTTGTGTATGAAAAATAAGTACGTTATGCTTTCATCTTTGATATCGGGCCCTAAACAACCTGTAAATGATATCGACGTGTATCTTGAACCTATGATTGATGACTTGAAGAAGCTTTGGGGTGAAGGTGTGATGATCTATGATGCTTCACAAAGAGAGACATTTTGTTTGCACTCTATGTTGTTTTGCACTGTGAATGACTTTCCAACGTATGGGAATTTGTCTGGATATAGTGTCAAAGGATGTAAAGTGTGTCCTATATGTGAAGAGAACACTAATTCAATATGACTAAAACACGGTGGCAAGACTGTATATCTTGGTCATCGAAGGTTTCTTCCAAAATTTCATCTGTATCGCAGGTTGCGCAAAGCATTCAATGGACGAAATGAGGAACAGAGTGCACCTAAACCTATATCAGGGGAGGATGTTTATGAAAGAGTAAAAGACATCGCCAATGAATTTGGTAAGAGATCACAATGTACGATGGCCACACAGAGTGACAAGTCTTTATTCAAGAGGAAGTCAATATTTTGGGATCTTCCTTATTAGAGGTCTTTGACAGTCAGGCATTGTATCGATGTCATGCACGTTGAGAAAAATGTATGTGATAGCGTCATCGGTACTCTGTTGAATATACTAGGTAAGACTAAAGATGGGATAAAGTCCAAAATGGACCTACGTGAAATGGGAATAAGGACAGAATTAACAGAAGTAGTTAGTAGTGATTGGAGAACATACTTACCTCCCGCTTGTTACACGTTGTCTAGAAAGGAGAAGAAAGCCTTTTGTGAATGCTTGGTAAATGTTAAGGTGCCACATGGTTACTCATCCAACATCCGTACATTGGTATCAATGAAAGATATGAAGTTGATAGGTCTTAAATCTCATGATTGTCACACTCTAATGCAACAAATATTGCCCATGGCAATTCAATCTATATTGCCAAAGCATGTACAGTTTGCAATCACCAGACTTTGTTTCTTTTTCAACAGTCTGTGCAACAAAGTTATTGACCCTGATACTCTCAATAAATTGCAAAGAGAAGTGGTTGTTAACCTATGTCATCTTGATATGTATTTTCCTCCTTCGTTCTTTGATATCATGGTACATCTTGTTGTCCACTTGACTAGGGAAGTGAAAATGTTGGGACCAATTTTCTTGCATTGGATGTATCCCTTTGAACGATACATGAGCAATTTTAAAGGTGATGTTTGAAACTGTTATCATCTTGAAGGGAGTATAATTGAGGGTTATGTGGAGAGAGAGGTTATGGATTTTTGCAATGAATTTCTGAGTGCTAATGATGCTCTTGTGAATGACAAGAATATTGAGGAGCATTTTGGCAAAGGAATTTTGGGATCACGGGTGAAAGTAATCAACCGTGAGCAGTTGGAGCAAGGTCACTTATATATTTTACACAACATTGATGAAGTGAGTGTTTATATCAAGGAACATACCAATTTCATCAAGAGACAATATCCTTAATCCAATTCAATGTGGCTTGCTAGAGAGCATAACAAGACATTTATTAAGTGGTTTAAAGATAAAGTCTTACATCAACTATCTCAAACACCAGATAATCTTACTGAAACCATCAAATGCCTCACCTTTAAACTTAAATTGAATGTTATGTCTTATGAAGGGTTTGGCATAAATGAATTCTCATATTACACAAAGCGTCAAGATGATAAGAGTGTCGTCCAAAATAGTGGGGTCACCCTTCAAACGTCTTCATTATTTTTTGCAACTGCAAAGGATAAGAGTCCACGTGAAGCTAACATGTCATATTACAGTGTCATTGAAGACATATGGGAGTTTGACTATGTAGATTTCAGAATTCCGCTCTTTAAATGTAATTGGGTTGACAACAATAAAGGAGTTATAGTGGATGAATTGAGTTTCACATTAGTGAAATTTGAAAAGATTGGCGAGAAGGGTGAACCATTCATATTGGCATCACAAGAGAAATAAGTATTTTATATCGATGATCCTACAAATGATAAATGGTCGATTGTTCTTCATGGTAAAAGACAGTTCATTGAAGATCCTATAGATGAAGAAGAGTACTATGATAAGTGTGATGACTCCAGTCCATTCTCAGTTGGGTTGCCAACACCACCAAACATTGAAACTGGGGATCACAATGACTTGTATGTTCACATGGATCACAATGAAGGATTGTTAATTGATAAAAAATCACAATATTAGAGGCATGAATGTTTATATTTTTTATATGTTTTATTTTTCTAAATGTGAACTTTACAATGTGAACTTTACAATGTGAATGTGGACTTTACAATGCAAATTACTTTACAACGTGAATATGAACTTTACAATGTGAATGTGAACTTTACAATGTGAATTACTTTACAATGTGAATGTGAACTTTACAATGTGAATGTGAACTTTAAAATGTGAATTACTTTACAATGTGAATGTGTACTTTACAATCTGAACTTTACAATTAGTGTTACTTTTACAATGTGAAATTTATAATTTGAATGTGAAATTTTAGATGGATGAGCATTCCCATGATGACTATGCTGATGATCACCGTGAGGGTGAGGACATGCTTGCGCCGCCTGACAATGTAAGTTTTAAGAATATATCCCTGAGGTTTCTATCTATATGTTCATTTATAATTATATCATGTAAGTGTGTTTTTTTTATCAAATTTTAGGTTGGTGATGTACCACTTGAAGAAATTACAACACTTGATGAGCAGCAAAAGAAAATTGAGAAAGTGAGGGGCATCATAATGATGAACAAGTTAATACAGCAAAGGGGCAATGGACCCAAATTGACTGTGGATTTCGATCATACAGGAAATCCATATGGAGTGAACCACAACTCATTTGTTTCATATCTTGGGGTTCTTACTCGCAGCCATTGCAGTCCTATCCTAGAATCCTGGCATAAAGTTCCTAAGGGGAAGAAAGACCACATATGGAAGGAACTATGCATGAGTTATTATTATTTGTAATTCTTTTTGTGTAGATTACTAATTTTTAGGATACTAGTTAATAGCAATTCTATTTAATTTGCAGAACATATTTGATCTGGATGAAAAGCTGCATCGTAAATGTGTGATGCAACACTGAGGGAGGGTCCTAAGGAACTATAGGACCAATCTCACCCGAGATTACATACGCGATGCTGATAAGAGGTTCTTAATTGATTTCCAATTCTAGACATTGATCACTATTTCACTAACTCTACACTAATAATTTTTGTTTGTATTCTCTTTAAAAAATAAATTTAGGCAGAAGGAAGCCACACAACAATAGAACTACCTGGACCCCAAAGATTGGGAGGCATTTGTTACCCAAAGAAAAATAGATGAATTCGAGGTATTAAGCGCCACTCCCAATTTAATTAATATATGTTTTTATGTATTCACCTATTCAATATTAACCTTTAGGTATTAAGCGATGCTCAACGAGCAAGGCGTGCACTGAATGTGCACGACCACACAATGAGTCCAAGAGGATATGCAGGCGTTCGTCAAAGACTATAGGCTGAGTCTGCTCAGCCTACTACTACTCAGGAGACTGTAGAGTCCTCTACTACTGCTCCCACACCTCTACCTCGCCATGCTATGTAGATAGCTGGGAGGCAAAATAAGAAGGGAGACATACCAAAGCCCGCAATTGCTGAGGCGGATACAAAAATGGTAAAAATCATCTCTTAGAGCAATCGATCGATATTGATTATTGTTATGTTTACTTACTAATTTTTGTTGATGGTGATTAGCGGGAGTTGCACGAGCAGAGGAAGGAAGGCAAGTTCATCCCTCAGGGCACAAGGGATGAATTGACAGTTGCTCTGGGTAACCCAGAGCATCCTGGATGTATTAGGGGTGCAGATACTGGTGTGGGCATCAAAGCATTCTTTGGGCCATCTCAGCGCAAACCTGTCCCAAAAGCGGGACTTTCACAAGCTGAGGTAACATATTCTCTTATTTTAGAATGTTATTGCAAAATAGAATTCAATAATCAGAAGCTAACATTTCTTTTATCCATGTATAGATAGATTCGTTAATTAATAGGAAAGTCGAGGAAGTACTTGATCAGAGACTCCATGAAGCAATTAGCAAGTGGCAGGCATCTCAGACTGCCACTCAGACAGTACCTGTGGTGGGCCACTCTTCTCCTACTACTCGTACTATAGAGGTTGGGAGTAATCCTATAGACCCACCAAATAGCACGTCCTCTGTAAGTATTTTTATGACATAATAGATAGTCTGTTCAAGATGATATGTTTGTGTATATATGCATATAACATTCTTTACATAAATTTGTAGGAGTTGAAGCCATGCCAACTAAAAAGTCAAGAATATATCGTTGCAGAGGTGTCGGCTTACCGACCCCTTAAAGGGTGCATGTTTCATGGATATCTAGTACTAGATGGTGTGGTACGTGTGAGCCCGATACATCTATTCCCAGACTAGACGGATATTGCACTACCTCATGTACACCTAGATGTTGAAACACTTGGTGAGGCAGTAGGCAGAGTGATACTATGGCCCGAAGCGGATGTCCTCTATACTGATATTGTATGATAAATTTCCATTACTTTAATTTGTTAGTGTGTATATATGAGTCAATTAATCTAAAATTATATATACATGTCAAAAAGACGAGACTCACTACATCTCGACCTCCACCTCCTTGACTACTAAGTTGGCTTCCAAGTGACCTACACGCCTCGATATGTCCTAATTGTAGGGGTGTGGCAGTATGGATCGACGAACATGATCCAAATTGCCCTATAATTGTTACTATTCCAAAGGATGCTGCAGGTAAATCATACGATAATAATCTATTTATACAAGTTTAGCATACATATTAATGCATACGTAATACAAGTTCTGCATACGTACGTATTAATGCAGGTCAATCATACAAAAACAAGATATTTATACAAGATATTTTGGAGTTGTTTAGTTATGAATGGCTAAATACATCTATGATAGAGATGTGGATATGGTGAGATCTTGTTTATACATCTATATACCTTGTTTTATATATGGTGATCTGGTTTCTTATATATTAATACATACGTAATACATGTTTGCAGTCACTTACACAAGATATGTATAAATTTTGGGTTTTCTCATGTGGGATTTTTGGTTCTATCTTTGATTAGTCTTGTAGATACAAACCCTCCTTCTGTTACTTCATACTGCTGTGATGCTTTTGAATATTTTGGTAAAAATAAGAAGACGGTGATAATAGCTCCATTCAATGTCGAGTAAGTTTACTTTGCTTATAATTTGGACTTAAGAAAATTACATTTTTATTGTGGATTTTGAGTTATTAATTTTTAACTTTCTTACCTATAGTGGTAGGCATTGAGAGTTACTAGTTATTGTCCCCAAGATGTTCACTGTCTATTATCTAGATCCTGTGGGGAATGAGTTGGATACATTATATGGACATGCAATTAAAATGCCATTATTCTCGTGAGAAATATTTCATGTTTTTATATATGTTAACATCTGTTACTGCATTACTATTTAATTATGAAATTTAATGAGTTATATTAACATATGTAGGGCTTTACAAGAGTACAAAAAAGCTGTAGGAAAGGTACCCAGGAAAAAGGATCTGTCACTAATTTGGGAGAATGTGAAAGTACTTTCCTGACTCCAATGTATATATTATTTATGTGAACTGTGCTTATTTGTATTTTTGAATATTTTGTATGTTTCAATTTATAGTGTGGTACACAAGACAACGACTGGGCATGTGCCTACTATGTGATGCTATTTATGGACCTAATCATCAAACATGCCGTAATGGAAATCGATAAGATACAACATGTATTATACATAGTCTCATTAGATAATATGAAATATATCAATCTTATTATATATTATTAATTATATATACGTCATTCTCTTTGTAGGTCTTTAAAACTGCTGACTTCAGCATAGGTGGAAAGCGTTTCAATGTACATGCTCCCTATACGAGAGATGAATTAGGTGCTGTAAGAGAAGAATGGGCAAAATCCCTACAAAGAGTGGGAATTTTTAGATATAATTTTATTGACAATGATGACAATGATGAATAAAGAATAACTTTGTTCTCATAATTATTTTTGTGTGAATGTGAATGTGAATGAATTTTTATTAATTGTCATATGTGTGTGAAGATGATCAATACATAAATGTTTCTACATATGTCTGAATGTGAAAAGAGATGAAATGAATGGAACCGTAGGTTGCTACTGGTTTCTACATGTGTGTGATGAAAAAATAATATGAATTAAATGTGCTTATACATGTGTGTGAATCACATATATATAATATTGTCCATCTTCTTAATTTTACAGGTTTGTGGCCTGTTGTTGGTTGATATCAATGGATGTCATAAATCTGCAGTTCAGAACTGAATTGTAGGTTCTCATCCTACTGACCAGCCATACAGCATGCCTGCAAACTGATATGAAAAAAAATCATAACATAGGCGTCAGTTATTTGAACAAAACTGACACCAAAGACATACAACGACAGTTTTTGACAAAAAACCGACGTCTATGTGGCCAGGAACCACGACCGTACTGGGAAGCACAACCATGGTGGTAGGCAGAGGATATGGCGTCGGTTATTAGCACAAAAATGACGCCAGTTCAGCTAGGAAGCACGGCCGTGGTGGCAAGCAGGGGATATGGCGTCAGTTATTAGCACAATATCGACGTCGGTTCAGCTGATATGGTGTCGGTCTTTGTAAAAAACTGACGCCTATAGTCTCTTTGCTGGCATGTTTTCAGTGTCGGGAAGCGTTCCCAACCGACGCCAAAGGGGTCCACCTTTAGCGGCGCCCACTTGGGTGTCGCTTAGAAACTGACACTAAAGCCCTTAATTAACCGATGCTAAAGGCCTGCTCTGTAGTAGTGATTATACCTACAACAACCCACCGATTATCTTGACTTTGATGGCATTTCCCCTCACTCGAGGCAACCTGCATTAGCAATGTCCAAATTGGGTGAAGCTCGATCAGAGCATACTCAACAAATGTGAGACTCCAGCCAGACCTTTGAGTATCTCCTCCATCATCATCAAAGATGAATGAACCCTAAATGTTTCTTCCTTTTCTACCTACCATTCTAAAATCGATGTCCAATCACTAGGCGTACATGTGAACCATGATGACTTGCCTCGATCTATAACCTCATGTAATTCATAAGTTGTGCCCAATCACCCATAAATGCACAGTGAGAAAATTGATGTATAGATCTAATCCTCAGACTCCTCCTACCATGTGCCAGCTAACGGGTATGCTACCTCCTTTGTTTTATCACCAAAGTTGGCTTCAATCTTACTAAGGACATGAAGAGCGAGAAACCTCTCCTAGAAATTATATAGTTGCTATTGCAATTGGACTTCCAAGCATCATTGACCATGATAAACCTCCCTTTGAATCCCCACACACCTCTTCACATTCTAGCATCCCATGTTGAAGACAGACTCTTGTAAATCTTCATCCAATCTCCAAACATGAAGGTAAACATACCATTTCTTGTAGTTTTCAATTCCTCAAGGTTTCAATTAATGAGATAAGTATCTAGTCATCTAGATAAATATTATTGGTATGTGAACCTTCTAATCAAGTTACACTTTGGTATATATATAAAGAGATCATACATACGTAAAATATGAAGTGTACGGATATTGTAAGCCTATGATTCTAATGTTCATTGAACCATAGGTTAGACAATAATCATGATATGTCATATATACTTATATTAAGCATAGTTAAAAATTATAACTTAAACTAATTGATCTGTCAACTTGGAATTGATTAGGATATACATGTCAGTACTTGGAAAGTTCTAATAATTTGTATAAATATATTAGAAACATCCTAAAAACCAATGTAGTTCTTGGTGGCATTAAAACCCTAGATACCTCAATAAGTATTATACATTAATTAGAAATACATGCAGTCTAGGGACCACACTTATATAGGTTGTTAAATCTCTATATAAAAGGGGATATTACATATGTACAAGAATGCATCTTTATAAACATAAGTTTGGTTGACATGTTGGTCACCAAAATTTATATACAAGTTTTGATACGTTAAATACTAGTATTCTAGACATATTCAGGAACTACACAATGAAATATGTATACACACTAATATGCATGCTAAATATTTAGGAATAATACACAAAAACATAGTATTAGAAAGATAATGACATTACAAACCTAATCGGAAGAATACATATATGTAACTTAGACATACCTCAACTTATGTGACTAGAGATAGATACTAGAACTAAAACATATATCTAATGAATCATATGTTCAATTAATAAGATTAAATACCTAATACAGCTTAGGTGACTATAATTTGGGAATAAAAGCAAAAAATTATACTATGAATGTATACACAAGCTCAATTTGGTTGAATAACATACCTAATGTGTTCTTAGGGTGAAACTTGACTTTATGGACCAAGTATATAGAATGAGTCAAGCATTAATGGTGAAAGCTAGGTGTCAAAAATCCCTATTTTAATTTGATCATTTACATGACCATAAATCCATCTTTCCATAATGAGGCATCTTTTTATTAATTCTCCTTCTTGACACCATTTTATACTCCATGAAATATATTTCTTCTTTTACTTATGAAATGTGGAACTTATTCTTTGATGTAGGGCTTATTTCCTATTTCCCCATATTTACATTGTTGAATATATTGTTCATGGGATAATTTTATCTTATCATACTATTTGGATGCTTATTATTAGACTGATAATCTATAGTAGGAGTACTTATGTAAAACCACACACTTTTTATATATATTGGGTATTAGGGTTTCACTCCCCCTTTCCCTTTGGATATTAGGGTTTTACTCCCCCTTGTCCTTGAATGATTGGGGTTTTACTCCCCCTTTCTCTTCTAGATCAATTCCCGATGGTGTCTCGGCCCTATGATAGATTAACTTAGTCTAACATGCATGCACATTTTTATTGTTGTTGTGATTTATTTGGGAAACATCTTTGAAATTGTTATATTATTCTCATACACTTTATTACCTCATTCTTTGGTTATATACCTTTGAACTATATTCTCTTGAACTTACCCACAAACCTCACCTTGTTATAAGACCTTTTTTATATTTCATCTTACTCATCTAATAATTCTCAAATATTGTTTATATGCACATACTCAAAAGTGTTCTAACATATACCTTTTCTTTATCTTCTTTTATTGGGTGTTGTTCCCAAACCCTCTCAGATGAAGGAACTTTAGAGAGCATGGACTCATGAATATATAATACATGACTTAGACTTAAGGATATCTTGGTATGGTTGGGTTCCCCTATGTTGTTATTCTCATATATAATTAGATGTAAGCTTTTATTCTGCAATCCTACCCTTCAGGTGAGGAAGAATTGCATTTGAGATAAAATATAACTTTGTAATAGTTTTTATTTCTACAACTCAACCCATTCAGAGACAGTCTACTGCTACTAGAATGTATTGGTTTCTGTAGGAAGACAAGAAAGGGCTCATGTAGTATACTCCCTATACATAAAATATCTCTACTTCAATCTTGTCACCCGTAGGCATCTCATTTCTCCAAGATATGTTTTATGTCCTTTGACATTGATCACATGCCTTCACATACAAATGAGATGTATTGGTTTTCATAGGAAGATAGAAAAGGTCCAATTTAATCTACTCTCTAGACATCAAAAATCTCTACTTCAATCATGTCACCTATAGGCATATTGATTCTTCTAGACATGTTTCATGTCCTTTGGCATTCATCACATGCCTTCACATAAGAATGAGAATCCTTAAACATGGTAGGCCAATAGAAACCTGACTATAAGACCTTAGTTGTTGTTCGTTCATCACCTAAATGTCCTCCATAAGGAGACACATGACACTTTTATAGGATGAGTGGGGCTTCTTCATTGGGGATATATATTCTAAACATGTCGTTTGCACAAATTCCTTAATATAAAAGGTCATCTCAATAACAATTCTATAAATAAGAAAAGAACTTATTCTTCTTATTATAAGTGATTTTTGACGGAAGCTTTTGACATGCTAAGTAGTTACATATGTCAGGATACCAAGGGACAATAGGGTCAATTGCTTTATCCAGCATGAGAGTTTCATCTCGACAGCTATCGTTGATAGGTAGGAATTGGTTTTATTCCAAGTGAATTCCTGACAAGTGATCTACAACTACATTTTCTAAACCTTTTCGATTAACATTTTTGTGGTCAAATTCTTGAAGCGGCAATGCCCACCTTTGAAGCCTTGTATTTGTGTCCTTTTTTGTCATCACCCAATGTTTAATGTACATAATATCCTTATCTCTACTCAAATAAGATATGAACTTGTCAAAGGAGAATATTATAGAAAGCATTTCCTTTTCTATGGTTGCATAGTTGACTTGTGCCTCATCCATAGTCATATTGGCATAATATATAACATGGTGCTTCTTATCTTTCTTTTACCCAAGTACTGCACCAACCATATAATCACCCACATCACAATTCACTTGAAAGGGAGGTCATAGTTCAGGCCCTAAACAATTGTTTATGATGCGAATGTGCTCTTCAATGTAAGGAAAATCTTCAGGCAATTATCATCAAAGTCAAAGGTAGAAACTTTCTCTAGGAGGTTAGATAAAGGTTTAGATATCTTTGAAAAATCTTTCATGAAAAATTAATAATATCCAATATGAACTAGGAAACTACTCATTTTAGTTACATACTTTGGTGGAGGAATCTTTGACATAACCTCAACCTTACGCTAGTCTACCTTGATTCCTCTTTGAGAGACATTATGTCCAAGTACTATCCCTTCTTGGACCATAAAATGAAACTTTTCCCAATTGAGAACGATGTGTTTTTCCTCACACCTTTGCAAAACAAGTGAAAGGTTTCACAAACATTCTTCAAACATAGACCCATAATATAAAATTCATCCACTAAAACTTCCATTATGTCTTCTAAGAAATTAGTGAAATTAGGCGACATTCATTGTAAAAGAGTGAAATCACCCCTATACTAAAAATTTGAATAATCGACATCTATTCCAAACAAACTCAAAGGTATGATGGAATGGGCATAAATTTTCCAAATTTGTTAAACATTGGTATACAAAAGACCATTGGAAAGTAGAGGAATAAAGAATAACTGTCTATATTCAATTTCAAAAAAGGTTTTAAAAAAATACATCAAATTCTCCCATTAGGGTTTACATCAAGATACACAGACAAGATCTAGATAGAGGGAAGTCTAACTACTTCAATCTTGTCTCCAAAGCAACATCTCTATCAACTGAGTCCAAGCCCAAAAGCTAAGATCTTCTTATCTTATCCATCACCTTACTCAGCATTTGGGTGGTTGGGAAGGCACCCAACAAAAGGGAAAGGAAAACAAGTACATGTCACAAAACTAGTCTAGGATAACAATATAAGAAAAATAAATAAAAATGGCTAGGGATTCATTGTAAGATGAAGATAATAAGAGAATGAGGCTACTTTCAATAGATGCTTGCCATAAACAAAGTAATACAAAAGAATTGCATGCATGATTAACATTGACTACCTTAACTAGGTAGGGTTGATGCACCTACCAGATCTTCAACCAAAATGTGAGGGGAGAATAACACATTCCTAGTCACCTACACACATTTTGTGAGTGGGAGAAAATAAGACGTTCCCTAGGGAGAATGAACACATGCCCTCTATGGGTGGTTGTACATAAGTACCACTACCATAGCTAGTTAGTCTAATAAAATCATCATGCTAGAATCAATGACAAGTAATAGCATCATCTAAATATAACATGGTAGGGGGGTACCAAGACCCAAGAATAATATTCCAAAACTGATTTATGCGGCAAGTATAGCAAAAGATTCAAGAGTATATGAAATAGGGTTTAATAAAGACTCATTAGAGAAAAATAGGTTAAGGCACAAATATTCCCAACTTAAGGTGTAAATGCACATACCTCTTCCTTATAGTCCTAGAAACCACTTTTCAAAACCTTTAAATGAGATCAGGGTCCACTTATCCTAATAGCATAACCATGTTCATGTATTAGAACTATGTACATTCATTAAGGACTTAATACCCTAAAGTTACCAACTTTTTCTACAAACCATTGATTTAGCTCCTAAAATCATCACCATTGTCTTAGTTAGGATTTTCTAATCAAAATAACATATAATTTTATGTATTTTGAAGATATGGACTTTTAGATGCATTTTGGTGATTTTAAACTAATTATTCATTTTCTAGAAAATCACCTTTCATAAAACTCAAAATCAAACCAAGAAATTATTTTATTAGAAAGAGTACATTTTTTCGAGTTCAGAACATATTTTATTTTTAATTTTGGACAAACAAATAAAAAGATATGATTTTTTGAATACTGACCAACCACAGATTGACACATCATCAAAACAAGAGAGAGGAAGAGAGAGCAAGAGAGGGAGAGAGGGGGTCGGGCCACCTAATTTCTTGGCCCAATAAGGGGAAGTCAAGTCATGTGGTCAAAGCTGGGTCAAACTGTGGAAAAGAAAAGCAAAAAGGCAATAATGCCCTCACGCGAACACAGAGAAAGAAGAGGAGAAAGGCGAGGGTAAAACGGTAATAGCACCGGGGACTTGCTTCCTCACCCGAGCCATGCCATGGCCAGTGAGGGGGAATGTCCCAATTTGGGTAAATCTATGACATATGATGAAACTCAACATTTAGGTACCCAAAAGAAAGAGGAGAAGCATACGAACTCAATGGTACCTTCAATTTGTTCAGAGGTAGAGAGGAGAGGGAGGGTGATCTGCCGCAGTTTTTGGTGTAAAATCTTATCTCCGACGACACATGAGTGAGCAAAAGTTCAATTAGATGGAGAGGAAGGCTGCAAGGACCTCCAGGAAGACAAGGGTAAAGGTATATATAGGTGGGGGGTAGATTTATAATGTTTTCGAAGGGGGCCACTGAAGCTTGAGGATCAAGCTTTGTAGGTTTCTAAGATACAAAGAAATAGGACTCAACCAAGGGTCTTTGGGTGTGGAATCATCCCAAACACATTGGAAGAAAAATTGTGAGAAACGATCAATTATGGAGGAAGAAATCTGGGTTTTAAAAATCACCAAACCAAGGCCCGTTTCCCATTTAGGTGGGATCTAGAAGATGCCCATATCCCACATGCTAAAACAAAGGGAGGCGTGACATTTGATTTCTTATCTGATTCTAAATTCAACTAAAGTGAGAGAATATTATTTAATATTTTTCCCTTTCTTCTTTTTAGGGCTCAAAGAATTTCAAAGTTTAATAAAAAATTGACACCTTGAATGATTCTGAGGTGTATAATTCGAATATGGAATTAGTTTTGCCTTTTGGAGACTTTTAATGGGTTAAATAAAAACTCATTTTCTATTTCCTCCTTCATTTATGACTCTAAGATTATCCAAATATGATCAAATTTCACCCATGTGTCCCAATTAGTATCTTAGATACGATTTTTCCATTAATTGATCATGTTTGTGCCATATATTTAATTAATGATCAAAATGAAAGTCCTACACACTTTCTCTCTCCTACACTTTCACATAATCCAAATATCATCCAAATTAGTTGAAATCTTGCCCAAAGGCTTATTTTCATATTTATATTATGAAATCAGAATTAGTTTTCCAATTTGAGAACATTAGATGTTTCATTTCTCTTTCTTGGCTTATTTCCTATTTTCCTTTAATAAAGGCATTTATATATATTTATATTTTCCAAATTGGGTGATACTTGGCCCTTAAGTAATTTTTCGTACAAGAAAATGATATTGTGTATCAAATTATCTTGTGGGATTTATAGTTGTGATTTTTGGAAACAATATATTCCACATTATCTCCTTTTATCCAAGTATAACATTTATCATCTCCTTTATGTATATTTTGGGATTTCTTTTCTTTTTCCATATTCTAAAAAGTCCTAGAAAGTTCTAGCACGATTTCTTTTAATATTTTTATTTCTTAATTGGACAATTGCACATCAGCCCCATTACTTAGATTTCTACTAAGGTATTTGTGCATTAAACCCCTTTATTAGCATAAAAGGTGAACAAATGTCCACTAAACCATCATAATATCCACAAATTAAATAGAAAGGCCAAGAAGGATAGAAATGAAATGAAAATATGGGAAAGAGGGACAAAAAGGCAAAATGTCCATGATTCACTATGTTACATCACTCCACCCCTTAAAGAGGATTTCATCCCCAAAATCACAAGCAAGGAGGGAGGGTGAAGGTGTAACATCTCATCACCAAACTTCTATTGTTCCACCAACCATAACTTCCACCAAACGACTCATCAACATATACTTCACATGCATCTCAACATAGGTCAGGTTCTCAAGGATCACCTAGGGTCCCACTATTAAGATTATTTTTATGAGATTTAACATTATTAACATTTTTGGCTCATTAATATTATGTTTATCAGGATATCACCTTATCATTATTATTCTTTTAATTATGTCATGTCATAGTTGCTAAAAGAGTTATATTTCATTATTATGCATAATTAGAGGTTACTCAATTATCTTGATATATTGATCATTAATAGTTTGGATTTACACTTCATTATCCTCCTATTATCATTATATTAATTTATAACAAATTATCTTGCATGTGATAGGACATTTTATTCAATTTGTTATTAAGTCTACAATTAATCCAAATTATACCACATTGATTACTTGTATGTATATTAAACATTGTCACATTACCTTTCTTATTCACATTAATGTCATCATTAATCATGTATTCACTTTTCATTGTTTATTATGCACATTTAACATCACATTAAGCATTTGTGCACGATTATGTGAATCAAGTTATTTATTATTCATATTGGAGTCATTATATGTATTTTAGTGAACAAGGTTGGACATATGTCATATTAATGATTTGATTCTCATACCAAGACATGATTAGGTGATTAATGAGACGTGTATTAGAGAACAAGGAGATATGTATTTCGGATTTGATGACTTGATTAATCTATGATTAGGTGAATATATATCATTTATGTGTATCAAGGTATATAATCTGATGATGACACCTAATATCACCAATGTATCATGAAAAGCATTAAGGATGTATATGTTAAGGTTAGGTGATTACAACTTAGGGTTTAGGTCAACATGACCATTATTTTTCATTTATTCATTCTTGGCATGCATTAAGTCCGGATTAGATTATAATTATCTTACTCATCATATCATTAGGGCTTATTAGTTCATGGCATTATTAACATCATACATATTCATAACAAGTATGAATGCGTGAGTGACCCATATTATGCGTATTGGATATTCATTAGGGTTTGAACATATAATTTATTCCTCAGATGATCATTATATGTTCATTAATATATGAACAAGCATGTTAGGGTTACCACTATTACTTGTTTGGTCAAAATTAAGGATACAAGCACACTAACCTCCTATTCATGGAGTTAGGGTTTCTAATGATAGAGTAGATATATTTCAAGATGTCACAGGGTTCCATCCCCCTAAAGAGGATTTCGTCCTCAAAATATAACCACCCAACATTATCAAACTAACTATACTCCGCCCCTTAGAGAGTTTGGCCTATCAAGCCAAACTACACTAGGGTGAAAGGATGAGTCTACTACACCATGTGCAAGATCCATCATGCTTCCACTGTGCACTCTAATAGCTCACTTAACCCCAAACTTGAAAGTCTAGGTTTTATGGTTAGGATGACCAAACACATGGTCCTAAGGGACAGAAGGAAACTATATATGGTATCCATCCTCGAAATAAGGCACAACACCTAAAAGACTAGGTCAACATATTAGGGTTCCAAAGATATATAACATAGATGTTTAAGGTCACTATTGCCTAAAATCAAACTATTTTGGGCAATTTGTATTAGCTCAGGCTAGGTCGATATCATATGGACACGGGAGTCCTTGTAAATCAAGCTAGTGGCACGGAGGAAAATATTTCGAGCTCCCAAAACCCTGATCCTTTCTAGACACCTTTGCTTCAACTTCATGCCCTAATAGTTGCCTAAAGGCAAACCTAAACAACATCAAGTTATGCATGTTTTAGATATGAGTATTTTAGGGTTTTAGTCATCAAGATTCTAATGTGGAACTATAGGGTCCTAATTCAACCATTTATCAAATCTAGGGTAAGCATGTAACTTAAAGGAAACTATGCAAGTCTAGGGTTCTAATTAAGGAGATAAAACTGAAATAGTCAGATTTTGACTACCATGGGCTCTGATACCATGTTGCAAAAGAGTGAAATCAGCCCTTTACTAAAAATTTTAAAGAATTGACATCCACTCCAAACACACTCAAAGGTATGATTGAATGGGAATAAATTTTCCAAATTTATTAAACATTGGTATACAAAAAAACATTGGAAAGTAGCGGAATAAAGAATAGCTGACTATATTCAATTTCATAAAAGGTTTATAAAAATACATCAAATTATCCCATTAGGGTTTACATCAAGATACACAGATATGATCTAGATAGAGGGAAGTCTAACTACTTCAATCTTATCTCCAAAGCAACATCTCTATCAATCAAGTCCAAAAGCTAAGATCTTATTGTCTTATCCATCACCTTGCTCAGCATCTGGGTGGTTGGGAAGGCACCCAACAAAAGGGAAAGGAAAACAACTGTGTCACAAAACTAGTCTAGGATAACAAGTTAAGAAAAGTAAATAAAAACGGCTAGGGATTCATCGTAAGATGAAGATAACAAGAGAATGAGGCTACTTTCAATACATGCTTGCCATAAACAAAGTAATACAAAAGAATTGCATGCATGATTAATATTGACTACCTTAAATAATTAGGGTTGAGGCACCTATCGGGCCTTCAACCAAAAGGTGAGGGGAGAATAACACATTCCCAGTCACCTATACACATTTTGTGTGTGGGGGAGAATTAGACGTTCCCCAGGGTGAATGAACACATGCCCTCTGTGGGTGGTTGTACATAATTACCACTACTATAGTTAGTTAGTCTAATAAATCATCATGCTAGAATCAATGGCAATTAATAGCATCATTTAAATAGAACATGGCAGGGGGGTACGAGACCCAAGAATAATATTCCAAAACTAATTTATGAGGCAGGTATAGCAAACGATTCAAGAGTATATGAAATAGGGTTTAATAAAGCCTCATTAGAGAAAAAAGGTTAAGGAACAAATATTCCCAATTTAAGGTGTAAATGCACATACCTCTTCCTTAGAGTCCTAGAAACCACTTTTCAAAACCTTTATGTGAGATCAAGGTCCACTTGTCCTAATAGCATAACCATGTTCATGTATTAGAACTATGTACATTCATTAAGGACTTAAAACCCTAAAGCTACAAATTTTTTTTTACAAACCATCGATTTAGGTCCTCAAATCATCACCATTGTCTTAGTTAGGGTTTTCTAATCAAAATAACATATAATTATATGTATTTTGAAGATATGAACTTTTAGATGTATTTTTGGTGATTTTTAACTAATTAATTCATTTTCTAGAAAATCACCTTTGATAAAACTTGAAATCAAAACACAAAATTATTTTTATTAGAAAGAGTACATTTCTTTGAGGTCAGAACATATTTTATTTTTAATTTTGGACAAACAAATATAAAGATATGACTTTTTGAATATTGACCAACCACAGATTGACACATCATCAAAATGAGAGAGAGGAAGAGAGAGTGAGCGAGAGAGAGGGGGGCCTACCTACTGACTTGGCCCAATAAAGGGGCATCCAAGTCACACCGTAAAAGCTAGGTCAAACTATTGGAAAAAATAAAAAAGGCAATAATAACTCACGCGAACACAAAGAAAGAAGAGGATAAAGGCGGGGGTAAAATGGTAATAGCACCAGGGACTTTGTTCCCCACCCGAGTCGTGCCATGGATGGCGAGGGGGAAGGTCCCGATTTGGGAAAATCCGTGATGCATGACGAAACTTGACGTTTAGGTACACAAAAGAAAAAGGAGAAGCATACGAACTCAATCGTACCTTCAATTCGTTCAAAGGTAGAGAGGAGAGGGAGGGCAATCCGCCACAAGGTTTAGTGTAAAATCTGATCTCCGGCGACACATGAGCAAGCAAAAGTTCAATTGGATGGAGACGAAGGTTGGAAGGACCTCCAAGAAGCCAAGGATAATGGTATATATAGGTGTGGGGGGGGGTAGATTTCTAGGGTTTTCGAAGGGGCCCACCAAAGTTTGGGAGCAAGCTTTGGGTGTTTTTTGGATACAAAGAAACATGACTTGACCAAGGAGTCTTTGGATGTGTAATCATCTCCCAAACACATTGGAAGAAAAATTGTGAGAAACGATCGATTATGGAGGAAGAATTCAGGTTTTAAAAATCACCAAACCAAGGCCTGTTTCCCGTTTGGGCGGGAGCTAGAAGATGCACCGCAGTCGTTGGATCACTGATCCAACAACCCAGATCCCACATGCTAAAACAAAGGGAGGCATGACATTTGATTTCATATCTGATTCTAAATTCAACTAAAGTGAGAGAATATTATTTAATGTTTTTCTCTTTCTTCTTTTGAGGGCTCAAACAATTTCCAAATTTAATAAAAATTGACATCTTGACTGATTCTGAGGTGTAGAATCCGAATATGGAATTCGTTTTGCCTTTTGGGGACCTTTATTAGGTTAAATACTTCAAAACTTTTGTTCTCTTTCCTCTTTCATTTATGACTCTAATATTATCCAAATATGATCAAATTTCACCCATGCATCCCAATTAATGTCTTAGATTTGATTTGCCATTAATTGATCATGTTTATACCATATATTTAATTAATTCTCAAAATGAAGGTTCTATACATGTTCTCTCTCCTACACTTTCACATTATCCAAATATTATCCAAATTAGTTGAAAACTTGCCCAAAGGCTTATTTTCATATTTAGATTATGAATTCAAAATTAGTTTTCCATCTTGAGAACATTAGATATTTTATTTCTCTTTCTTGGCATATTTCCTATTTTCCTTTAATAAAGTCTTTTATATATATTTATATTTTAAAAATTGGGTGATACTTGGCCCTTAAGTAACTTTTAGTTCAAGATAATGAGATTGTGTATCAAATTATAATGTGGGTTTTCTAGATGTGATTTTTGGAAATAATATAATTTACATTCTCTCCTTTTATCCAATTATAACATTTATCATCTCCTTTATGTATATTTTGGGATTTCTTTTCTGTTTTCATATTCTAAAAAGTCTTAGAAAGTTCTAGCATGAATTCTTTTAATATTTTTATTAATAAGTGGACAATTGCACATCAGGCCCATTACTTAGATTTCTACTGAGGTATTTGTGCATTAAACCCCTTTATTGGCGTAAAAGGTGAAAAAATGTCCACTAAACCATCATAATATCCACAAATTAAACATAAAGGCCAAGAAGGATAAAAATTAAAGGAAAAGATGGGAAAGAGGGCCGAAAATGAAAAATGTCTCAGATTCGGTATGTTACGTTCATCATTTAAAAGTGGCATGGGCATTGCCAAAACAAAACAACATTCTGTGAAAA
This sequence comes from Alisma plantago-aquatica, assembly GCA_963693085.1. Taxonomy (NCBI): domain Eukaryota; kingdom Viridiplantae; phylum Streptophyta; class Magnoliopsida; order Alismatales; family Alismataceae; genus Alisma; species Alisma plantago-aquatica. The sequence continues at coordinate 693,632,471 of OY856413.1, forward strand.
GTGTAATTATCGTATACATAGGTGAACACTCTCTTTTTTTGGTTGTCTGGGTGGATAGGGACTTGGTATAATCTTGAGTACCCAATCAAGGTAGATGAAGTATGAATGATGATCTAGGAATTTTAGGACTCAATAGAAAAACAATAATAGAAATTGATCTTTTTTCATAGCAACATTCAATTTCCTATAATCTATGCACATTCGTCATCTTGTTACTATTTGTGTTTATAGTTTAATTCTCTTGTCACCCTTCACCACTGTCATTCCTCCCTTTTAGGGTACAATATTAAAAGGGCTCAAGCAACAACTGTCATTGATGGTGTATATAATTCTTGCATCACATAGTTGAATTACTTATTTTCTAATGACTTGATGTATATTTTGATTCATACATTTCTTACTTTGAGCTAGAGGTTTTTCATATTCCTCCAGGTGAATTGTATCCATACACACCACTGGTCTCAATCCTTCAATCAAAAAAGTATCCTTAGGCTTTCCTTCTCAGCTTCAACTCAGAAAGAAGAATAATCTTTTATTTCTCAAACAAAGGGGAGTTGAGAATAATTAGATTTCTACCCTCTATAGGGAAATATGGCTACATAATAGACAATGAAAACATTTTTTTAACTACCATATTCCCCATAAACCAATGGATCACGTAAATAACTATAAGATGGAGAGGATGTTTTTGAGGATATACCTAGTCCTAGAGCAAGTCCAACAATATCTTCTTGTCATTGTAGATGAACAACTGTCTTCTAGTTGCACTGGGACTCATTTGAGTGTTGCGCCTCCTGGTCTGCACCACAGACTGCAGGTTGATGTTGTCCTCCTAAAAACATACAACAACCTCCATACCTCTATGGAAGTCAACACGGACCACCTAAAACTCATGTCGTCCTACTAGAATAGACAAGAAGGAGTTGTCCCTCATGTTGGTGTACTAGTCACCAACTTGCTCTCCCACAACTATTTCTCCCTTGCTATCCCTCCCTTTAGCGGGTAGGACTTGCTTGGGCTCTCTTTTGGTTACCACAACTAGATAGGACAACAATTATGAGAAGAAATTGAGTTGTGTTCTGGGAAGCCCCCAATACCCCTTTATTATAAAGGAGGGGTTAGGGTCTGGGTTCCCAATCTATGTGGGAGTGGAAGGGACTGAAAGATCTTGAATTTTCACAACCTACGAGTGCTAAACTAGTCATATAAAAATTGAGATAGTCATCTGGCACACGAGCCGATCATTTTGCTAAGCAAAACGACCATTTCATAGTTTCCCAATCACACAAATTTGGCAAATTATTTCCAATGAATGCAAAACACTAATTCCTTGCATCAATAGAATTGAGCAATCGAACTGATCAAACTTTCTCATGAATTTAGGGAAGTTACTAGAACCTTCCTCTGGCCCAACCGCATTGATCAATTCACCAAGTGAATTGGTCATCTCTCTCTACCCAAGACGATCAATTCACCCAGTGAGTCGATCAATTGGCACCTGTTTCATGCAGAACATCAACCAATTCAATTCCAATCAGCCTGACATTTCAAACAACCATCTCAACACTTGAGCTGATCATTTGGTACTCCAAACAACCATCTCACTAGATGAGTCAACCAATTGGCATTGCAGTCAACTAATCTATTGTGTGAATTGAATACCTAAACATTTTAGTAATATTTCAATTATCGTTCAATATTAAACTCCTCTTCTAGGTCAAGACCTATGTGTGTGACCCTATAGGTCCCATATTACGTTGCAAGTGAATGTCCATAACAGATCATGACATCACAAGCAATGAGCGATGCCTAGTCACACATAAATGCTACCTAAGTAAATGAAAAGTTGGAGAACAACTTTAACCTACAATGTGTGTATGGTTTTATAGTATTTGTATAGTTCCTTTATCTCTGATATGTATATTGAACTCAAGGCATGGAGTAGTCATCCTCTTCAACATTCAATCTTGCTCCTTGAACTAGAGCATATTGTATGAGATATATGTAAGCTTAATATCATATATTGGATATTGACTCACATGTGTATGGCCATGCATTTCTCATCTTGCTAATCAAGAGGCCTAGGGTATCAAACTCCTATAGGAGAGACAAATATGATCTACATCACTCACAGTCTATCCCCACGTGTTACAGTCACCCAATCATCACCTTTATATTAACCCGTATTTCAGGATTATGTTTGATTATGTCAAAGCATACCAAACGACATGTGATGAGTGTAGTGACTTTAGGTATAAGAACCACAATCACCATCATCATTATGAGAGATGACTATGAATACCATGATAATGGATTCCATGTGTTAGTCTCATGGTGGGTCTATCTAATACACTGTTCCTTAACATGTATCTGTGTGCTTGGTTTCATATTCCCATATCATGACTAATGAGATTCTGTCATCAACCAACTCACACTCTGATATTATGTATTACAATTGTCTATCAACCTTCCACAGTAACAACCGATCAAGGACATAATGAGAATGTATATGTATATTCTTAACATCTGTACTTGAAAGCATACACCATTGAGTAAACATCATTCTCTAAAAAATTATAATGTTACATCATTATCTCGTAATTGAATTAAACATAATAAATTGGAAGCTTGCATTTATTTATTAATCAAATCATTTACATATTATGTCATCACAATCATGATATGATTGTCTCTTTGGGCATACATACCAATAGACTCCCACTTTCACTTAGAGCCAATCACCTATGAATCGTATTCCAAGTGATCTAACATGTCCATCATGCTTCTGTTGTGAAAGTGCCTTTGTCAAGGGATCAACAATATTGTTCTCAGTTGCTACTCTACAAATATTTACATCTCCTCATTGTATAATCTTTCATATAAGATGGAAATGCCTTTGTATATGCTTTGAGCACTGATGCAATCTGGGTTCCTATTACAACCCCAATTTCTAGATTCATATGGTGGAAAATGCAATTTCCCCAATAAATGTATGATTTTGTATTTTGTATGAATTATGTGCCTTGAATGGATTCCTTTGATAAATAGCCTTGTGTGTTTGATTTTGTGAGCCTTATTGGCTATTGGGCCCAATAACAAGAAAAAGGAAATAAAAAGGGAAAGGAATCAATTAATAAAGGAATAACTAAGATAATGAGAAAAGAAAGATGTTGAAGCATCTAGAAGGCTAAGAATTATCCTTCAAGGAAGGATTTCGTATCTTCAGGATTTCTTGGGTTCCAAGGAGTCCAAGTTGCAAAAATAATAGAAGAAGATAGAGATAAAATTGTTGGTATGTATGCCCTGAGAGCCAATCATGGGATGATTGGTGGGATACATTAAGATTGATTTGATAAACATCAAAAGGCAAGCTTCCAATTCTTTCTGGTTCAGTCATATGAGATAGTGATAGAACATATTGAATGTCTAGAGAATGACAGTACTCGATGACGTATACTTTCAGGTCGAGGACCTGAACGATGAGATCATACAGATGCTAAGAGTTTGTACATTCTTATTATGTCCCTAGTCGGATGTCATTGTGGAAGGTAGATAGACAACAATGACACACAAGACTATATTGTGGTGTTGGTTGATGACAGAATCTCATTAGTCATGATATAGAGATATCAAACCAAACACATAGGTACATGTTAGAGAACAAGTGTACTGGACAAACCCACCGTGAGTTTGACACATGGAACCATGACATGGTAGTAATAGTCAGTACTCACAGTGATGGTGGTGAGTGTGATTCTTTGACCTGAAATCACTACACTCAACACATGTCGTTGGGCACACTTTGACATCATCAAACGCAGTCCTGAAATATGGGTTGTTATAAAGGTGATGATTGGGTGGCTTTGACACATGGGGCTTTTGAGGGGTGAGTGATAGATATGGGATTTGTCCCTCCTGAGGGAGTTTGATATCTAAGGCCACTTAATGAGTAGGATTGAAATAGGCGTGCACACGCATGTGTGAATTAGTATGTGATATTGATGTCATACATATCTCTTTCAATCTACTCTGAGATCAAGAAAGTGAATGAACGTTGACAGGATGACTGTTCCATGCCTCGAGTTCATTCGGGATATCAGTGACAAAGGAATTATACATTCGCTGTAACACCATTCACGGATTGTAGGATTGAAAGTTGTTCTCCAACTTTCTACTTTCACTTGGGTAGCACTGATGTGTGACTAGGCACCGCTCTTTGCTTGTGAAGTCATAAGTGTTATGGACTTTCACTTCCAACGTGAAATGGACCTGCAGGGTCACACACAAAGGATTTAACCTGGAAGAGGAGTTTTGTCCACAAGCAATGTTTAGATTGATTACTAAAGGATTTTAGTAGTTCAATTAAACACTCAATCAATTGATAGCTCAATGTCATAATGTTCAAGGTGTTGGACACATTGATTGGAGTATCGGATTGATTGAAATCACAATTGACTGATTCTGCACAATCTGCACTCCCAACCGATCGGCTCATGAGATGAACCGATCGGCTGAGCTTGGTGAACCGGTCGGCTCAAGTGTTGAGTCGATCGGCTCAAGGACAGGGTGAACGATTGCTTCAAGTATTGAAATGATCGGTTCAACTGTTGCAACCGAGCAAGTTGGGAAAGTAGGATTGGTGAGAACTTTCCTTTTGTTTCACTTGCCCAATTTGATTGGGAAATAGGATTGGTATTCGATACCAATTAGAAACAAAAGAAGGAAAGTCAATAGGGAACTGGTCAGGACCACGAACCGACCGGTTCAGAAGTGAACCGACTGACTCATGGGTCCCAACCGATCAGTTGAGGTGTCAACTGACTGGTTTAGGTCCCCAACCGACCATTTCACTTGTGAAACGATCAGTTCAGGTTGCGAGTTGGTTGCTTTTGTGGAAAATCTCGAACCCTTCTACTCCTGCTTTTAGTCCCGCATTGCTCAGGATGGAGAACCCTGTCCCATGACCCTCCTATATATATAGGGGTATTGGGGGCTTCTCAAAGTACAACTCGGTGCAACTAGTTGCTCTGGAAAGTTGTCGTTCTCTTTGGTTTTGGTAACCGAGAGAGAGCCCGAGCAAGTGCTACCCGCAAAGGGAGGCGCAGCAAGGGAAAGACAACTACAGTTGCAACTGGAGGCAGGAGAGTGTGTTGGTGACTAGTACGTCAACAGGAGGGTACGACTCCTTCCAACTCCTTGTGGGACAAGGAGTGTGGAGTTCCAGGTGGTCCATGTGGACTACTTTAGAGGCGGGAGGTTTCTTCCGCTCAGGAGGACAACTGTCAACCCGACAGTCCGGTGAGACCAGGAGTCGTCAGTCCCGGTGTGACCATGAGCTGTACAGACACCGTCGAAGACCGGAGTTGAAGACCACGCAAGGTGCGAGGTATTGTTGCCGAGCAAGCCTCGGGACAAGGTATGATTCCACAAACCATCCTTTCCTATTATATAGACGTTGACGCGTTTCCTTGTTCCGGATTTGGGGGAGAAATTTTTGTTTCCGCTGCCTTCTCTACCTCTCCTAAAACCCAATAGTGGTATCAGAGCCACGTCAACTGCTCTATATTTTAGAAATATCGATATGATCGATTTTGGTCTGTCGCCTTTATTTATTGCATACGATGCGGATAAAATTGGCTTTATGCATGTCCAATCCTAAATCCACAAATCCCAATTACATATATGATATGTATTATTAATGCACTCGATACGCGTCGCCCTTAAATGAGTTTTGTGGTGGATGTATAGCGTGGTTATGGCCAATAAACCCTATCTGTGTATGGTTGTATGTGGTTGCTTGCATCTCGGTCTATGCACCGATCTTCCCTCTCCTATTCCTGATGTAACTCGATATAATTCGAGATTCTTTCCTACCTTTGCTACCCCCAAATGTAACTCGGGGTTTCCCTTTTAAGCAATGTAAAATTAGGATAGATTTTATTTCCTATTATGTCGAAGAACGAAGGACATCCAGACGATAGCTGAGACGATCGGTTCAAGATGTGAACCGATCAGTTGACGTTCCAGACGATCAGTTCAAGGAGTGAACCGATCAGTTGATGACCGGTTCAAGGAGCGAGACGAGTGGGTGGCGGCCATGACGAGATGCACGATGACTGGGCGAACCGATCGGTTGGAGGCACTAACCGATCGGCTGGTGGCACCCAGACGACCGGGCCAAAACGAGCAAGTCAATCATGTGATGAGTTGATCTACTCCGAAGGCAAAGCACAAAGTTCATCTTGTACATGTTGCATGTGATGTAGACATAGATGACCGTGATTCCTCTTGGCTCGAGGAATCACATTAGGATGGCCATAATCATCATTTTTATCGTTTTGCATGTTTTTTGTGGGATATAGCATGTATATGATACATACTATGTATTGTGGTGATTGGATATGTATATGTATATAAAAACCAAATCCCTCATTAAATATTAAGTTTTAGATGCCTTCCAAATGCGACACACGTGAAAAGCTTGATCGACCAAGTGTGGGCATGCCCTAGCATGGTGCACCGTCTATCTCGTGGAAGCGTGAAGGATGAATGTGTGGGTCTGCCCAAGGAGGGTGCATATTCATCGTGTTTGCTTTGGGTCGGACTTAACAAGGTGACCTAGATAGGATCTAGCACCTTGAGGCATGGAGATGATCATGGCAAGGAGTTGCATATGACATCTTATCAAGAGTTGCATATGATGCAATTGGCAAGATTTGCCTACCTGAAAGATCTAAGTTGTGGGTGACAGCCCTAGCTGGTCCATGACTTAGAGGATTTCAGGATCTTGCCCACTAGAAGGTTGTACGCTGCAATCTTCTGAATTGATGGCGAGGGCTATCAATTTGAACTAAAATAGTGGAAGCAATAATTAATTAAAGGCCTAATTTTATCGTCAACTTTTCAAATCAATCAAACAAGTCAAAAGAGTTTTGGACTAAAATTGCATATTTTCCTTTTGTAGTACAAATGGCAACAAACAACAATCACTTTTCTTTACGATCGGTCCTTGAAAAGGACAAGCTAAATGGGAAAAACTTCCACGACTGGTATCAGACATTGAGAATTGTTCCCACTCAAGAGCGTAAGCTCTATGTCCTGGATACTCCAATTCTAGAGGAACCCGCTCCTAATGCACCAAAGACAGAAAGGGATGCTTACAAGAAGCATTATGATGATGCCATTGATGCAAAGTGCCTGATGTTGTGTTCTATGAACCATGAGTTGCAGATACAACATGAGAACATGGGTGTCATTGGGATGATTTAGCATCTCAGGAACATGTATGAAGATCAGGCACGGTAAGAGAGATACAATGTCTCAAGGGCGCTGTTCAAGTGCGTCATGACAAAAGGAGATCCAGTTGGTCCTCACACACTCAAGATGATTGGGTATGTGGAGAACCTGCAAAGACTGAGATTTCCACTGAGCCAAGAGTTGGCTACTGACGTGATACTGCAATCGTTGCCAGAATCCTACAGTCAGTTTGTGATGAACTACAACATGAATAACTTTGATAGGCCACTGTCAGAGTTGTTGGGAATGTTGAGGACCGCCGAGATACAGATGAAGAAGGACAAGCCTAAGTCTGTGACGGTGATCATGAACAAGAAAGGCAAGTCCAAGCGCAAGGGCAAGGGCAAAGCTAAGAAAGTTTCTGATGCTAGCCAGGAGCCCAAGACATCTTCAGCTCTCAAGGCCAAGGGAGGCGTGACCAAGAAAGGAAATTGCCACCATTGTCAAAAGCCAGGACATTGGAAAAGGAATTGTCCTCTCTATCTGGAAGAACAAAAGAAGAAGGAGGCGACTGACGTCTCTACTTAAAGGTGTCATGAAAGTAAACTTGTAACACTTTTTGAGGTATATGATACCAAGATGTAAAGTGTAAAGCACTCATAATTGGGGCAAGTGTTGCCGCCATAGATAGGAGTACTTTAGTTTATTTTCAGCCTATAAGGCATGTAATACAGTTATGAACTGCTATTTCATATTTTCCAATAGATAGAAACACTTTATTTTTGCATATTGTGCGACAATGATGGCAATTAATAAAGTTGAGTTTTCAATCTTAAAGATATGATCTTTGTGGCAATGCCTTATTTATCTTGTGGTATTTGATATGCATAAGATAAAATGATACCTAAAATTTATAGATAACTCAAACAATTAAATTAGCATCAATCATGAGAAATTCATTTCTAGTTTCCATGTGATGGATAAATCTAGACTCTTTTGGTTAGATAACCAGTAAGAGACATGAATATCTTGGACATGATTAATCAATCTTCGCTAAAAGTAGTGGGAGAATGATTACGCTATTAGGTATAATACATGTGATGTATTTACATACCTATTGGAACAAATGCTAATACTTCAAATGGTGTTTAGAGAAATACCAATATGAATATCTTGAAGTGTTCAAGATTATCATAGATGAAGTGCAAATTTGGTAAAGTGCTAATTCTTGATGAGATCAATGAATGAAATACTTGGACCAAGTGTTTGAGATCCTTATGAGTGATTATGATAGTGTATCATAGTGAACTCATGATTAAGGCATGGTGATGTCTAAATCAAGAAGGAATCATACTCTAAGGAGTTAGAGAATGATTATCAAATAACTGAATTCTTCTTAATAAAAGAATACCCCACACTAATAAAAGAAATTAAGAATCACAAGGGTTGTGAATTCTTATATCCTTACACCTCAATTATCTATGTGATGAGTTGTTCATGTGATGAGTCAACTATCTAGATGAATGTGAGGAACCGGATTTTGAGTTATGGTAGATGACCATTACATCCTAAATGACTTCCATGTAAACCATAAGGTATGACCTTGATGGTAGCACTCATTGGGATGAAATCCATAAGTGCGAATAAGTCTTAAGTGTTAAGACACATGGATAACATTTTGAGAAGGATGATGCTTGTTGATTGCAACTTGATGACTAAGACATTTGGCATATGGATATTAAAACCTGCATTCCTATGAGGAATAAAACAAGGATGTGTACGTGACACAACCTATAAAGTTTATGAATCCACTAATGCAAATGAAGTCCATAAGTTACAATGGACTAATCAATGTGATTGATTGAGTACAAGCAACTCAAAATTGGATCTTTACTTTGATGATATAGTCAAAGGGTTTGACTGATATGTCAAAGATAAAGAAGGGATCTGTGATTTAGTGGGAGCGTGTTCACATTCCACATGTTGATGTGAAATGGAAATGTTCTAGAATGGAAATCCAAAAGTGGAAATTATCTTTAAGGAAGATAGAGATGTTTCCTATGTGATAGGAATAGAGGTCTATAGAGACTGTTCTCGAAAAATCTCTTGACCTGAAAAGATAAAGCATACATTGGCAATCTGTACTGAAGGGTTCAGTATGCACAGATTCAGTGGGAGAAAACTTGTCCATGTTACATGGAGTTAGTATCCCAAGGCAAAGTGTCCAATTCTTATGAAGAATGGGAACACTAAGAATAGATATGGATCTATCATGTATGTAATCATCCCATTATCTTGCATGTATCGACATGGCAAGAACAATATGCATTCATCATCTTGTATGTAGGACATGGCAATATGATGTGCTCATCCTGATAACTCGTATGTGGGACATGACGAGTGGATGTCTGTCTACTTCCAGTAAGGGTTACTGGTATACCATGAGAACTTGATAAGTACTTGAGAAGTACTAGTTCTATGGAGATAAGGAAGAGTTCAATGTAAAGAGTTACATTGATGCGAACTTCTGAAAGGACAGAAAAATTAATCGCAATATATATAGGATATATAAAAGTGAAAGTTTGTTGATAATTGGAAGTGTTCCAATGAAACCATTTAAAAGGAAATGCCGAGTATCTATGTGTTGGAGAACAGAAGTGGATACTATATGGATATGGAAGTTCATGAGATGAACTTATAGATATTCCCCTCATTGATGACAAGTATGGAATCCTTGATCATGCAATGTGGCTAAAGGTTAGTAAAGGAATACTAGATCGCATATTACGGTAACTCCATCTCAAACGTATGACGTAAAACGAAGAGATGTGAGACATGCAATTTATACTGACTTTGGCAAGGTGTTGCCATAACTCACTATGTTGGCACAAGAGCACAGTAACATGTGGGACATGTTTGAAGATCACTATGAATATGATTCAAGGGTGATTGGCTCACAATGCAAGTGGGAGTCTGTTGGTATGTATGCCCTGAGAGCCAATCATGGGATGATTGGTGGGATACATTAAGATTGATTTGATAAACATCAAAAGGCAAGCTTCCAATTCTTTCTGGTTCAGTCATATGAGATAGTGATAGAACAGATTGAATGTCTAGAGAATGACAGTACTCAATGACGTATGCTTTCAGGTTGAGGACCTGAACGATGAGATCATACATATGCTAAGAGTTTGTACATTCTTGTTATGTCCCTAGTCGGATGTCATTGTGGAAGGTAGATAGACAACAATGACACACAAGACTAGATTGTGGTGTTGGTTGATGACAAAATCTCATTAGTCATGATATAGAGATATCAAACCAAACACATAGGTACTTGTTAGAGAACAAGTGTACTGGACAGACCCACCGTGAGTTTGACACATGGAACCATGACATGGTAGTCACAGTCAGTACTCACAGTGATGGTGGTGAGTGTGATTCTTTGACCTGAAATCACTACACTCAACACATGTCGTTGGGCACACTTTGACATCATCAAATGCAGTCCTGAAACATGGGTTGTTATAAAGGTGATGATTGGGTGGCTTTGACACATGGGGCTTTTGAGGGGTGAGTGATAGATATGGGATTTGTCCCTCCTGAGGGAGTTTGATATCCAAGGCCACTTGATGAGTAGGATTGAAATAGGCATGCGCACACATGTGTGAATCAATATGTGATATTGATGTCATACATATCTCTTTCAATCTACTCTGAGATCAAGAAAGTGAATGAACGTTGACAGGATGACTGTTCCATGCCTCGAGTTCATTCGGGATATCAGTGACAAAGGAATTATACATTCGCTGTAACACTATTAACGGATTGTAGGATTGAAAGTTGTTCTCCAACTTTCTACTTTCACTTGGATAGCACTGATGTGTGACTAGGCACCCCTCTTTGATTGTGAAGTCATAAGTGTTATGGACTTTCACTGCCAACGTGAAATGGACCTGTAGGGTCACACACAAAGGATTTAACCTGGAAGAGGAGTTTTGTCCACAAGCAATGTTTAGATTGATTACTAAAGGAGTTTAGTAGTTCAATTAAACACTCAATCAATTGATAGCTCAATGTCATAATGTTCAAGGTGTTGGACACATTGATTGGAGTATCAGATTGATTGAAATCACAATTGACTGATTCTGCACAATCTGCACTCCCAATCGATCGGCTCATGAGATGAACCGATCGGCTGAGCTTGGTGAACCGGTCGGCTCAAGTGTTGAGTCGATCGGCTCAAGGACAGGGTGAACGATTGCTTCAAGTATTGAAATGATCGGTTCAACTGTTGCAACCGGGCAAGTTGGGAAAGTAGGATTGGTGAGAATTTTCCTTTCGTTTCACTTTCCCAATTTGATTGGGAAATAGGATTGGTATTCGATACCAATTAGAAACAAAAGAAGGAAAGTCAATAGGGAACTGGTCAGGACCACGAACCGACCGGTTCAAAAGTGAACCGAGTGGCTCATGGGTCCCAACCGATCAGTTGAGGTGTCAACCGACCGGTTCAGGTCCCCAACCGACCATTTCACTTGTGAAATGATCAGTTCAGGTTGCGAGTTGGTTGCTTTTGTGGAAAATCTCGAACCCTTCTACTCCTGCTTTTAGTCCCGCATTGTCCGGGATGGAGAACCCTGTCCCATGACCCTCCTATATATATAGGGTATTGGGGGCTTCTCAAAGTACAACTCATTGCAACCAGTTGCTCTGGAAAGTTGTCGTTCTCTCTGGTTTTGGTAATCGAGAGAGAGCCCGAGCAAGTGCTACCCGCAAAGGGAGGCGCAGCAAGGGAAAGACAACTACAGTTGCAACTGGAGGCAGGAGAGTGTGTTGGCGACTAGTACGTCAACAGGAGGGTACAACTCCTTCCAACTCCTTGTGGGACAAGGAGTGTGGAGTTCCAGGTGGTCCGTGTGGACTACTTCATAGGCGGGAGGTTTCTTTCACTCAGGAGGACAACTGTCAACCCGACAGTCCGGTGAGACTAGGAGTCGTCAGTCCCGGTGTGACCAGGAGATGCACAGACACCGTCGAAGACCGGAGTTGAAGACCGTGCAAGGCGCAAGGTATTGTCACTAAGCAAGCCTCGGGACAAGGTATGATTCCACAAACCATCCTTTCCTATTATATAGACGTTGACGCGTTTCCTTGTTCCGGGTTTGGGGGAGAAATTTTTGTTTCCGCTGCCTTCTCTGCCTCCCCTAAAACCCAAAAAAAATCAAAATAAATCATTATTAAGAAGGAGATTTGAGATAATGATGAAAATATACCCACAGGTAATTTTCTTGCGAAAAACCTATCTAATTATCAATAAATCATATGGAGACAATATATTATATATGAAAGTTGATCAGAAAAATTCAAGGAATCTATTAAAAATATAATTGAAGCCTAGTTTCGCTTGCAATTCAAAAAGTTTATAAAGTTATCACCTTTAATGGTTTAATTGATGAAAAACCCTAAGAATTGATGATAATTAGATTTAATGATGCTCTTTGGATACTTTAAGCCAATATTAACTTGTTGTTCATAAAAGAGAGAATTAGATCTAAAAAAATGATCGTATTGCATAATTGGCTTAAGTTAGGGTTCCATGTACATGAATATGGATTAATGGGATTCGAAACCCTAATTAAGATAATGATGACTTTTAATGGTTGTAATTGTTCAAATCCATGAATAAAAATATCCTTAATGTGGATAGTTTGAGAAATTAGGGGTTTTATGAGTAGAAAAGCTATTTTATGGTTTGTTGACCTAAAAAGGATAAAGTTTGAGAAATTGATCTAAGAATCCCTAATGCATCCTAATGAGACCTAGAAACCCTAATGTGGGACTCAAGTTAATCTTGAGGATGTTTAATGACACATGGGTGTTATGCATTAATTTCAGGATCACCGATTGATCTCTTGATTGATTATTCTTGATTATTCGTGCTTGGACATCAGGTTACTCTAGATCAGGTATGTGGTTAATTATGAGTACACACTTTATGTTTCCCAACATTTCTCAAGGCTTTATCGATTATAATTCAATTAAACTTCTTGGATGTTTCATCACTGCAATCCTTAAAGTGAATATGATTATCACAATTTATATATGTGTGTCACTCGCTCGAACCTACATACCCCTCTGGATGTAATATAATGGAGCAAGCCCTAGAGGGAAGGTCAAGGTGGTCAAGCCCCAGAGGGAAGACCACAGGGCACCTAGAGAGGTGACCCTAGGTACCAAGCTCGGGATGGAGAAGGTAGCCTTAAAGTCACTTGCAAGGACTAAACCCTAGAGAGGGTATCCCAGAGGTGGTAAAAGCGGTTGAGGAGTCATACTGAAAATGTAATTTTGCATTGTTAACAACTAATTGATGTGATTATGTTGTTGGATCTTATGTGTAATGTTTTGTTTGTCCCCACATACTGGCATATTCATTTATGCCGACTGACATTTTGTTTGTCAGCATTTTAGGTATTATCCAAAATTGGACAAACAATAAAATGAAACCTGAGAAGATAAATTTAACTATTCCAGGGAGGATTAGATAGTTAGATTTCTATTGCGGATAGAAGTCTTAGATCCTATTTTGACAAGGTATGTAAAAGTTTAATTTTATTCCAGCTTTCAAGTTTAGTTTTCGTAGAATTTTATAATTATTTCTGATTAATTGTTAAACCATTGATCATGTATTTGGGTTAACACCTCTGACCTCTTGGTCTCCCTTGATTGGGGGTTACCATGAAGCGGGGTCATTACAGTTCCTTAGCTTGTGTAATAGCTCCATTGTTGTCGAAATATAGCTTGATTGCATCATTGATGCTTGGAGTGACCCCAAATTTTGTGATGAACTTCCAGATCCATACAGTCTCCTTTTACTGCATTTGTTGCAGCATATACTCAACATCTATTGTAGAATCGACAACTGTCTCTTACTTGGAACTCTTCCAGCGTACAACTCTGTTGTTTAGGCAAAACATGAATCCTAATTGTGGTTTGTAATCATCTTTGTTAGTCTAGAAGCTTGCATCAGTGTAACCTCTTACCACCAACTCTTCCTCTCTGCCATAGACCAAGAACTATTCTTAGTCCTTCTCAAGTACTTGAGGATGTTATTTACGACTGTCCAGTGAGCATCACCTAGATCTAAGTGATATGTGCTCATCATGCTCAAGGCACATGAGATGTCTGGATGGGTACACAACATTGCATACATGATTGATCTGATTGTTGAGGCATATGTAATCAAACTCACGCATCCCCTTTCTTCACAAGAACTGGGACTTTGAACTTTAGAGATAGCAACTTCATGTAGCATGGGAAAGTTCCTCTTTTTGAGTTCTCCATGCTGAACTGATTCAACACTTTATTAATGTATGTGCTCTGACTTAGTCCAAGACGCCTCTTGGATCTATCTCTATAGATCTTTATCCCCAAGATGTAGGACACTTATCCGAAGTCTTTCATGGAAAGCAAACTTCCTAGCCATGTCTTTACCTTTTGTATAGTAGGGATGTCATTCCCCATGAATAGCATGTCATCTACATACAATGTGAGGAATGTCACTATGCTCCCACTAACCTTCTTGTACACACAAGGTTCATCTTCATTATGAATAAAGCCAAACTCTTTCATTGTCTCATCAAAATGAAGATTTTAGCTCTGAGATACTTGCTTCAATCCATAGATTGACCTTTTTAGATTACATACTTTATTTGCATCCTTTGGATTTATAAAACCCTCAGGTTGTGTCATATACACATCCTTGAGAAGATTCCTATTAAGGAATGAATTTTTAACATCTATCAGCCAAATCTCACAGTCATGATAAGCTACAATTGCAAGCATGATCCTAATGGACTTAACCATGGCCATTGGAGAAAAGGTTTCATCATAGTCAAGACCTTGAACTTGTTTGAAACCCTTTGCAACTAATCTTCCCGTATAGGTTTGTACTTTACCATCCATGTCAATATTCTTCTTGAAGACCCACTTTCACCCTATGGGTTTTACCCCTTCAAGTTGATCCACCAAAGTCCAAACTTTATTGGTATATATGGATTACATCTCAGATCTCATGGCCTCAACCCATTTCTTAGACTATGGTCCCTCAATTTCTTCTACATAGGTTGTTGGCTCATCATCTATTACCAAATGACCGCCTTCCTGAGTCACAACTCACAAGATATCCATATATCTTTGGCTCAAGGTGTATCCTATTAGATCTATGAGGTCCCCGTGTCACTTGAGGAATTTGAGATTCCAAACACCTTGTGATTCTCATTGTTCATCTATTGGTTCAATGTTCCCTTGTTGGTCTCAAACCTCTTCGAGTTCCACTTCCCCAAATCCTCATAAAAGATATACTGGGACACTTCCCATACCATATCTCATATGATGTCTTTTGAACTGACTTATATGGTACTCAACTTAGTGTAAATGTAGCAGTTTCTAGAGCATACCCCCATAAGGTAGTCGGAAGCTCAGCTAAACTCATCATCGATGGAACCATATCCAACAATGTGTGATTTCTTATTTCTGATACACCATTATGTCGAGGTGTTCTAGGTGGAGTCCATTGGGAAATAGTCCCATGGTCACTAAGAAGGTCCTCAAACTCTTTGTTTAAGTATTCTTCACCTCAATCAAAATGAAGTGCCTTAATACTTTTTCCAAGTTGATTCTGTACTTCATTCATAAACTCCTTGAACTTTTCAAGAGTTTTTGACTTACATTTTATTAAATAAATATATCCATACCTATTGAAGTCATCAGTAAAGGTAATGAAGTACTGATACCCACCTATAACATTTGTTCTAAAAGGTCCACATACATCAATATGTATGAGTCCTAATAGATCACTAGCCCTCTCATTGTTACCAGTGAAAGGGGTCTGAGCCATATTACCCAATAAACAAGATTCACATGTCCCTATTGATTCCAGATCAAAATAGTCTATATAACCATCTTTATGGAGTATACATATGTGATTCTCATTTATGTGCCCTAGACGACAATGCCAAAGGTATGTTTTGTTTGGGTTGTTGAGTTTTAGCCTTTTGATATTAACACTATAAACATCTATCTTTAGATCCAACAAGTAAAGACCATAAGACATTGAGGCACTGCCATAAAAGATCTCATCTTAGAAAATAAAAAATTGACCATTTTTAATATGGAATTCAAATACATACTTGTCCATACAAGATACATAAATTATGTTTCTATTTATAGAAGGTACATAATAGAAGTTCTTTAACTCTATTACAAGCCATGTGGGTAGAGATAAACTATAGGTTCCAACTACACTAGGCACAACTCTTGCGCCATTAGCAACTCGCAATTCCGCCTCACCTCTTCCCAAAGGTCTACTTCTTTTCAGATCCTACATATTAGAACATATGTGAGATCCACATACAATATCTAGTACCCATGACGAAGAAGTATATATATTTATCTCAATAATGTATATACCTAAAGTAGATATCTGTACCCCCATCTTCTTCTTCCTGAATTCCATCAAGTACAAAGGATGAGTTCCTCTTGTACTTTTATTTCTCCTTATTTTGAGTGTTGAAGATTTGGATTTGGGCTTGACTCAAAACTCTTCTTGGCCTTGATTTGATCCTTAGACTCAACTCTACTGATCACCATAACAGGCTTGTCCTTCTTCAATTTTGCTTCAGCATGAATAAGCATGGCAAGCAAGTCTGACATCAGGTCAGCCATATTATTCACATGATAACATGCAATAAAGTGGCTATATGATTCTGGAAATGTTTTTGAATCATATACATAGTGAACTCTTGGATCTTGTACTAGGGTTGGCTCCTCACATTTCTTCCTTTAACACCAATGGTAGATAGGAACCGAACTGTCTCACGACGTTCTAAACCCAATTCACATACCACTTTCATCGGTGAACAACTGAACCCTTGGGACCTTCTTCAACCCCAGGATGTGAATCCTAGTTCTTTAAGATGATATACAGGTCCTATCATATTGAGTACATGTTTTTCTACTGAGGTTCACTTTGCCAATTTAGACTCAAAAAGTGCCTTTATGATATCAATCTTTCTTGCTTTGTAAGGCCAAGGGTCACTTTCTTAAGACGTGTTAACATCTCAAGAATCCCATGTCCTCACATTTCTCATGCAACTTATAGTTCATGCATCTCAACATATGGTACTTTATTTCTAAGGTATCATTGGCATGCTTCCAGTAAGCATCCACTTATGTCCTAAGCACATCAGGAGCATGTATTTCTAGCAATCATTTGTCAAGGACATAGAGCTTGTACTCTTCATTGAGAACCCTTCTCAAAGTCTAAAATCATTCATGGAAATTTGTCCCATCAAGTTTTTCCTTCCTAAGGACCAATCACAATAGAGATTTGTTCGTCATTTGATTCTATAAGAGAAATTTTGCATTTGTCAAAAACACTTTTGATTTTATTTGATTTTAAAATTTTGACGATATCAATTATGTCTTTAATTAATTACTTCTCCCACTATTTTATTCAAATTGATAGACCTCACATATCAATTTGGAATAATGCAGCATACAATATTCTAGCGGGCCAGATCCAAGATAATTCAACTATGACTCGACCAACATCAACATACATAGTCAATTATCAAGGTAGGAAACTTTTGCCAATTGCATCATATGCAATTTTGGATAGATGACATGCATAAATCCTTGCCATAATCATCCACATGTCTATGGGACTAGACACACTAAGAATCTCCAGTTAAGCCTGACCTAAAAGCTAACATGATAATAATGCACCCCGCTCTGGTAGAACCTACATTATTACCATCACACTTCCACGAGATGAATGACACACCATGCTATGGCATAATCTCCGCTTGGTCAATGAAGCTTTTCATGTGTTTCACTTTTGGAAAGCATCTAAGGCTTAATATTTATATTTGAGGGAGTTTGTATATATAAATACATATACTTTATCCAATCACCACTTATATAGTACATATCATATACATGCTATATCCCACAACAAAAACATGCAATAAACAAAAAGTGATGGTTATGACCAGCCTAATGTAATTCCTTGGAGCCAAAAGAGATTACCACAACCTAGGGTCCGCATCATATGCAGAAACATGTTGTTGATGAAGATCCATGCTTGCCAATGCAGGTTGATCAGTTCAACCCTTGAACCAATCGACTCACCTCCTGGCTGGTTGGTCGATCATCTCACTAATTGTCTGGTCCTTTTATCCACCATTTGTTGGATCCTCCATCCAATCGGTTGGCTCCACCAACTAATCAGTTTAACTTTAAGATGGTCGTCTGGTGTCATCAGAATGTCTTTTCTTCTTTATCATAACAGGAAAGTAAACTATCATACTTTTACATGATGATAGAGAAACCTCATGTTACATTTAAAGGGATCAAAGGTAGGAGAGAATTAACTTTACATTGGAAAGATAAGATAGAGGCTCGGTATAGAAATTGAGATAAAGCATGATTAACCAACCACACATCAAGCACATATAATAGGGGTTATTGGCCATAACCATGCTACACATCCACCATCAAAACTCACTTTTAGGACGACATGTGTAAATTGCATATATATATATATTAGTTTGGGATTATGCATTGTATTTGATTGGACAAAATTATTCACATCGCATGCAATAATTAAATGATAAAAACCAAAATTTGATCATATCGATTATCACAAAATATAATAGAGTGACGTGACTTTGATACCACTATAGGAAAATATGACTACAAAATAGGCAATAGAAATAATTTTTTTAACTACCATATTCCTCATAAACCAGTGGATTGCATTAATATAAGATGGGAAGGATGGTTTTGAGGACATACCTGGTCTTGGAGCAAGTCCAACAACATCTCCTCATCGTTGTAGATGCACAACTGTCTTCTAGTTGCACTGGGACTCATCTGACTGTTGTGCCTCCCAGTCTTCACTACGGACTGTAGGTGACGTTGTCCTCCTAGCGACAGATAACAGACTCCATGCCTCTATGGAAGTCCACATGGATCACCTAGAACTCATGGTTTCCTACTAGAACAAACAAGAAGGAGTTGTCCCTCCCATTGGTGTACTAGTCACTAAGTTGCTCTCCCAAAATTGTTTCTCCCTTGCTATCCCTCCCGTTAGTGAGTAGTACTTGCTTGGGATCTCTATTGGCTACCACAACTAGAGAAGACAACAATTTTTAAAAGCAATTGAGTTATTTTATGAGAAGCCCCCAATACCCCTCTATTTATAAAAGGGGTTAGGGTCTGGGTTCCCAATCTATGTGGGAGTGGAAGTGAATTGAAGATCTTTAATTTTCACAACCTGTGAGTACTGAACCAATCATCCAGAGACCAAAATGGTTGTCTGGCATGCGAGCTAATTATTTCTCTACAAAATGGTCATTTCACATTTTCCCAATCATACACGAATTTGACAAATTATTTCCAATTAATGCAAAATACTAACTCCTTGCATCAATAGAATTGATCAATTGAAGTGATCAAACTTTCTCGTGAATTTAGGAAAATTACTAAAACCTTCCTCTAGCCCAACCGATCTGATCGATTCACTAGGTGAATCAGACGTCTCACTCTACCCATGCCAATCATTTCACCCAGTGAGTCGATTGGTTGGCTTCCATTTCATGCAGATGATCAGCCAATTTAGTTCCAACCAGCATGACATTCCAAACAACCATCTCAATACTTGAGTCAATTGTTTGGTACTCCAAACAGCTATCTCACTAGATGAGTCGATCGGTTGGCAGTGCAGTCAACTGATGTAACATCCCAAGATTTGAGGCCTCAGATAACATGATCTTAAAAGGAATGATTGGACTACCCATATCACCAAGGTGCACCTCCTTTTCCGGGAGCCCATCACTAAAGAACTCCATAGTTAAGCGTGCTCAACTTGGAGTAGTACTAGGATGAGTGACCAGTCAGGAAGTTGATCTTGGCTTGTGCGTCAGTGTGGACAAACTGCGCAGTTAAGGCTAGTGGTGGTTTGTGGGGCTAGTCGTCATTCCTGAAACCCTACTAAAGCCTTGGATAGGGGGCCCTGGCATTACAAATGATATCAGAGCCAATTCCCCTCAAGTAGGTGGGCCCCACATGGGCATGACATGCCAATCTTGAGCCGTGCGGTCCATGAATGTAGGAAAGGGCTGTCCATGGTTGACATAGCCACCCTTGCGTTGGTATTCCGTGATCGGGAGCTGGGTGTCCATGGGCCATTGTGGGTCTGCACTGAAATGGGGAAGAGATTATGAGGCCTTATAGTTGAGCCTTGACGAGGAAGTCAAGAGTCTAAGTGGGGGAGATTGTAACATCCCAAGATTTGAGGCCTCAGATTACATGATCTTTAAAGGAATGATTGGACTACCCATATCACCAAGGTGCACCTCCTTTTTCAGGAGCCCATCACTAAAGAACTCCATAGTTAAGCGTGCTCAGCTTGGAGTAGTACTAGGATGGGTGACCAGTCGGGAAGTTGATCCTGGCTTGCACGTCAGTGTGGACAAATTGCGTAGTTAAGGCTAGTGGTGGTTTGTGGGGCTAGTCATCATTCCTGAAACCCTGCTAGAGCCTTGGGCAGTGGGCCCGGGCATTACAACTGATCTATTGTGTGAATTGAATACCTAAATACTTTAGTAATCAATTCAATTATCATTTAAGATTATACTCCTCTTCTAGATCAAGACCTTTGTGTGTGACTCTATAGGTCCCATATTGTGTTGGCAGTGAATGTCCATAACAACTTATGACACCACAAGAAATGAGCGGTGCCTAGTCGCACATCAATTCTATCCAAGTAAATGGAAAGTTGGAGAACAACCTCAACCTACAATATGTGTATGGTGTTATAATGTTTATATAGTTCCTTTGTCTCTAATATTCAGATGGAACTCGAAGAATGAAGTAGTCATCCTCTTCAACATTCAATCTTGTTCTTTGAACCAGAGCAGACTTCCTGAGATATATGTAAGATAAATATCATATATTGACTCACATGTGTATGGCCATGCATTTCTCAATCTTGATAATCAAGAGGCCTAGGATATAAAACTCCTGTAGGAGGGACAAATCTCATCTACATCACTCACAGTCTATCCCCATGTGTCATAATCACCCAATCATCACCTTTATAATAGCCCATATTTTAGGATTACACTTGATGATGTCAAAGCATATTGAACGACATGTGATAAGTGTAATGAATTCAAGTCTAAGAACCATATCACCACCATCACTATGAGAGATGACTATGACTACCATGATAATGGCTTCCATGTGTCAGTCTCATGGTGGGTCTATCCGATACACTATTCCTTAACATGTATCTGTGTGCTTGGTTTAATATTGCCATATCATGACTAATGAGATTTTATCATCAACCAACTCACACTCTGATCTTATATATTACTGTTTTCTATCAACCTTACTTAGTAACAACTGATCAGGGACACGATGAGAACATATATGTACACTCTTAACATCCGTATGATCTCATCGTTCAAGTCATGTACTTGGAAGCATACGTCATTGAGTAAACATCACTACCTATACATTTATAATGTTACACCATTATCTCAAAATTGAATTAAATAGAATAAATTGAAAGATTCCTTTATTTATTAATCAGATCATATACATATTATGACATTACAATCATCATATGATTGGCTCTTTGGGCATACATGCCAACACCCTCTTCATCCAAGAACTCATATTGAAGTCCTTTAGGAAGTTGTTTTAGTTCAGAAGTTTCTTCAGGGCCACATCATCTATAGGACTCCTTTTCCATGATCTAGCTCACAATTTCAAGTTTGACTTCTTCCCACTCATACATGATTATTACTTCATCATCTTCAATGTCAATACATTCTAGTAACTCTTCTACTTTCTAATTGTCTATAACATATGTTTGAATTTTAGGGTCTTAATATAGGATCCAATATGGCATTTTGTTCAAGGATATCTACACATAGTTCATTATAACAGTCAACAAAGTAAACTTCAAATAGAGAGGACCCATTGATGGAGTCTTGAACTTTGAAGTCAATGTGATTTTTCCTGATTTGTATCTTTAGGACCCCAACTTCTACATCAATAAGAGATCTTCAAGGGTCTTCCAAAGATCATAAGGCATGCATGGCCTTAAACATTATCTATGATGACTATATCAAAAGTTATAGAAAATCTTTAGACCCTTATTGATACATCTCCAACAACTCCAACTAGTTTTATGAAAGTATGATCATCTAGTTGAATTACCATTCAATTTTTTAGCATATTCGTCAAGCCAAATCTTGTTGCCAAGGTCAACAACATAATCCCAATGCTTGTACCTAGGTTTTTTAGTCTCTGTCTTTCTACATAATCACCAATATTGAATGGAACCGTGAATAATCCTAAATGTTTTTTCTTAGTTGACATCTTTGTGTGCATAAAGGAACTAGCCAGTTTGGTGAGTTTTATTATTTTTACCCCTTCTCATAGTCTCCTCTTGGTTATTGAATTCTCAAATCATGTGACATAGGTCGTCATATCTTCAATAGCATGTATGAATGAAACATTGAAGTGAAGCTTCTTCACTACCTTGATGAATTTATTTTACCTATTCTTGAGGTGAGCCTTTATCATCTTGTAAGGAAACAAACTTTTGATGCATACAGTTCCACATTAGGAACACTTCTTTGGTAGATTCAATATTCTTAGTAGACTTATTGACTTTTCTCTTTCCCTTTAGTACCTCTTGCTCAAGAATGGGTGGAGAAGCTTTCTCTAGTACAACCTCAATGGATGCTTTGTTGCTAAAGTTGAATATGAGATTGTCCCCAATCGAAGAATTGCCATTAAAAAGGTTCATGTCCTCAAGGGTTTTGTTCAGTATTGATGGGAATCACCCAGTTGGATTGATTATCAAATCTTATAGGTGTTCCATTTATAGGTCTATCATCTTGTGGATGCCATATAATTTTCCAATAAATTTTCCAATATGGGTCTACATGATGGTCGTCATGTTGTTGATGTTGATGGCACTTTGATTGAATTTTTTTATTTATCTCAGTATGCCTCTTTTAAATGCAAATATCTAAGTTATGATATCATATTTTGATTAGTTTTAGAAGTTCCTACATTTTTAAAGTTGGTAAGTTCATTGGAAACTAGGTGGAGAATTTCCTCTTCCAAAAATAGGTGGTTTAGGAGGCGTATTTAAGAGATGAGACTTTTCTACAACTAATGTGTTCCCATAGGAGAATCCAACATGATATGACCCTTTCTAACCAAAAAATGCCACACTCTCAACTCCTTTCTAGTTTTCTCCATATTCTTGAGGGGTGTTGATGCATTGATTAGAGTTGTGCCTACTTTTTCCATAGGTGACACAATTCATATTTGTTTTCACATTGCTCTTGCCTTTTACATTTTGTTCCTCCAGAGTACAAACAATAGTAGCTATGATGTCTAATTTTGTAGTTAGGACTTCCATAGACTTTGAGTCATTGATGCATTGTAGATACATTTCCATCTGGTCCTATTTCATAGTACCATCCATACTAGATGGCAGCCATGTTATCTATTATCTATGTGGAACATTCATCATTCTATATTATGAAGTCACTTCCAGAAACAACATTTATGAACTTTATTTCATTTTGAGTGAGACCACTATAGAAGGAAGTTATCATGTATTTTTTTATAGAATCTACGGTGAGGACATACCTATGATATTTTAATATCTCTTCTAGGTATCTTTCAGACTCTTAAAAATAATTCTGGTTAAAGCCACTTATTTTGTTCCTACACTTAATTGTCCTCTCTACAAGAAAGAACCTACCTACAAATGCATTAGATAGTTCCTCATAGTTCTCTATGCTCCCATTATTTTAAGGCATGGTAACATAGAACCTCCTTGGTTTTGTAGTGAGAATGAGAAATCATTACAATAGATTACATCTTGAGGAACCTTACTTATCTTTAAAGCACCATCTTGAAGGCATCAATGTTATGGTAAGGATTATATTAAAGAGAGTCACCCTATAAATGTACTTTAGCATATGATGTTGATGAATGCAAGTTTGAATTGAAAGTTGGATACATTCATCATTTGATCCATCACATGATATCTACTATTGTTCACTCTTGCATGAGCAGGGGAATAGTTGGATTGACAAGGAACTAGAGGCACTTCTCCAAATACACTCATAGTTTCACTGTGTCTCCAATTGTAGCTATAATTCCCCTTATTAATAAAAAGTGATTTGGATTTAGTCACCTTAAATTTATATGAGTCAAGGTGTTCTATTGAACATGTAACTATAACCCTAAATTTATGTGAGTCAAGGTGACATATCAAACATGCAACTATATCTCAAGGTATATTGCTATTATATGTAAAACAATTCACAAACGAGTCTATTTATAGAAACTAAAGTGGTGAAAAAGTCTAAGTAGACCTTGGATTCTTAACAATATCCAGTTTGCCTTGTCCTTAGAAATTACACCAAAAGTGAATCACCCTTAGAATGTGGTCCAATATAGAAGCATTATGCAGTTGGCTCGTAAGGTCCTCAAACTTTAAATTTGTAACCTGACACATTGAGACATCAAAAATAATTTATAGGGTCATAAGTACTAGATGGGATCAAACACAAAGATAAGGTCAGTTAACTAGTAGGACCTTTGGTATTAGCTTAGGTAAGTCCTTCCTTATAAAACACAAAAAATATCATTAAAGCAAGAAAGAAAACAAAACTAGATTATCAAACAAATCAAAAGATGATTAATATTTGTTATGTTATGATTTTATAAAGGAATTTGGATCCAGGTTCACCAACCAAGCACACTCTTAAAACATGAAAACACTCATACCCATTATTTACCCTTATAATAGTTTATGAGAAGACATCATTTATGCCTATTTTCTTCTCTCTTGATCTCAGGTTAGATTTTGGTTAGAATCATGTCTCTTTCTTGAGATGACAAGAAAACAACCAAAAGGTATAACCATATGATTAATAGCTCGAGCGTTCCAAATTTCATGCATTGACACTCCTCCCTACCCTAGATCTCATCAGACAACTCTCTGTTGAGATCATAAGATATCAAACATCACAAGATGGTGACAACATATGCAAGAAATGCAATAATAGTAAGAGTATGGAGATAAACATGCTAAGAATGTATACCATTTAAAAGGAGTAAGAGTAACTAAATGGTTGCGAGGGCCTGGTTGCTACTCCAAACCCAATTTAAATGTATTATACACTCATGTTTATAAGGGACATTACAAATCTATGATGATGAATGATCATAGACCAAAAAAGGGAATGCAATGGAATGAACATAGTATAGGGAAGGAGAAAATAATAAATAAGGTAGTAATCTTATCATATTAGTGATTTTTGATGTAGATCTTAATCTGTTTTGTTGATGATGATGGAGAAGGGAGAAGAATAATGGTAATGGAAAATCCACTACATGTTCTCCTTCATTCAATATGCAACATATGGTGATAAGAGTTAGTGTAGAGGTATATGGAGATGGATTATTAACCTACAAATTTTCTTCTTCTCACGGTTAATAGTAGTTTCATACCGTTGGAGGCTGATGGTGGCAGAAAGTAAAGAAAATTCTCATCTTCATTGATGCATGATGGAGGTTTCTGTAGAACTTCAAGGTCCAAGAAGAGAAAATGTCTCCTCATGGAGGCCAAGGGACCCTACTTATAGGGTCGATGGGTTTGCTCAATGTTCTTTCAAGTACTCTTTGAAGAGTATTTTTTCTTGCATTCTAAGCAAAGGAGAACATGCCTTGAGGAACATATTGTGTTTTTCTTTGACTATACAAATACAAAAACTTCTTATCTGTAAGCATACTTGTCAAGTCGGCCAATCGGTGGACTAACTGGCTTGGCCGACCAGGCCGACTAGGCCGACCAGGTCGACTAGTCGTCCGACTAGTCATATGTTTTTTCAAGTTAATAATTTCATATATATGTATGTATATAAAATGTAATTATATATATAAATATATATTATGGTATTGATTGATATATGACACTATAAATAACAGAAATGAATGATTAAACAAATATAACATGTATAATAAGAGTGCAGAGTGACATACCATGTGTTGATTCGGACTTGTATAAATTTTGAATTGCTGCAATATGCATTCAAATGTGATATTATGCTAAATAATTAACACAAAGATGTCATGTAACTTAATAATAATATATCGTCTTAAGTTTCATTCAAATATCCGTTAAGACTCTTCTTTCCTGTAAATTAAGAGTCTTAACATAGATATCCAAAACACATAAAAACATGTCTAACTTAAGTTTCATTCAAACACAAATGCATAATGTTTAAATTCAGAATGCAAATAAAATTAAAAATGCTAAATTGCTAATGAAAATAAACTAAAAGTCAAATGGTTGTTGCTATTGCTCATCATCTTCTTCTTCATCTTCATCTCCAAGAGCAGTGTCCTCTTCCATTATGTCCTCTTCCACATCTTCCTCTACTGTATCATCATTTGTCATATCAATCACTCTACTGGTCCCCACTCCAACAACACCTCTCCTTGGCCTATTAGGCCCAACTTGATATTCACTTTCCCCCATTGCAGCATCAACTTGAGTCAAACGAACCCCTTGTGCAACTATAAGATCATCGGGAACACCTGTCATCCACTCACTACCCCAGTCAAGATCATCTAGGGCAATAGGATCATAACTCTTTTGTGAATTCTCTAATCGCCTCTTCTGAAATCGTTCATTCAATTGGCGATTATATTGAATATACACCAATTTATCCATTCTTTTGACCTCAAGTTTGCTCCTCCTCTTTGTATGAACCTAAACAATTCAAATTGCAAGTATATGAATATGTCTATATGTACTTATTAATATGTAGAATTTAAAAATAGTGAAATCGCAATCCACTAACAAGGTCAAAGGTACTCCAAGCTCTCTCTATAGCAGATGATGTGCAACACAATCCTAAAATATGCTTGTCCATCCACTGCAACTTTCTAGTCTGCCCTCCATATGCGTCCCACCAAGCAACTAAGAGACATATAGACAATTATAAAGTGTTAGCCTTTTAGGTACTAACCAAGGTCAACAATCTAAGGCAAATAATAAATATTAATTCAAAATATAAAAATACTTACTTGGGGTCTTTACAGTCCTATGTCGAATGGCAATGTATTTGCCAAACATCCCACGAGCCTACTTGTAGCAATCTAACTCTTCTGAAATTTTATCCTGAGTTGGCACATCATCAACCATCTTTGTTAAGCAATCAACAAACTCAGAATCATATACGCCAAGATTTGGATCATTATTTCGCCTAGCTTCATAATAAAGTGATGGATTGAGTAAGAAACTAGCTCCATATAGAGGCCGAGACATCTGAAAAGCCCATCTTTTCTCAACAATATCAATGATAGGCTTGTAATCCCTCTCCTTGTTAGCAAAATTCAGCTTGATTTCCTCCTTTGCTTTCTCAATTGCAGCTGCAATATACCCCATGGAGGGCTTCTCATATGAGTCTACAAGTCTCAAAACTTGCATGAGAGGCTGTGAAGATCTCAGTAAATCTTGGACTGCATTCCAAAATGCTCTAGAATGACAAGTTGCATACACCTTCTTTCCTGCATTTGTCTTAGACCAACTGCTCTCCTCCCAAGCAGTTGAATTGAACAAGGCAAATAGAGTGTCTCTGTGGCCTAACATGCTCTGCAAAGTGAGAAAGGCAGTGGCAAATCTAGTTACACCAGGGTGCATCAACTCAATATTGTTCTTACTCTTCTTTACAAATGCGTCGTGCAACCGGACATGTTGGTAAATATATGCAGTCACCTTCTTTGCCTTGGTTATAACATGAGCATACTTTTTCATCTTTCTAATATCTTCTAGCATCAGATCAACGCAATGCGCCGCACACGATGTCCAGAACAAATGCTTCCTCTTCTGAATCAACTTCTTCCCTGCACTGACATAGTTGGTTGCATTGTCTGTTACAACCTGCATAATGTTTTTAGCCCCGATCCTCTCAATCACCTCATCAAGAACAGTGAACATATATTCAGAAGTGTGTATAGCAGAAGAAGAATCAATAGAGTACAAATAAAAGGAGCCCTCAAGAGTATTGACAAGGAAATTAATTAAATTTCTTTGCCTCCTATCAGACCAACCATCTGACATCAAAGTACACCCATAAAACTTCCAATGCTTTTCATGCTCATGCTCCAACTCTTTGGTCATTGTATATTGCCTCTCTAATAGTGGTAGCCTCATCTGGTGGTATGAAGGAGGAGGGATTCCTCTGCCAAATTGTCCAATTTCTTCCAGCATCACTTCAAAAGATGTGCGGTTGATTGCATTGAAGGGTATACATGCATCATAAAAAAAGAAGCAATACTGTCATGTGCAACCTGTAAGGCGTCTTTCTTATAGGCTTTGTCAATGGTCATTTGCACTTTTCCCGCCTTCCTTTGCGCTACATATTCAGCTGGACTAATATTTGCAAAACGTTCAACAGTAGCTTTCCCTTTAGAACTTGCGGGAAAAGAAATCTTCCTAGCGCCCCCAGTAGTAGTCGGTGCAACAACATTCTGAGTCTGGCCTTTAGCTGCAGCATCATCGTCAACATCAACAACATTAGTCTCGTCAACATCAAAGGCAGTCTCAACTCTGCACTTCTTGTGTTGTTCCCTATAGTTCCTCAAGTCATCACGTATGGTATGAGAACATCTTGCACATTTCACAGTATCAGAAAAGCCACCTATGAGATGTTGCTTCAAGCGGTTGATCCCACCACTGCTCACATGACCACACAAACCGCATTGCACTTTGTTTTTATCTGACAAGTTCGGCCAAAAACCATATTTCCAACCCAGATCCTTCGACTTTGCCTTACGAGACAGGTCATTTACCAACTCCCGAAACTGAGGAAGGATCTCCCCTATTGGCGTAGGAACATCTGTCTCACCGTCAATGGCTACCAAGATGAACAATAGAGTCGCCGGAGATGAAGACGTAGACGTAGCCGTAGATGTAGATGTAGCCGGAGACGTAGACATAGCCAGAGACGTAGTAGCCGGACTGGCAGAGAAGAGAACCATAACAGATGAAGGAGGAGGGAGAAGAGGACTGATGGAGACTCGCCGGAGAGAAACCTTCGTCGGAGAAAGGAAGAAGGAAGAAGAGAGTTGCCGCAGGTTGCACGGAGCACCGTCTGCAAGGCAGCAGACAATGCACGACGCATGGGTCGGGAGCGCAGGGGTCATGTTCGGGAACAGAGTGCAGCGACGTTTTGTTGCGTCGAGCCTATTGGGGTCTATTAACAAATTTTTATTTAAAAAAAAAACTTAACTGCCGAGGGCCGGCCAGACTTGGCGGTCGACTTGCTCGGTTCCTTGCCGACCAGGCGGTCCAATCGGTCGAGTCGCCGACCAGTCGGTCGAGGCGGCCGACTTTTTCCTTCAAAAAACTGATCGATGAGCTAGGCATTGATATGAAAAATGACCGACCGACTAGTCGGCGACTAGTCGGCTGACTCAACAAGTATGTCTGTAAGATGTCATCATCTTCACCAGTCCATGCATTTGTGGCCTCGTCGGTCATTTCATTTCATCAGTGGATGAATTAGTATCTTCATCAGTCAACAAAAAGTGGGATTCATTAGTTGGCCAGTCAATGGTCTCATTTGTTAATAAGCCCATGATTTCATCAATTGACAAGTATTCATCATTTGTCTTCATCCATCTGTGGCCTCATTGATTGATGAGGAATTGACCAACTTTCCATCAGTTGGTGAGTTCATATGGTGTCATCAGTTTATGGCTGCATTAAATGCTAACATCAATTGGCCAATCATTGTTGACTAGTTGATGAATCAATGGGCAGTGGTTGCCTAATGGTTGTCCTGGGTTGATGAAAACTATAACATCCTCGAAATTTGGGAAATTTTTATTTGATTCAAGTAAAAAATGTTATAGTCATAGTAAAATAATAAAATGTGACCTTGATTGATAATATGAGACCTAAACTTAGAATTAGTCTTCAATGTAAGTAAATATAGTGATGTTGAGCAAAAATATGAATATGAGGCTTCAATTGATATGTTATGATGATCAAACACCCAATTTTTGTAATAAGGAATATAATAATGCTTGTATACCCTTCGGAATGCCAATGTATGAGACATGGTACTTAAGACTCAATTCAAGCCCATTCAAGCTATTGTAGTGGCAAATAGGCCCATGAGATCTATGATAAATAAATTTTGATTTTTTGCATAAATATGATGACAATAATCTTGAGAATCGATCACTAACCTCATTATGAGATGATTATTAAGATTAAAGAAGATTTTAAATCATGACTACTCAAAATATTGAAATTAGCAACAATTTATTATTTTATTTGATTTAAAGTATTCAAGTGTCAGATAAACATAACTAGACCTAATACTTGGCCCCACAAAGTATACTGAGTAAATGAATATAAATACATATTTTTAGATAATTATAAAATTATATATGACCTAGGTGATTAGTTTAATTTAATATTTGAAGAGAAAGAAAAGAATATCAATAATATTCTTTTTTATCTAAACTTTGCACAATTTAAGACCCAGAAGAACTTTGCACATTCCAAGATAACCCTAAAAGTGAAAAAAATACTAGTTTTTTGCATTGATTGGATGATACTAGACACTTGTAGGATTTTTAGAAGTTAGAGATATTTCCAGTAAAGTTTGCTGTTAAATTTAATTATAAGATATTATAATGTTGTCACACTAAGATCTAGATAATGCATGACCTTAGCCGCATGTCATGAGATTTGGTCAAAGATCTCAACCATTGATCCAATATTAGACGACACCCAACTCATCTTCTACCCCGAGCCAAAAGTGCAACATGGATGGAACTCCTAGCCGATATCTCTCTCACTCTTTAATCCTCAAATCACCCATATGTCTCTACCAATGGTTTCAAGAGCTCCATTTGAACCCAACTAACCATGAATTCACCATTATCCCCTGCCAAGGAGAAAACACTAGAATATCAAGTATGTTTGTTCCCTAGTACTCCAACTCACTGAGGCATCTTGACCCCTAACACCTATATAAGCAACAATGTCGCTCCTTTGTGGCTATGAAAACTCTACCCTATCATAAATTGCACCCAAGGACACCCCAGTAGCCTACCCAACTCCTTCATCATGCTCCTTCAATCCATCTTGTGGTTGGTGCCACCTTTTCTCCCACATTCCATCGAAACTAGGTTGAGTAAGTCTGGGAAGTCAGGGTGAAGATTCCAACCATGACAATTTGGTTTCCTCAACATGGGAATAGAGTCTCAAATACAAGGTTGACCTCCTCCATAGATTTGTATGTGGCAGAGTCACAGAGAGGAGGAATATGATAGGGGAAAAGACTTGTCTACCAATGGACCTGTAATTCCAAAGTAAGGGTGACTCTATCCTTTTTTCCATTTCTTTTCACCTTAGCCATGCGGTCATGGGGTGCCAAGATGGCATGAGATTATTGGCTCAGGCCCGAATCCATGGCGTGTTTGGATAATATAATGAATGCTAACATGGTTTAATATTATTGGTTCACATAGATTACTCTCGCAAATATTGTTGTAGATAATCGGTAACCCTGATTATGATCATATTATATATAAATTTGATCTGTAAAATGAGCAAAATATAAATAAAATTGTTTGATTACCTAATAGTAACTATAGTTCCAAAAGTAGGTTCTAGATCAAAATTTGATAATGATGATTATATGAAACCCTAGATTTCATGAAATAATGTTGATATTTTGTTCAATTGATGAAAAATATCTGATATAATGATGAAACCATGCTATGATTAATATACAAGTTAGGGATATACCAAATTTCTAGTTAGAGTTTATGACCCTTAAAATTCATAACATGATAGAGTTAGGGTTTGTTGGCCTCAAACCCTATATTCTATGAATAGTAATGATGGTGATGATGTATATTAGGGTCTATAACTCATTAGTTCCCTACAAATATATATTAGGGTTTTGAGACCTAATCATAATATCAACCCTAGACCTAAACACTACACTCGACCCTATTTAGTATCATATGGATAAATGGTGACACTATAGCGTTATGCATAGTTTCAGATGGTGATGCTTGCTTGGATGTACCTTTTCATTCTAGAATGTACCTTGATGATTAGATTTCATAAAGTACATGGATATAACTGTTGGTTATATGCCCTAAGGACATCCTGTGATTATTGTGAAAGAGAACTTTTGTGTGATTGTTAATAAAAGGCAAGTCAACTTATTATGTTTGTTTCAGTATTGAGATAATGAATAAACTAAATATTGTCCTAATAATGATTTAACTCGATGACATATGGTTTGGGTTGACGATATGAACATGAGATCATATGTATAATAAGAGTACTTATTCTTGTTGTATCCCTAATTGGTTATTATTATGGATAGTATAAGACAACAATAATACACAAGACTAGCATGTGTGGAAAGTTATGACTATGTCTCTTTAATCATAATATTGGATATCGACTCAGATACATGGGTACTTATTAGATAAAAATTTATATTGGATAGACCCACCTTAAGTTTGAGACATGGAAGTCATGCAATGACATATATGAATCATATCTTAGTGTGAAAATGGTGACTGTGATCCTTTGTCACACCCCAATTTGCAAAGGTAATTTAAACCTTAGAATGGGGTTTCCCTAAATAACAATAGTTGAGGTGTTTAATGTAAAAAGATCATGAATATATAGTCCTTTTACAAAAATAAGGTGGGAAAAACAAAATCCAAAATATACTTTCTCTTATAGATATGCCATAATGAGTTAAAATGTTGAATAAATGTTTTCCTTTTTACTTTTCTCTCTCCTACCATTTACGATGATTAAAGGAAATAGAAGAAAAAGTAGAAGACTTGGAATTCAAAAATATGAGATAGATGACTCACTTTGACAAACAATAAATGATTCTCTCTTTTATTTTATGAATAATAAGAAATAACATTAATCCCTTTTTATCTTTCCTCCAACATAGTATTTCCATAAAGTCATAAAGAGGTATATAACATAAATCTTGAAAGTGTATTCATTAATCATCTCATTTTGAAGTCAAAGGGGATGATTATGAAAAGTTAATACACAATTTCAATTTTAGCGTGCATAATTTAAGGTGCTGAATTTTAATGTATTAATGGACATACAACAGACATAATAGGAAGAATATAAACTCCTTATTGGGTGTGGTCCAAATTTAGTCAAGTTTTGACCATGTTCGACCCTTCAAAATAATTAAACAACTTCCCATAGAGTTTGATTAAAATCAGATTCCGAAATCATTTAACGCACCAATTTTCCCTATACTCCCACATTTTCTGCCTGTTTGGTGTTACACCCTATTATTATCCTTCTCACACACTTATCTAATAGTCGAAATTTAAATTTCTTGCGATCCAATGGTTCCAAAGTCATCCTCTTCCTCTGCCATCTCCAAGGACTGAGCTAATCTTACAGTAACTCCTTTATCGGTTCTTCTCTCACTCATAACTCCACAGTTTTGTGAGTTTTCTTCACCATTGAACTCACCTCTTCCTCCTGTTTTGATCAAGCCCTAACTCATTACTCTCTCACCTTATGCACGAAACACCAAATTAGGGCTCATCCTAGACTAACCACCCCAAGTTGTAGTGGGTACTCTGAAGCACCTCTTCCCTATATAAGGCGTCGTATACCACCACAGGACTGTAGTGACTACTCATCTTCCAATTGAAGCACAAAATCCCCGAGTCTTCTAGACCTAGTTGAATTCCATCTCCAGTCATCACTACCACACCACATCTCTCACCTCCTCCTTTGGCTCAATTGAAGCGTCAGTGAGCATCTCTGACACCTCTCCTTCATTTTTGGTTTTCCCATTTGCACCACGTTGGTCCCAGCTGTCAGGTCCTTTAGCCCAATGATCACTTTCACTGACAAATCACCACCATGTCCATCTGGTATCCCCATGACCATAGAAATGAATGCTTTGACCCCTCTTTGACACCACGATTGCATCCTAATCTTTTTGGGAACTTCATTGCCTAGTTTTCTCAGGTTTGATCTCTGTGCACCTCCTCTATTTCTCACTATTTTCATATGAATGGTGGACAAAACCTTCACATTTCCTCATGACCCTGGCCCTCAACCAAAGGTCTTTGAGCTGGGCTCAAGTTGAGGAGGCTGCAAAAAGTCTTGGTCGCCCTTGATGAGCCACGACTGTCTCGGTCCCGACTGAAGGTTCCACCTCTAGGTTGCCTGCCTCGCACCATGGCCCAGGGGACAAAAATCTTGGTCATGTATTAACTCTGGTAACCCCACAAAAGTAATAACTTCATTAACCTTGAAAGGGCATTTTCAATATTTTATGCACACTTTTGATTTATCAGCCGTGGGATACATTTATGTCTGAATGAATCTTTACGCTAGATATTTTAATTGAATGTAACATATGCCTGTAGTGTTATATGTCTTTTCAAGTTATTTACATCAAATTTAATTTTGATTTAAATTGATATAACACTATAGTTTCCTGAATTTTTATTAGTCAGACTTTCATAAATTTACAACAATTCAACCATTTCTCAGAATGAATAAATAATCATTTGAAAGAATTTTTAACAAGGAATCTGATCTTAATTTTTTCAAACCATATTTTTCCTATATGTTCTAATATTTTCATAAGGAACTCTAAAACCCTATTTTTTAGTAATATGATCATTAATTTAGTAATATTAAATTGAGTTTTCCCAAATGGAATGGCCTATCAGTAACCCTAACCCTAATTCAATACCTTAAGGCCATGTTTTCCTAAAGACCAATTTAGGGTTTAAGATGTTGATTAAAGTAATAATTAATAGGAATCATGCTAGTTTTAGGAGATTTAAGATTTGACACAAGATCAGAGAGGCCAACATAGGATCTACTTTGCTCCAAGGTAAATGAGTCATGTTGTTGAGTACAAGTATTCATGGTTGATTGAATGCTTAGTATAAAGTACATATTATGATTTCAGGATCAATGCTTTAATCATGTTCATTATATCAATTTCTTGATGATTGTTATGTCATATGGTTACATTAAGATTAGAGAGTATGATTAATGATAACGAATTAAGGTTCAAATTTCAAGAGGGAGTAATCCCATCATGTTAAAGTTCAATGATAACGTTCATGCATATGTTAATGATTATATAATTAGAATTGAATCCATTTTTGTATTCTCTCAAATCATAGACCTCAAGGGGTCATCAAAGACTTTCTAGTATCTAGGGATTTCCTAGAAATCATGTGATCTTAAGTGAGCATCATATAGAAATGCATATATTTACTGATCAATTCTTCATGTTATTAATGGTTAACCATTAAGTTCCTAAGGGGAAGAAAGACATAATATGGAAGGATTTATGCGTGAGTTATTATTAATTTGCAATTCTATTTTGTAGATTACTAATTTTTTGGATACTAGTTAATAGCAATTCTATTTTACAAAGTATATTTGAATTGGATGAAAAGCTACATCGTAAATGCATGATGCAACGATGTGGGAGAGTCCTAAGGAACTATAGGACAAATCTCACCTGAGAATACATAAAAGAAGGTGACAAGAGGAGAAGACAACCACTGAACAGTGGAACTTCCTGGACCAAGAAGAATGGGATGCGTTTGTTGCTTCAAGAAAAACTGATGAATTCAAGGTATTAGGCGTCACTCCCAATTTAATTAATATACGTTGTATTCACCTATTCAAGATTAACATTTAGTGTTACTAACCAAATCATTAATGTGCATACTAACTAGGCCCTCAGTGAGGCGCAAAGAGCAAGGCGTGCACTGAATGTGCATGACCACACAATGGGTCCAAAGGGGTATGCAGGCATTCACCAAAGACTACAGGATGAGTCTACTACTCAGTCTGCTGCTACTCAGGAGTCCTCTACTATAGGTACCACACCTCTGCCTCACCATGATGTCTGGATAGCTATGTGGCAAAATAAGAAGGGAGAAATAAGGAAGCCCGTAATTGCTGAGGCGGCTGCAAAAATGGTAAAATACAACTCTTAGATCAATCATTCGAATATTGATTATTTGTGGTGTTTACTTAATTAATTTTTTTTGTTTTGGCGATTAACGGGAGCTGCATGAGCTGAGGAAACAAGGCAAGTTCATCCCTGAGGGCATAAGGGATGAATTGACAGTTGCTCTGGGTAACCCAGAGCAATTGTCAATTCATCCCTTGTGCCAGAGCATCCTGGACGTGTTAGGGCTGCAGGCACTGGTGTGGGCATCAAAGCGTTCTTTGGGGCATCCCAACACAAATATGTCCCAAAATCAGGAATTTCACAAGAAGAGGTAACCTATTCTTTCTTTAGAATGTTACTATAAAAGAGAATTCAATAATCAGAAGCTAACATTTCTTTTATCCATGTATAGGTAGATAAGATAGTTGATAGGAGAGTCGATGAAGTAGTTGATAAGAGAATCAAGGAAGAAGTTGATAAGACACTCCATGAAGGAATGAGAAAGTGGAAAACATCTCTGACTGCCACTCAGTAGACAGTACCTATGGCATCCCGCTCTACTCCTACTGTAGAGGTTGGGAGTAATCCTGTAGACCCACCACCTAGCACATCCGTTGTAAGTATTTTTATGACACAGTAACTAGTCTTTTCAAGATGATATGTTTTCAAGATGATATGTATATATGTATATAACATTCTTTATACAAATTTGTAGGGGTTGAAGCCATGCCGTCTAAAAAGTAAAGAATATGTCATTGCAGAGGCGTCGGCTTGCCCATCCCTACCAGGGGAAATGTTTCATGGGTCTCCATTACTAGCTGGTTGGGTTCGTGTGAGCCCACTACATATATTATAGGAGTGGATGGATCTTCCATTGTCATATGCCCACCCAGATTGTGAAACACTTGGTGAGGCAGAAGGCGGAGTGATATTGTGGCCAAAAGTGGATGTCCTCTATACTGAAACTGTATGGTAAATTTAAATTACGTTAAATTGTTAGTGTGTGTATATGATGTCAATTGATCTGAAATTATATATATATATATTTATATATATATATATATATAGGTTAAAAATAAGACACCCAAAGCATCTAAGCCTCCACCTCCACCTCCTACATTACCAAGTTGGGTTCCACATGACCTACCTGTCCCGTTAGGTCCTAATTGTAGGGGTATGGCGATATGGTTAGGCGAACATGATATAAATTGCCCTATAATTGTTTCTATAGATGCGTATGTTGCAGGTCAATCATATGAAAACAAACTATTTATACAAGATATTTTGGAGTTGTTTTGACATGATTGGATGAATACATATGTGATAGAGCTATGGATAAGGTGAGATCTTCTTTATACATCCATATACCTTGTGTAGGATCTGGTGATCTGGTTTCTTATTTATTAATGCATACATAATACATATTTTGGAGCTACTTAGACAAGATATGTGCAGATTTTTCATTCAAACATGTAGGATTTTTGATTCCATCTTTGATTAGTCTAGTAGCTAAAGACCCTTCGTCAGTTCAACAATACTGCTGTGATGCTTTTACATATTTTGCTCAAAATAACAAGACAGTTATAATAGCTCCATTCAATGTGGAGTAAGTTTACTTTGCTTATAATTTGGACTTAAGAAAATTACATTTTTATTGTGGATTTTGAGTTATTAATTTTTAACTTTTTTACCTCTAGTGGTATGCATTGGTTGTTACTAGTTATTGTCCCCGAGACGTTCACTGTCTATTATCTAGATCCTAAGGGGACTAAATTGAATTCAAAATATGGACACACAATGAAAATGACATTATTCCGGTGAGAAATATTTCATTTTCATACCCGTTAACATATGTTATTACATTACTATTTAATTATGCAATGTACTGTCTTACATTAACATGTAGGGGTTTAGATGAGTTCAAAAAGGCTGGAGGAAAGGTCCCCAGGAAAAAGAACCAGCCAATAATTTGGAAGAACGTGGAAGTAAGTTCCCGACTACAATGTATATATTATTTATGTGAACAATGCTTAATTTGTTGTATTTTTTAATATTTTGTATGTTTTACTTTATAGTGTGCTACACAAGACAACGGATGGGCATGTGCATACTATGTGATGCGATTTATGCACATGATTATCAAATATTCCGCAGTGGGCATCGATACCATTCCTGAGGTATTATATATAGTCTCATTAGATAATATGAAATATATCAATCTTATTTATATATTATTAATTATATATATACATCATTCTCTTTACAGGTGTTTAAAACTAACCACACTATAGGAAAGGCCTTACTAGATGTACATGCTCCCTATACGATGGAAAAATTAAATGATGTAAGAGAAGAATGGGAAAAAGCCATACAAGTAGTGGGGTTTTTAAAATATAATTGGGATGTTGATAGCGAATAATGACTAAAGAATGATATTTTGTAAATAAATTTCTAAATTGTAATATGTGTGAATGTTTCTACATGTCTGAATATTTCTACATGTGTGAATGTGAAAATGAATGAAACTGTTGGTTGCTATATGAATGTTTCTACATGTGTGAATGTGAAAATCAATGGAACTACAGATTGCTACATGAATGTTTCTACATGTGTGAAAATCGATTGGAACTGCAGGTTGCTAAATGTGTGAAAATTAATGTTGTTAATTTTGCAGGTTTGTGACCTGTTGTTGGTTGATATCATTGGATGTCGTAAAACTTGCAGTTCATAACTGAACTGTAGGTTTCTCATCCTGCGACCAGCCACAGCAGGCCTGCAGACTGATAAAAAAAATACATACAATAGGTGTCAGTTATTTGAAAAAACTGACGACACATGCTTACATCGTCGGATAATAGCTAAAACTGATGCCTAATGAGACCAGAAACTACGGCCGTGCTGGCCAGCATGGCCGTGGCAGCAGGTAATATGGCGTTGGTTATCAATAAAAAACCGACGCTGATGGTGCCCTAAATGGCACCCTTTTTGTAGCGTGAAGGTTTATGGCGTCGGTTTCCGTAATAATAACCGACGCCTATATCCCCCTACTGGCACATATTCAGTGGCGCACAAAGATTTCTAGCATCGATTTAGAAACTGACGCCTAACAGTTTGCCTTTTAGCGGTGCCCACATAGGTTTCGCATTGAAACCGACACTAAAGGTCTTAAATAACTGACACTAAAGGTGGGTTATGTACTAGTGGTTCAAGAATGCTTATAGTTAATTCATGCCAACTTTTCTTACATGTCAAGTATATTTATTTTGATTATGTTATAAAGTACCAGTACCATTTACTGATGTGTTGTTTTTCCCCTTTGCATGACTGGGTACACGATGTCCCAGGAGTTAGAGCAAATAAGGACTAAAGAGAAGCAATCCAAAGATTTGAAGACATTCATGTGCCAATTGGTGGGGTGCCATATACACTAAGCGATCATATTATCTAGAATGTTTACTTTCATGATTAGTTTTCCATGTTTAGAAATGTCAGAATCTTAGTCTTGATAAAGAAGTGAGTTATAGTTTTCCTATTCAAAGAACAATGTATGAATCTTAATGGTGATTTATTTATTTGCAATGATTACCTTAGAGTGACATTCTCCATTCAAGATAAGTGCTTCCGCTCAGATATATTACATATCCAAAGTTGGGGTGTTACATTAATGTATCATAGCAAACAAGTGGATGGCCACTAGGAAGCAATCTAATTCATATGGTCTAACCCTAGGTATATGTGACCTTTTTCAGATGGCCCCTAAGAGATCGAACAAGGAAAAGGATAAGATGGATGATTGTGCTAGTTCCTTTAGTAAAGGGAGTGACCATGAAAGAAACCCTAAGGGAACCATAGAAGATCTTGTTCAATCACTCACCAATGTCCTAGAACAGGGACAACATCAACCCAGACACCATAAGATGATTTAGAAAACTTCATAAATCTGGCCCGACTCTTTCACTGGTGAAGGAGAAATCAGTGTTGTCACCAAAGATGAAGAGTGGATCAGAGGCATGGAACATTGTTTCCATGACATGGACTTCCCTCAACACTCTAGGGTTCGCTTTGCAACCCACATGCTCAAAGGAGCAACCCTACTTGGTGCAAAAACTTCCTCAACTCAAGGGCAGCTAATGCACCTCCTCTGACATGGGAAGGATTTGCTAAAACCTTCCAAGAGCACTATGTTTCTGAAGCCATGATAGAGAAGAAGGATCTAGAGTTTGCCAATCTAGCTCAGGTGGGTGACATGAATGTGACCCAATATGCCATGGAGTTCAAGGTCCTACATAAGCATGGCTACGATTACGATGAATGATGAAAAACAAAGAAGTTCATTTATAGACTCAAACCCACCTAAGCTTTTCCTTGTCAGGAAGAGGGCACCGGACCCTCTAGACTGCCCTAGATGCAACCCTAGAGTTAGAAGACCATCCCGAAAGGTCGTACATGAAGGAAGTTTCACAGAAGAATAACCAATATCAACATCAACCTACCAATAATGATTAGAGGAAGGGACCTAAGCCTTCTGAAGAAGTTGAGAAGCCCCAATGTCCAACATGAAAGAAGAACCATGGAGTCCCATGCATATTTAGTATAGGAGCGTGCTACTATTGTGGAGAGACTAGCCACCTTAGGTCAAATTTCCCAAAGCTAAAGAAGGCTCCAAATTAGAATCCACTCTAGGGTCAAAATAGGAACCATAATCCACCTCCTAAGAGACAAGCTAGGATTTTCACTATGGAAGTAGAAAAAGAACATGAGGAATGATATACATGAACCTTTTATGAAATATGTTTATTTTCATGCAAATTTGAGTAAATGGGGTTTTCCCAAATAATAATAGTTAAGGGGTTTAATGTGAAAAGACCATGAATATATACTCCTGATAGAAAAATAAGGTGGGAAAAGCAAAAAGAGAATTTAAAATATACTTTCTCTTATAGATATGCCATAATGAGTTAAAATATTGAATAAATGTTTTCCTTTTTTTCTTTTCTCTCTCCTACTATTTATTATGATTAAAGGATATAGAAGAAAAAGGTAGCAGACTTGGAATTTGAAAAATATGAGATAGATTACTCACTTTGACAAACAATAAATGATTCTCTCTTTTCTTTTATGAATGAGAAGAAATAGCATTAATCCCTTTTTATCTTTCCTCCAAGATAGTATTTCCATAAAGGCATAAAGAGGTATATAACATAAATCTTGAAAGTGTATTCATTAATCATCTCATTTTGAAGTCAAAGGGAACAATTATA
The DNA here is from genome assembly GCA_963693085.1 of Alisma plantago-aquatica. NCBI lineage: Eukaryota > Viridiplantae > Streptophyta > Magnoliopsida > Alismatales > Alismataceae > Alisma > Alisma plantago-aquatica. The sequence continues at coordinate 693,674,115 of OY856413.1, forward strand.
AAAAGATATTACACATTATTTCAATTTTTATGTACATAATTCAAGGTGATGAATTTTAATGTATTAATGGACATACAATGGACATAACAAAAATCTAAGTGTATAAGAAGAATATAGACTCCTTATTTGGCATGTGGTCAAAATTTGGTCAAGTTTTGACCATATTTGACCCTTCAAATTAATTAAACACTTTCCCATATAGTGTGATTCAAATTTGATTACTATATCATTCAATGCACAAACATTCCCTGTAGTCGTGCATTTTCTATTTGTCACACATTACACCATATTATTTTCCTTGTCACAGTTCCACAATCCAATGGTAGAAGTTTAAATTGCTCACGATCCAACAGTTCCACAGTCGTCCTCTTTGTTCGCCATCTCCGTGGACTGAGCCAATATTACATTAACTCCTTTATCAGCTCCTCTCTCCTTGATAACTCTATGGTTTTGTGAGTTTTCTTTGCCATTGACCTCACCTCTTCCTCCCATCTATATCAATCCCTAACTCGTTGCCTCTCTCGCCTTGTGTATGAAATGCCTAATTAGGGCTCATCCTAACCTCGCCACCCCAGGTTGCAGAGGGTACTCTGACCCACCTCTTGCCTGCAAAGGCATCATATAGTACCACATGACCCCAATCACTACTCCTCATCTTCCAATTGAAGCCCATAAGCCCCGGGTCACCTGGACCTACTTAAATTCCATCTCCGACCGTCGCCACTGCACTGCACCCTTTGCCTCCTCCTTTGGCTCAATTAAAAAATCAATGAGAATCCATGACACCTCTCCTTTGCTTTTTCTTTTCTCATTTGTGTAGATTGGTCCCCGATCTCGGGTCCTATAGCCCGATGATCACCCTCACTGACCATGGCCATCTGGTATCCCCACAACCACAGAAATGAATTCTTTGACCCCTATTTGACACGACAATTGCATCCCAATCTTCTTGGGCACTCAGTTGCTTAGTTTTCTCAGCTTTGATCTCTGTCCACCTCCTGTATTTTTTGCTATTTTTTGATGAACAACGGACAAATCCTTCATGTTTCCTCATGACTCTGACACTCATCTAAAGGTCTCTAACCTTATCTCAAGTTGAGGAGGCTATAGAAAGCCTTGGTTGCCCTTGATCAGCCGTGATTGTCCTGGTCCCGACCAAATGTTCCACCTCCACATTATGTGCCACACGCCATGGCTTTGGGGAGAACAAGCTTGGTCATGTATTGAACCTAGTAACCACACAAAAGTAATCACTTCATTAACCTTGCAAGGGCATTTTTGCGATTTTACGCACGCTTTTGATTTATCAGCCGAGATACATTTGTGGATGAATGACTCTTTTACCCGAATATTTTAATTGAATGTAACTTTCCTATAGTGTTATCTGTCTTTTCCAGTTATTTACATTGAATTTAATTTTGATTTAAATCAATGTCATGCTATGCTTTCCTAAATTTTGATTGGTCAAATATTCATAAATTTACAGTAATTTAACCATTGCTAAAAAATTATGAATAAATAGTCATTGGAAATGATTTTTAATAAGGAATCCGATTCTAAGGTTTTCAAACCATATTTTTCCTATCTGTTCCGATGTTTTCATAAGAAACTCTATTACCCTAATTTTTGAGTAAAATCGAGTTTCCCAAATGGAAAGACCTAATCAGGCACCCTAACCCTAATTAAGTACAATTAAGTCCATGTTTTCCTAAAAACCAATTTACGGTTTAAGATGTTGTTTAAAGTAATAATTAATAGGAATCATGTTATTTTAGGATATTTAAGATTTGACTCAAGATTAAAGAGACCAGATTAGGATCTACTTTGCTCCAAGGTATATGGGTCATGCTACTGAGCACAAGTATTTATGGTTTATTGAATGCTAAGTATAAAGTAGATATCATGATTTTGATATTAATGCTTTAATCATGTTCATTATATGAATTGCTTGATGATTATTATGTCCTATGGTTACCCTATTCATTAAGATTAGAGAGTATGATTAACGATTCATGAATTTAAGGTTCAAGTTTCAAGAGGGAGTAATCCCATCATGTTAAAGTTCAAAGATCATGTTAATGTTAATGATTAAGATAATTGGAATTGAATCCATTTTTATAAGCTCTCAAATTATGGAACTCAAGAGGTCATCAAGGGTTTTCCTAACATCAAGGGCTTTCCTAGCAATCATGTGCTCTTATGTGGGCACCATAGAGAGATGCACATATTTACTACTGAATTCTTCATGTTAGTAATGGTTCAAGAATGCTTATAATTAATTCATGTCAACTTTTCTTACACGTCAAGTATATTTATTTTGATTATGTTATAAAGTCCCAATATCATTTATTGATTTGTTATTTTTCCCCTTTGCATAGTTGGGGATGCTATGTCCATAGGAGTTCGAGCAAATAGGGACTAAAGAGAACTAAGACAAAGATTTGAAGACCTTCACGTTCCAACTGGTGGGGTGCCATCTACACTAGGTGATCCTATTATCTTGAGTGTTTACTTTCATGATTAGTTTTCCATGTTTAGAAATTCTAGAATCTTATACTTCATAAAGAAGTCAGTTATAGTTTTCATATTCAAAGAACAATGTATGAATCTTAATAGTGATTTATTTATTTATTTGCAATGATTACCTTATTGTGACACCCCCTTCAAGATAAATGCTTCTGCTTAGTTATATTACATATCCAAAGTTGGGATGTTACATCCTTATACCTAAACTCACTACAATAATCACATGTCATCATGTGTGCTTTGCCACTATCCCAATGTGCTTTGAATAAGAGTTTCCAATAAGGTAGTGATTGGGTGCACCATGACACATGTGGATGATTGTGAGTGATGTAGATGGAATTAATCTTTTTTTGGGTTGATATATCATCCACTTGATAGGCGAGGCTATGAAATGCATGACCATGCTAATGTGAGTCAATATATGACATTGAGATCAAAATATCTGGAAGTCTACTTTGCTTCAAGAAACATAGATCAAACGTTAAGAAGTTGACATTCCATGCCTCATTTTAAATCTAGGTATTTATGACAAAGGGATTATATAGTCATGCAACATTGGTCACTTTACAAGTTATAGTTATTCTCCAACTCATTCCTATTAATTGGATCACAATGATGTGTGGATAGAAACCAATATTTGCATGTGTTCTTTTGAACATCACTTCTAGCATAATTTAGAACCTACAAGGTCACACTCATAAGGGTGCATAACAAAATTTAAGTTCACATCAAATAAATTATTAGAAAGGTTCTAATTCATAAACCGACTAATTTCTAGTATGATCAAGTGACCCGAATGTGTAATTGGTTGATTGGATTGGTTGAGTGAATGGATCCATTAATTGTCGATTGGTTGACTGATTTTTATACTTGATTGACCTAATCTATTGATCAGAATGAAACATGAAATGTCTCAAATTAGAAAGCAATTTAGAGCTAGATTTGAACTGACATTATCGACCGATAAACTAACCTAATCGGTTGATCAAAATGCTTTTTGAACCCTGATTGGCAAACAACATGATCGGTTGATCATGTTGTCTGAGTTTTTCAATATTAGACTGTTATTGTGATTGTGATTAGGAAAGGGATTGAAATTAGGATTGTCCAATCCCATAAATATCTTAGATAAAGGGGGTACATCACAAAGGGTTTCACACATTATTATAACATCTTTCGGATAACTTGTCAGACAAGTTGGCCATCAAACTTATCTTTTAGAGAAAGGAAGAAACTCAAAGAATGACTTCCCATAATAGGAGAAGAAAGGGAGTTTTGAGACAAATAGCATGTCAAAAACTCCTGCTCCTCTTCAGCTTGGTAATCAATGTAGCGCACTACTTTCCCCCTCATCTACATTGATGAAATAGAGGCTGAGGAACATGTCTAGAGCTTGAAGAAGCTATTCCACAAGACAACCAGGTGCTACGAAGAAGACAACTGTGTAGCAACTTGGCTCCAAATCCAAATCTCTTCTTGACCTGTTAACACTTTTTGGTTGGCAATTTGGATTTGGATATGAGAGGTTGTTTTCTTCATTGAAAATAGATGCTGAAAACTAGTGTGTGCAAAGGTATAATCCTTATCCCTTTATATGTATTTTGTTCACTGACATTTTATATCAATGACAGATCCAAAGATAGGAAATAGAGGGAAGTATTTTTTTTTTAAATTTTTCTACGACCCCTTCCTAAAAAACCTAAAATAACTACATGATAATCCATTTAAGGTACATGGTTATTTATGAATTCTCGCATTTATTTACTACTGATGGATTTCCAAGATGATTCCCAAAGTATTGAATCATGTGAATAAACTACTTGGATGTTTATTTAATTATAGTTCATTATAGTTCAATATGAATATCACATAATGAAAATAGGATATTTTAAACCCAGGGTTAGAGCTACACAAGGGTAGTTCACTTAAGTCAAATGATATATAGGAAAGTGGTTGCACAAGAAGTAGAGTAACAAGCATGATTTAGATTATCTAAAAGAAATTACAAGCTTATATGTGCAATTATCTAATTGTTCAAAAAATACGTATTGTTATCATACATGAACACTTTTATATGCACCCACATATATAGTATATCAATATACTAGAACATGTATTTGTCTGTCTAAATTTTAGACAATTGACTTAGGTAGATATATGATGACTTGAAGATTGAAATGAATCATTGAAGATATTAAAGTTAATGTCATAAGGAGGATTAGTTCAATAAATAATGATATTTTTTCATGTAGCATATTCTTTCCATATTGTCTCCTTTGTTTGGACAACCATGTACACTCAATTTTGGTGAAATTGGTAACCTTTTGTATCATTCAAAGTTTATAAATGAACAATTTGTTATTATTGGTTATTTATGAAGAGGGGATCCTACAAAATGAGATTATGCTCTCTGTCCCTACGAGCTATCTCCAAAAGTGGGTACTAGGGGAGAGGTTTCATAAAAGAACTCTGTATCGATGAAGCTTTCAATTGAGAAATGGACAATTAAGCCTTTTCCAGATGACATTATTGTTTGATTTGAAACTTGGGAATTTCCCTATAAAATGCAAAGTTTAAGTCATTGTAGAACATTATCAAGTAGAAAATCTAAAATTATGATGAAGGAATGGGTATAAAAGGCATATAACATCCAAAAAATTGGACGATATCAATTAAAAAGGGAGAAGGATGGTATAGATGTCCATGGATATCAATATAATACTTATTTTTCACGCTTGGTACCTCAAAATAGTAACAACAAATGACCGATAAGTGTAAATTAGTTCATTACCCTCAAGGATATATGATTTGGGAACCAACCCAAGTTTTTCATCCACATTGGATTTGAGGCCTCCAAAGATGATGCCTTCATCAAACTTCTTGCATACAACCACCCTCTAACATTTCTCTAAACAGAAGGTACCTTCATCGATTTTATACTTGTGCGACACGCAACACAAACAATACAATTCATCCTTAGAAACTATCCCTTGTGTTTTATTCCCAAAAATGGTGTTTGATAGAATCTGGTGGTGCATGCATAGTACAACCCAATTAATGTGGATGTCCCTAACCTATTGAGCTTGTACGTGAGGTCAATATCTCCTAAAAAGTTTTAAGGTTATATTGTTGTGCTTTTGAGTAGACCCAACCTCTTTGAATCTTGTTTTCTTACCAAACTCCCTCCCCTAGAGTGAAGTCCTCATCATACATTCTAAAATCAATCAGTGTGGTCCTAAATTTGTTTGCTCTACATTGTAGATTGGTGAGAAACTATTAAGTGAGAGTAGAGTATGTTTTTGTATCACCCTTAGAAACTACTCAGAGGATTGAGATATTATATGAAAATACTTGACCTAGTTGGTTAAGTCAAACTCCTCCGATGTTTTGTTGTAGAGAGATTTGGTTGGATGGAGATGACATGAAACGAGCTTTTGAAACATGTGAATCCTATCCTCTAATTGTAGAATGAAGGGCACCTCTATGTAGGTGTCATGTTCTTCTTCTTCCTTCTTGTCTTCTCTGGGCTCAAGAGTGATTCAAAATTGCTAGACCCATTGACACTTGCCTCCCTCTCTATTTTAAACCAATGTAATGGTTCAGGTGGAGATAGAAGGTGATTGGGTGATGTGTATCTAGAGTGGTGGCTCCATGTAATGATGCATCACGTGTTGGAAGATGCACGCCGTACTTTGGTGCTTGGTGATGTTGCTTGATACTGTAAGGGATGACATGTGCTAGGACAAACATGATATGTTCTAGTTTTGATGGAGTGAAAGGTATGTTTTAGAGATGTCGATGGAGTTGGGAGAAGGGTTTGAGAGGGAGTGCATATAGGTATAGCTTGAGTAGGTGATGCCTTTGTGTTGAATGTCATCACCCCTCCATATAGGTATAGCTTGAGTAGGTGATTCCTTTGTGTTGAAAGAGGAGTGAGAGGTGATGGTGGCACTAATGGCTTCATGGATCCCTAGGTGACACCTTAATGGAGGGGTGATGACAACTTCCTATGCTCCTTATCTTGCCCTTGAGAAGAGGAAGTGGGGTTGACAATGATGATTTGGCCACCCAATGTGCCTTGTTTGATAGCATGCAGTGGCAACAACTCTTTTAATGTTGAATACTCTTTATAGAGAAGGGGTTTGCAGGGACATTGGTTTAGGGCATAATGCATCTGCCCAAATTGGTGCTCCCTCTATACAATTGAATTATCATAAAAGGACATGTCATGCAGTTCAACATTCATGATGTGCTTGAGATTGCACCTAAATGATGATTCTTCACAAATATGGGTAGATGTTATGCTACTATACTTGCATGATTCATCCCAATCTAGAGTCTTCTCACATTCATGAAGCCTACACATGCTTTAAGATCTATACATCAAGATCAGAATCAAGGCCTTCATCTTTGTGTCACACACAACGACACAATGGGTAGGTTGCTACACACTTTGTGTGTTGCCTTCATAAACATTGACTTTCTTAAGGAAGATTGGGCATGTCATTTCACTCATGTACACATCATGCTCGAAGAGTGTAGAACTTAGTTTCCTACTTCCTAAACTTGTGTAGAGCATTTATGATGTGTGCCATGATGTGTCCTGATGAACACAAGCCAAATTTGGTTAAAACTATCAACATTTGATTTAGCACCAGATCATACCATAACATGCATATCGAGTGAATTACAAAAGAGGAAAGTTTTCAAACCCAAATATTTTCATGAACATATGAAGTTAAATCCTAACAATAGATTACAAGAATCTAATGGAAGGAAAGAAATTGTGGGATGCCTCCTACAAGTGCTTGGGTTCATAATCCTTCAGTTGGACATTGTCATGATGTTCAACTTGGGTTAAATGAAACATCCCAATCAACACAGTCATTGATGTATGTCGTTTGCACACCAAATCACTAGGAGAACTCCTATAGTTTGACCTGCTAAAGAGACAGTCAACTAGTTGCAAGCAATAAGTCAACTTTCTGGTAGTAAGGTATCAATCCAAGGGATGAAGACAAAGATAATTGAAATTCAAAACCAATCGCAAGAACAAGAAGGAAAAATATAATTTGTGAGAGTTTAATTATGCTAAGAATAGAAAATAAAATTTTAGAGATAAAATTTAACTAATCAAATGATAGAAAGAATTAGGGATACAGGGGATCACCACTAATATCTAGGAATTTACTCAACCAACCAACTCATAAGTTTCTATGATCAAATTAGGACCACATGGATTCATGTCTATTTGGACAAATCTCACAATGGCCAAAATTCCCGCAAACCCGTTGATACTAAAGTTTGTGGATCCTTGTCCAACGTTACCCTGTATGGGATCTCATCGAGGAACATGTGAATTATATTCCAAAATTCAAACTTATGGGTAAGATGATCACATCACCATAAGCTATAACAAATGAGTCAAATAGAAATAAAAATCATAAAATCTATCAACACATATCATAAAGAAGTTATGGGTTAATTATTGTGAGAATTTGAAGTCCTAGCACCCCACAAGAATATAAATGTTCTACCAAAAACATGTACAAGATCATATGGATAAAAAGAAAATAATCATAGTTGAGGAATTATGGGTTCATTCTTGTGGGGATCTGAGATCACATCACCTACAAGAATATATCAATTTAACCAACAATCAGAGTCAAAATAGAAGGAAATCATTGTTTCATTTAAACAAAGGAGTCACTTACACCGAATAATAACAAGCTATGGTGTTAGTCCCCTTGCCCCAATAGAAAACTAATCAAATATAATATCAAGAGAACAAGAATCTAGCCTGGAATACAAGTAGAAATCCATAAGAACAACCTTTGTCTTTGGAATCTCCCCTCCCTTTATAGGAGGAAAGGAGGGGCAAAACCCTAAAAATGGCTTGGCGGCGGCGAGCGGGTCGATCAAGTAGGGGTCTAGTTGATCAATTGTCTTCAATGTTTGTGTGCATTAGATGAAACCTAGAAGTGTTTTTGGTGGTGGTGATTTGGCTAATTCTAGGCGCAAGTCATTTGATTAGAAATGTGAGTCGGTCGACTTGTGATCTAAGCCGGTCAACCAGGGAACTGATTTGATCGACTGGTGGTTTGAGTAGGCCGACTTGGGAATTGATTCGATCAAGTGGGAGATTGAGGATGTGAATCAAAGTCTTTGATTCTTGAACTTTTTGCAACATTAATTGCTTGCCCCAAATGGAGAGATTTGTTGAATTGCCTTCTTTGAACATTTTGACCATTTGACTATTTTTCTATAGATTACCGCCATGACATGTCAATCAACTCATAAGTCTATTCAATAAAATGGAAAAACCATCAAAAATATATATATTTTGATGTAGAAAATTAGACTCCCTTTACAATGCATACTTTCTCATTAAATTTGTCCTTGGGATGCAAAAGTTATGATCCTTTTGGCACAGGGTTTATATATCAGGACAGTGAAAAGTTGAACATTATTGTGCATGTGAGTCGACTGACTAGATGAGTCGGTTGATCGATTGAGAGTTTAGGGAGGCGACAGATAGACAATTGACCGCTATTTCATGGGCCTTCTTGGGCTCTAGATGGATTTTATCATTTTCTAAAAAAATCAACGAAAACTGGTAAAAACTCCAAATAAAAGGGATAAAAGCTAAACTAATAAATTGAATTTATAACTAAATAATAATAATGAAATGCTCCTGAAGAGATTTCTAAAAGTATGTAACTAGGATGGATACATATCCAGTTATGAAAATACCCCCAACTTAAGCTTTTCTCATCCTCGAGCAACATTTAATTTAAAACACTGCCACATAATACTTTCGGCCCATCATCCTCACTCACATAACACCACTTAAGTCCATCCACCTTATATGTCCAAGAAACCTTGACTTCTTGGATTCATGAAAATAAATTTCATATTCCCTACTTCAAAATATTTTTCACAACTTGGTTCCATTTCAAGAGTCACAATCAAACAAATTTTATATTCTCTTTTGTATTTAGCATCTCACATATTCTTACGAGTCATTTGACACAAACATGGATTATTATGATTGGTTGTGGTTTGTGTATTTTTACCCTGGGTATAAAATAGAGTGAAGGGATGCATGGAAGAAGAATGATCTCTCCTCTATTTGACTTGATATCTTTTTATTTATATACTATAGTTACATTTATTGCATTGTTTTCTTTTTGTGTTCACCTTTTTGATGGTATGCCCCAATCAATTGCAAAGGGCATGGAAGAAGCAGAAGAGGGGGGAAGAGTGCCATCCCAAACTTAGGGTTTTTTCACATTGGCTTTTTATTATTATTTTTTCTTTTACAGATGGAGAGATAAGAAGGTGATCGAAGAAGTGTAGAAAATATTGTCCTTTGTGTAACTAATTTGTCGGAATTTAAGCACACTAGGAGTATCATACATTGGGTCAATTAATTCCGTGTTATGTAAAATCAAGAAAATATCAAGTTAATCTATAACTCTAGATAGGAAAACATTATTTTAAGAAAATATCAAGTCCTCTAATGGCTTGCCATCTTTTCTAAGGAATTGTGTTAATTAAGGTCCTAGGTGACATGACAATTTATATCAATGGCATGTTTTATAATATATGTTACAAAAGAAGTTACGTCATTCAAGGTTTTATATTGATAAACATGCATTTCATCATGGACAACTAGATAAATGATTGGATGACTAGATAAAGGCCAAAGTAAAGAAAGAAATATTTTCAAAAATTAAAAGCTAAACTACATAACATAATGGAAATTGCAAGAATTTTTGGATAGAATGGGTGGAATGGGTATGTACCACCCACTGATGTTCACAAATAATATCACTTTTTGAAGCATTTTTAGGTTCACCATGCACTAATTTTGACCATAATTCTACTATCATTCATACTGGATTTCCCAATTTTGTGTTGTTTTACTCATATTATGTTTGTGATCATAGGTACACAATAATGATGAGGAAATGGGGTTAATCTGATTAAAGTCCGACCTTAGTTGGACTCTCCAAGAGATTGTACATGCTTTAGAGAATTTCTCAAATTTTTTCAAAGGAACATGGTGTGTGTCTATTAGAACACGATGTGTAAATATAGACATATTTTATTCCTCCCTAATGAGCAACAACATGACATGTCTCTCAAACAATACGTCACGTCCCTTCATTATTTTCTTTGCCAAAGTCCCTGCCAGACAACACAACATGTGTTTATTAGCACACAACATTTTCATTTCATCCAAATATGTCAAATTCTCACTGATTCTTAGCAACATGGTGTGTTGGCCAACTGACACACTATGCATCCTTCGAGCAAGGAAGTTCTATCGTGAATTACTCAAGCATGTTACTTCTCAGAAACATCATGTCACTAACAATTTCTACATTTTTTGAGAGAACTCGTCTCTTGTTTTATAAATATAAAAGGACACACATGAGATGGTTATAACTCATCATTTGAAGGACTTTTTGACCAGAGAACAGAGCAGATAAGAAATGAGACGATTTTAGAGAAGACAAGGTGATTACTCGAGACAGAACCTCTGCTTTACTCAATTCTTCTTCACAGACTACAATAAGGGCTTTTCCATTCCATTTCGAACGCTTGTGAGTGAAGGTTCCTAGAGAAGGAGCAGTTGCAAGGCTAAAATTCCATTTTCCAACTAGAATTCTTACTTGTTCCTCCACCCCTACGAATCCCACAATTATTCCTCTTTTATACTCTTCTTCTACACCATGATTTACTTCTTGTACCTGTGTTTCATCACTATGCGTGAGTCAAAATTTGTTTCTTGGTCATGGAAGAGTAAATCCCATGTTATAACTTATGTGAACTCAAGTTTCATACTTAATGCTAGTTGATTTAAAGCTACAAGATATGTTTTAGTGCTTATTTTCTTGTTTGCATGACTGGCCATCCAGCTTGCATGTTGTATGCTTCTTTCTATAATCTGAGAAGATATATTAAGAAGTAAGGAGTATCTATCTTGGCAATGAATCCTTGACTACAAGAGTAAGTGAGATTATGTTGGAGACCCAAGGTTTTTAGTTCAAAACTAAACATAAGCATGGAAATGCTATCTAGAGTTATAATTGTCTCACATCAACGGGAGGTGTGTGATGATAGCAAACCTCCTTTGTATGATTGACTAGTATGTTTGAATTTTGTGGTTATATGTAAGTTGTGATGTGGAAGTCAAATCCCTTATCCAAGATTATTTTCAATCTGATCTTAATCATCCTCCAAGTGATTAGTATTTACTTCTTTATTTGTACTTGTTAATAAGTCTAATCCAAAACTAATCATCCTTTTGTAATTGATCTAGATTGTTGAAAGTTTAATACTCTTATTCTCTATCTTTACCTTACTACTTGGACCACCTCTGTAAAGAGGGAGATCCAATAGGGGATCCACTCTTCACTGAATTGAAGAAATAGCCCATCCAATCCCTAACGTACCAAAAGGTAATAAGGAAAGGAGGAATTTCATTCATTTCTCAAATGGCACATATTACAGAGAATGATAATGAATAAGCAGCGGAAACAAAACTATTACAAAGTTACAATGGGTATCATTATACAATTTCTCATCACCATAAAAGGCAATGTTACAAAGACTTGAACTAACTACAAATGAGCCCAGCAACAGAGAGTAACCTAGCCATTCCAAGCTATCCTTAGGTACAATTATCTTTACATGATTTTCGAGCAACCTTGATCTTTAATGCACCTAAACCTGGGTGGAAAGGAACATCACCCAGAACATAGAAAATAATAAAGAGGTCAGCAAAGGCTGAGTATGTACATATATAAAACATTTTGGGCATTATATAGGGTTACAAGTACAAAAAGAGATGTTCTCATAAGAAAAGGGGGCTATTTGCAATTAGGTATGTTCAAGAGAAAAGTAACAAGGAAATGAGGCATATAAAATTTCAGATTACAAACATGACAATAAAAGAGTGTCTTGCCATAACATTCATCCACAGATTCATATTAAAACAAAGAATATTTGCATGCTTAACAATGTAGACTAAATATACCTAAAATAGGGTCATAACACCATAGGATCATGGCCTAAAAATAAACAAGGGTGGAAACGCACACCCCGGGCGGAACACACACACCCTAAATAAATATGGTTGTACATAAGTACCGTTACTCTAGATATTCTAGTCATACAAGCAGCATGCTATAATAGAGTGGCAAGACTTATTATTTTAGTCATTTTCAATAAAGGCAACATGGCAGGAGGGGTCCAATGACCCAAATGATCATAGCAATATAAATATCACAGAAATAAAAGGAATTCATATCAGGAGCAATAAATGTCCAAGTATTTGGATTTTAAAAGGGGTTTACAATTCAAGAGATGCCTCATTAAAAGATATATGGATTTCAGTCATTTAATGCCCAAAATAAAAATAGAGAGTGTACATACCTAATTTCACGACTAACTCTTCTTCTAAGGGCCGGTCACATAGTTTGTCCATCTCAACATCTTTGTCAATCTGGGCTGGCCTTTGATGGCTGGTCTGAAGTTCAGACTCCTTTTCATATTAAAAAAAGGAACCAGCGTGGAAGTTGGCATCAACTGAACTCGGCAGCCAACAGATATGGTGTTTAGCTCTAGTTGGATTCAAAGGTGATATGGTGACCTTGAAGGAAGGGGGAGAACGCAGGTGGGAGGAGGATGAAGATGTTGGCTTTAATGCTAGTTGGAGAGGTGAGAAGTGCATTGTATGGATTTTTTTCCCCTTACTAAATTCCACCGATAGAGTTTGGCTACAACAGTAGCATGTCATGCCGCAGTGAGTCCGCATGGTGGCTGTAGGTCTGCGTTTCAGCAAGGGGTTTGATGTAGGTTGGCGTTGGTTCATGGTGTTGTTGGCTAGGAGATGAGGAATTAGGTCTCGATGTGGTGGCGAGAGTGAACCGCGGTGAGGGAGGTGGTGTAGAGAGGGGCAGAGTGGAGGATCCGACACTGTTTTTAGAGCATCACGCACCAGGAAGCCTGTGTTGCAGGTCACTAGTTGTTGTTGTAGGCTCATCTGGAGGAAGAAGATGATGGTAGGGAGGGTACCATGGCTAGCTCAGGTCTTGGATGTGGTGGTGAACTAGATGGTGGAGGAAGACGAAGAAGACAGTAGATGAAGAAGAGATGGTGATGGCTGTTGGAGACGACCACAGCCATGACAGTAGGTGGTATGATAGCTGCTTGTTGTCATGGCTTTAGCGTGCAGGGGAGAAGAGGCGAGGAAGAACTGGGTGGACATTATGACATGGGGCATTCATGTCTGTGCTGAAGGACACGATTGATGTTGGTCGGTGATCGCTGAGCAATGGTGGTGGTGGTGGGTTCATGGATCCATGGCGGCCAATGATGTCGGCGTTTCAGGTGATTGTGGAAAGACGATGAGGAGGAGGTTGTCAGGATGGTTAGCGAGCACTTTGTTGCTACGTGACTGGTGCTCGCAGCACCTGATGGCGGCCAAGCTGTCTTCACAGGTGATGCAGATCCTGGTCGTGATGGCAAACCAGACGGTGAATGAAAGAAGAAGATATCACGGTTTATAGGTGAACACAAGTGCCATCGATGAAATCCGTTGCTGGAGATAAGGAGGTGTGAGGATGGCAGAATTGCAGGTTTTGCCAGCCTGTGTAGTGGCTTCTAGGGCTGGCGGCGGCCATGGAGTTGGGCGACAGTCTGCTTGTCGTCATGGTCGCGGGTGCAAGGATGAAAGGGATCAGTAGGGCGGTGACAGGATGTCCTTCAGTTGTGAATGAAAAAGGGTGAAAAAAAAACGGGGAGTCTTATACGATCCCAGTCATTATGGTGGCCTTTGTCGCACTCTGCAATTGCATACAGTGATTAAGATGCTAGGCGCAGGTTGATGGTGCGAAAGGTAGGTTTTTGGTGTTACACGAAGGTGGAGGAGAGGGTTAGGTCGTTGGCAAAGAAATCACAGAGAACCGTTCAGTCTAGCACGAGGGAGAGGCCAGGGAAACTCCACGGCGTTGTGTGTCTCATGCGTGCGAGGAAGCCAGAGGTAGGGGATGACCAAGTCCCCTACTCGATTACCTGATTGCCCGACCCAGACGCCAGCGTGACAGGAAAATCCAGCCTTGGACCAAAGTCCAGGCGTGAAAAAAAAATCAAATAAATTGACCAACTATAGGTTAAATCAAATAAAATCTATTAGGGTCCAATTAAGGGTGCATTTGATGTCCAAATGATCCCAAATTTTGAGGGTTGACTAATTAAGGTATGAGGAACTTGATTATGGGCTTAGATTTGGGTTTTGAGGTTAACTTAGCTATTATTTAACCATAGTTTATAAATCATTCACTGAATGTAATGATCATAGCCTAATGATCAATTATGGTAAAACCTTCCACATTCCTCACTCTAATATTCCACGGTTATTCTAGGATGTTAAATAATGGTTGAGGCTATAGTTTAATATTAGTATTCCACCAATTCTCATCCTTTAGTATTAGGGTTATCTCATTCAAAGATTTCATGTTCATGTGATTCGAAAGAGTCAATTAGGGTTATCAGATCCTAATATGGTTTGGCCTATGCTATTACAATGAAATATAGACATCGAAAGGTAGCCAAGTAAAAAAAAAGGACAAGGGATTTTGGATATCCATCTAATCAATTAGGGGCCTAGAAGAATGGGAAATTAGCCTATGTGTCTAGAATCGAGTATGTTACAACACTCCACCCCTTAAAGAGGATTTCGTCCCCGAAATCCATCCACCGCTAGACATGGGTGCTAGTTTGTTCTACAGATCCTCATCTTCCATCACTTAAGCATGAATAACCATTCTTCATTTACAAATTTCCCAATAGAACCATTTAGATTGAGACCGCTAACTTGGTGTACTACTTTTGCATATAAACATCAATCCTCAAGTACCATGATTCCTGTCATTATTACTACTAAGGAGAAATTCCTTATCAACATTATCATCATCATCATCAATGCCATCGTCCTCATCATCCACATCATCATGGTTACTACCTTCTCATCTACTCATTATCATCATCATCATCATCATCATCATCATCATCATCATCATCATCATCATCATCATCATCATCATCATCATCATCATCATCATCATCATCATCATCATCATCATCATCATCATCATCATCATCATCATCATCATCATCATCATCATCATCATCATCATCATCATCATCATCATCATCATCATCATCATCATCCTTAACAACAACATCAATATCATTATTATCATCGATATCATCACCTAATTCTCATCATCATCATAAACATCATTAACATATTATTATCTAAAAGGGTCACGTGGGAAAAGCTCAGAAATTCCACCATCCTGAGTATGTTCATCCCAGCCTATACTATATAGTCATCCCTACCATAAAATTATTAGCAGTTTGGTGTACAGAATATTGACTTGAGCTTTTAAATGATTTTTTTTGACATACATACATCTATCAAGGATAACCCAAGATAAAATTTTAAAAATCTATTTTAATTGTCGAGGTAATTCTTATGATGGTAAGATTAGCAAGGCTTGTCTGGAATTCTCAGTTTGGTAGCCTCTACATATGTTTGACATTAATACTAAGATTTATCCAGGTTTTACTTATTGTAATCACTATTAATCATGGTCATGCCTACAGTTAGTTTGATTCCTAATGAATAAACTGTATGAAACTCCACCCCTTAAAAGGTTCAAACTATAACTTGGTACATAATCTAGAGCGGCAAAAGGGTGGATCCACTATGTCTGATATATACATATGAACTAACTATGTCAGTCTTAGGCCTAGGGTATTAGGGTTGAACATACCAACCAAGGGTACTTCACTAAAGATATCCTCTATCTCAACTTCCTTGGGATGGTGACTTGGTTCCAAAAACCATCGATAAAATCTGAAAACTTTTCTTTTGTACATATAAATTGATAATGAAAATAAGTTTGACGATACACTTGGGGTGAAAAATCCAAAATTGGCGCCAAAAACAATCGGGGAACCAAGTCAACCACCAATCACAACCTGACACATACACTACTATCCTATGATCACTTCCTCCTTCAAAAGGGTCTGATCCTCCTATCTCCAAAAAGATCATACGACTATTCTCTAATATGTAAGCGTGAGAGAGAGAAGGGTTTCTTATTACTCAAGGTTAACCCCAAAAAAAATCTATGAAAGCATGGCATTCCACCATTCCCCATGTCATTCTTAAACATAACTGACACAACCTCATCACAAGACCTAAGGGAGTCATAAGGTCATCCAACCATTATAGGAAGAAAATTGAGATTTTCCCAATACTAGTTGGTTTATATTTATAGTGCCTTATGAAGATAATGTAACCCTACGCAACCAAGCTATTCATCTTCAATCATTAAATAAACAAATCACACTATGTGATATGAGAGAGATGATTAATCATGGGTATCTACTAAAACTTGTAGCTTTCTTAGTAAACTATAAATACGAGGCATGACAAGCTCAATGAAAATGGTATCCAATTCTTACATGGATTTAGGTAGATCTATGTGTGACATACTCCATATTGAATTCAAGACATTCCTAAGTATAATATAGCTAATTAGTTCAATCACCTATTATCCATGTAATCATCAACATGTTTCCACCCATGCCATAGTTATATATATGTCATCGATACATGCTTCCATACATACCAAGTTCTCCTAGTGGGCATATCTGAGACATGCTAGACAAACAACTAGAATAGGGCTCATAAGGGAATTAGGGTTAAGCCTATATACTAGTGTTCGATTCCACCTACATCTTAACACTAAACTATATTTCCATACGGTGGGAAAATTAAATTTAATAACCAGAAGAGTCGACCCCTATTTAGGGAAATTTATTTATCCATATGGGGTGTTGGGTGAACTACATTTCTAAAAATTAAGGTCTCAACCATTAGTGGTTTGGGGAGTGAAAGTGACCAATTTAATCATGGGTTAAACCCTAATTGGCATTCCACCACTAGCAATAAGGTGTATCAACAACCTCTAAGAGTCACCTATTTAATTAAGGGTCAACCTAGGATAACTTGAAATAGTCAAATTACCGACTTCTTAGGCTCTGATACCATTTTGTAAAGAGTGAGATCCAATAGGGGATCCACTCTTCACTGAATTGAAAAAATAGCCCATCCAATCCCTAACATACCAAAAGGTAATAAAGAAAGGAGTAATTTCATTCATTTCTCAAATGGCACATATTACAGAGCATGATAATGAATAAGCAGCGGAAACAAAACTATTACAAAGTTACAATGGGTATCATTATACAATTTCTCATCACCATAAAAGGCGATGTTACAAAGACTTGAACTAACTACAAATGAGCCCAGTAGTAGAGAGTAACCTAGCCATTCCAAGCTATCCTTAGGTACAATTCTCTTTACATGATCTTCGAGCAACCTTGATCTTTAATGCACCTAAACCTGGGTGGAAAGGAACATCACCCAGAACATAGGAAACAATAAAGAGGTCAGCAAAGGCTAAGTATGTACATATATAAAACATTCTGGGCATTATATAGGGTTACAAGTACAAAAAGAGATGTTCTCACAAGAAAAGGGGGCTATTTGCAATTAGGTATGTTCAAGAGAAAAGTAACAAGGAAATGAGGCATGTAAAATTTCAGATTACAAACATGACAATAAAAGAGTGTCTTGCCATAACATTCATCCACAAATTCATATTAAAACAAAGAATATTTGCATGCTTAACAATGTAGACTAAATATACCTAAAATAGGGCCATAACACCATAGGATCATGGCCTAAAAATAAACAAGGGTGGAAATGCACACCCCGGGAAGAATACGCACACCCTAAATAAATATGGTTGTACATAAGTACCATTACTCTAGATATTCTAGGCATACAAGCAGCATGCTATAATAGAGTGGCAAGACTTATTATTTTAGTCATTTTCAATAAAGGCAACATGGAAGGAGGGGTCCAATGACCCAAATGAGCATAGCAAATAAATATCACAGAAACAAAAGGAATTCTTATCAGGAGCAATAAATGTCCAAGTATTTGGATTTTAAAAGGGGTTTACAATTCAAGAGATGCCTCATTAAAAGATATATGGATTTCAATCATTTAATGCCCAAAATAAAAATAGAGAGTGTACATACCTAATTTCACGACTAACTCTTCTTCTAAGGGTCGGTCACATAGTTTTTCCATCTCAACATCTTTGTCAATCTGGGCTGGCCTTTGATGGCTGGTCTGAAGTTCAGACTCCTTTTCATATTAAAAAAAGGAACCAACGTGGAAGTTGGCATCAACTGAACTCGGCAGCCAGCAGATATGGTGTTTAGCTCTAGTTGGATTCAAAGGTGATATGGTGACCTTGAAGGAAGGGGGAGAACGTAGGTGGGAGGATGATGGAGATGTTGGCTTTAATGCTAGTTGGAGAGGTGAGAAGTGCATTGTATGGATTTTTTTTTCCTTACTGAATTCCACCGATAGAGTTTGGCTACAACAGTAGCATGTCATGCCGCAGTGAGTCCGCATGGTGGCTGTAGGTCTGCGTTTCAGCAAGGGGTTTGATGTAGGTTGGTGTTGGTTCATGGTGTTGTTGGCTAGGAGATGAGAAATTAGATCTCGATGTGGTGGCGAGAGTGAACCGTGATGAGGGAGGTGGTGTAGAGAGGGGCAGAGTGGAGGATCCGACACTATTTTCAGAGCATCACGCACCAGGAAGCCTATATTCCAGGTCACTAGTTGTTGTTGTAGGCTCATCTGGAGGAAGAAGATGATGGTAGGGAGGGTACCATGGCTAGCTCAGGTCTTGGATGTAGTGGTGAACTAGGTGGTGGAGGAAGATGAAGAAGACAGTAGACGAAGAAGAGATGGTGATGGCTGTTGGAGACGACCACAACCATGACAGTAGGTGGTATGATAGCTGCTTGTTGTCATGGCTGTAGCGTGCAGGGGAGAAGAGGCGAAAAAGAACCGGGTGGACATTATGACATGGGGCATTCATGGCTGCGTTGAAGGATACGATTGATGTTGGTCGGTGATCGCTGAGAAATGGTGGTGGTGGTGGGTTTGTGGATCCATGGCAGCCAATGATGGCGGTGTTTCAAGTGATTGTGGAAAGACGATGAGGAGGAGGTTGTCAGGATGGTTAGCGAGCACTTTGTTGCTACGTGACTGGTGCTCGCAGCACCTGATGGTGGCCAAGCTGTCTTCACAGGTGATGCAGATCCTGGTCGTGATGGAAAACCGGACGGTGAATGAAAGAAAAAGATATCACAGTTGATAGGTGAAGACAAGTGCCATCGATGAAATCCGTTGCTGGAGATAAGGAGGTGTGAGGATGGCAGAATTGTAGGTTTTTCCAGCCTGTGTGGTGGCTTCTAGGGCTGGCGGCTGCCATGGAGTTGGGTGAAGGTCTGCTTGTCGTCATGGTCACGGGTGCAAGGATGAAAGGGATCAGTAGGGCGGTGGCAGGATGTCCTTCAGTTGTGAATGAAAAAGGGTGAAAAAAATGGGGAGTCTTGTACGATCCCAGTCATTATGGTGGCCTTTGTCGGCCTCTGCAATTGCATACAGTGATTAAGATGCTAGGCGCATGTTGATGGTGCAAAAGGTAGGTTTTTGGTGTTACACAAAGGTGGAGGAGAGGGTTAGGTCGTTGGCGAATAAATCGCAGAGAACCGTTCAATCTAGGACGAGGGAGAGGCCAGGGAAACTCCACAGCGTTGTGTGTCTCATTCGTGCGAGGAAGCCAGAGGTAGGGGATGACCAAGTCCCCTACTTGATTACCTGATTCCCCAACCCAGACGCCAGCGTGATAGGAAAATCCAACCTTGGACCAAAGTCCAGGCCGTGAAAAAAAAAGAAATCAAATAAATCGACCAACTATAGGTTAAATCAAATAAAATCTATTAGGATCCAATTAAGGGTGCATTTGATGTCCAAATGATCTCAAATTTTGAGGGTTGACTAATTAAGCTATGAGGAACTCGATTATGGGATTAGATTTGGGTTTTGAGGTAACCTTAGCTATTATTTAACCATAGTTCATAAATCATTCACTGAATGTAATGATCGTAGCCTAATGATCAATTATGGTGAAACCTTCCACATTCCTCACTCTAATATTCCACGGTTATTCTAGGATGTTAAATAATAGTTGAGGCTATAGTTTAATATTAGTATTCAACCAATTCTCATCCTTTAGTATTAGGGTTATCTCATTCAAAGATTTCATGTTCATGTGATTCGAAAGAGTCAATTAGGGTTATCAGATCCTAATATGGTTTGGCCTATGCTATTACAATGAAATATAGACATCGAAAGGTAGCCAAGTAAAAAAAAAGGACAAGGGATTTTGGATATCCATCTAATCAATTAGGGGCCTAGAAGAATGGGAAATTAGCCTATGTGTCTAGAATCGAGTATGTTACAACCTCGATATTACTACACACACCCATATACTTCTGGGTAGTGTTTGAGCTTATAAATTTAAGACTTGTGCACACGAAAAAAGTTTTTGATGCCATTGTTGGGGAGCTATGATACTTTTAGTTAGAGTAAGAGTGTTGATTTGTATTTGAGACTAGATCACCACCATTCACAATACACATAATCATTTCAACAATTACATTCTATATTGTTATTATGTAACCCACTCATCTTATTTTATTTCAACATGACTATATGTGGTGTTCCAAAAGGGCTCTTGAACCATCCATATTTCTAGACCCACAAATCGAACAGTAGCCTTAGACAATCAAGGAGAAGTGTAAGTTCTTCAAACTTAGTGAATTGACAACCATCATCACCCCATTCAAAACCTTCATTTTTACAACCATCTTCGCCTGATCACCAAGAGTCGGTCCTTGAAGACAACCACGATTAAAGGATTTTGTTGTACCTACTACCATCAATATATGTGGAGTCATTGATGATCTGATTATTGAGGCTAATAACTTCTCTATCAATCCCATTATGATGTAGATAATCTGGCATAACATATTTGGGGGAACTCCTATGAAAGATCTGAATCTTACATAGCTGATCTTTTGTAGTATATGAACACCTTCAAGATAAATGGAGTTCCTACTAATGGAGTATGCCTACTGTTGTTTACTTTTACCTTAATGGATAGAGCAAAAGAATGGATTTCTTCTCTACCTAAGAGGTCCATTAAAAGTTGGTACAAGCTGCTAAATGTCTTTCTTGCTAAGTGCTTTCTACCTAGAAAGGCCACGCATCTAAGAAGCCAACCCACCAATTTCAAGCAATAGGAGGGTGACACACTATATGATACATGGGAGAGGTTTAAGGACCTTCAACGTCTTTTCCCTACCATGTTTTGGCCAACTAGTTTTATTGCAAATGTTTTACAATCATGTTATTCTATGATTCCCATATGATTGTGGATGTCGCAACAAATGGAGCTTTGATGAACAAATGTTACATGGAGGCGTATGACATTATTGATGACATGACAATCAACCACTTCCAATGGAGCTCAGACAAGAATGGTCAACCTCCTTCATCAACTACATCTATTGGAAAGCTTGGTGGAAAGCACATTGTTGATGTTGTTGATTTGATTACAACTAAGTTAGATGCTCTGACACAAAATCTTGAGAGGTTGACTACTCAACCAGATCAACCGCTAAATCTTGTTTGTAATGTACATGAAGCTTTGGGGTAGGTATCTTCTTCAAACTATCATTTTTTTATTATTTCCGAGGATACTGTGGAGCAATGCAACATGATTGGAAACTATAATAAGAAACATATCTATAACCCATA
Source organism: Alisma plantago-aquatica (assembly GCA_963693085.1). Classification (NCBI taxonomy): domain Eukaryota; kingdom Viridiplantae; phylum Streptophyta; class Magnoliopsida; order Alismatales; family Alismataceae; genus Alisma; species Alisma plantago-aquatica. Next base: position 693,696,481 of record OY856413.1, read on the forward strand.
TTCTAACTCCTATGATTCAGGTTGGAGAGACCACCCCAATTTTTCCTATCACAATAGTAACACTCAACCACTTCAGAATTAACAACCACCACCCATTGGAAATAGGCCTTCAACGAGTAACATTCCCCTTGGATTCCTCAATAATTGAAACTGAAATTTCAACCAACTTCATCAATAATTGAAATCCAGTCTTGACTCATTTTTGGAAAATTTTGTCTCCTTTCAAAACTAAGCAAAAGAAAGAGTTTTTCTAGCAAGTACATCAGCTGAAAGACACCATCCAACAAATTTCTAAAAAAGTGGACGGAATCGCCACCCACAAAAAGATGCTAGAAAATAAAGTTGCTCAACAAGCCCTTACCAGCCAGCAAACTCCTCCAGGATCTCTTCCAAGCCAACCAGAATTGAATCTGAAAGATAAAGGGAAGTTTGTTCCATCTAGTTCCTTCTCTAGAGAACACTGATAAGAAAAATGAGGGACTCACTCTAGACTCTAAATGGAGGACCTCGTGGGAGTTGAACCCAAATTTAGGATAGATTCATTTTAGTTTTTATTCCAAGAACATTTCCCTTCCCAAATAAATTTATCATGTATGAATGTAATAATTTAGACCCTCATATTATATATATGATTCTCATTGCATATGTAGAAGAGAAACAAAGAAAGAAATCAAACTTTTATAGAAATCCAGGACAAACATGTTGTGTTTACCAAGTGACACACCATGTCACTCTTCAGAAAATTAGACGATGAACTATTACTCCAGAATGCACGACGTGTCACAAAACTACATAGTGTATTAGAAGAAAATTTACATGAATGATGTTCTGTTGGAAATACGCATGACGTGTGATTATTATTCACACGACGTGACAGAAAATTCATTTATTTTTGATATTTTTCTAGAAGAATACATGGTGTGTACCTTAACACACACGACATGTGCGACTCAAGAGAAGATTGCAAATTTTCCATTGGAAACTCACACAATGTGTGGTTACTATTCACATGGCATGTCAAAAAGGAGGTCAATCTTTGAAATTTTTTGGGAGAACACATGATGTGTCCTAACTAATACACAATGTGTTTTCATTAAGTGAAGCAAAAATAAAAAAAGAGGAGAACCAGTTGATACATATGATGACTTGTCGTGTGTCTATCAAGACACGCCATGCTCAGAGCACTAAAATAGGAATTTTAACCCCAATTTTACACTCATCCTCCACACCAAGCCTTAACTCACAATGTGTGTGAGAGCCCAGACCATTTGCCATTGTGTGCTCCATTCCACATTTTTGAGCATCCGCACCCATCCTCAACACCAACCATCTTCTCCCCCATTTTCTTGACCTCCAAGGTGCATCTTCACCGTCACATCTTCCAATCTCAAAGCCACTGCTAGATTCACAAAGAGTGCCACAAGAACCTCCCTCTATATGCCCATAGTCATTGCCTACCTATCTTCTAGTCCCCCTCATTCAAGGTTGGCAACTTCACGATCACGTCTTATGTAGAGATCACATGACATAATTTCCAGAGCTATCATCAACCTGCATGCCACATTCACAATAGAACATATTTCGTGTCTCATCTCAAACACACTATGTTTGAGCATACAATATCAACATTTCAATCATCATGACCCCCACCAAGCAAGCCACCAAGATTCATAGGTGAGAGAGTTCCTCTTCTGCACTGTCTGATATCCCATCCACATAATTCAATGCCACTAAGGAAGAAGATGTGATATACTAGAATTTTATTACCTGTAGGGTTCTACCAACACACTTTTCTTGTGAGGAGACAATGGAAGCACTAGGATTCAAAGATGAAGTCTTGAGATTTCTTGAAGAGATAGGGCTCAAATACACCTAGTGTATTGTAAGCCCTACTTATCCAAGGATAACTTATGAATTTGTAACCACTCTACACATGGAAGATGACCCAACAAGGTCACATTTAACCTTTTGGCATTATCAATTTTTGACTACTTGGGTGCAAACAAGATTAACTTCAGGGAATTTGTGATGCTTTTCAATGCCATTATGGAGGGGCCATGTCATATCCCCCACAAATTAACAATCATGAATTTTAAGGGAGATCATTGAAGATGAAATACATAATGTTGCATAGGATAAGGAATCACACATCCACAACCCTATCCTCTGCTACATACATAAGATCATTAGCATGTGTGTTTTTGCAAGAGAGAAACACATGGTGTTTGTGGGAAGTAGGACCTTTTCTTTTTATGGGAAATGTTGCATAATTTCAAGATCAATGTATGTTATTATATCCTCTACCATATCTTTCATGTTAGACCTAAGAATTCTTGTGAGATAATGATTGAAGGATTAATCACCATGTTGCCTGCAAAATCAATGCCAAATTGATAGTGTTTAGAAGATGCACCCTGGAGGAACAAGGTCAACCTAAGATTTATCACATCCTTATGCCTAATTGTTATAGACACCTCAGATGCCACTAAATTCAGACAATATTTCTCTGGCCATGAGAAATTCATTGAAGTTATTGATTTAGAGGGAGTATCTATGAAAAACAAAGATAATTGGAAATTCAATTTTAATAAAGAGATTGATTATAGAGACCAACCCAAGGATTCTATTTCAACAACAACACCATCCCTTCTTCCATCTACTGGCACTCAAACAGACTACATCTGGACTATGCCAAATGTACAACATCTCTAGGAGTACATCCAATAATGCTTTTCTCAGTAGGACACCCACTTTGAGCATCTCAACTAGCAATATAAGGAGATACGTTCCATGATTCATAGGATGGATATGTGGCACATCTATTAGAGCCACAGTGCCATGCTTCCATCGCTTTCTCAACCACAATAGGAGCCTTCCTTCAATGATATTCCCAATGATGATGACACTTTGAACCAACACTTCCCAGCTAGACATGAAGACATTGATCCTTCACTCTGATCCATCCATTGTAGCTACCCAGTTGCAACCAACTTGAGTTTGATTTGTGCAGTGAGGACACTGAAAAATTCAATCTTAAGTGAGGAGCAACTGGCTGGTAGTTTTATTTTTAGTTGTTTTCCTATTCATGTCATTTTGTATATTTGTCTTTGCAATTTGTTTGTACCTATATGTTTTTAGTTTTATGCTTAATCATTTTCACTCGATCTTGTTGAAATGTTACATGATAATGAGTTAACAATTAGGTTGTGGTCAATATCTCTCCTATTTCCTGAACCATATGCTTACATTAATATAATGACTACATAATGATAGTTGGACACACAGCACCCTAATTGATTTTTTTTTAAATCATGGCTATTCATCTCGACATTTAGATATTTGTATAAACATGAATTGCAATCCTCTCACCAATGCTCTTAAATCATGTAAATATTCAAATGCTCTGAATCTCTCAACTTTGTAGCTTTGATTAGCAGCATGATGGCATTGCCAACTCTATAATGCATTTTCCTTTGCTCCACTTGAGAAACTTTTGCAATATGAATCAATTTCCACCTTGTGTGTTATCCATCTACTGACTTCTCTGAATAATGGGAAGGTGATTTAGCATAGGACCATGTGGTTCCAAAGTGAAGTCTGGATCACACAAAAGGGGAATTTTGATCTTGATTTGAAAATTTTACCCCATGAAATATGGTAAGTTTCCCACATTTTCCACCGACTCAATGAAGGTTTGGGATTACATTTGAAATAGGGAAATAAATCCACAAATGGCATTCCACATGTGTGTAAGCCTAAATTAGTAGTGGAGTGTCATGCAAGAGAAGCCTAGTTGAAAATGTTTTTTATTTGAATAATAATGTCATTGCATATGGATGCACATTCAAAAAGGATTTTCATTTCATTTCATTTAAACAATCACTAGAGTTCTGTGGCAAATTATATCTTTGGCTCTATCATCTTATTTTTATTGGTTTCTCTCTAATTGTTTCGTCCAAAGCAATTTCAATATCTATTTAAATTTAATTTTCTATATTGAGAGTTATAATTTATTTCATGATTAGTTACATATCTAAATGGTGAAATCGCCATTTCTGGATATTTCATTTCATATTCATGAGGATATGATGTTGTGCCCATTTGTTTACCTTTAGCCAAATATCTAGTTCTTTTTTCTTGAGAACAAGTAATGGCTCAAACTTAAGAGAATTTGATGTTCACAAATCATATCACTTTTGAACCACTTTTGGGTATACACTCATGTTGACCATAATTCTATTCTCATTCATACCGTATTGCCAACTTTTTGTTTTTTTTCGTTCATTTCATGTTTGTGATCATAGGTACATGATAATGATGAGGAAATGGGGTTAATTCAATCAAAGTCCGATATTGGTAGGATTCCCAAGAGATTATACATGTTTTAGAGAATTTCTCAAAGTCTCTGAAAGGAACATGACGTTTGTCTATTAGCACAAAACATGTGTCTATTGGAACAGGACATGAAAAGTTACAGACATATTCTATTCCTCTGTGATGAGCAAAAACATGGTAGGTCTCTCGAATGACACGTTGTGTCCCTTCATTCATAGATTTTTCCGGTCCCTGCCAGACAACATGGCGTGTGTTTATTAGCACACAACGTGTTCATTTTGTCCAGATCTTCCAAATCCTCAATGATTATCAACAACACGACGTGTCAGCCAACTAACACACTATCCATCCTTCGAGCAGGGTAGTTCCACAGTCAGTTACTTAGGGAGACACACCGTGTTGCTTCTCAGACACGCCATGTCATCAATGATTTCTATAGTTTTTTATAGCAATCACCCTCATTGTTTAAATACTAAAGAACAAACATGGGAAAATTATCATTCATCATTTGAAAGACTTTTTTGACTAGAGAGATTATCATAGAAAAAAAGATGTGATTTTAGAGAAGATGAGGTAGTTACTCAAGAGAAAACTTCTCTACTCTATTCTTCTTCACATACTACAACAAGGGCTTCTGCGTTCTATTTTGACCATTTGGAGATAAGGTTTCTCAAGCAGTAGTAGTAGTTGTAATGACAAAATTCTAATTACAGTAAAATTGTTACTTGTTCCTCCACTCCTATGATTTCCCCTATAAAGAGTGGGAGTCGAGAGGTGATTGAATCTTCACTAATTGAGAGATAAAAAAAACCATCCTATTCCACAAAAAGTAGAAAATTAGGTATTTGATTATTTCCCAAATGGTATATATTATAGAGCAATATAATGAATTGGCGGGGTTCCCACTTCTCACAAAAATAATATGAAGCACTCCTAAGGAAATATGGAGTGAAACACATGTTGCTACACCTTACCACCCTCAGATATAGGGGAAAGTTGAGGCATCAAACAGACAAATTAAACATATCTTAGGAAAGTCTACGGAGAGGTCTTGAAAAGATAGGGTTTCCAACCTTGATGATGCTCTTTAGGTATACAAGACCGAATATAAGACACTAATAGGTATAGTGTCCTATATGTTAATATATGAAAAGGCACCTTCCCCTAGAGCTAAAGAATAAGGATTTATGACTTGTCAAAATTTTTGAATATGAACCCAAGCCTAGCAGGCAAGAAAATATTCATACAACTTCAAGAGCTTAAGTATATTACAATACATTCAAATAAAATGTTAGAATCTAAAAGAAGAGAACTAAGGTCTAGAATAATTCACACTTGAAGAGAAGGATGTTAAGGAAGGAGACAAAGTTCTATTGTTTAATTCTTCCATATTATTCTTCCCAACAAATCTCATATCAATATGGCCATGGCCATTTATAATAATAAAGATATATCCATTAAGGATGATGGGTGCTCTTCTAGTGAAAAGTTTGGCACTTTTCTTGTCAATTTATAGAGGGTCAAAAAATATTATGAAGATGAAGCATTAACCAAGAGAGGTGATATGAAACTCTATAAACCCCATATATAGGAACATAATTCAAAGAACTCAAGCTAATGAGTCTAAGTTTGACATATCCCTTTTTCAAGTTTCTAATAAACAATTTTAACTTTTGCAATTTATGTTTCTCCTTTGAATTTAGTACCATACAGAGGTAATGACTAAATTTTAATATTTTGCATAGATAAATGATATTTTAATTGAATTGATGCATGGAAAACTCATGATAAAGACAGCTCTATGAATATCATTAGTTTATGATGAAACCCACAAATTGATATTAAAGAGAGTCGTATGAATATTATCGATTGATGATGAAGCCCACAATTTCATGGAGTAGTAATTTCAATTGATTGATGGAGGCAATACCCTCATCACTTCAAATCCTTCATCGATTGCAAAAATATGACTCTCAATTTTTTTAGATGCAAGGGCTCTCTTCATTCAACAAAGTTGAACTATCTTTTGGTTGACGTAAACTGACTTTTCGTCAATGGGTGACACCAGAACCATCATCGTTCTCCTCTACTAAAGTGATGAGCCATTGATTGAATAATACAAAATTCTTTCTAGTACTTTCATTGCCCGATACTACTCAGATACCCATCAGTTGACAACACCAGCAACTTCATCAATATGCTCATAACCAAAGATCTAAGGAAAAATGATGCATTACAGACACCCACTTATACACATCTATAAATTATTAGGAGTAGTATTAGGCAAAATCATTTGCCAAAATCTTAGATGCCTCACAAAAAAGGTTCCCTAATCTAATCATCCTTGAGACTAGCAATTATCATTGGTGGGCATCCTCATCAATATCATCTCCACTAAGGAACTTCATCAATAATAAGATCCCATTGGTTCATCTCCTGACAAAGTGAGTTTTACACCTCCTCCTCTGACTCTCTCATCCTCTACATAGTGTGAGACCCTCAATGATAATACCTTCAAGATGCTAAAGCAACAACAAACTCTACAAAAATTAGATTCTTGTTGTCTTTACCTTCTTTTATATTCTCCCTGTCAATACCCAATTCTAGTTGGTAAAAAAGATTCTAAAAGTTGTTATATTAATCAAGCAAACATATTGCATCAATTGATATCTCAGTCGTAAAAACATCATCAATATTCACCTCTAACAATCGACAAGTAATTTTCAATCGACCAACAAGATTGGCACAAACTCATTGGTCTATAGTTTTATGGTCAATTGTTGACCCCATCAGTTTGCCACTTCAACAATCAACAAACTTCATTGGTCATTATTTTCATCAAATGACACTTACATCGGTCATCAAAAGAATCTTCATTGACAAACGAGTTCATTGGTTTGATAGCCACAAATTTTTCATCAAATGATGACTCTTTTCTAACCAACCAATGAGACTCCATCATGCCCTTCATTTTCTTAATTAGTTGACATCATCATCAACTGATATCTTCATCGAAAAATTCTCATTGGTCATTAATCTTGAGAAAATTTGGCATTTGCATCAAAGATTCTAAAAGCTATTATAGAGAAAGAGTTGAATTTTAGGATGAGACAGGTAGAAAAATTAAGGGCAAAATTGAACGAGCCTAGAAGGATGAAAGAAGCATAAACAATTTATCTTGAAGAGCAAGAAGATCCAATTCTTGAGAGTATCCAAGACATGGACCTAGAGGATCACCAAATCCAGATGTTGGCACCCAAACCCTAGGAGCATAGTTCCTCAGATGGAAGTGAAGCTTATGCATCATCAGAGTATACACCATCCAAAGAAGATTTTAAGCCCAAGAAAACAAAAGATGTTAACATGCCCCTAGTGTCATACCAAAGAAGAAAATTAGGGAAGCCAACAAGTTAAAGTTGAACTGTAGTTGATTACGATAGAAGAATATGTGATACAGACGTTGGCAGATGAGGCCAAACCTTCTATATCAACAACATAATCATCTTGGTTGTACGCAAAATAAATCCATTACCATAAACTATGAGCACCAACATAACTATGATATAATGGGTAGGTAGAGAACATTTAAAGCAACAAGGTTATAATGTGGGAGAAAGTTGCATAATTTGGGTTTATTCACTAGGGTGAAGCGTATGATACAAGCCACAAGCATTTTCACTATATGCTTCATGGAATATAGGTCATATGTAGATATCACTCATGAATCTATGCCCTATATATTCAAAATTCTTATTGAGGAAGATGAATTGGATGCTTAAGGAGGCCCTTATATGCTTTCTATCAGACTATTCAACATTAATTATGACTTGACAGAAAGAATGTTAAATAAGATTTTTGATCGTCAGATGAAGAAGATGCATGTGCATAAAGAGAAAATCCTGAAAGGAAAGCCACTATCTTTAACACGTATCAAGTCTAGGAATGGGTTTCAAGAGAAAACTCACATAAACCATGCCAATCTAAAGGATATTAAATGCATTTTCAAATGATGTGTTCTATACACAAACTCATATCTATCACAACCTTAACTAAGTCAGACAAAAAATATGACAAGAGTAGACCTCCACATCCTATGGTGTATAATGGATAAGAAACTAGTAACATAGGGAGGTTGATGGTTGAGAAGGGGATGATGTCAAGTGCCCCAGATGGTCCAAGAAAACTTTGAATGGGAGACTTAGTCAGCATAATTGGGCATCATTTCAGTTTCTCTATGCTCTACAACATCTTTATGGAAAGAAAAGGTGATATAATTATTATTTCTAAGTAGTTGACATCACCACCAGTTCTATAAAGAAAGAATTCTTCTATTCATTTAAGAAATCCAATGACCTAATGGCCCTCCCAGGATGAGCAACTATGACATAGGAAACTATTCTTCTCAATGAATTAGATTCTAAACATGATATTAGGAGCGGTTTTTCCCTAATCAAGAATTCAAATATAGGGAGGCTATAAACGCCAGCCTGTTCAGAGAAATATAGAAGGAAAAGGAAAACAATCCTCCCCAACTAAAGCTAATTATCAGTATGCCAACAAAATATGCAAGGGGACTCTTAAAAGAAAAATCCCCAACATTTCAGCAACATCTTCACAAGGAGAAAGTGGTTGTAGTAGTGTAGAAAAGTGCCCATACTAGAATATCATCTAGTTTTCCAGCTCAACCTAACCCATGAAAATCTTGTGGAGAAACATTGGAAATAGAGTAGACTCCTCCAGTGGGGCTTGAAAATGAAGAATGTCGAGATGAGGGAGATGACCAATAACCATCCCACCAAAAGAGACCCAATAAAAGAAACTAGAGGATCTCGATTAATACAAACATCTGCGTCCCTCTCTACAAAGAGATGTCAATATAAAACAAACTTCATCCACAAGCCATCAATTGCTACCAAATGTAGGAATGGAGTTTGTGTGCCCGTTCACACAATGCATGATATTATTTTCATATATGCATTTAACATTTCAGATCTATCATGAAATATGCCTGCACTAATCATGCATGTTAGAGAATTAATCCACAAATACAATCACTAATGTAATTCCCTCAACAATTAGAACAAATGACACTTAATAAATGATAGATGAATGAGGCCATGATAAACATCAAAAAAGAATTGAAGAGTTGCAGAGGGAACACAATGAGATGTAGAGATAGAGAGGGACAAGTTGCACCAAAACTCAATAGAACAAACAATATGGAGTGTAAGTAAAGGAATTAAACTTCCTCATCCTCATAGTCTCTAGCACCACTGAAAATGGTCAAATATCTCAAATATGCAAAAATTCAAATTCCAAAAGTTGTCAAGCATTAGAAGAGCAATACCCATCACCTATCTATAGAGATGCCAACCAAGATGAGGTTGTCATTGATGCAGTAGCAATGCCCAAATATGATCCATAGTGGAGATATTAGTACATCATGAAAGGGAGCCTTCTATAGGACAAATGGGTGACCCTAGAGAAGGCAATGAGGTAGAGATAAAGATAGAAGTTTCTTTATTCCAATAAATGGATGCAATTAGAATAGAAGGAAAATAAGGAGGAGAAGAGGTTGTAGAAGAAAAATCAGGAACTTGATTATGTAGTGATGAAATATGTCAACAAAGAATAAGATGTGGGAAACAATGATATTGTGATGGAATGAATTTTGACTTAATTTAAAGGATAAAATTTCTCTTAAGGTGTGTAGGATGTGATGAAGTGAAATTTTAGGGTTCTAGATATCCAATTGGATAATTTGGATCATGAGTTTGAGAATTCAAATGGCTTTTAAGTCTATATATATTTATCTAAATGTTGATACCATGATGGACATCCCTTGGTTAATGCCTTTTTATGTATTTTTTTTATTGGTCAAACAATAGAGTTTTTGTGCCAACATTTAATAGAAATTGGATTATATGATGAGGAACCTATGGTTTAGATTTGGATTTACAGGGATGATCCTAGAGAAAGATACAGACAATTGAAGTTGTTCAAATGACTAATATTTCTGCTCATACAACTAAGTTTAATTTATTGTTTTAGGCTCAGTGGGTTGACATTGAATGTCACATGGGTTGTTGATGTATTAAAGCAACACGACCATTCACTAGATGCATGATGCTATTGGGTGAGTGGGAAGATCCCCATATTTCTGCATGGTCCTCATCTCATCTGCACATCAACACTCAATATTCCATATGGTATTTTCTTCCTTGTCGTCACGACCGACCACAGAAAACCACCCTCCCCATGATGTGTGATTCTCAAAGGTTGTGGCAGTTTCTAACTGGGGCATTTTATAAGCCTCAATGAGAACTCCCCATTGACCCATTATAGAATCCAGTTGGTCTCGAGAACAAAGTAAGCGAAGAGCCGCAACTCAGGGTCTTCACGGCTAGTTGTAGGTGGCATAGATGAAAAATGAGAGAGTATGAGAGGCTATTTAGTGGTGGTTTACCATCAAGAGACCAATGTTATACCTCAGATAAGCTGAAGGGAGAACTGGAGGGGTGGGGAAGGTTTGTTGAGGACCAATATTTCTCTAGTACCTTTGGTACCCGAGGAAGATAAAACTTCTCTTTTCCCCAACCCTTTCTCACTTGTGATGTTGCACCTAGTGTTATTGAGTACAAAGAGGAGGAAAGACCACCGTCTGTGAGCTTGAGAGGTTGGATGCATAGATTTTAACTAGACGAAACTACCTACAGAATAAGAAAACTAAAACGCATGAGCTTGTAGTCATTCTCTCATCGATGGAGGACACACAGTGGTGGCCATTTTCTAGGAGAACAAAGTCTCACATCACAAGAGGGAAATGAACCACGGGCGATGGCGATCTTGGAGGCAAGATGTTTGTGGGTAGCAGAAAGTGGAAATGTTGATGTTTCAAACCCATGGGATCCTGCAGAGGTGGGGGTTTGTCATCTGAGGACAAGAGTAGCACAATGGCATGACACAGTGGATCCACCTCGACCTAGAGAGCTTCCTTGTGGCAGTGACCTCACAGAAGAATCGAGTCTCATGCACACAGGTGTGAACTTCTATGGGTCTAGAGAAAGAAAGGAGGAGATGAGATTTTGAGCCGGTTCTACATAGCTAAATTGAAAAAATGGGTCCTTATCATAGAACACAGTCAGATCAAGTTATGAGGTGCACCCTTAACCACCATGTGGCAGCACCTGAGTGGCCAAAAAAGATAAATGCCTCAATAAATACGTAAATCTTCAATAATTCATAGAAAGTAGTACAATTAGTGAAAAAATACAAACAATGTATAAAAATGTTTAGAAAATGAGTACAATGGTAAAGAATCATAATATCAGCCTTTCAATTCTTAAATCTCTGTGATCCGTATAATATACATTACACTTGTTTCATGAATTAAAAATATCAAATGATGTCCTAAAATTACCTAAACATATCAATAACTCCAAAACATGTTTACAATTCATCGAATGTTAGATATATGATGTTTCTTTGGTGTAATAAGTGTGGGTCGGTTTATTTTAAATAAAAAATCTATGGGTACAAACATATATGTGCCCACATGCCCCAAGCTCTAGAACACAAGGACCATCAAAGAACTTAACACCTAGATTTCCAAACCCGATATTAACCATGCATGGAATGTGGATAAAATGACCTTTAGGAAGTACTCCATGTAGGGAGGAAACCTATAAGGCAACCCCAACATAAAAATAAAAACCCTGACTAGTAAAAATCAAACTGGGAAATCTCTTTGCAAGAAAAATAAGGAATAGAGAATAACACGCTAGAAAAGCAGTAACCATAGCTCATCACCACGCTTCCAAATAGAGCTCCTAGATAGAGAAATCTAGTTTTGAAATACCTACTAACTTTCCATTCTTCAGCCTTACTTTCTTCTTCTTAGAGTTAGATTATGCACACCTTTTGAATATATCCAACTCTGATTCAGAATCAAATGAATATGATCCCTCTTCAACCTCATAGAGAGTTTCTCTAAGTGTGTACTCTAATGAAACCCCACAACTTTGAAGAATCTAACTCACGTCGTAGGCTTCCTTTGGAGTTACCTTGCGAGTAAGACGAATGTATAACTCCCACTCCAGGTTTAACCCATCAACTCATACCTCTAGCGAGTAATAGACCATTTCTAGCTCCTCCATTGGGAGGACAACAGCAGTGGTAGCTTGAGAGTTTAAGACATCCATCCCCTTCTCAACCTAGATGCTAATTTGAGTATTAGCACTTTCATCTTGAGAATTCAAGGTGTCAATCCCCTTATCAACCCTATTACTAATCTCATAATGAGTATTCTCATCGGTAACATGTTCATGCCTAGATGTTCAAGCTTCCACACCTTTCTCACTTGCATAAGTACTTGAAGAATAAGCCCTTGTTTCTTTGTCATTTCTCTAAACACATGTTGTTGATGAACTCTTTCCAACCCAGATTTGCATATCACTAGCAAGAGATTCCTTCTTGATGACCAAGGGACAAGAGGAAAGTATATGAACATAACATTTGCACTTTGAGCATACCAAGGGCTTACTGATGAATTCAGTCTTTTGAAGCTTTACTTCGCCATCTACCTGTACCATGACAACCTTGGGGAAACTATATGTGTAATTGAGCTCAATGCCACTTTTACTTCTCCAACAAATGTTGCGGAAAGGGATGCAGCTTCATAATCCAGTGGCTCGCTAACAATGCTAGCAACTCCATCCAGTCAATCCAAAGTCCACAACACCCCCTGGTTCTAAATCTTCAGCCAAATAGGCACTTGTAGGAAGGAAAGAGGAGAAAGAGAGGAGACAGTCTCCCTTATTGGGCAATGATGAGTGCACCATCCATCATCCATATAGCTTCACTTAGAACACTTTATCTTTCCTTAGATGTAGGCATCCCGACTATAAAACTTTCCCTCTCCTCAATAACTACCTCAAGTTGTCGCTCAGCCTCAATTGCTTTTCAATCCACCTAGAGAGATAGCTTAGATATGGCTTCCTCCTAGTGAATCTTATCAATAAATACTCCATACAATCTGGAGCATCACCCTCTTGACTTGATATGGAGTCACACTTTCCTCCATTCTAAATAAGAGGGTTAACAAAATTAGATGGATGTTGCATCAACGATTTCCCAGCCACTTCAACTCGCCTTCAGCCAATCTATCAATAGGGGATCCATGGATGCACCTGATGTACCCTCAGGAGAATGTGACAAGGGAGATGGAGGAGGAAGTGGAGTTAAAATAGAATCTGACACCACAATCTCTTCCTAATATGTTAGAGAAGAAAGCATCTCTGGTTCCTTGGACATTGGAATGGAATCGTGCTTCTCTCCATTTACCACACCTGAGCAATATGAAGGAGAGTAGAGAACACCGCATCAAAAACTTCACCTCCCAACTTGCCTTGGCTCCTAGGGTTTTGCCTCCCAACCTGCCTTGGCCCCTAGGGTTTCACCCCCCGACCTCCCCCCTTCAATAAAATAGTTAGGGCTAATAAGCCTAAATAAAAGGTAACAATTACATATATGCACAAAATATCTTGAAATTTATATTTTACCCTCATATTAGTAATTGGTAATATATAACCTTGAGATCTATTATATTTTACTAAAAAATTTAGTTACAATGAAATAGAAGGCAGACAGGCAACAAGTTGCGTAGCCAGCCCTTTTTTAATGGCAAAAACAATCCTCCGGAAAACTACATCCACAGACATGGGGCTCATAACATTACTATTCGTTACTCTTTGGATCGTTTTGATCATCTCCATAGCCTTTGGTTCTAAGAATCAAAAAGTATCAAACCCAAAAGGTATAAAAACATGCTGATTTTTTATGCACGCTTGCTCATGCTTGACTCTTTGGTTGTAGCAACATTTAGAACACCATGTCCCACAATAAAATCTCTACATTTCAAGCGCACTAATGAGAAGACTCTTGTTAGATTGACACATGCATGTTTCCCTCCAGACCAGCTAAACATCAGGACATTCGCTGGTCTAAGTGTCAATCTCCCATCATGTGGATCAATCAAAAAATTCACAAGTGTCTCCTTTTGTATAGCAATTTTAGCATGTCTAAGTACATCGTAGACAACATCTTTGACAAGATCATGCCTATACTTGAAGCCTAGAATCTCCATGCAATGAACTACATTCTCCCCAAAGGTGTCCAAGCATGCCTTATGGCAAATAGGACACACCTCATAATTTGGAAAAACAATAAATATAAGCTGATACTTGAGGATAGTACGGTACTCTAACAATGACATATGCAGTCCAATTCCATCAATAGGAATGGCAAGAAGAAAATCTTGAGCATGCTCAGCTTGGAAACACTTGAAAACTACTTTTCTTTAATGATCATGTCAAAATATTAACATCCCTATCTATAACAATTTTTCTAAAAATGGCAGTTGCTAAAATATGTTGAACTTTAGAGGGGGAAGTATCCTTATTAACAAAAAAGATAAGATCATATGATGGAATCATGACACGTATACAACCCAAAGCATAGTTAAAATCAAAGTCCATTCCATGTACCTCATTGTTTTGCAAAATGTTATCTTGAAGCACCTAAGAATGTACCTTGGATACCACAAAAGTATATGAAGAAGCCTCTATTGCAAAATACAGACCAGACCACCAATTTTATTGGGTAAGGAAGACAATTGGCATTGAAGGTTCCCGAAGAAGGGATATCTACATACAATAATATCCTTAATAGACCCACGTAGTCCTCTATCAAAGTAGGCTACAACTTCTTCCATGTATGCAAGTTGGAATGTCCTTAAACCAAAAATAAGTTTGACAATCCCATGCATGACCGTATCAAAAGAAGCTCACTTTGTTGATCATGCAGTTGTAGAAGAAGACACATCAAGTCAACAGCCTTGGTAATCGTGCTCATGGCTAAACCCTCAATAAAAAACCTTTATCAACTCGAGTTTTTGGCAGTATGTTGATGTTGTATATGATTTGCATATGTGGACAATGCTTTGTATACATGTTGTGGCTGAGGTCATTGGACAATTGTACATATGCATGCCATGGTAGTATTTATATAGGATGTTGGACTAATATGTAAATGTTTCTGGACATATTTTAATTTAGTTTTAATTATCCCCTTTTTCTTGTTATGTGCTAATTAGTAATCGATCTTGTTTTGGTTTTGAGTAATCTTGTTTAGCATTGTCGTGTGCCACATGATAGGTCTTAGAGAGAGGCTGGAGCATTCTCTTTCAGCTTTGTCCTTAGAAGTATGTAAGGGTGTACAAATGTACAATCCACTACCCATGTAGTTATTTTTTTTAAATTCTCCTCCAACAAGTTTTGAACTCTCAATTTGCACTACAACTGATTGCAAACTTTACCTGATTGTTAAGTGAAAAACATGATAGTTGTTATTTATATGTGTCGGTGATTACGAAAAGCTAGAGAACGCAGGGCATATGAATATTAGTGTACCATTTTTTGCAATTATTTATAGGATGTGAGGGCTTATATTTTTCATCTATATGCTTTGCACACATGTGCTTCCCGTCTTGAGATAACACTTATCCACCTTTTCTTTATCGTTGCAATCATAGTAATACCACCTTACCTTGATTTTGGCATCAAACAGGACGCCAAAATGCTACATTTAATATATAATCAGAATAAGCATTGTTTTTGCCGATTGCATATATAAATGCAATCCAATACGTTCTAATGCTGAACATGCCCAGTCAAATACTTAGAAACAAACCACAAAATTATCCGCAAGTTAAAAGCAAGGTAGGTAAGAAGTGCCAAGAGGACTCCCAAATAAGGCAGGCAATCTGCTACTTTCTAACGCAAATTTGCATTAGCATCGTTTAAAACCTTTTCAAACCACTAAAACCCAGCTGGTATTAACAACCAAGTTTATGACCTCTTGGCTTATTTTGTTACAATTGTTTTGATTACTCTTAGTTTAATTCTCACTCAAAAGTTGGTAGATCGATTATGAGTAAATGATACACAGACACAGTTTCAAAATCCCAACTATACCCGCAATTCGCTATCTCTAACAAATACGGATGAGGTGTTGTGGCATGAAAGAGAAAGAAAAATAGAAGGGAGAAAAGAGTCCAAAAAAAAAGGAGAGAGAAACTTATTTTGTTAATAACTTTCAAACCAAAATAATTTTTTTACAAAATAAAAATTATTGGAATCTTTATAGAAAAACAATCTTACAAGACCAATCTTGACATATTTTTGACAAATGACTAGGGAATATAAAAATAAGTATTGTATATTAGAATAGTACTTATTTTCTAGATAACAAACTAATTCAAAATTAAGTATTACATATCTTTTTTCTTGGTATTGGTATAGTACTCATTTTAATGTTATTATAAAACAAGTATTAAAATGAGTGTTAAAATGTAGTTGATAGTACTCATTTTTAATTCTTTATATTCTAAAACATGTATGCCATATTTTTTTAAGAAGTAAGGAGGCAATTTTATTTATCCTACCCTCCTCTTGTAGGAAAAATCAATCGGATAAAATACACCTCCACTTATAACTTACGGGTCAACAGGCTAAAAACATCAGACCATCCAAAAGAAAGAAAAACTCCTCCCAAAAAAGTGTATATACATGAAAGAGATGTCTAAGTGTCTATCCACTCCGTATCTATGTAAGGTATTTGTTGTCTATCTACACTCAATAGACTTCTAATTCACAAAGATAGGAGGGTAGGTTCTACCATAATTACCCATTCCTCCATGTGGTTGCCCCCACATGCCCAACTCTCTAGCAACGATGTTGACTACCTTTGGTATGTGATACACTATGATACCTTGACTCTGCATCTCGTCTTTGATCTCCCTGACAAAAGAAATAAGTGGCCATGGACAAGGAGTGTTACCCAAGATAGTACAATGGGTTTTAATATCATCCACATCAATAATAGCTATATTGAGGTTTTTGTCATCAACAAGTTTCAAAGCCACAATGAGTCCTTGCATTCATGTTTCAGCATTACTTAGCCCATTCAGCCAAAATCTGAAAGCCATCCTGGTGTAACTGTGGTAAGTTCTAATAAGTATTGCCACATAAAATAAAGTATAATATGGATTTTAAAAAACAATGACATAAAATGAGTAATATATCAAAAACAATACAATACTTTTTGAGTTATTGTGTTGTTCTAAATTGAGTACTATCCCCAATGCAAATTAATTTTAGAATAATAATATTTTTAATGAGAATGTACACATTTTTCAATATTTTATATGAAATAAAATATGTTTCTTGAATAATCCTATTTTTGAAGATATATATACATATATACAAGCAAAAGTCATTTTTGTATATTTATATATTATTTTTTAATAACATTGTACATATTTTAAATAACTTTTATCATAAAATAAGTATTGTGTATATGTTTTTGTGAATAAAACTCATTTTTTGCATATATATATATATATATATATATATATATATATATATATATATATATGTATGTGTGTGTGTGTGTGTGTGTGTGCGCGCGCGCGTGTTAAAAGAATTGTGTACCCAAGTACATGCCGCTTACATGTACCCACCTTCATTTGTGATGATCGTAAACTTCTACTGAATAATCCAACCTTATGGATGTAAAGTATATCCATTAGATAAGATGTGTACAGAGAGTCACCACAATTTGATATTCATAGGTTATTCAATGAAAGAAAATATATATTTTCTACTCAATAGTAAGTTGTAAAAATTGTATAAATCATTGAATGATATCTTGTTATATATCATGATCAATATGAGATATGATTATGATTTTTTAAACACATCTAATCTATATAGTGTTGAATCAATCCATGTGGTTGGATTTTATCAACATACTCCCCATGTGCTATTTTAATGGCCGGTACACACTTCCTAACCTCATATATATATATATATATATATATATATATATATATATATATATATACTCATTTTTGTATTTTTCTTATATTTGCTTTTTTCAAAGATATGTCATGATTAGTCTTGCAGGAATGTATTATTTGTAAGTAATCTAATATTTTTATTTCTTCAAAAAGTTCATTGTGGTTTGCAAGTTATAAGCGAAACAATTTTCTATGTTCTTTTTTTTTTCTATACCTTTTTTCCATTGCTCACTCTTCTATCTTTACTGCTTAGTGCAATCCACTGAAAGTGGTGCATTTTTATTGGGTCCAGTTATTTATGAGTGAAAATCAGATTTGAAACCAGATACATGTAGCATTTTCTTTCTATTATCTTTTAACAGTTTGTTAAGAGTAATGATACACAAACCCGACTTCAAAACCCCAACTATACATGTAGTCGGCTATCTCCAATAAATAGGGATGAGGTGCCAAGTGCATGCAAGAGAAAGAAAAGCAGGAGCGGGAAAAGAGCCTAGAAAAATGAAGAAAAAAAATGAGAGAGAAACATATTTTGTTTTTAACTTTCAAACCAAAATGAACTTTTTAATAAAATAAAAATCATTGGAATCATTATAAAATATAAAATGCAACAAAATCAATGTTGACATATTTTTTACAAATTAATACAGAATATAAAATTGAGTATTGTATATTGGGGTAGTACTCGTTTTTTAAATAACACTCTAATTCAAAAATAAGTATTGCATGTCATTCTTGCTCTTTGTATAGTACTCATTTTTATATAATACTCATTTTTGATATCATTTTTTAAATAAGTATTAAAATTCGTACTAAAATATAGTTGATAGTACTAATTTAATGCTTTATATTTTAAAAAAAGTATTGTACCTATAAAATAAAGCACAGTACAAATTTAAAAATAATGATATAAAAACGAGTAATATATTAAAAACGATTAATACTCATTTTTGAGTTGGTGTGTTACTCTTAAATGAGTATTATCCCCCCAATGCAGTACCAATTTTAGATAAAAATATTTTTATTGAGATTGTACACATTAAAAAAAAATATTTATACAATAATAGGTATTGTATATATTTTTTTGTATAATACTCATTTTTTTAGATATACATACATATGTACATAACAATACTCATTTTTATATTAATTTTTATTTCAAACATATGTTAACAATAGTCTTGTTAGATTGTAATTTTTGTAAGAAATCTAATAATTTTTATTTCGTTAAAAAATTTATTGTCGTTTGAAAGTTATAAGTGAAACAATTTTCTCTTATACTTTCCTTCTACTCTTTCTCTCTCCTTTTTTTTTATTACTTATTGTAGACCACTGAAAAAAATGCATTTTCATTGACTCTCATTATTTAGTAGTAGTAGCGGGATATAAAATCAGGTTCAGGTGGAGTTATACATAGTATGTTCCCTTTGAAAAGGTAAAATCAAATTGGGCGTATATCTCCAGCCAGCAGCGTCGTTAACTACGTCTCTAAGGAGCCCGTTTGGGTAGGAGATTCTAGTTATGTACAAAAGCAGATACTAGTTTGTGCCAATAAATCTGCAGCACAAATTTGCGGGGCTTGGAATTAAAATCACGCCTGTTTTCACGTAATTGGAAACTGCCGCCTCCCTCTGCTTGGAGCACGTTGTTGTGCTGACCAGCTGCAACTAAATGCTTATGTTTAGCTGTCTTCCAGCTGAGTGTTGTCAGATCCCGATATTCTTTACATGTACAACTACTGGAACTCTCCAAATCTGGTCCCAAACGGCTCCTTGGGCACCATATTGCATGAGTACTAATATAGAGCACACCCTTTTCCCCAAATCCAACACCGTGACCTTAATTGACGCAAAATACAAAATGCAAAACGACTCTTAGGGCTAGTTTGGTTGGACTGAAAACCAACTGGTGCAGTTGCAACTGAATAATATATAAGTATTTGTTATTAAATGATAAAAATCATTAAGAACATTACAGACAGTTAAATTAAAACTAAACCTATATAAGTATTAAACAATACCGTATGGATATATAATATCAATTTTCATCTATAAATCTTGTATTTTAAATAATACTTATATATTATATATTTATATATCCTATATTTGAATATTTTTTATTAAATAGTGTCATAAATAAGTATTACAAATACAATAAATACTTTATAATAAACATTGCTCATTCATAAGTACTACATTACCTATTTTTCACTTGAACAATGCTAAAAATACATGTATGATTTACTTTGTCACGTTCTCTCTTCATCCACTACCTTTCTCTTTCTAATTAATGCACCTCTCTCCATTCACTATCTCATTCTTTCTATTTATTACAAGTTCTCTCTATATCCACTACCTTCTTTGTTATATTTATTATTTATTACGCCATCTCTCTCCATCCACTATCTTCTTCTTACTATTAATTACATAATCGCTCTCCATCCACTATCTTCCTCTTTTTTCATTCATTTCTCTCCATCCACTAATGTATATTATCCTATCTCTCTCCAGCCAGAGTCATTATTGACACTTAAAACAACGATACGCATTGTACTAATAGTGAAATGGGCGGATTTTCAAAATACGGGTATAAGTTTTAGTGGAACTGGTGTTGGATTAATAATTTTTCATATTGTTTCGTTTCTGCGACCAGCCCAGTGTGGGTGCAGGTGGGGTTGATTTTAATAAAGAAAAGGTAGTGAAAACAAATATATAAAATTGGACATTGGACAGCAGTTCTGACGAGGACTTGTGATTAAGTAAACCCGCCAGTAAGGCTCAAATTAAATCTGAGTCATCGGAATACATCACGCAACAAGAGGCTCCGTAGCTTTCTTTAGCCATTGTTGTTCTTGGTCATTCAAATAAGGAGCCAACAGCTCTTGACAAGCAGAATGGTACTTGTTCACCCACTCCACTTCCGGAGCTGCCATCAGTGACATATCTATCAGCTTCCTCTGATAAGGGGCCTGAGGTGTACGTTGATACAGCAAAGAAGGGATCAGTTACGCAGAGAAACAGGGATAGAAAGGTCAAGGTGACATGTCAGTGCATATCCATCTTATGAGAGTAAATAAAGGTGCAGCTTCACACTTACTCAGGTAATGTGCTCGAAGGATAAGTAACCCTTTTCACCGAAGTTGAATTTTGTGTTTGCTTCCTTAACTACTAGAACATTCTCCAATCTTATTCCAAAATTCCCGTCTTCATAATATCCAGGCTCTGAAAGAATGATGTAAAATGTAAAATTCCAAGATCATTTAATGTTGGTAGACAATAATGTAATCAGATTTTAGTATAAATGCCTTGCCAAGTTCAATTGAAACGACTGGGCTTCATGTCAATCTTAAAGCCATGTTCAAGAAAAAGACCCTAGCTTTTGCAGAAATTAAAGTACATCCTAGAGTTTTCAAGCCATTGTAAATTCTAAACAAGCACAACAAAGTGGCAATATTCCAATCATTGAAAGAGGACCTGTTTTTAAAAACCCACAAAAAACTTCCATCTACAGTTGAGCCATCTCTAAATCGACGGAAACCACAAGAGGATCTGCCACCTGTGCCACCAGCAACAGCCAGCCAAAACATCGCCATGGCTAAGATTTGTTGTTGCCATGCGCGTCGCACCCCCAGGAAGGCCGTCAACAGCAGCTGAATCAGAGGAGGCTAACACACCCTTTTGCATCACCTCTGCTGGAAAAATCAGCAACGACAGTATATAAGGGTTTTCTTTTCCGTCTCTCTTCGTCTCAGCAATGGTACGGTGTTTTCCAGGTCTCCACATCCATCAGCTAATGTCACTATAGAGAATGAATAGAAATGTATTGGATGAATCAAAAGGTTTACAATGCATTCTCTTATATAGGATAAGAGAGGAGAAACTAAAACAAAGATGAGCAATATGGGACTAAACTACGTTAAGTAAAAACGTAAGTGAGGCACATGCTAGGCACATGTCACTCAACGAAACATAAACATATCTCTATACTCCCCCTCAAGCTGGAGCGTAGATGTCGAACATGCCCAGCTTGTCTACTAGAGTCTGAAAACGAGCTTTTGGAAGAATTTTGGTGAAGATATCCGCTACTTGCTTCTCATTGTTGAGATATGGAGTGCAAATGCGACTAGAAAGAACTGTCTCACGAACAAAGTGATAGTCGACCTCAATATGTTTTGTCCTTTCGTGAAATGTAGGGTTGCTCGCAATAAAAATAGAGGTCTTGTTGTCACAAAACATCGGTATAAGGCTAAAATAGGATATGTCAAACTCATGGAGAAGACTCTAGACCCACAGAAATTCACGTGCAGTATGAGACATGGCTCGATATTCTGCTTTTGCACTGGACCTGGCTACAATAGTTTGCTTTTTGCTTCGCCAGATAACTAGATTGCCACCCACAAATGTACAATAGTCGGATGTAGATTTACGATCAGAGCGACTTCCTGCATAGTCAGAATATAAAAAACCAGAGAGATTGTAGTGGTCGAGCTTCTTATATAACAAGTCTTTTCCTAGAGAGGTTTTGAGATAGCGCAGGATGTGACATACAACGTCCCAATGACACTGTTGTGGTTTATCAAGATACATGTTGATGAATCCTACAGCGGCAGTGAGGTCAGTTCTTGTGACCGTAAGATAAATAAGTTTGTCAACAACCCTTCTTAACTGGTGGTGATCAACATAAGGGGGAGAGTTTTCATCGTCCCAATTCATATTTGGGTCAAGAGGGGTGTTGGTTTACAGTCAAGCATACCAGTTTCCTGCAAGAGATCAAATACATATTTTTGTTGGGAGAGGCACAGTCCTGCAAATGATCTGGATGCCTCAATGCCTAAGAAATATCTCAATTTTCTAAGATCTTTGGTGACAAAATTGTTTTTCTAAGTTTTAGTTGCTTGAATGCCCAAGGTATCATTGTCAGATAAGATAATATCGTCAACATAGACAATAAGAA
This sequence comes from Alisma plantago-aquatica, assembly GCA_963693085.1. Taxonomy (NCBI): domain Eukaryota; kingdom Viridiplantae; phylum Streptophyta; class Magnoliopsida; order Alismatales; family Alismataceae; genus Alisma; species Alisma plantago-aquatica. The sequence continues at coordinate 693,719,687 of OY856413.1, forward strand.
TGACTAGCCCAGTCACTGTTTTGCGGATAAAAACCAAATGATCTGAGTGGGAACGACGAAAGATAAAAGTTACTAAGATCTGACTAAGTTTTTCGAACCAAGCACGAGGGCTCTGTTTGAGACCGTAAATGGCTTTTCTTAATTTACAATCCTGTGAGGCAAACTCCCCTGAGCAACAAACCCTGGTGGTTGCTCCATGTAAAGTTCCTCCTGTAGGTCTCCATAAAGACATGCATTTTTGACATCTAACTGAAATAGGGGCCATTCTTTGTTTACAACAAAAGAAATCAGAATGTGAACAGAATTTAAACGTGCTACCGGAGAAAAGGTTTCAAAATAGTCCACACCATATGTTTGTGTATATCCTTTTGCCACAAGACGAGCTTTCAGGCGCTCAATTGTACTGTCAGGTTGATACTTAATTGTGAAGACCCATCGACATCCAACAATAGGGTAGGAAGGACGATCCACAAGTTCCCATGTCTTGCGATCAAAGAGTGCCTGCATTTCATGGTCCTTCGCCTATTTCCATGCAGGGATAAGAAGAGCTTCTGCAGCATTCTTTGGAATAGTGACGACAGAAATTGTGGAAGTGAAGCATGCAAAACTGTTATTCAGGTTAGCGGATGAGCAGAAATGACTAATAGGGTGTTTGGCGCAGGAACGAACCTTTTGCGCTGGCTGATAGGAAGGTGTAATCAGCCAGGTGTAAGTTAGAAGTTACCTCAGTGGTTTGTATGATCATCCGCAGAAGGAGGAATTAGTTGTGGAGGGGCCATGGAAGGAGTGCTTGCCTTGGTCCTTCGTTTGTATACTTGCATAGGGCGGGCTTCAGGCAGTTCAGAAGATGGAGAAACCTCAATAACATCCGACAGTGGCGTTGGCGCCAACATATCACTGGAGAGTGATGCCCCATCATCAGAGAAATATGGCCTATGCTAAAAAAAGACCACATTCGCACTGACAAACCATTGCTTCCAAATAGGATCAAAACAACGACAACCTTTCTAGGTTCTAGAATATCCCAAAAAAATACATTTGGTGGAGCGAAGATCAAGTTTTGTTAGCCTTGGGCGTAGACTTTTGACAAAACGGACATACCCAAAAATACGAGGGGGAATAGAGAACAGTTGAGCATCAGGAAAGAGAATGGTGCAAGGTATGCGATTGTGCAAAACAGAGGATGGCATACGATTGATAAGATAGCATGTCGTAGAAACAACTTCAGGCCAGAAACGGTGAGGTACTTTATAATGAAGTAAAGTGCGAGCAACCTCTAAAATCTGGTGATTTTTACGTTCAACAACGTCATTCTGTTGTGGAGTGTAGGGACATGTAGTTTGATGGATGGTGCCATGGACTGAACAAAAAGATGTGACAGATTTATGCATAAATTCAAGGGCATTATCAGTATGAAATTTTTTAATGGGTTTGTTGAACTGGGTCTGTATTTCAGAGAAAAAACATTGATATTATCCAAAACTGTGTTGCGATCTTTCAATAAAAACAGTCAAGTAGCATGGGAATAATCATCAATAAAGGTCAGAAAATACTTAACTCCAGAATGACTAGGAACAGAACACGGACTCCAGATATCCGAATGAACAATATCAAAAAGTGTTTTAGAACCAGTATCTTTCTTAGTGGGAAACACAGACCGCGTTTATTTACCCAACTGACAAGATTCACAAGAATTTTTTTCTTCAGATAATGTTGTAAATAAATGTTTCAGCTTTGTTGTATAGGGGTGACCAAGCCGGTAGTGCCACTGGAGTCCTGTGACTGATGTAGACAGAAGAGCAGACGTTGTTGGTGGTCCATCCAGATAGTAGAGTTTGTCTGGTCCTTCATGGCCTGAACCAATCCTCGTCTTCGTGTGGAGATCCTTCAAAACACAACAAGAAGGATCAAATTTAATGGAGCACTGAAGATTTTTTACAGTCTTACTGACAGAAAGTAAATTAACAGGAAAATTGCGGGATATATAAAACAAATTTCAGATGCAACTTCCGACAATGGAACAGTGCCAATGCCGTGAACAGAAGTCTTAGAGCCATTAGGTCTTCGAAAGCGCAATGTTCCTCCGCCCTGACGAAATTCAGTAATTCCAGATCTAACAGGCAGAATATTTGTGGTTTTCGTAAGGGCAGAAAATAAGTTAATGTCGCCAACCATATGGACCGACGCACCAGAGTCAATGCACCATTTATTGTTACCAGCAGGAGAGGCGAGCAAGGCGGAGGAACCAGCAGCAGACGTAGAGGAAATTGAGTCATGCGTTCTTAAAAAAAATCTCAAACTCCGAGCGAAGCTACTCAATAGACAGCGTAGCAGATGGCTGTTCAAATGCGGTATCAGTGGAAGTTTCTGCAGATGCTTTGTTTGCACAAGCAAATTTACCGTGCTTGATCCAGCACCAGTCTTCATTGTGATTATCACGGCCACACCAGAAGCAGAAGTGAGGGTTAACAGATTGTCCTCGACCTAGAGCAGTAGAAGATGTGTGTCCACCGTTAGGAGGCAGACGTCCTCCACTACCACGGTCGCAACCTCGGCCACGTCCAGATTCAACAGTGCGAATGGCCAGAGCAGGATGTTCGATGGCAAGGGGGGAGGTCATCGTGGAAGTCTTTGAACTCGTTTAAGGACGTCGTAGAGAGTAGGCAGAGGGTTAATGGACAGAATCTGATCAGCCACTCCAGAAAAGGAAGCAAGAAGGGCAGCCAGAAATTGGACTAATTTTAGTTCATTGCGATGCTTCTGAACTTCTTTGATGTCGGTCGTCAAGGGGTGATAAATTTCGTACTCATTCCAGAGAGCAGAGCACTGGTTGTAGAAGTCTTCCACAGGAGTGTCAAAAGAAAATTTCTTATTGGCTAAGGTTTTGAAAATTTTAGAAACACGCTTGGGATTCTGTTGATGAGAATAGACGTTTAATAGTCGATCCCACATGGTCTTAGCATCATGAAGACACAACAAGGATTGGCTGATCCGTGGCTCGGTGCTATTTAGAAGCCAGGACATGACACCAGAATCATCTTTGGACCATTGTGCATAGGCTTGCTTTTTTATCCGCAGTAGGAGGTTCAGTAGTGAGATGTGAATAACGACCTTGTGCTTTGACGTATAGAACAAAGGGCGTCGACCAGAGATGATAGTTGGAGCCGTCGAGTTTAAATGTGGTCACACACAGGGAACGGGGCAGCTCGACAGAAGCCATGGTGAACAGAGATGAAGCAGTAGGAGAATAAGAGATAGTCAGCGCAGCAACAACAGTAGACATCATCAGATATCAGATCCAAAGGAACCCGATATGGGGCAATAGAGCAGCACGAAAGATCTAAAGCATCAGATCAGAAGAGACCCACTACGGGCAGAGTAAATGATAAAGGAACCTACGTTGTCATGAGGCAAATCAAGATTCCATCATGAGGCGCAGGCAGAAGAAACCAAAGAGACGGAGGGACTCTTAATGTGCGATAGCTATGGCTGTCCGAAAACGTAAAAAGCGTAGGGAAGTGGAGTTAGGGAGAAAGGGTATTAGATGAGCAGAAGAATGGTGGTTGTGGATAGTGGAAGAGGAAGGGGGAATGAAACAGGCAGAGGGGATGGTTGTGGGTACAACAGGAGGAAGAGGGGGTGACGTCGGGGAGTGGAGGGCGGCAGCTTGGGGAGGAGGGAGGGCTGGCGGCGGCAGGTGGTTGGTGTGGTGGCGGCGGTGGGTGGGAAAGGAGGAGGTGGCAGCGGCGGGTGGGGTGGCGACGGAAGAGAGGAAGAGGGGCAGGGGGTGGGGGCGACGGCGGGGGGGTGGGAAGGCTTAGGTCATGGGGTTAGGGTGGGGAATTGCACGGGAAAAGAAAACCTGCTCTTGATACCATATAGAGAATGAATAGAAATGTATTGGATGAATCAAAAGGTTTACAGTGCATTCTCTTATATAGGATAAGAGAGGAGAAACTAAAACTGAGATGAGCAATATGGGACTAAACTACGTAAGTAAAAACATAAGTGAGGCACATGTCACTCAGTGAAACATAAGCATATCTCTATAGTCACCCATATTGTGATTCATTGCTATCACAACTATGGTAGATTAGGAAAAGGAATTTGTGGCTACTGGTGAACATCCAAACCTCACTATCCACAGATTATCACCAATCTAAAATCCAGCAAGAAAAACTATAGTGAATAAGAGTCGTGGCACTGTCAAGATCTACGAGGGACGGGAAGTACAGTCACTCGACCAACGATTCTCCCATTGACGAGCTTGTTGAACAACAGGAACAGTAAGATGCCAATCTTCCTTCCCTATTGCGGAAGGTTGTGAAACTAAAAGTGGTTGATATGGCGAATCACTTTGAAACTTGTAAGGATGTTCGGGATCATCTCAATTTGATGTATTCCAAAAATATCTCCACATGTACAACATGATAAAAGAGATGTATGGCCTCCAAAGGATGAGAAATCCTTGACTTGGTATTTTGGCGAAGCCACACACCTCAAATGATCTCGATTACCTGCTTCTGAGAAATAGAGAGACCAGATGATGGTCACCAAGTTCTTAGCAGGTGTTGTATCATGTGACCTTCTGGAGCAAGACACTCCTATTCATAGAGGTTGTGTCACTAGTGGTCTGGTCAGGTACTGCTTGGCAATAACCAAAATGTATCCATGTGTGCAAGAAGGAACACAGTAAGGAGATATGTTGCAAGTTCAACATGTTTACAACTCTTTTGTCAATTTGGCCTCTGCCGAAGATTCTCATGGGGAAACGACACATCAGGTACCTATGCAGATGAAGATTATAACCAACTTCGATGATTCTTGACGTCTCAACAAGCTTCGTCTTCATCGACGCCTCCTAACTGCCAATCGGAGGCAAATGGAGGCATATATATCCATGATAGATCCTCGGAAGCATCTAGGGCTCCGCCACGCAAAGAAAAGGAGACATCTAACGCGTCCTCCGCCAACCCCCCGAAAACTCTGCCTCGCAGATCTGATGAAACGTCTTCCTCAAATCGATTCGCAGACTGGTTGCGGATCAGTAGGATGGATCGAGGCGAGATCAATGTCGAGATGATGGAGTTCATCGAACCAACCGTCAAGGATGGCAAGAGATGCGCATCCATCTCGAGTCAGGATAGTGTCGTCCCCGACTGGGATGAGTACATTTCCATCCGGTTCGTTGGCAGGAAGCCGTATGGCGGCCAACTGGCTGGTTGGATCCGCAGGCTGTGGAGACCAAGCGGCCTTGTTGAGGTCGTGTCAGAGGAAAGGGAGGGATACATCGTCAAGATATTGTCTCGTAGTGAAAGGGACAGAGTTCTCAAAGAGGCTCCTTGGTTCATGGATGGCTCGTTGATCGTAGCTCATGCGTGGAAGCCTGGAGTTCCTCTTCAACCTCTCTCATTCACGTAGGTCCCTGTTTGGTTCAAGATCGAAAACATGGGACTCCCCTGGACACGTAAACACATCTCCAGTGTTGCAAGCACCATCGGCAGACCCTTGGACATTGATGATTATTCTATTGTTGCAGGTTGTCTTGATGTTGCCCGGGTCTGCATTGAGATGAGTTATGAATCAAAAATCCTCAAGGAGACAATGGTGGAAGTTGACTCGGTACCCAAGCTTCTGAAAACTGAGGTTGTCTCAAAGCCTGTGATATGCCCTAGCTGTAAGAGATTTGGGCATAGAGCCACCTCCTGCCCACTGAAGACGAGAAGACCTCCGTCGGATAAGGACTTGCAAGTTCGGATGGGGAAGCCTTCAAGTGTTCGAGACATTGTCAAAATGACTTCCAAGGAGCAATCCAAGGTGAGTCAGAGGAATTCGGTCGTCAACCAGTCAGAGGAGTGAGCGAACGCCTCTGTTGCGGTAGATGAAGAAAATCTTCAAGAGTCCATTGTACAACAGGTGAGACGTGGTCCTCTCTGTGGCTGCTAAGATTCAACCCCAATTCCCTTCCTGCATCCCAGAACCTAAGATGTTTGGGTCTTCTCCGGTGTACAACCATGAGAGTCTCAATTTAGAATGGGAATTGGAGTTGAGCAGAAGAAGCAAAGATGTGACGAGTTCTTCCTCGTGGAAAATCAACAAGATCTGGAACAGTAGCGGGTTCTCTGCTGATTTCCAACAGGAAAAGGAAAAGTTGTTTGAAGATGATGATGAATCCAACATGGATTCGAATTCAGAACTGGATTTTGATCCCTGGGAGGCTGACTCGCTGGACTTCAGTAAGTTCAGACTAAACAGGAGGAAAAAATCGTCTAAGAAGAGAAAGGAAGGGGGATAACTCCCCTCCCATTCTCAACGTTGAGAACCTGGTATTCAATCCGTCTTGTAAAAGAATCCAATGCTCTAACTTTGTTGTCCGATAGTTGGGAGCTTCCTCCTGTTTCCTCCTTCCACAATTTCAGTGAGTGAGGATAATGCAGTGTGAGGGAGGTATCAGGATTTAGTTTCTCAGGCGGTTGATGCAGCTGATTTAGTTTGTCAAAGCTTCTTCTACGATCACAGATTGGCATAGCAGGAAGGCGTTGCTAATGTTGATACATTGTGTAAGCGTTGGTAGTTAGATCGACCTCAACAGTTGGATACCATCAAAAAGCATGAGTACAGATGTTAGCTGATACACATCTTCCTGACAGCTGAGTCTGCACACTTTGTGGGTGAGCATAATGACAGTGGAGCTCCTCAATTGCGTAGGAAGATGGCCATGCCAGTTTTCTGTCTTGTATGAACGCTGCTTGTTGTTTTTCCCCTATTTGAGTCCTTTCTTTCTGGTTTGGGTCTTCTGCGTAAGACCTTAGGTAATAATGAGTATTTCTTTTGGTAATCCTTCTACGAGGATTAAAGGGTGCACATCAGTTGGACCTAAAGTTTTGGAACCACATTATAATAACAAAGTTTTTTGCCGACCAAAATAAAAACAAGCTTCGTCTTCGTAACATCTCAGGTCACATAGCTAGAGCACCCACAATGTATGTCTCTCCCACACTTCTCGTGTTGGTTCGTTCATCTTTCTGGGTGCTTGCTTCAAGTGCAGCAACTCACATAACAGGTACACCAATCTTATCTTCAACTGGTCTACCACGAAGTAGTAATCCACTGCCTATAGTAGCAATTCAAAGTACTAGAACCATCACTCATATAACAAATATTAAATTCAAATCTGCTTTATATATACCAAAATTTTGATTGAATCTTGTTTCAATGAGTAAAGTAATCCGCCCTCTCAGTGGTAGCATTGTGTCTAACCCTTTTGTTGTGTTATACATGATATGCGGACACAACTGATGATTGGTGGTGGGTATGAACATGCATGTCTCTACTATCTTGGTGATACTTTGAATAGGTGCATAGCTATGTCCACAGTGAGTTAGGTCATATCTCTACAGAGAAATAGGGCTTTTTAGACCCCGAGTTCTCTAAATTGAAATAATCCTAGTCAGGACAGTTGAGTGAGCACCATTCTTTCTACCTATAGGTCCAGGGACCAGATGCTTGTTGAGTGAGTCTATTGATCATAATGTTCATCATGGCATTTAGAGTGAGTCTATTGATCATAATGTTCATCATGGCATTTAGGGACCTATTCGGGTTCCTTCAAGATTGAAATATAAAGATTTATGTGATAGAGTCAATTTTCCCAGATTCACGTGGTTGTACATGATGAAGGACCGATGAGATGTTTTTACCATATTCCAATATTTGTCATGAAATCTAACAAAAGTTTTTCCATTGGTGGGCTTGAAAGGTGGAGATTTTATTGTAGGACATGCTACCCTAAAAGATGTTGCGATGAAAGTGGTCAAGCATGAGAAAGTGTGTATCGATCATCAATTGGGTTTGATACTTTTGGGTTCTTAGTATCAGAGGTCGTGGAGCTTCTCAAGAGGGTCCAAAAATTTATATGTAGTAATGTTATGATCCCTAGGTCTACGAATGTAGTGTTTAGGATTATTGGTTTTGCCATCCAAAAGGGGGTGGCGACACAACTTGTAGCCCGCTTGCCTTCTATTTCAATGTAATTGTTAAAAAATATATTTATCGAATAGTCCATTCTCTCACAAAAGTTTGTATACTTCACATTGATTAGCCAAGGCATATGTTTGCCATGAGTTCGCTGATTTTCTACATACTAAAAGGCATATGTTTGCCATGAGTTCACTGATTTTCTACACACTAAAAGGCATAACCAACCAATCCCTAAGCCCATACCCCTCAGCAAAATGGTATGGCTAAAAGGAACATCCGACATATTATTGAAACCACTAAGACTACTTTTCTTCTTATTATTACCCAAAAGACTATTAGGGTGATGTCGTTATTACAACATATCTCACCAACTGAATGTCATCCGCTATTAGGAAGAACCAAATATCGAAGCAACCATTGTTTAGGTCGACCAGAAGTCTTTAGGTGTCTTAATTTTTTCCTCAGTCTTGGGAGTTGGTAAGGACAAGTAGGGTCCTAACCCCTAAGGCAACTAAGTGTATCTGAGAGTCCAAAGGGGATACAAGTGTTATAGCCCATTGGAACGTCTCTTTTCCTCTCTAATAGTATCTACTTAAGAATGTACCCTTTTTTGATGAATCCCAAATCAGTAGGGGAGGTAGTGGAGTCTTTGCCTCTCCCTATCAAAGTTGCATCTATCCACTACATAGACGTGGACACTAACTCTATAGTATAATCATCTGGTCACACTCATTAGTCATTACATAGTTGTATGGATTTCCAACTATCACATAGGTTTATCATGCACACTAGGAAGAGAATTCGGTTGTAGCAAATGTGCAAAGAAAATAGGTCCTGACCTTCCTAGATTATTGCTTTGTCTAAGGATCTGAGAGAAGCAAGCAATTCAAAATGTTCTTGAAAAGTCAAGCGGTCACATACCTCTCACCCTATATCTAACTTCATTTCTTATGACCGTTAGTCTTCATCCTGTTGTGCTTTTGTTTCTTCACTATCTTTTGTCCCTATACCTTGTCTGTCTTTGTTGCTCTGCATCATCCTAGATAGTGACATGCCATGCAGAGATGACTACTCTCTCATACTTGGTCAGCTGTCTGTAAGCATTGATAGTTGGTTGCAGGTGGGTTTTCTCTGTCAAAGTAGTTTGCAAAAGCCTACACTCAGGTCTATGGTGAAGATTATCTTGAGGCTCACTTCTATGGCTAGATGGCGTATGTGATATTATTGATCTCTCTTATGAAACATATAGAATTGCACTAAAATTAGGTGGACATCAAAATGCCTTCATACATGGCATCTCTCTGAAAAAAATCTTACAACGCATCCTATGTGTTTTTTTTTTAGTGTGTGTGTTGGGGGGAGGGGGAGGGGGGGGGGCACCTTGTTTGCAGACTCCATAAGTCTCTCTATGGTTTGAAGCAGTCTCCTTGAGCATCTTTTGAAAATATATTCATGCTCTTAGTGAGGTTTACCTTCAAAGATGTGGCATTCTCTTTAGGATGTATACCCCTTATTGTTTATGTTGTTGATATAGTCATAGCTAGGGATAATCTCAAGCAGTGATTTCAGCCAAAATTCAAACTAAAGATGTGAGAGATCTTAAATATTTTGTATTGAAGTGCCAAATATAATGATGGGATTGTCTCTAGATGAAAGTAGTCTTGGTCAACAGGCATATGGAATAGAGGGAGTGAATTGAAGAACCATGGAGATACAAGAGGCTTGTTGGTAAATTGAATTCCTTGATTGTTACATATCCCAATATCGCATTTGCTACTAGTATTGTCATTCAATTCATGGAGAACCCTATCCAAATCACCTGGAGGCATGTGAGTTCTACATAATTTGAAAAGAATCCTAGGAATTGAGTTAAAACTTAAAAGACATATCTATACTTCTCATGGGCACTTAAAGGTGCAAGGTCTTATTAAAGTTGGTTGGACAGGCTTTGTCATTGACCGGTCTATTCACAGCTATGTGTGCTAGTAGGCATCAACCTTGTGTCTTTGAGAAGTAAGAAACACACTGTCATAGCCCTGTCTAGTGCAGAGTCAGAATACGCAGCATGGGTCATAAAACCTGTGAACATCTCTGGGTCAAGGAATTTCTGGAATACCTAGGATGCTGACAATAGATTTCAATGTAACAATCAAGCAGCCACGCACATTGACCCAAATCATGTCTTCCAGGGGACGATCAAATATACTGAGGTGGAATGTCATGTCATCCTCAAAAAACTACAAGAATAGTTGATCGAGCTTACTCTTGTGTCCAAAAACTAGCGTATGGGTTTTTTCACAAAATCCATGAGTTAGAACCAGGTTTTGTATAACAAGATTGGCACTTATGATATGGAATTGGAACTAATAGCTGAAGGGGGGCATTAGAATATTTAACTCATACAACTTGTTGGTACAAGAGTTCAGTCCAACACTATGCAGAGGGGTTATTAGTCGCTTCCCAACCTTACATTAGTATGTAATTAGCCATAATATAAATATATTTTCATCCTTCCATCTTTATGTCTAGCACCAATAATAACATAATCATCGAAACACTCCTTCAAATATCAATGGAGCTTCTAAAATGCCTAAACGTTGATACCAATATTACATCTTACATTTATACCATAGTTATCCAGGCTCCCGCCTGGGCTCCGCCTAGGCCACCTAGGCTCTAGGTGGTCCGCCTTAAATTGGGCGCCTAGGCTTTTAGATATCTAAAGTGGATGCCTAAGGCCTTTTAGGCCCAAATCAAGACATTTGAAGACAGAATTAGCATAGATTAGGTCGGATGGAATTTGGTCAAATTATATCATGTTTAGTTATTTTGGGGAAGAAATAGATCTAATATAGCCCAAATCAGATCTAATTTGGGCAGATTAGGTCTGATTTGGGGGGAAATAGGTCGGATTTGGGGAAAATGTCTTATTTGGGGGAATTAGATCTGATTTCGCTAAATTTGGGCTCGTTTAGATCAATGTAGGACAAACTGGGGGAAGTTACGTCTGATTAGGTCATGTTATGCCAAAAATCAGTCTGCTTTGGCTAAATTAGGTAAAACTGAGTTAAATTGAGTCCAATTTAGATCATGTTAGGTCAAATTAAGGCCAAATAGGTCTATCTTAGGTCATGACAGGTGTGATGTAGGTGAAGTTATGATTGATTAAGCTTAGGGATAAGCAATACAAATGTACATATTGATGTACATATTTGAATATAACTGAATGTATACACAAAATCATTTATATATATGTAAAATATAAACAAATATGAAGAACGCTTAGGCTTCTGCTTAGCCGCCTAGGCCTCCCCTAGGTGGGAAGGACCGCCTAGCTGCCTAGACAAGTATGATTTATACATTGAATATGAAATTCCAACTGTTGGGAGGCTAAATGCTTGAACATCAGTAAGGGGCAAACTAATGATCACCATAGTTATAATTATGTAAGCCTCATTCCCAGCCTGTGTTGGGGGTAGTACGAACTAATAATCCAATAAAACATTAGGGTGAGATTTCAACACCGGGCATGAAAATATAGTAAACTTTGTTCTTTTTTTTATTATGTTTGCTTTGATATCATATATCAGATTGAGATAGAAGTGTTGAAAATTATCTACTAGGAATCTAGCACCCTCCATTTCAGTTTTCCTTTTCTTTAATTGCATATGTTTACATCTTGACCAAATTAATATGTATATGAGGTCAAAGTCTCCACAGCATCAACCAACTCCAGTTCGAGAAAAAAAAATAGAATAATGGCATGTGAATCCCCAATTAGAAAAGTTTAAGAATGCTATGGAGAATAAAAAGCTAAGCAAGTCAATAGACAGTGAAAGAGTAGATATGGACAGAGTGCACTAAGAGGAGGAACCATCTGTCACAGTCATGGATGCCTGCAGTGTCACATTACGAGCATGAGGTCTGAAGCTGATCAAGTGAGGCCCTGCAGGAAGTCGAGCAAAATAAAAGCTAGTCTGTCAAAAAAACATGATAAACAATTAATCAGCCTAATCATGTGCAACTTATTTTACATGTATACCTTCATGAACATTAAGATATGATCCAATACCATGACCAGTACCATGTCGATAATCAAGACCATCCTTCCATAAAGGAACCCGAGCTAAGATATCAAGGGCGTGTCCTACAGAATGACAACAGATATATCAGATAGAATAAACACTACACTGTGAAGCACAAAATAAAATATGGTTCCAGCAAGCTAATCTTGTGGCATCAAGTCCACAGAACATAGTCACTTCCACCATTGTAGCACATTTTTATGCAAGATTGTTAGGCATCATGCATACTCCCCTATCATTTAATATAAATTGGGTCGTCCATTAAAATGCATGCAGCTGACAGGTCAGTTAGGTACTGGGAACACTGCAAGAAGTAGAGGATTAAAATCTTGCCATCATTGTTTTGAAAAGCGGCAAGCGGTATGCATTCGGCCAGAGTGAACACAGAGTATATCTTATGCCGTTTTAGATTTTCTTTAATAGATGAATTATATATGAGCATATAATTATGTATTTATAATGTAAATATTACACCAATGTATATATATATAAAGAAAATAATTGTGTGCCTGAGTACATGTAGCTTACATGTACCCATTTTTATTTATAATGATCGTAAAATTTTACAAAATAATCCAACCTTGTGGATGTGTTGTACACCTCTTATTTCACCCCTACACACGAAATTCCACTCTTGTTACGACCCCACCTTCCGGTAACCCCCAATTAAGGGAGACCGAGAGGTCGAAGCCGCACCCATAACTTCCGGATCAAAGGTTCGGCAATTAACCAAGAACAATTATTAAATTTTAACAGACTAAACTGGAAAGCTGTAAGAAAATAAACTTTTGCATACCTTTTTGAAAACTTGGATCTCTAAACTTCTATCCATTTATGGATTCTACTCTAACTAATCCTCCTTGTATTTTACTTCATGTATTTCACAATATGACGATTTACTATTTGTCCTTTTGGCTTGTACCTAAAACGCCGAGAAACAAAATGTCGGTCAGCCGAAGCTGGTATGTGGGGGAAACAATAATCGTGCAATTATTTATAACAATGTATTGCAGCCAATTACCATTAAACAAACAATTTTACGTTTTAAATATAATTGCGCGATCCATGCATTCCCTATCCTCTGCGCTGTCCCTGCAGTGGACTTGGATGCTACTTTCCTTATAGTAGATCCCCATTAAACCCCTCATGGTCCCACCCATAGGTGAACCAATTTCTAGGGTTGAGTCGCATGGCACTACCCGTAAGTAGCCCACTCCTTAACTCATGGCATGCTAAAGGGTCTCATGGCGCTACACTTAGTAGCCCAATTTCTAACCCATGATAACCTAGACCTTACTCTAGGTTACCCCTTTTTAGCCATTACAAGCCACAAAGGTGGACCCGGATCTAGCCAGTTATATATAAAGGGCATCCAACAGTTAATTTCAAGCAACCGATAAACACGTCTGGAAATCACCGTGAAACTAAAGTGATTACTCATAAGCGTAACCACATACCTGTTCTGCTTTTATCAAGATCCTGCTTTTTGAGATAGAGTCAACCATGTAGGGAAATCCAATCAAGCAAACAAGTATACACAAAGATCCTGAAATAAATAAACAATTTCCTTTGATCAAGATCTATCCAATCCAACTTACTTCTTAAGATTTCTATTTCTTTTTAGGGTTTCATTTGCAATTAGGGTTTTGCCTTTACTTTTAGTACCATAAACCCTAATTAGACAAAACTACATATAACCATTAGTCTCTCATCTTATTTCTCCTAATAGGATTAGGATCATCATTTAACAACATATCTCCATATTTTCAAATTAAATATGATCATCTCCTCTTTTACCCTAAAATAGCCAAATTTTCATGTGAAATAAATTGAAACTCAACTTTAATATTTAACAAGTTAATACCTCTCAAATTAATCTATTCAACCTCAAAGATTCATCCTTTATACTCAATTGGGTATCTAAGGTTTGTTACAAAACCCTAATCATCTTAATTATCTTCATTAAGGATTCTCTAATCCAAACTATATTCAAGAATCATTATATTACAATAGTATACTTGCAATTTCGGATTATAACCACTAAAATTCATATTTTCCCAAGTTAGGGTTTTTAGTGCATTAAACCATGTTCATGATCATAAAAACCCTAAAACCAACATACTAATCATCCTTTTATGATTTTACCCTTCCTTTTACTCTTAGCAGGTTAAGATTGATAAAAACATATAAAAGATTCATCATGATTGTTTTTATATCGTCCTAGGGTTTTTCTATCAATTAATGCATTAAAAGATGTAAAACCCTATACTTTTTGAGTTGCGAGCAGTATTAGGCTTCATATATAATTTCTTTATGCTCCTCTCGTTCTGAGGATCAATTTTCATATATGGTTTGTCCTAATCCGAGTTTCCTAGAATTAGTTACGATTTTAGCAAATAAAACATAAAGTGACCAATCAAATGGTGCCACGTCAGTGCTTACTTACCATGCACATACCTCGTGGTCGACTTGAATTAGAGTGAAATGTCCAAAGCACCCCCGCGCTGTTGATTGTTCCTTTACACGCCTGAGGGGCGTTCTGGTCAAAAGAGGCTAGTCGTCTTCCTCCTCCCGGTTGTAGGTTGTTGCCGCCACGATGTGCTTCCACCGCGTGCAGGCGGCTTTGCCGTCGTGAAGGAGGACCGCCCGAGGGTTCCTACCTCTCCGCCGCCCCCCTACCGCACTTCCCTGAGTTGCTCGTTGGAGCCGAGATGGTCCGAGCAGCAGGGACCAGAGGCAAAGATGGCAGCGCTTGCAGAGGGTTGACCTGCCTATCAGGGGCTGCAGCAGACGAAGGAGTAGGAGGTTTCTCTGCCCCCGACGCTTCTCTGGGGCTAGGAACCTCTGGAGGAGACATCGTTCCGAGCAAATCCTCCATGCTAGGTCAAGTTCTTCACGCAAGATCAGGTCTGCTATCACGGTAGATCTTCCAGCGACCAAGGTTCCTCTTACGGAATGCTAGGATCTGTTCAGACGCCAGGCTCGGAGTCTGGGATAGAGGTGAGAGTTGCACTAGGGTCAAAGGCATCTCCTTTGCCTGACCGGTGATGACGATAGGGTTTAGGTTGCCCTGTTCACGTATCCTTCACTTTCTTTATATAGGGTATGAGCCCCAAACCCCTAGGGTTTGAAGGAGAGGAACGGCTGAGTCAGGGAGCACCGGTTGTTGCTTCTTGTTGGGAAACAACACGTAAAAAGAAAAACTTAACTCCCACGATTATAACGTTGGGCAAACCACTTATAGTAAGGTATTTCCTATTCTTTTCTCAAAGAGAAACTCGCCCCTTTCACAAAGGGTCATATATCCTGAATATATCAGGGAAGGTATATAACTAAGATTCACGTATTGAGATATTGCTCAATATATTCTGGAAATCTAGGTTGTTGATTCATTTCCTTTTTTTTGGTATATTCTTTAGTCTAATTTCCTCCTTTAGCCATCTCATTAAAACAATACCATTATTTCTTAGTAAATTCTTTTCCTCCATATTTCTAGAATTATCTTTATATAAATTCCTTTTTTTCTTTTATTTTTCATTTCTTTTTTAAAAATCATGTGTAAACGAATTTTACTCAATTGTGGCCATTAATGCCACTTTCTAGAGATTTCTATGTATTTTTTATAAATACATTACTTAATATCCATTATCTTTTATCTTTTTCCATTATTTGGACTTTTCCTCTTTTCTTCTCTTTTATATCCATTAACATATTAAAAGGAACCACGAAATTCCTAATGCAAGGAAGATTTGCAAAGAGATCCCTTCTTTGAAGCAAAACGTAAAACCTTTTTAATTAAGTCCAAATTCACAAAATCATTATATTTCGATTATACAAACACATGCAAAAATTGGGGTTGTAACAACTCTATTCTGTCTCACTCAAGTTCATTGATTTCGAGAGCATTCCGCCACTTTTTGGCGACTTTCACTTTCAACCTGATGAACCGCCTACGTGCCCTTGATGCCTAGTCATTCCGAAGAACACTACCCCCCCCCCCCCGGTCTTACCGCGACTGCTGGCACGGAGTTAGTCGGGGCTTCTTCCTCGAGTCATGTCATGATCGCACACTCGACGAAAGAGCTTAGATAACATGTGTATAAAAAATCACCTCAATACAACAAATATAGACCACTCAATGAAAGAAGTAATTTTTATAATCAACGGTAAATTGTTGAAATTACATAAACCATTGAATGATGTATTGTTATATCTCATGATAGATATGAGATCTCGGTATGATTTTTTAGAGACATTTAATCTAGATCATGATGATTCAATCTATATGGTTGGATTTAATTAACGGATTCTACATATGGGACTTTAATGGTTGGTACATATAACTTATATGTACCGGAAGGTACATATTTCCTAACCCCTATATATATACATATATATATACATATATATATACATATATATATATATACATATATATATATAAACACACACATATATATACATATACACACACACACACATACATATATATACACACACACACATATATACATAATACACTAGATAAACCATACTGTTATCTTCTTAAATATCTTATGAATATGTGATACATCAAATTTGAGCTCGTTTGGGCACTTGTAGGTCATGCATATGTAGCTAAAAAAAAATGATGTGTTTTAAATTAGTTTTGTGCATCGATTTTTGTTGTCTTTGGATGAGTGACTTAGAAGCATCAAAATGAGCTCAAATTTTGCGTGTAGCCCATATTTATTATTACAATGAAGATCAATGGTTTGAATTTTGAAAAAACTTGGTCTTGATATGTAAACGCCACTAGGGTGTACGGTGTGATCCGTACACTCGAATCTATTCTAGCCTGACTATATATATATATATATATATATATATATATATATATATATATATAGTATGTAAATATATACATATGTTTGCGTATACAAGTAGTTTAATGGATAATTAAATAAGATAACTAATAATAAAACCTCTAGAAAAAGTGGGCTCATGCGGTTAGGATCGCACAATGGAAAGCATAGACGTCCGATTCAGAGAGATTTCATGTGAGGTGTATCGCTACAGTCTTCAAACTAGATATTACTAAAACAACATATCTAAATGAAAACTGAAAATTTGAACTGAAGAAGAAAAAGGAAGAAGAGATGTCACTGCATGGGATTCATGTGAGCAGATGGATCTAGGTTGTAGCCCTTTTAATACAAGGAAAATAGTTGGTTATCTATGTTTTGAGTTTCATTGCTTTAATAGCATGTTAAGGGAGATGAGGGAGAGGTTGGTGTATTTTTATTGTTAACCTTGACACCCTAGCGGTACGTGGATGAGAGAGAGGTCGGTGTATTTTTATTGTTTTAGTCTGAGAGGGATCTTCTGATCACATAATACTCCAGTTGCACTCCTCCATTTCAACCATCCTGCAGTGATCCTATGACAAACGTCATTTTGGACATCATCATTCAAACAGATGGCGATGTCAAAAATGATGTTTGTCATAGGATCATTGCAGGATGGTTGAAATGGAGGAGTGCAATTGGAGTATTATGTGATTGGAAGATTCCTCTCAGACTAAAAAGCATGTTGTCAGATAAGAAAAGACGGTTAATCGTGGTATTAGATAGGAGAAACCATGCTCCTATAAATAGGAGAACAGGGAAGCGTACAAGACATAAGACAACCCTAATGGGCCAAGACGTACTTGGGCCCATAATACAAAACACTTAACAACATAAATAAACGGACTCTCTAACACAAGTTTTATAAAACTGTTATACGGCTAGCCAGGCTCTATGGGAGTGAATGTTGGGCAGTGAAGAAACAAGGACTCAACAAGATGAACGTTGCTGAAATGCATATGTTGAGATGGATGTATGGGAAGACAAGAAAAGATCGCTTGAGAAATGACTATATCAGGAATAAAGTGGGGGTGGCGAGCATTGGGGACAAGTTGTGCGAGGGTCGACTCAGATGGTATGGACGTGCAACGCAGACCGACTAATGCCCCTATACGAAGCAATACTATCGAGGCAAGCACAATTAATAGAAGAAGAGGAAGGCCTAAATTAACATGGGAAGAGCTTATAAAGAGAGATTTTGAATCTCTACATCTCAACCAGAATATGACCCATGATAGAGCTGAATGGAAAAGAAGGATCCATGTAGCCGACCCCAACATAGTTGATATTGAGGCTTAGTTGATGATGATGATGATGATGATGATGAACCTTGACACCCTTTATGCAGTCCACAATTATTAAGGTGTTGCCTATGTATGCATAGGTGGGCTTAGAGCTAGGAGGACCCCAGTTGGGTGCCTAGCTCATTGGGTGACTAGGTCCTTTTGGGGCCAATTTAGATCACGTGTAAGTGTGTTAAATAATACATCAGAGTTAAGAAAAAAAATGACATTCTTAGACCTCGCAGTGCAGGAGTGATGTAGGCATCTAACAACTATGATACAGGGTGACAAAAAATTACAAGGCAACTAACGAAAACTCTAATTTGCTTAAACCTTAAGCTAATATGACATATAATAAGATTATAGTTGCATGAAATTCTGCCACATTTTTAAGGATATATTTATGCATACATGTTGAATTAATTGTTTCTTACACATGTAGGTTAAAGGAGGTGTCAACACCTACAGATGTAGTAATACTCCATGGGTACCTAACATGTTCTTTTCTCTCCTTCTAGTTGTTTTGTGGGACGCTATCACTATTTACCTCCCTTTGCACAAGTGATCCTTGTTGTAGACTCTCATAAAAAAAAATCATGTTGTAGGCTTGTAGCTAGGAAGAAGAGACATCGTATGTAGGCACAAATATGAAAATAAATACAAGACGTGAAAATCTTCCGAAAGGCATCCCAAAGACAGCATAGAATTCAAACTTAATATCTATACCTACATGTATGAATTAGGATTTTAAAAATATATCCAACATAATAACATGAAAAAAGTAAGAAGTGTCCATCTAAACAAAATTGAATAACGAAGAACTCATAGTAATATCCTAAAAAGGCAAATCAACTATATTATTTTTGGTATTTTTAATTGTTATGCAGTTTCGAGTGAATTTATAGAAAGCAGAAACAATAGAGAATATTTTTATATATCTTATGTGAGTTAAAAACAATTCAAAAAATAAAAGACTAGAAAGAGTACAATCACTAGAGTAATACAACTACAAAAAAAATATATGAACTTTATGTAGAACATAGAATAAACTATAAGAAAAAGGAGGAAGAAGAAGAGAAGACGTGTGTTAAAGAGTATATATTAGCCTATTTAGTTAATAGGTTAATTAGTTAGTGAGCCTTTAGTATCTCGGTCCGTTAGATTACTTGAGTCCCAAGTCTCAGGGTTTCTCCCTTGCTCCTATATATAGGACAAGGTTGTACCTCTTTAAAGAATCGAATCAGTTCAATACAATATTCTTTCACAATGTGCAATAGTGGGAAAAGGTAGGATGACGAAGACCAAGCGGCATGCTTAGAATAAGTGCTAGCAACAATGGAAAAGGGCATAGCAACAATTGTTCAAGTTGTTGGTAGCCTCAATTGTGGGCATTAGTGACTACGTAGCTAGCTCCTCGACGCCCCAAGGATTGATGATTCAAGGGTTGGGAGTTTGAGAATCAAGGTTTACTAATGATAACCTTTATTTTCTGTTAAATCCCAACATCATGGGCTATAAGAGGGCCACCATTGTTCAAACCCATACTTCATTAAAAACATGGGCATGATTGGTAAGAGTTATAAGTACATTAATTTTAACTAGACACTTTCATGATTTTTTTGTTCCTACTACATCACTAGTGTCTAAAGTATCGGGATAACAAACAGTTTGATCAGCTTATGCTCTTTTCATTGATCTAAAATGAACGGTTGTTACACCTCCTTAGTTATCAAGGTGCCCGCCTAGGCGGTAGGCAAGGCGCCTCAAACTAGGCGTCCAGCCTATTACGTGCATTATGTGGGCGTCTAAGGCCTTTTAGGCCCAAATTAAGACATTCAAAGGTTAAATTAGCATGAATGAAGTCTGGATTTGGTCAAATTAGATCACCTTGAGTCAATTTATGGTTGAAATAGGTCTGATTTAGGCAAAATCAGGTCAAATTTTGGAAAGTTAGAGGAAAACAGGTCTGATTTAGGCCAAATTGGTAGTCATCATAGCTTGTTTGTTAAAAAAAATTACTTCCTTATATGTATGTTGTTCTTGCTTCTTTTTCTCTTCTTTTTTTATCCTTTCTGCTGCATTTTATTCCTAAATCCTACTGCTGCATTTTTTGTGAGTTATTCCTCCTATATCTCCTCTTCCTGAATCCTACTACTGCTGTGTTTTTTTTTAATTCTGTTTTCTTCTAATCCTCTTTTGCATCACCTATGCTTCGTAATGTTGCTGATGTGTTGCCCTTTCTATTTTCCTCTTTTACATCACCTATTCCTCGTGATGTCGCTTCTGTTGTTAATTTTCTTTTCTTTTCTTTCCTATCCTCCATTTCCTCTCTATTGAGTTACAACCTCTTGCCACCCTTTTTTCCCTGTTTTCTAGTATTATTTTTCTACGTCTCCTGCTCCAATTGTTGTTGCAGGCTTGTTGATATTACTTCCTTTTTTTCTTCCTACTACCATCTCCTGCTACTACTGTCATAGCCTCATTCTGCCCTTTTTTATGTTTCCTATATGGTATTATATGTAGTACACATGTATAATAAGAAGCAAAGTAGCATACTGAAAAAAATACAAAAAACAAAACGCCCAAAACAGCCTAGGCGCCCCTTGGGACATGCTGACCGTCTAGCCGCCTTGACAAATATGTACACCTCTCCTCGTCCAAAAAAAATCAAGGTTTTTTCTACGCAAATAATTGATAATTAATTATTTTAGTTAAGAGTTTAGAGCTTACCTTGATTCGTAAGGGAAAATATGTCTCCCTTTCCATCACAATCTTCATTAGTGTCTCATTTATATATACCATTATCCATGCATTTTACAACTTTTTTATGTCTTGTTAAGATTTTATAATAAATGCTTGTAAAATGTTCTTGCAACCTAAGAAAGCAACCTCTTAGAAACTTTCCTTATAAAATAAATACCAAGGTAAAAAGGGTTAACTTGAAAGTTTAAGAAGCTTCCAACGCTACTTTTACATTCCTAATCAGTTGGCTATGCTCTTAAATTTACTTTATCATCATCTTGCTCTAGCGGTGTTTTTGTGAAATCTTATAAGTGCATAGAATTATATCTCCATTTTCTTTTATACATGTCTTAGACTGCAAGTTTACGTTATCAAAGAAGAAAGAAAATGAAACAAAGAGGTAAGTATCATGGAAGTAAAACACCGTATATATTTATCAAAGAAAGAAAACATAACAAAGAGGTGAGCATTGTGGGAGTAAAACATCATATATATTCAAGAAAAGTGCTTACAATAATACGTATAGAGAGAAAAACCTTTATTTGATGTGTAAAACAAAATACAATGCTCTCTCTTTTATAGGATAAGAAAGTCAGAAAACAGGACTATGCAATATGGGATAAAAGAAAGGCCAAAGACAGGACTAAGTCTAAAGCCCATAACAAAACAAATAGCATAGCATAACACTATAAAGCATATATACTAATACTCCCCCTCAAGCCGGAGCACAGATATCAATCATGCCCAGCTTGTCCACCATGGTAGTGACTCTGGCCTTGGGAAGAAGTTTTGTGAAGATGTCCGCTACTGGATCAGAAGTGTAAGAATATGGAGTAGAGATATTGCCTAGACAAGACAGCCTCTCAGACGAAATGGCAATCCACCTCAATATGCTTGGTGCGCTCATGAAATGTTGGATTGATGGCAACGAATATAGCAGCCTTATTGTCACAATACATATGAATAAGATTGGGGTCAGAAATGTCAAACACCTACAGAAGACCGCGGACCCACAACAATTCACAAGTAGTATGAGCCATAGCTCTATAGTCAGCTTCAGCACTTGAGCGGGCGACTACAGTTTGTTTCTTATTGCGTCAAGTAACAAGATTACCGCCCACAAAGGTACGGTAACCAGAAGTAGATTTGTGGATCTTGTTGCCTGCATAATCAGAGTCTGAATATCATGTGATTTTACAATGTCCATGTTTTCTGTAGAATAAGCCTTTCCTTAGGGAATATTTTAGATATCTCAGAATATGACACACAGCATCGCAATGGCGTTGTCTGGGTTTATCCAGGTATCTACTGACTAAGCCAACTACAAAAGATACATCAGCCCGTGTAACAGTCAAATATATAAGTATACCAACTAATCTGCAATATTGTTGGTTGTCTGTGTATGGAGAAGTATCATCATCCCAGTTGGTATTAGGATCCAAGGTGGTAGTAGTAGGTTTTGCTCCAAGCATTCCTGTTTGTGACAAAAGATCCAGGACATATATCCTCTGTGATAAGCAAATACCTAAAGAAGAACGAGAAACTTTGATACCCAGAAATCTCAATTTTCCCGGATCTTTGGTAACAAAATATTTTTTCAGATACCTTTTAGTAGCCTGAATGCCTGTTTGATCACTCCCAGATAAGATTATATCATCAACATAAACAACCAGAATGACAAGGCCGGATGAAGTTTTCTTAATAAACATTGAGTGATCAGAATGAGAATGGAGAAAATTGAATTTTTGAAGAATATTACTCAGTTTGTCAAACCAGGCACGTGGACTTTGTTTCAATCTGTAGATAGCTTTGAGCAATATCCACACTTTAGAACACTCCCCCTGAGTAACAAACTCAGGTGCTTGCTCCATGTATACCTCCTCGTGTGGAGCACCATATACACATGTGTTTTAACATCTGATTGAAACAGAGGTTGATCACCATTTACAGCCACATAGATAAGAAGACGAACAGAATTCAAACAAGCAACAGGAAAGAAAGTCTCAAAATAATCAACTCCATAAGTTTGAGTATAGCCTATAGCGACAAGGCGAGCTTTCAATTGTTCAATGGTGCCATAGTGACAACCGATAGAAGAGCAACCAACAGGTGCATCCACCAAGTCCCACGTATGTCGATCAGTAAGAGCTTGCATTTCAGTCTCCACAGCATGGCGCCATGCAGGATGCGGTAAAGCTTGAACAACATTCTTAGGAATAGATACAACAGATAAAGCAGAGGTAAAATTGGCAAAGTCTGTGCCCAGGTTAGCAGTAGAACAAAAATTTCTAATAGGATGTTGAGTGTAAGACCTGGTCCCTTTTCATAGACTAATAGGAACATCTAAATCGGAAAATACATGAGGTGGAGGTGGAGGTGGATCTGCCGATAAGGATACCGGAATTGGTGAGGGAGGGGCCATGGATGGAGTTGTAGCTTTCGATCTTCGTTGATACACTTTCAAAGGCAGGGAAGGTACAACAACAGTAGGAGGTGAGTCAGTGTCAATAGACACGGACAGAGGTGTGTCAATCAACATGTCAGATGTCAGAGCAGAACATGTTGCAGAGTAGAATGGCATATGCTCAAAGAAGATCACATCGGCACTAACAAACCATTTCTTTATAGAAGGATCATAGCACTTGTATCCTTTCTGAGTCCGAGAGTAACCCAAGAAAACACATATTTAAGACCACGGGTCAAGCTTAGTCAAACCAGGAAGCAGGTTTTTGACAAGGCAATTGCTTCCAAAAATCCAAGGGGGCACAGCAAAAAGGAAGGCATCAGGGTATAATACTTGATAAGGCACCTAATTGCTAAGGACAGAAGAGGGCATGCGCTTAATAAGGTAACAGGCAATAGAGATAGCTTCAGGCCAAAAGGTTGTGTACATTATAGTGAAAAAGAAGGGTGCGGGCAACTTCCAGGAGGTGTTGATTCTTGTGCTCCGCAGGACCGCAACCCCATTTTGTTGGGGTGTGTACGAACATGAAGTTTGATGAATAGTACCCAACGTGCGACAAAATTGGCTAACAGATGATTGCACAAGTTCTAGGGCATTATCAGTGCAAAAAACTTAATAGGTTTTTAAACTAGGTACGGATCTCAGCAAAAAAGGAGGTGATAGTATCGAGCATGTGAGATCTATCTTTTAATAAAAACAGCCACGTAGTTCTAGAAAAGTCAATTCTTACGCTCAGCAACCCCATTTTGTTGGGGCGTGTATGAACATGAAGTTTGATGAATAGTACCCAACGTGCGACAAAATTGGCTGACAGATGATTGCACAAATTCTAGGGCATTATCAGTGCAAAAAACTTTAATAGGTTTGTTAAACTAGGTACAAATCTCAACAAAAAAGGAGATGATAGTATGGAGCATGTGAGATCTATCTTTTAATAAAAACAACCACGTAGTTCTAGAAAAGTCATCAATAAAGCTCATAAAGTACTAAATCCAGAGGTACACGGAACAAAACATGGTCCCCAAACATCAGCACACACAATATCAAACGGTTGTTTGGAACCAATACAGGTTTTTTTTTTAACTAGGACGAGTTGATTTTCCCAACTGGCAAGTTTCACAATGAAAAATAAAATCTGAAATAGCAGGAATTAAATGCTTCAATTTGGCCGCAGATGGATGTCCCAGTTGATAATGCCATTGGTGACCTGTCACAGACGCAGTCAGCAAAGCAGTAGTCTTTGGTACATCCAAGTAGTACAGTCCGTCTGGTCCCTCATGGGCCAAACCAATCCTTATTCTGGTGCACAGATCCTGAAAAACAACACCGTGCGGGTCAAAGGTAATACAGTACCTTAGGCTCTTCATAGTTCTACTGACAGATAATAGATTCAATGGAAATTTGAGAACATAAAGGGCTGAGCGCAATAAAAGTTTGTCAAAAGTGCAGACATTCCCTATGTCGGAAACAGGTGTCTGAGAACCATCAGCAAGTGTAACAGGTGGAACAGCAGAAGTTTTATGAAGTTCAGAAAATAATTCAGAATTGCTAGAAATATGGGAGGTGGCGCCAGAGTCAATCACCCATTTATTTTTACCGTAAGGTGCAGAGGAGGCAAGGAGAGAAGAACCTCCATCAGTAGAGGCATCAGTAGTGGAGGGAGTGAGACGAACCTGAAGTAGTTTTTCTAACTCATTGGATCCTTCCGCGGATGGCTGGGATGAAGAGGATGGTGCAGAATCAGGTTGATCAGTATTGACCTGATTCGCCATACAGGCTTACCATGCTTAATCCAACAACAGTCTTCAGTATGGTTTGTGCGTTTGCAGAAGTGACAGTAGCGTTGTTTAGAAGATGGGTTAGAACCAAATGACGAAGAACCGCAACTAGGCCCAACAATAGAGCGGTCACGACATCGACCTCGGCCCCAGCCACGGCCACGAGAGAAGTAGAGCAGCAGCATCAGAGTGGCCAAGTGACAACGGAGAGATAGAAAGGAGCGGTTGGACCCATTTTAGGACATCACGAAAGGTAGGGAACGGGTCGTTGGACAGGATCTGATCTACCACTCCAGAGGAGTGGGGTAAGCCCGCAAGAAATTGCACTAATTGAAGTTCATTGCTTTTTCATTGTATTTCAGTGATATCAGCAGAGAGGGGGTGATATACCTCAAACTCATCCCAGAGAGCACATCATTGATTCCAGTAATCCTCCACAAAGTCAGTAGCGGAATATTCTTTCTCAGCCAGGTGTTTGAAAATTTCAAACACTTTCTTCGGATTTTATTGATGAGAGTAAACATGTGAGAGTTGGTCCCACATGGCTTTGACAGTCCACAGGGGAAAAAGTGACTGGTTGATTTTGGGCTCAGCACTATTGACCATCCAGGACATGACGTTAGAATCCTCCTCAAACTGTAGATCGTAGCATTGTTTAATTTTATCATCGACATTCTCAGCAGGTACAATCGGAGGATCATAAATAAGATTCGAGTAACGACCATGAGCTTTGACAGAGCTCAAAGGTCGCAGACCAAGTGTGAAAGTTGGAGCCATCCAACTTGACAGTAGTGACACATAGCATCCAAAGTGACTCGGCAGAGGCCATCTACCGGATAACAGATACGTCGGCAAGAAGAAGTAGCAGAACAAAAAAGGCCCAAATCAGGGGCAGTAGAGTAGTAGCAGGCAGCAGCAGTAGGCAGCATGCAGGAGCAAAAATTAGCAGGCAGCAGCAATAGACAGCATGCAGGAGCAAAAGTTAGCAGGCAGCAGCAGTAGGTAGCATGCAGGAGCAAAAGTTAGCAGGTAGCAGCAGAAGCAATAACCCAACTCATGAGCAGTAGAAGATTTGGATCAATCGATCTAGAAAAATCTGCAACGGGACAGTAGGAAGCAGCAGCAGATCTGAAGCAGCAGAACTAAGAAACCAGTCGAGGGGCAGAAGAGATCAGAGAAAGACCTACGCCACCATAGGGGGAGAGTAACTCCACCATGAGGCGCAAGCAGGCAACACACATAGACCTATTAGAACTTGAATGTGCAACTTTTAGAAAGTTCCCGAAAGTGAAGAGTAACGAAGATGAAGAGGATTTGGAGGCTAGATGAGAGAGGCAATGGTGGTTGATCGTAGGATGGAAGAAAGGATGGTAGGATGAGGGAGGGTGGCGGTGGTTGGGACAGGAGAGGGGGCGACGACGAGGAGAAAGGGGGTGGGAGATGGCGACAGTAGTGGGCGGATGGAGGGGCGGCGGCGGGTGAGGGGAGCAGCAGGAGGGGGGAAAGGGGAGAGATGAGGGGTGGCGGGAGAGGAAAGAGAGGGAGGAGGTGGGCAGCGGAAGGAGAGGAAGGACGGCGACGGTGGCAGGAGAGTGGGGGAGTGGGTGGTGGCGTGTTAGGGGGTGGAGGGGCTTGACAGCTAGGGTGGGAGAAGAGAGGGAAGCATTAGGGTTGGGGGGAATTAAGGGGGATTGTATTTCTCTGATACCATATAGAGAGAAAAACATTTATTTGATGTGTGAAACAAAATACAATGCTCTCTTTTATAGGATAAGAGAGTACCTCAGAAAACAAAACTAGGCAATATGGGATAAAGGAAAGGCTAAAGATAGGACAAGTCTAAAGCACATAACAAAACAAATAGCATAGCATAACACAATAAAGCATATATACAATAATATGTCATAGCATAAACTATTTTTTGGCAGCATGTTTCACAAAATAAATAAAGTGTATAGATATACCTGTGGTGCCATTGGGGAAAGTTGCCATGTCCAAGGCGATGTGACCTTTAAGAACCTATTTCCAAAAACCAAAAATATTTAATTGCAAACAACAAGAACCAAATAAAAAAATGTGAAGTGAAAAAACAAAAATGAAAGTGAGACAACCATAATTTATATTTCTAATCAAGAAAGGAAGAAGTCAACTTTAGACTAACACATTGCAAGCGAGTTGTTTTAGACAACTAACATTAAATTCATGAGGAAATAGTTGAGCAATGCAGAACCCGATAGAAATACGATGTGGCAAACTCCACTTTGTGATGGGAACCAATTTCCTAAAGCCAAACTTAATCAGTCATCTAACCAAGCCAAGGTTGGTAACTATAACAAATGATTAAAAAACTTAAATATTGCAACACTTAGGACTAAAGACCCAATCAACAACCAAATAAATTAATAAAACTCGATCAAAGTAAGAAAGACTGGAAATCAGAAAAAGTAACTAAATAACAACTAAGCCCCTAGAATCAGTAATAAGTTCATGCAATTCATAAAACACTCAAATTAACCACAAACACCTAAGTAATTCTATTCAAGCCCTACTCAAGCTCTCGCCAAAGCTTCATTCCTACATCAACTCCCCTCGTCTTCAACATGCGAGCCTCTAGCGAGTGTAGTGGGCGATTTAGGACCCTAGTGCGTGTTGTCATATGGATTACGGGTGTCGTATGTCAAAGCCTATAACTTGAATGTTCGTTCTTTAAGCCACGAAGTCATCTGAATTTTGACCTGATACTACCATATGTCATATAGTGGTCTAGGCGGCGAGGCAGTGACCTCCAAGAGTTAAGAGCCTAGCAGCCTAGGCGGGTTACACGTTATATTATTGTTTTAGTTTTATAATTATTTTAGATTTTTTACATATATGTTAGGTAGGTCTATATATGTATATTAGTTTCATAAACTTAATCAATCCTAGATTCACCTAGATAGACTCTTACTGTGACTTATATTAGATATAATTTACTCGCATTTGACCTAAATCAGACCCAATTTAGCCAATGAAACCTAAATGGACCTGAATCAAACATAGACAAACCTAATTTAGACTTAGAATGACCTTACATGACCTCGTTTGACATAATGTTCACTAGATTTGATCCGATTTGGTGCCAAAATGACAAAAATTGAGCCTAATGGCCTTGGGTGTCCAAGTCCACTAGGGGTCTAGGCTCTCAGACTTGTACACCTCCTCTAGAGCCTAGTTCGCTAGGTGTGCCAAGGTGACACTTAGGCGGGGGCCTGGATAAGTATGACGTCAACGTTAACATCATATTTGGGCACGCTAAATGGGAGAAAATCCTCAAAACCCACCTCGCTGCTTGCATGAGGAATGACAATCATCACTTGACTAAAAATCTGCACAATCCTCAATTATGATTGTGTTTGCGTTGGCATGGAGTCACGGACAAAGAAGAGTCTGGATGCAACATGTCTTCACCGACGTAATATACCGAGGCGGTTACAGCGCACCCTAGAGCAGCACTGAATGGTATGTGAATACCATGACGTCTTGCAAGTGCAAAAGAGATCTATTTGTAGTATGCAGCACAGCATGATCCATTAGCCATCAAGTTGTGAAGTAGGTTGTGATCTTTGCAATGTAGACCAAAGTCAAATTCATCCTGCATAGTATTGTGATTTGTGATTCAGCCGTTGGCATGGCTAATGTTAGCTTAAATAAACCTTATTACACACCATGATGCATGTAAGTGAAGTTTTGAGCAAAATCCAAAAGTTCAAAATTTGAGTTTTTTGGTGTGTGGATTTTAGTGCAACCAATGTGATCTTCAATATCAAAGGTATGCGTATCTGACCCTAGTTTTCTTGGATTATTTTGGGAATAGAATTCCATTTAATATGTATTGTTGTCGTAACTCGTAGGGACTAGGGAGGTCACTCTATGGTGAGGGATTATGCTCCCTCCTCACTCCATTACAATCGAATGGGTAAGGCAGGAGAAGAGGGTAGGGGGCCTTGGGATGCCAAAGTTGAGGGGTGGGGCCCCTAAGATTTATCGCACAAGATGAGGCGACAACTGCAGTTGGTGGCCTACTGTCATTGACATCTAACCCTGTCCCTTTTTGGGCACCTCCGTGGGACCGTTGGGCCCTTTCCTCTCCTTTATTTGGCTATTAAGGCCCCAAGGGTGAGAGAAGAGTCGTGATTAAGCCTCGAACGTCGTGGAAGAGGATCATAGCTCCTGTTATGGTTGTTATTGTTAGAAAGTATTAGCCTATTTAGTTAATAAGCTAATTATTCTATTATGTACATGTGCATGTTTGTCCCGGCCCATTAGGGTTTAATCCGCTTCCATGTAATTGCCTCTTCTTCTATATATAGGACATGGGTGTACATATCAATATACAATGATTATAGTGTCCCACATACTTGTCACCATGGTATCAAAGTGTACCCCGGGGACCTAACCCTAGTCGCCACCTCCGCTTCCCTCTCCCATGTGTTCACGGCCGCCCTAGCTGCCAGAGAGCAACAAGGCGGGCATTGTCTCCATGTCTCAGGTCGGATGGCCACTAGGCACATCCCGGCCACCACGGCTTCTCTCCCACCTTCTTAAAGATCAAACTTTCATCTATTCGTCAGCTCCATCCTT
Organism: Alisma plantago-aquatica; assembly: GCA_963693085.1. Classification (NCBI taxonomy): domain Eukaryota; kingdom Viridiplantae; phylum Streptophyta; class Magnoliopsida; order Alismatales; family Alismataceae; genus Alisma; species Alisma plantago-aquatica. The sequence goes on from OY856413.1 coordinate 693,749,525, forward strand.
CTGAGTCATCTGTGATTTTCGATCCATAGTCAAAGTAGCCACCGAGTCTCCCTCGTGGCCGTCATCGCCGAGTCGTCACTTTCCCTACGTTCTTCGTACATATCCGCAACCATTGAAGCAGCCACGCCAACGCACATCTGCCTTACGCTCCAGCAATCGTCTCCAGCAACTGCCACCATGTTCACTACCTTTTGTCGTGCCGCCTTCGAGTCTAGCAATCACATCCGCCCATCGCTGCATTGATCCGCTCTAGGGACCTTAGACTTTGCTTCCTTCTTTTTGCCCTAGCCCAAACATTTGTCAGCCTAAGGGTCGGACAAATGTCCTTTTTGAGTCAGGAAAAGATCCATTTTGGTAGTGTCACTCATTTTCCTATCGAGTTTCATTCTAGTAGTGTTCCTCTTTCTACCGAGTTTCCAATCCGGTAGTATTCCTCCTCTTTCTACCGAGTCTCCATTTCGGTATTAATTTTATTTTACATTTTTCCTTTCCCACCCATGATGTGTGCGTCTTTCCACGTGCTGGAGGTCACATGTCCCTTTTCCACACCATCTACTCACTCTCGTCGTATTTGGTGTGCGGTGGGGGATAAAGAGAGGGAGGGTATGAGAGAGAGGAGGATATGAGAACATGAGAGAGAGCATATGAGAAGAGAGATAAAGAGATGAGAGTGATATATTCCAGGCTATCTTCATGGAGCTTTGTATTCCTCAGCACATCTAATTTCCTAATGTCTTTGTGGCACGTCAATTCCACTTATCATCACTTTACATGTAAGACAACGTTGAAGGATCTCACAGTTGCAACATTGACACAAAGCCTTTCGCGTTCACACCGCATTATGTATGTCAGGACAAGAGTAGCTGCGGTTAATTCCAACCGCTAGTTCACTTAGGTGTTAATGACGTTTCAATTGATTGTTTTTGCTGCAAACCTCATGAGATAGACGATGCTTCTTCACATTAGCATCTTGTCATCTTCTAGCCTATGCATTATGTATCTGCAAGGATTTCATCTAGATTTGTCTTCACCGAGCTACTTCGTTATGTCTTCATGCATCTTCTATTGGTCTTCTTGGGCTTCTCCTTGATGGTGCATTCATTCCTATCAAGCCCCCAAGATTCATGTGCCAGACTTATGGAACCAGTATGCCAGCCATCAGCACTTCGTCCAACTCATGTTTGTGCCACGTTACGCATGTCTGTAGTCTTCTATGATAATTCCAATTGGCAACAGTTCTTAGATGATTTGAAGATACCGTTATTGCTACATTGACATTGTGCCTCCACGTTCGTGCCGCGTTAAGTATGTGGGATGTACTGATTCTGCGCTTATTCCACACACACATTCCTCTCCAATGAAGATGGCCTACTCGTGGTACTTCTGATCGTCTGGTCTAGTTTGATTGTGGCGAGATTCCGTTGTAGCATTCAGATTCCATATATGAGATGTTCTTCATTCCATATGCACTTCAACAGACCTTCTCCAAAGCTCGAGTCTAGCCTGCAGAATACAACTCCAAAGAGGCATCATCATATTTTTTAGTTAAGAAGTGTTGTTTAAGGGGGAGTAACAATGTTCATATGGGGAGTGATATTTATCATTTCTATCTTTCATTTATCATTTATTTCTTATCGTTTAATTGAGTCATGCCCAATCTTGAACATGTGTTCACCCATGCTCCAGCTTGAAAGGGAGTGTTAGAAAGTATTAGCCTATTTAGTTAATAGGCTCATTAGTCTATTATGTACATGGGCATGTTTGTCCGGCCCATTAGGGTTTAGTCTGCTTCCTTATAATCGCCTCCTCTCCTATATATAGGATAGGGGTGTACATATCAATATACAACGATTACAGTGTTCCACACACTTGTCCACAGTTGTGTTACATGTTAATAGTTTAGTAACGGGCAATAAAATAGGAAGAAGAGGTGAATAAGAAGGTAAGGCACATGGGGAGGAAAGAATTAGGGGAATGGAGGAGATCTAGAGAAGAGGAAGAGCTAAAAAGAACAAGGAGAAACATCAAGGAGTAGGGAGCAGTGACATTCTAATCAAGAACAGTAAGAAGATGCTAGGAAGAACAGGGAGAAGCATCAGGACACTGCTCGACTCATTTGTTCCGTTACACCCATAGTTATTCATGTGGTACAAAACCCAACTCAAAGTCCAATGCCCGTTCCTTGTTTTTTCTCTCCCGGTTTCGAAACCCTGCGCTCAAAGAAAACATGTTGTTGATCTTGCACTGCTTCTTCACGCAGGTTGGTAGCTTTTCTAACCCTTCCTCTCTTCTATCTTCTTCTTTCTTCTCCGTGATTCAAATTTCTCGTCTCTTCCTTTTTCCCCATTCGCAACCGCTTTCTCCTCTTCCTTTTTCCCCCCTCAGCAGCCACTTTCTCCTCTTCTTTTCCCTTCCATTCTACTACATCACGCAACCACTTTCTGCTCTCTTGCTTTTTCTTCCTCAGTTCCACTTTGTTCTTCCTTATTTCTTATCCTTTCTTCCATTTTCTCCTCTGTTGCTTTTCCCTTCTTCCTTCTTTTCTCTAATTTCTTCTTCCTTCTTTCTTTCTCTCATCGAGTCACGCTTCTCTTGCTTTTTCTTCCCTTCTTCCTTAGTCTCTTTCTTGATAGCATTGCTTTCTCTCAAAATCAGGAATAAGTTATTGCTGCTTGCTTGCTTCATGATTGTTTTTTATTTTTTGTTCCTCTATACAGCCAGCCAAGCCGCTTTCTTCCACACGCTTGTTAAGCATACATATACGTACCGTGTACAATGATTCATGAGACATTAATCATGATGTAGACAAGTTATAGACATTAATCAAGTACAATTTTGTCATTTTTGTACGAACATGCTAACAAAACTTTTGACATGAATCAGGTTGCCTACACAGTGTCGTCGTTTCATACAGACAGAAGATCCTTCACAGTGTCATCTCGCACACAAAAGGTAAGATTTTGAACACATACATTGGTAAATTAATTCCTTACATTGTTGACCATGCATATAATTCACATATTTTCTATGTTAATAACTTTACATACAAAAGAGTTTTGATTTTTTACAATGTAGATACTACTATGAATGTTGATGTTACAGCATTGTTTTGTACGTTGCATATGTGATTATTCAATTTTTTTGCCAATCCAAACTGATCTTATTCCCACCATATATACACAAGACTATTGAAATTTTCTTTACCAGAGAAATTTAGTTTCTAGCAGTGTAAATGGAATAGTAACATATCGATAAATTAATTTTGAAGTTAACATTAACTATTTCATGTAATTTTTTTGACTGAACAATTACCTCAAAATTTTTGATAAACGATAAAATCTACTTTAGAATTTTTATGGATAAAATTATTTACGTTAGTCATGTTTGTCCATTGAAGCAATGTCACGTTTGTCCAAACGGGATGTAGTAATCATGAAAGAAGAAAATTCTGTGTGCAAACTATCTATCAAACAACTTTATTCTGAGCTCGGTGAAGGTGGAGATAAACTCTGAGCTTCTGAAAATCTAAAGAAGCACCCATCTGTCTCATATGAATGCAGCTGAAGAAATACACCATCAACACCTGACGTACATAACGCGGTATGAGCGCGGATACGGTGTCGACGCTAAATGAAGCTGGCTGGAGGTGGAGAACAGACGTGCTGAAGAACGTGAAGCTCCATGAAGATAATAGCCTGGAACATATATAATCTGAATACATATATCATCATCTCATCTCATACTCTCTCTCTCATACATTCTCTCTCATGCTCGCTCTCTCTTCTCATCTCTTCCTCTCCTCTCTATCTCCCCGCACACCAAATACGGCGAGAGTGAGTGTTTGGTGTGGAGAAGCGGATATATGTCCCCCCGCACTGTGGAAAGGGATACACACATGATATGGGTGGGTGGGAAAGGAATTGGTGGATTTGAAAGAATTTTTGTGATATGAAGACGTGTAATATATGGAGAATGAAACCGATAACCGGAGAGAATATGCTAAATGGGTCAATGTAAGATCCGGGTAGAAAATTAAATGGATCTAATCCCGATCCGAAAAGGAAAAATTCGATTAGGCTTAAAATTAGAACCGATTAGCAAAAGATAGGACCGATTAAGGATCTGAATAGCAAGAGGCATATTGTATATGGGGGCAGTAAAAATAATTTGGGGTTGTTTGGTAGCGGTGGAGAGTGATGGGTGACTGATTAAGGCGTTGGACAGCAGCGACGAGATAGAGAGCAGGCGTGAAGCAGTTGTAGAGGCGGCGGCAGTTTTTGATGGCCAACGACTATTGTAGATGGTCAGCGGCTGCTAGGTGATGTCGGCGGTGGTGGCGCTGTTGTTCAGGCTGATGGCGGCTACGGCTGGCGACGTTGTTGGGGTTCGGTGATGACACCGATTGGAGAGGAGGAGCCTACTCTTGGCAACAGCTCCTGCGCCTGCCCCGGGCGACGGTTGCGGTGCCTGCCTTGGGCCGCGGTGACGGCGGTTGGGTCTTGGACTCCAGGTGATAGTTGTGGTGGCTGATGTGGTGCGCTGGCGGCTGCTGCGGTTGGATATTGACGACGGAACAGAGATCGTCGTGAAGAAAGATCTCTGGCGTACAGAAAGAAAATTGGATCTTTTGAGAACGAATAATAGATACGACCATGGAGGCCAGGATATGCCTGGCAGGCAGCCGCCCGCAAGCGGGGATTCTCCCCCTCGGTTGCTCTCTCGGAGAGAGGCGGCAGCCTGCCTGGGGCTGTGTTCTTCGGCGGCTAGGAGAGGAGGGAAGCGGAGGCGGCTAGGGTTCCCTCAGGAGCGAACACGCTCTGATACCATGTGAAATAATAAGATTGTATTGAATGTAATTGGATTAAATGATTATTACAAGACTGGACACCCCTGTCCTATATATAGGAGCAAGGGAGAAACCCTGAGACTTGTGTCCCAAGTAATCTAAACGGGCTGAATTACAAAAGCCCAATAACTAATTAACCTATTAACTAAATAGGCTAATATAGACTCTCTAACATAATGAATCGACGAGCTTTTTGACATTTGTGTTCCTTACTAACATCAGTTCGTAAACTAAAATGTAGTAGGAATACAACCACAGATGAAATGGTTGCTATTTTTCTCTATGTTTTATCACATCATTCAAAGAATAGGATGATTCAAGACGGTTACTTCAGATTCGGTGAGACAGTTAGCAGATACTTCCATGAGGTTTTGAATGCGATTGTGAGGTTACATCCTGAATTATACCAAAAGGCTAAGGCAATTTCTGAAAATTCAAATGACCTCCGTTGGAAATGGTATAAAGTAAGTATATGTCTTTTATTAGTATAACATCCACCAAAATAAACATTACACTGAGGACTATTGGACAATATAGGGTTGTCTTGGAGCAGTGATTAGAATATTCATTGAATTTTGTATACCAGAAGTAGACAAAGCAAAATATAGGAATTAAAAGGGGTATATTGCAACTAACACACTTGGAGTTTGCAACAAAAATATGCATTTTATTTGTGTTGCTAGGGTGGGAAGAATTTGGATCTGAATGAGGGTTCTCAGAGATGCTTTGACTCGGAGAAATGGTTTTGGCGTTCCTTATGGTAACTTCCCATCGTGTATAAGTACTATTACTTCAATATAAGTTATTTACTTAATGAATGTGTGTAGGAAAATACTACCTCACAGATTTTGGATAAATCGATGGAGAGGGATTGTTACGACCATACAGAGGACAGAGATATTTTTTGAATGAATGGAGGATTGGTCATCGACCTTCTTCAGCTATAAGAACTTTTTAATCTCAGACGTGCATCTACATGAAATGTTATTGAAAGATGTTTTGGTCAACTGACAAAGATGGGCAATTTAGAGAACTCCATCCTATTATCCAGCTAAGACGGCTTACAAAATTATAATGGCTTGTTGTTTTTATGGACATCAAGATGATGATGCATAGACCATAGAACAAAGTGACGAATGGTCGCAATGGAGAGATAATATAGCTAATTAAATGTTTACTTAGTGGTCACATATGAACTAGCCATATACAAAGTTTTGTAATCTTCAATTTGTATTCATTTTTGTAGTAGAACAGTTTCTAGATGACAATGTCGATAGTTTTGTCGTTGAGCACTTGATTATATAAATTAGAGCTTTTATATTTCTTTTCATAAAGTTTATGATCGATGAATAAATTTTGGTATTTTTGTAATGTCCGTGTAGTGTTTTTCGTGCTAGAATGTGTACTTTCATGTGTAAAAATTAAATTTTGTCTTTTCCCCAATGTAGTGATGGATACCACTGAGCAAAGTAGACAACAAAGTATAGTTAGCAGTTGTAAGCCACCACCTCCACAGCAACAGGGACAAGCTTCTAGACTACAAGGAGGGACAACTAAGAAGAAGTCCAAGAGAACTTGGACACCATAGGAGGACAAATTAATTGAGGCACTAGGTTAGATGGTTATTTCTGGGAGGTATAAAGCTGACAATGGTTCCAAACCTGACTTTTTAACAGCATTGGAAGAAGACCTTGATAATAAAATACCTGGATGTGGCTTGAAAGGTAAACCACACATTGAATCCAAGATCAAGGCTTTAAAAAGAGTATTCAATATTGTTTATGGCATGGTACATAAGAGCACCAGTGGATTTGGGTACAATGACACACTCCATACTGTAGAGGCTGAAAAAGCACCTGCAACAATTGCATTATGCTAAGTATGTTACTTATACTGTCTTGTGCCAGTTATCATGCGTATAATTTTTAATTCAATATTTTTATTAATGACAAAGTCATCCAGAAGTAGGATCATGGAGAAATAAAAAGTTCCCTCACTTCAACAAACTACGTACTGTATTTGGGAAGGATAGAGCAACTGGAAGCCACGCCCAAGATGTTGAGGACATGACAGAAGATATGGAGACTCAACAACAACAAGAGGAGAATGTGAATGCTGAAAACTTGGATGAATCATGAAAGTGATAATGGCCAACCATTATCGCCAACAAGTAGAGCAGATGCAGAAAAAGAGGGCAATCACAGACGAAAATGTAAGAGGGAAAATGATCTTGCAACTGTTCTAGTAGATGTGGCAAAGTTTATGCGCAGAGATATTCGAGCCACGCTGAAAAAACGAGTGAGCCAGTAAAGATAAATTTGAGGAACAAAAAGAAAGCATCAGTGAGGAACTTGGAAGACTAAGCAATCTCACTAGGGATGAAAGGATCTCTACAACAGCACAACTGAGTGGAAATGACTTATTACATAGAGTTTTTTTCAACTGCCTGAAGATGACCGTAAATTTTTTTTAAAGAACTTGTTAAATAAGAGCTAGTTTAATAATTTTATCTAGATCATTAGTAGCAATTTTTCTTATGCATGGATATCTGCAAAAAAAATTAGGCCAAACTCCTAAATATATCTATGTTCTGTGGGTTTTGCTTTCTGAAAAGGAAGTTTCTTTCTTTGATACTAATCATGACATATTATGCTCTACCTTTTTTATTTGCATTGTCTTCTTAGTTAAAGTATTTTTAATAAACAGATTGATATGTTGTGGTATGTATATATTGATATTCACTGTTGATGTATTAAAAAGGCTAAAATTGTAAGTTTACTCTATACAACATTTAAATTTTATTACTGAAAAAAATACTTCGAGTAATATTTACTTCACAAATGTTCGTCAAGATGCACTTCCAAATAATACGAATGTAAAATTAGACTTTTTTGCTAATGCTGTCCTTAGTTAATTCCAAACATGGGATAGGAGAATCAACATCCCTTCCCGTTCATGTACCTTCCCATCCTTTCTCTGTTCATATCCCATGCTAATCCTTTCCAACGAACCACACAGGGCCTATACGGGTGCATATACAGAAGTATGTGCGGTTCCGATTTTTTTATTAAAGTGATTGCATATAATCATAAAATGACATGTTTAGTTTATAAAAGAATAGATTTAAAATAAAGATATGAAATTGTATGCATTTTAATATATGCATATGACATGTTTATAGATCTATATATAAGTATATAAATAAGGAATGTTTGTGTAGTATATGTACGTATATTGAGATTTATAAGCATAAATGTACTAATATTTGGGTAGAATGTGAGTATGTATGTGAATAAATCAAAATGCACACACAAATGTACAAATATGTGTACAAAAGGTGTATATGTCGACAAATTGTATATTTATGTATACATACAAATAAATCAAAAGGTATACATAAAATGTACAAATGTGTGTCAAAAATTGTTAAATGTACACATGAATGAAATATGCGAATATAAAATGAAATGCATATATCCATGTATGTATGTACGCACGGGTGTAATTGGTATGTATTGGGCTTTTCAAAGAGTGGAGTTTAATCAGCCAAGCAAACAAATTAGCAATATGCAGTGTGGCAGGGTGACCGCATAGGCATCTGTAAGAGTTTTGTGAATGTGCGGACCAATTTTTGAAATAGTGCTTGACACTAAGTACCACAATTAGATAAATTGCACTTAGGTCCCTAATAATAAACGTAAATAAAAACAAATAGAATTTATGTCGTGTGTGTCCTACTATAAAGCCCAGGCCCACTGCTCAACGTTCTAGTAGAGTTTCAGGAATGACGGTTGGCCCCATGGGCCACCACTAGCCTTAACTGTGCGCTTTGTCCTCACTCACGCGCAAGCCAAGATAAACTTCCCGACTAGTCACCCATCCTAGTACTACTTTGGATGAGCACTCTTAACCACAAAGTTCTTTAGTGATGGGCTCGCCGAGATCATTCCTTTTGAGATCATTTAATCCGAGCCTCAAACCCTGAGACATTAGATCTACATCAACTCCCTCAGGTTTTGAAAGATGAGTCACCAGTGAGTCATATACCATCCTCTCTGGGTTCTCCAAGTAGCAACCGATGGTAAGAAAAACGGATCTGTTGTTGCCAAGCAACCCAGTGTGGGGAATTGTCAACCTCGCGCCAGAAGTAGGGCATAAGTCGTGAATATGTATCTCGGAAGCATCTGCTAGTGTCATCGATATTAGGGTGTTGTAGCCATCATCAATTATAAAGCATGTGGCACACAATGAATGAGGATATTGCAAGCGGCGCGATGCAGAGTTGACACCACCATCTGCTAAGAGAAGCAAAGAGATATGTGTTGGCTCAACATCAACATTGCTAGGCTCATTGGCACCATCATTGATAGGATGCAGTAAATATGTTTGTTCTTGCTCGTCCTCATCTTCATCGTCGTCTACTTTTTCATCGTCGCTATCCTCGTTGGAGGAGAGTATATCCTCAAGCTTGATGTCGTCCTCCTAGTTCTCAATTGCAGTCATGATGGGGCTAGGGTATGAAACAGACTGAATTTCGAAGTTCAACAAGTGTTATTTAAGGCGTTGGATAATTGCTAGCAATTTCATCTCCATGGAGCTCTGGAAATCAGTGAACTCCTTATCATTGATCATCTCTAAATGGGCCACATGTAGTGTACTTCACCTGTGTGTGGCAATAAAGTCTTCATAATGTACCACTATATGCGTTGGCGATGTCTTCTAGATGTAGTGGAACTGCGAGTCAGCTACATGATCCGCAGATCCAACTCTGTGGTGTTGGTTGGGGGTTGTAGGGGGGCAACAACCCCGTGCTACGGGGTCAAGCATGAAACAAGGAACAAGGCATCTGATATTGATGGCGTTTCGATAGCCTGAAATAAGTATTTACCGATATACCAATAGAAATAAGCTAATTAAATCATGAAATTTTACAGGTGTAATCTCTATACCTAAATGCATCGTTTTATGCAATAAAATTCTACAATGGGTATGTGACGCTATATATCATGTGGGGGTAGTGAAACTATCATGTTTCCTAAGGATTTTGATGGAGGATTCCGATGACAAAATGTTGGAATTTAGATCTAGAATTTTACTAGCATGATCCATAAAGATAAATACACACTTATGCAATGACAACAAATTTACAACACATGAATAGCATAGTAACTTAGTTATAGATATCAGTTGTAAGTCGATTTTCCATACTGTATCAGTTGATATGGTTGACATATTGCTTCCGCGACATGTACAATATGTAAGGTTGGTTGTATGAAGTTATGTGTTTGCTCATACAAGTCATGTAGAATACTATACAACACATTTGAAAGCTTACCAAATAATAACTTTATCTTATACAACATTAATATACAGACAAACACATAGAAATATAAACAATTGGAGTTTAATTAATTTTCATGAGTTTTATTACTTTTAATATATATATATATATATTTCCACTATATTTTCTTTTATATAATTTCACCATTACTCTTTAGAAACTTCTACTAAACATAAATAAAAAAACAGATTATAACAGTTTTTATTATAATAGTACTAGTAATTAGATAAATTGCATGATAATAGTTATAAATATTGTTGTAATTAGGTAGATCTAGTGATAAATATTGTAGATCAGGGAAGCATGGACACCTTTGTAGATACGGACACGGACACGGGACACGGCGATTTTCTAAAATATAGGACACGGACACGGCGCTGATGAGGGCTATTTTTTTTATAATATATACATATGTGAGTGTATAATACATATATGTATAATAGATATGAATGTGAATGCAAAGGTGTGTTTATGTGTAGTACAAACAATATGAAGTCGACAAATAAACCTGCTGCATTTTTTTACATAACTACATTAGATTTTCAGTTTGAATAAACACTGATTTAATTAGTTTAATAGACCAAAATGTGATTCATGATATAGAACTCATCTTGAATTTTTCATTTGGATTCTTTTGAAGATATTTTATCTGTAATTTTGATTAGATCTCATTGAGATATATGTTCTTAATCACAAGAACACTTAGAAGTGGCTATATTTCCAGAATTTAAACTCTAAAACATGTTACTACCGGAGCAGTTGCTGCACGAAGTGTTTGGGGAGTGTCCGGGCCGTGTCCAGCAGTAACCGGGCCTATGAAGCACGGATATGGATACGGGTATGGATACGAGTACGGTACAGGGATATGGCAATTTTTGAAAATATAGGATACGGGTACAGCATGGATACATCAATTTTTTTAATAATTTATTTAAAACGTTTAACAAAAAAAACCATTTATCTTTAAAAAAAATAAGACAAATCCCGTTTTGTTCCCAAAACATAATTTATTAGGGGGAGTCTAGAGTTGGGGAGTGGCATGGTTTTGGGATTTTGAGGGATCGAGTGGGGTGCTGCTCCCTTGACTGCTAAATGGGCCAGCGGTATCCGAGATGTATTGAGGTTGTATCCTGCTAATACAAAATGGGATATCCTGCTAATAAAAAATGGGATACGGATTAAGAAGTATCTGGTACGTATTAGAGTATCTAGGGAGCATTGGTATCAGATATGTATTCAGTAGGACACCTATTTTGGAGTATCGATGCTTCATAGGGAGAGACAGAAGGCTGAGGATGCAATGTTTATCTACAAAGGAGATGAAATATATAGTTTAGATAGAAATCCAGAATAAACCACATTGTATTTGGTCAAAAAGTGGCATGTTAACCAACAATACTAAACTAAAGTCTTTCAGAGAATATGGAGGACATCAAAGCGCATAAAACTTGCACCTCAGCCAGGGAATGCATCCAAAAGCACCATGTAAAGGTGGGTGAGTGAACTGCTTTGCAATAAAGAACCAAGTAAAAAAATTCATGATTAGACATTGAAATTCGTTTAAAAGAACTAACAACAAGGGAACAACTGTGATAACTTTGTTGCTAGTTGCTACTTACCAGAGAGGATCGAGACATGAACTAGTGTCAAATGCTAATTGAGGCAGGCGATACCTAGATTTTTTTCTTCTAGTTTTTACCAGTTGGATACGGCCCGGATATGGCGGGATACGGCTTAAGAGTATTTGTACGTCTCCGAGAGTATCCACGGAAGTATTGGTATCGGATACGGGTAAGGCACCTATTTTGGAGTATCCGTGCTTCATAGGTTCGGACTGTAAAAAATGACCAAAATGGATAGAACATGGCATAGCCGTGTCCAAAATGTTTTGGGCCGTGTCCAAGAAGTGTCTGTGTCCGAAATGTGTCTGACACAGACACGGCTATATAGAAGTGTTTGTGCTTCCTAGTTGTAGATCAACGTAATATACTAATAGATGAATGTAGAATTAGCATAGAACATATCAATTTTGGAGTAGTACTAGGTTTCAACGGTAGAAAATTGTTTTTAAGATGAAACTGGAAGAAAATAGTAGGAAAAAGAGATGGAGAGGTTGCAATGGTAGAAAATGGAAGAAACTAGTTAAATTTACCTTGATTTGTGTTGATTTGAGCTCCAATCGCCAAAATCCACCCAAATGCACCTTGATTCTCTTGCCAAGCAGTAATACTAGTCATTCTCGCAAAGAAAGGGTATACCCGTCGGTATACACCGATTTAGGTTGATACCGTGAAGTAAGCAAACCATCAAAATATGGAGGTACCGGCGGTATACCAGTCGATATATTGATATTTGCAAGCCTATCGATACGCACACATCTTTTGATATTTGATGGTGTCCGTATCGGTATTTTGGTCAAAATATCTCTGATATCGAAGATATCTCATTCCTTGGGGTGAAAGGCCTTGAAGAAAAATTTCAAGCAATGGGTGCCCATGTATATGTTTGTCTCTGGATGGCCAATGTTAAATGGGCCAAATGCAGGGAAAAGACGGGGTTGCATGGTGTGTAGGGGAAACAGTGGTCAGAGCCTAGACGAGGGTGGTAGCCCGGTAGGGCATGGCGATTGTCCAACGAGGGTGGTAGCCCGGTAGGGCATGGTGATTGTCGTTCAAGGGAACAAGGCGAGCAAGAGTTTTAGCATCAAAAATGACTTGCAAAATCAGGGAATAGGAAGAAGTAGCGGTCCTCATATGCGCATGAGGTCGCATATGCGGCCGCATATGCATTTTGGCTACCTCTCTGAACCCTCTATGCAGTTCATTATGCGGTCCTAGACGCATATGTGGTGCATATACAACCATGTAACTTTTTTATTAGTTATCTTGTTTAATATTTCAAACTTCTTATACACACAAACACCAGACTCGTGTATACATATATGTATATATAGCATATTATACATGAAAATTTATATGTTAACATATTAATATATAGGTGAAAAAATTTACAATTTATATATATAGTTTTTAATCATATAAATAATTATCCTACAAAATCCAAAACCACATATGCGGCTGCATTCCACATGTACTTTATGCAACACCCTAACCAAATGCATATCGCACATCGCTTTTCGGAACATTGGGAAGAAGGAACTGGGAAATAGCCAGAATAGAGGGGGACGTTGTTTGGTTGTGGGTTGTGCACCTGTGCGTTGAAAGAGAGAGGGTGGCGCTTCACCAAGGGTGTGTTGGGCAGTTGGGAAGCCGACAGGAGATTAGGAGGGAAGATGGAGTGTAGAGAAGTTTGCTCATTTGGTGTTAAAAGGAGAAGGAAAAGAGAAAAAAAACCGAAATGTACAACTGCGTACAAAGATTTGCAGCATACAGACCACTTGTTGCTTTGATTGGGAGTGGAGACCACACTTGCAACCAGAGGTCATGCTAGGATGTGTGTCTTGGCGCACGGGTGTAAGAACTCCAGGGGCGGGAGTTGATAGGAAGCACATAAGTGTCACGTTGGGGTTGGGCAGTGGAGTATGAGGCAAGGAACGGTGCTAGGAAAAATGGAAGACTGGGGCAGGGGGTGTAGGACCTAGCAGGAGAGGCGAGACAGGTAGAGAGCACAAGGAAGGCTTGGATAGTGTGTGGGTGCAAGGGCAGGAGCTAAGTCGGGATTGAGGGGATTCGGTTCTAGGGAGAGGGTTGGTAAGTGTTGGAGAACGTAAGGGCAAGACAGAAGGGGGGAGCAGGAGGTGGGGTATGTGGGTATTAAAGTTAGGGGCAAGTTGTTGGGTGACAAAGGGTGTCAAGGAGAGAGACAGGCAGCCTGGTTGTTTGTATGGGGGGGCAATGAAAGAGATATCGACGATATCGTCGATATATCGACCGGTATACCAATATCGACGGCATCGGTCATCGGTTCACACAAACCTATCGCTGGGATTGCAAATATCGGTATACCGACGGTATACCGCCAAATATCGACAAATATCGCCAAATACCGCCAAATACCGCCAAAGTTCGACGAAATGTACTGATATATAGACAGAAATACCGATTTTTTGTGTGCTTGAGTCAGTTTCTGCTGTTTGAGAGGAGGAAATGTTAGAGCAAAGGGATCTCGACAACTAGGGCTCAGATAAATCTAATCTAAGGTATGCCTTTATGTTTTCTACCATTTCTCTCATTTACACCATCTAACTCAATTAAAATGTAAATTCATACCAAAATGCCTTAAATTGGCAAAGATCTCACCATCTGCTTTTTTATGTCTTCCTGATTGTATGTGTTCTTAGATCCACACCACTTTCTCATAATCTACATTATAATCATAGTTATATACCTAAATAATTCACAAAATATAAGTATAATTTGCTATCATTTTTAGTAGTAAGCTAATTTGTATACATATGTTCTTCTCAATGTTCTGAAATGTGTTATGCGGTATGCGTTCGGTCAGGGTACCGCATAGAGTATAAGCGGAATGCGGGAGCATAAGCGGGGAATATGCATTTTTGGATTTTTTTAATTAATTCTATATTTTATACATCTATTCATTAAAAAAAATAAAATCATAATCATAAATTTCATGGTATCTAGTTTTGTAGCCTAATAGCCCAAAATGTATCAATGGATCATAATTCATTACATCATGGAAGAAGAAACACATATTTTCCAATGATCAAGAAGAAAAATCAATCAACAAACCCTAATTTTATATAATGTACTAGAATATACAAGTAACAAAACACACTAACACATGCAGTTCATAGCAGAACATTTATTGAATGAACACAATAAGAATAAGCACAGTAACACAAAACATGGTAGTTCAAAGTAGAAATAGAAAAAGAACATCAAAAACAAAATCAAAACATCAAAATGATATGAAGAAATCAAGTCAGTAATAAATAGAGATGAAAAAGTTGTAGGGAATATAATTTACTCCCTAGGCAGCACACAAATTTGAAACTATGTAAAAGAAAATATCACATCAAATTAATATCTGCAATAGATTCTCCTTTTATACAAGACAAAATCAGAACTGTTGCATGTGCAACAGGTTCTAATCTTAGAGCAAAATAGAAGAGAAAAAAAGAGCAAAAGGAAAGAGCATAATGAAACATTTAGGGGTGGCAATCGGGTCCGGGTTGAGCGGGTCTTATTTCGGGTCAATTCGGGTCAGATCAAATACACTCGACCCGAACCCGACCCAAAAATAATTTCGGGTCATACTTCCTCGACCCAAACCCGAAATTACTATTTGCGGGTTTGACCCGATGGACCCGGTGGACCCGAAAATACCATGTTATATCCAAACCCGAAAAACTCGAAAATACAAACCCGGAAAACCCGAAAATACAAACCCGAAAAACCCGAAAATAAAAACCCGTTAGACCCGAAATTGCTGCAGAATTTGTTGGTTAATTAGTGCTTTACAATCAAAGACTTGTATAAACTATATTATTTTATGTTTGAATGTGTTTAACTTTTATATGGCTAAAATATGAAATATATATATATACATATATGAAGACATAATTTCGGGTCGATCGAGTTTTGCGGGTCGAGAATTGCAAACCCGGACCCGACCCGTAAATAATTTCGGGTTTTTCGGGTTCAGGTCATTTCGGGTCGGGTCAAAAAAATCAAGACCCGAACCCGCTTTAGTCGGGTCGGGTCGGGTCGAGTTTTGCCAGCCCTAGAAACATTGACAATTGTAAAATATAATAATATATTTTGCACCACTCATTCAAAATAGAATTATTTCTGAGGTAGCAAAATTTCAATATGTGATCTAAAACCAACTATATAGAAGTTGTCATTTAATTTGGTTGATTTGATTTGAGGTTCTATTTAATTTTTTTACTTAAGTCATCAAATGAAATGCGGGGCCTAAGCGGCCGCATATGCGGACCGCAGGACGCATATTCGGTCCATGCCCAAAAATAGCACTGCATAGTTATATGCGGAGCGGCTGAGGGCCGCATAAGCATATGCGGCCGCATAAGCGGCCTCATGCGGGGCATATGAGAACACTGGTTCTTCTTACTAGTATTTTTATCATACAAAGTAAGAAAATGTACTACTTCGCAACACAACAAACAAACATTGTAAAAGAATATAGATTCTGTAATTTTCTAGTCTTATATTTGTTGATATATGATACTTGCTACATATATCGCACAACATGGACATGGTTGACATATTAACTACACTTTTATATTATCGCATCCCCACGATATGCATATAATGGGTATGGTAATAATGGCTTTTATACTTATCCCTCTATTGTGCATAATCCATGGAGAATCTCACTACCGCATATCAAGATCATGTGGTACAAACAACAGCGGAGAAAAGGTGTCACAATAGTGATGGTGCTTAACTTCCTTGACAGTCATGAAGTTAATTGTCAAAGTCACACATTGAAGAAGAGCAATAGAAAGCCCTTGTGTATATTTTCTTTCAGAATCTAATATGATGCATATGGAGACATAGTACTATAAAATTCTAAAGCATATCGTGTTTAATTACATAATACGAATGAGTATTATACACTTATATAGTATTGTACATGACGTGTCTGAGCAACACGCAACTTCGTATCAACAAAATTACATACTGTACATGTCATGGGAGCAATATGTCAACCATATCAACTCAATCTTGTATGGATAATCAGTGTGTAACTCGACATACAATTGATATGAGTTAGTAAGTTACCATGTTATTCATGTGTTGTAAATTGGATATTATTGCATAAGTGTGTGTGTGTTTATGCTTATGGATTGTGCTAGTAAAATTCCAAATCTTAATTGTACACGTGTCTGAGCAACACGTAACTTCATATCACCAACCTTACATAATGTACATGCCAGGGGAGCAATAAGTCAACCATATCAACTCAATCTTATATGGATAATCAGTGTGTAATTCGACATACAACTGATATGAGTTAGTAAGTTACTATGTTATTCATGTGTTGTAAATTGGATATTATTGTATAAGTGTGTGTAGGCATGGCAAAAAAACCCTACCCTACCCGACCCGACCCGATCCGACCCGACCCGCAAAAATCGGGTTTTGTTGGGTTTACGGGTTTTGCGGGCTGGAGTGCAGTGCGGATACGCGTACTTTCGGGTGGAGACGCGTGCTGATGCGGACATTCTCAAACCCGCACAAAACACTCAGTCATGTACTCATGTTCCCAGGGAGGCAGGGATAGACCCGTCTCACTATCAGACTCTCTCAAACCCCTTGGCCCTCACCCTCGACTCTCTCTCTCTCTCTCTCTCTCTGCTCAAATCTAGTGTTTCTAAAATTAAGGTCGTCGCCTGATGTGGCGGCCCCCTTTCACTGTCTTCACCCTCTCATGACTCTCACTCGTCTTTGCCTTCCATGGTGCCGAAGACTACTGAAGACAGACGAACTAGGGAACGAACACAGGGCTCGTCGACCGTGTAACCAGCAACCAGCAGTCATCCGTAGTGTCGCTCGATCGCACGCAGTTCCGGCAACAACGCTGCACACCAGTGCACGGCAAGGGTCCTGTGCAGCAACCATCAAGAGCTCACAGCCACTGGCCGATCAATCGTTGGCCTCTCCAGAGCTCATCTTTCGAGCTCCAGGGCCACGACCTTCCGTGTCACTAACTGCGTAGATTTTAGCACGTCAGCATCTGCCAGAAGCTAGGTTAGGGACGATGGAGTTGTGCTCTGTGCGATCAAACTATTGCACGTTCAAGTACTGCAATCCCATCTGTTGCAACGAACTGGTAAGTCAGCGAGTTACTGTTATGCTTTTATTTATTTATATTTCTGTTGGCACTTCCCGTGTTGAAGCTTTTTTCCAGTTCAAGTCAACAGACCCAGCAGATCCTGGTCCAAATCACGATCTTTAGTGATTCCAACTAAGCAGCGTGCTGGCATCGGTAATAGTCGACAGACCCAATAGTTTCATGGTCAGGGACGGCAGAGTTGTTCACTGAGCAATCAAGCTGCAAACTTTTAAAGCGCTAAAATACCACACTTTTCCTGTACACGAGTATATCAGTTTATTACACTTGTTGTACAACCATCATTTCTTGAACAAGAGTATATTAATTTAATGTGAATACATTTTTAGTTGGTACCTTACATGTTAAATACTGGGAAGTACTTTGACGTTTGTCAAATGATTTTTGTAGTGTCTTGCAGAAAAACGTGATTTATTCAGAAAACTTCTTACGACAATCCGTGGACCTTGCTTAACATATGAATAGGGGACTTTGTATTTGTATCTTCACTCGGTGCTTGTCAATTGGTAAGTTTGTCGTCCTCACCGTTTATGTAAGTGAGCCAAGTTGGCAAGTTTGCCAAGCAAGTAGTTCTCTCGGTGTTTGTCAATTGAATCAATCCCCATCACGTGAATGTTGGTTCACAAGTGAACGGAACAGCATTTGTTTAAGTCACTGTAGTCAACAGCAGAAGAAATTGTGGATTTTTAATATTTTTGCTGTGAACAATAGGTACTGCTGCGAAAAAAAGATTTGCGGTTATTTGCGGGTTTTTAAAGCCCGAATTTGCGGGTCGGGTTTTCTCGGGTCGGGTATTTGCGGGTTTTCTGGGATCAGTATATTTTCGGGCTCGGGTTTTTTTCACATTGGTTAAAAACGGGTCGGGTCGGGTTTAGGTCGGGTTCTTCAAAACCCGACCCGTTGCCATGCCTAAGTGTGTGTGTTTATATTTATGGATTGTGCTAGTAAATTTCCAAATCTTAATTCCAATATTTTGCCATCGATATCCTTCATCGAAATCTCCAAAAAACAGGACATCTTCCTTAACTCACACATGATTGACCCCCCCCCACATACCCAATATAGAATTTTATTGCATAAAACGTTGCATCTAGGTGTTGAGACCATGCCTGTAAAATTTCATGATTTAATTCGTTCATTTTGGCGTCGGTATGGCCAGGATTGCATCTGTCGATATTTCCGTCGGTATACCTGTAAATATCTATACCCAAGCTGTCGAAACGGCGTCGGTATCGGTCATTTAATTCCTTGATGGGGGGAAGTAGAAGGGAGGAGGGTAAGATGCGATGATGAAGGTGAAGGGAGGGGAAGGAACAGTACCTTAAAGGAGTAGGGATTGCCTCTAAACCAGCCGGTGTGGAATGCATCTAGGAGAAGGGGGACAAAAAGAAAATGACAATTTTATTTTTCAATTCATATTCAACTACCTGGGAGTGGGACAAGCCCCCAAGAGTATGGTTGAATAACATCAGCATTAACAAAGGTTGATGCATCTAATCTAAGATACGAGATGAGCAAGGAGGAGAGAAGATGCAACAAAATCACGGGAGTAAAAAGCGCAGGCTGCTACAATGTTGTCCAGCCTATAACGTGAAATGCTACAATGTTGTCAAAAAAGAAGAGGATGATGTACTCTCCACTCAGCTCAGATCTCTTAGAACCAAAAACCATGAAATAGAGGCTTGGGCACCCCCTCCCCCAAAGGCCCGTTTTAATAGGAGGAAATTGTTCCTATAGAGATATGTTGTGTTATGTTGTATTTGTTGAGTTTCATGTGCATAGCATGTGCCTCACTTATGCTTTCACTTCAGTAGTTTAGTCCCATATTGTTCATCTCTGCTTTAGTTTCTATTCCCTTCTGTTATATAAGAAACTGTATTGTACACTGGTTTATTAATTCAATAAACAATTCTCAGTTTCTCTATATGGTATCAAGAGCAGGTCTTGTTCCCCGCGTTTCTCTTTCCCACACTGCCCCTATGCCCTAAGCCTTCAGCCCCCCCCCCACCCTCTCCTCCTTCCCCCCTGCCGCCGCTCCTCCTCCATCCACCCAACGCCGCCCCCCCCCTCCTCCTCCTTCCTCCACCAAAGTCGTCGCCCCTCCTCTCTACACCAGCTGCCATCCCTCCTCCCTCCACCACCACACTACTGCCCTCCTCTCGTGCTTACTCCTGTCCCTTTTTAGCACGTGCAACCTTCCAGACAGCCATAGTCATCCCACGTTGAGTCTCCTATCTCTCCGGTTATTTTTCTACCTGTGCCTCATAATGGGATATTGATCTTCCTCATGACGGCGTAGGTTCACTTATCAGTCTATCTGCCCGATACGGGTTTCTTCTGATCTGATGTGTCAGATCCCTGCTGCTGCTACTGCCCCATAGTGGGTTATTCATTCACTACATGTTGTTGCTACGCCGCCACTTCACTACTGCCATGCCTCTGCTCATCACGGCCTCGATTGAGCCTCCTCGCTCTCTGTGTGTTACCACCGTCAAGCTCGATGGCTCAAATTATCATTTGTGGTCAGCGTCATTTGTCCTCTATGTCAAGGCCCAAGGTCGGTACTCACATCTTACTACTGATCCTCCTGCTACCCCTGCTGCTACTGTTGATGAAAAAAGCAAGCAAACTTATGCCCAATGGTCCAAAGACGACTCTGGTGTTATGTCCTGACTTCTTAATAGCACCGAGCCGCGGATTAGTCAGTCCTTGTTATGTCTTCATGATGCTAAGGCAATGAGGGATCATCTTTCACATGTCTACTCCTATCAGCAAAATCCTAAACGTGTTTTTGAAATTTTCAAAAACCTGGCCAAGGAGTTTTCTTGTGATGCTTCCATCGAGGACTTCTACAATCAGTGCTCTGCTCTCTGGATTGAGTATGAAATCTACCATCCGTCGATAGTTGATATCAAAGAAGCCCAGAAGCAGCGCAATGAACTACAACTGGTTCAATTTCTGGCTGCCCTCCCTGCTTCCTTCTCCGACGTGGTCGATCAGATTATGTCAAGTGACCCTCTGCCTACTCTTTGAGACGTCCTCAAGCGAGTTCAAAAGCTACCATCTGTGACCTCCACTACTGTTATTGAGCATCATGCTCTAGTTGCTTGCACAGTTGTTTCTGGATGTGGCCGCGGTCGAGGACGCAGTCGTGGCGGCCGTATGCCTCCCACTGGCGGACGAGGCTCCTCTACTGCCCCTGGACGAGGTCAAGCTACTGGTCCTCGCTACTGCAACTGGTGTGGTCGTGATAATCACACCGAAGATATGTGCTAGATCAAGCACGGCAAGCCAGCCTGGGCTAACCAGGCCTCTACAGAAACTGCTACTAATGTTGCATCCGACCAACCAGCTACTCCGACTACTACTAAATGGCTTCGCTCTGAATTCGAGAAGTTTTTCCAAGAGCGCATGACTCAGCTACCTTCGACATCTGTTGTTGGTTCTTCTGCCATGCTTGCTTCTCCTTCTGCTGGTAACAATAAATGGTGCACTGATTCTGATGCGTCTGTCCATATGGCTGGCGACATCCAATTATTTTCTGCTCTGTCTAAAACCTCTAATATTCCATCTGTCACTGTCGCAAATGGCTCTAAGACTCCTGTTCATGGCATTGGCACCATTCCTCTATCTCACAAGATGAATCTCCAATCTATTTTATGCATACCACAATGTCCTGTTAATTTATTATCTGTCAGTAAAACTATAAAACAGCTTTAGTGCTCTATTAAAATTGATCCCTCTGGTTGTGTTTTGAAGGATCTCCGCACGAAGACGAGGATTGGTTCCGGCCATGAAGGACCAGATGGACTATACTATTTAGATGGACCGCCTGCTTCTTCTGCTCTTCTGTCAACTTCAGTCACAGGACTTCAGTGGCACTTCCGACTAGGTCATCCGTCTGCTGCAAAGTTGAAGCATTTATTTCCTGCATTATCTGAAAACAATTTTTCTTGTGCATCTTGTGTTTTGGGAAGACAAACGCGGTTTGTTTTTTCTGCTAAAAATGAACTTGGTTCTAAAGAAATTTTTGATATTGTTCATGTGGACATCTGGGGTCCATGCTCTGTTCCGAGTCAATCTGGTGTTAAATATTTTCTAACTTTTATTGATTATTATTCCCGTACGACTTGGCAATTTTTGCTCAAAGATTGTGACATTGTTTTGGACAATATCCGTATTTTCTTTTCTGAAATACAGACCTAGTTCAATAAATCCATTAAAATTTTCCATACCGAAATGCCCTGGAATTTATTCAGAAGTCTGTCACATCCTTTTGTTCTGATCATGGCACTATCCATCAAACCATTTGTCCTTATACTCCACAGCAGAATGGTGTTGTTGAACGGAAAAACTGCCACTTATTAGAGGTTGCTCGCACTCTTCATATTCATTATAAAGTTCCTCACCGTTTTTGGCCTGAGGCAGTTTCTACGGCATGCTATCTTATAAACTGTATGCCATCTTATGTTTTACAAAATCGTATACCTTACTCCATTTTGTCTTCTGATGCACCTCTGTTCTCTGTTCCCCTCGCATTTTTGGGTGTACTTGCTTTATTAAAAATTTACGCCCAAGAATGACAACTTGATCCTCGATCCACTAAATGCATCTTTTTGGGTTATTCTAGAACCCAAAAAGGTTACCGCTGCTTTGATCCGGTACTCAAACAATGGTTTATCAGTGCGGTTGTGATCTTTTTTGAGCATATGTCCTATTTTTTTTATGATGGAGCAACACTATCCAGTGATATGTTGGCACCCATGCCTCTACCAGATATTGTTGAAAACTTGCCTTCTTCTAACCAGCCTAAAGATTGTCCGTTGCAAGTGTATAAACGTCGGCCAAAGACAAGCACTCCTTCCATGGCCCCTCCCCAACCAATTCCTCTGTCTGTGGATGATCAAATAAACACTGAGGTAACTTCTGACTTGCACATTCCTATCAGTCTGCGCAAAGGTGTTCGCTCCTGTACTAAACATCCTATCAGTCATTATTGTACTTCTGCCAATCTGCATAACAGTTTTGTCTGCTTTACTTCTGCGATTTCTGCTATCACCATTCCAAAGATTGTTGCAGAAGCTCTAGTTATTCCTGCATGGAAACAGGCAATGGATCAGGAAATGCAGGCGCTCTGTGATCGCAAGACATGGGAACTTGTGGATCGCCCTTCTTCATGCCCTATTGTTGGCTACCGCTGGGTCTTTACCATTAAGTATCAACCTGATGGGACTATTGAACGCCTGAAAGTTCGCCTTGTTGCAAAAGGCTACACGCAGACATATGGTGTTAACTATTTTAAAACCTTCTCTCCTGTTGCACAATTAAATTCTGTTAGAATTCTGATTTTTGTTGTTGTTAATAAAGACCAGTCTCTCTTCCAGTTAGATGTTAAAAATGCATTTCTTTATGGAGATCTACAGGAGGAAGTATACATGGAGCAACCACCCGGTTTTGTTGCTCAGGGGGAGTCTGCCTTTAAAGTATGTAAACTGAAAAAGGCCATCTACGGTCTCAAACAGAGCCCACGTGCTTGGTTCGACAAGCTCAGTCAGATCTTAGTCACTTTTGGCTTTCGTCGCTCTTACTGTGATCATTCAATCTTTATCCGCAAAACAGTGGTTGGACTTGTCGTTCTTATTGTTTATGTTGATGATATTATTTTATCTGGCTGTGATACTGTGGGTATACATGCAACGAAAACCTATTTAGAAAAACATTTTGTCACTAAAGATCTCGAAAAGCTAAGGTATTTCTTAGGCATTGAGGTTTCCAGATCATCTGTCGGGTTGTGTCTCTCTCAAAGAAAATATGTACTTGATCTCTTGCAAGAAACTGGTATGTTGGGCTACAAACCAGCCAACACTCCCCTTGACCCAAATATGGATTGGGATGATGAAAATTCTCCTCCCTATGCTGATCATCACCAGTTCAGAAGGTTGGTAGGCAAGCTTATCTATCTGACGGTCACAAGAGTTGACCTCACTGCTACTGTCGGATTCATCAGTCGGTATCTTGATAAACCCCGGCAGTGTCATTGGGATGCTATATGTCACATTATGCGGTATCTTAAAAGCTCTCCGGGAAAAGTCTTGTTGTATAAGAAGCATGGCCACTGCAATCTATCTGGTTTCTCAGACTCTGACTATGCAGGAAGTCGTTCTGATAGTAAGTCAACATCGGGATACTGTACATTTGTTGGCGGAAATCTTGTTACCAGGCGAAGCAGAAAGCAGACTGTTGTCGCCAGATCCAATGCAAAGGCAGAATACCAAGTTATGGCTCATACTGCATGTGAACTTCTGTGGGTCCAGAGCCTCCTCCAGGAGTTTGATATATCATATTCCAGCTCTATACCGATGTTTTGTGATAATAAGGCCACCATTTTTATTGTGAGCAACCCCACTTTTCATGTGCAGACGAAACATATTGAGGTCGACTGTCACTTTGTTCGAGAGTCCTTTCTGGTCGAATTTGCACTCCATATCTCAGCACTGAAAAGCAAGTTGTGGACATCTTCACCAAGATACTTCCTAAAGCTCGTTTTCAGACTCTAGTTGACAAGCTGGGCATGTTCGACATCTACGCTCCATCTTGAGGGGGAGTATAGAGATGTGTTATGTTGTGTTTGTTGAGTTTCATGTGCATAGCATGTGCCTCACTTATGCTTTCACTTCAGTAGTTTAGTCCCATATTGCTCATCTCTCCTTTAGTCTCTATTCCCTTCTGTTATATAAGAGACTGTATTGTACACTGGTTTATTAATTCAATAAGCAATTCCCAATTTCTCTATAGTTTCCAATCTCCCTTGGTGACGCTTCTCCAAGAACTAAGCAGTACAGATGTTGCCCTTAGAGAAGGAGCTGATGAAGAGGCCCATGAGGGAAAAAGGGAGTGATCTCCAGTAGAGGGGAGCCACTTACGCCATGGAGAAGAGAGATTGACCACTGGTGATCTCGGAAATTGAGCAGCAAAGGAGCGGCAACTTCCAAACTAGTGGGTGTGCTACAATGCAGCATTGTAGCACCTGATCGAAATGATGTTGTTGCCTAATGTTGGGGAAGAAACCCTAGAGGAGAGACAGGAGATTGAAAATGCCTCCACTACGAAATGAAATTCCTAGAGTTTCTAAGGCTAATTCTTTGAAACTATGTTGGTAAGGCAATATGGGAGAGTCGACTTGACTTGTATGATGATTAACGGCACACTTGTTTATACAGTGATGGAAAGCGCCAATCACCCATTTACACAATATGGGACTAAGCATATGCATAGACCCACTTACGACTAACTTTAATTAATAATCAATAACTCATTGTGTACAACTCTCATATTCTAACAATAATCAAGACATGGATGTGATTGTAGTTTTGTCTCTTTTCATTTTTGGATTTTTAAGCAAAAGGCAAAAGGAACACCTTTGTATTTTCCCCGGTTAAAGCTCGCTTATATAAATCTTAATCATGAGGTATCATCAATCAGAGATGTGCCACTGCATAGCATCCAATTTTCCTGTGTCTTTGTGTATACAAGATTTGCTCTTTTTAGATCAAGAGTAGAGTTGCAAAGCAGAGCAAACCGTAGTCTAAGATTAGAGTTTGTGTTGATATAGCGATACTGTTGGTAGGCTATCAGAATTTTTACGATTCCATAAAACCAATAGGAAGTGATATGAGTTGTAGCAGAACCAACACTAGAAAATTGACTCACCGCTGTATAACAGGCTTTCTCATGAACTGAAGGTTTCCCAAAGTGAACTGTTCTGGTGATGTCTGTTGTTCCGTCTTGATACCGGATAGATACAACAATTTCACAATTTACAAACCTAAGATATTGTTGAGAAAATCATAATAGAAAATTTTGCCCAGTAATATAACCTGACCGCCTGAGTCAAATAGGTAGATGCTATCGAGATCCAGCTCAGCACATGCTTTTGCATCAGGTGAATAATGAAGGATAGCAGCATTTGGACCAACTGATGAAATGGTTGGAAAACTCAACCCTTTGAAATGCTGATACAGAAGAAAAAGAAGTGACACCTCATAACAGAAGCCAGGCTATGTAAATGATTATTTATAACTATTAAAAAATGCAATAGATGAAATACGGAAACATATTCTTAAGGAAGCATAGAACAAAATCACAGAGGAAGCATTAACGTCTGTATTAATAAAAAAGGAAGACGGCGAAGTAGCAATTAGACAAGACTGTCACAAACAAAATCATAATGTGAAGCAGAAGAAAACTCAGTCTAGGGCATCACTCTTTGAAGGAACAAGAAAACCAGCAAAGCAATTCCAGAGATTTTTGGTCGATTACAAAAATCCCAGTGATTTAATTTTACTGTTTTGGAAGAAAAATATATGCTAATAATATTGAATAGAATATCTATTAAAATGTAACTGTGAAGTAATGTTATTAGTAGGAAGAAAAATAAATATCAATAAGACGACCATGATAACGTTAAACCATGAAAACAAGTTATGTGCTGATGTAATGTACAGAGGTCATGTATGTACTTGTAAATATGTTTGAGTGACTGTATAAATTGACTCCTTGTAAATAACCAATCAAACTAGTGGACAGTAAGGTCAATTCTTTCCAACTCTTAGGCTTTTCATGGTATTGAAGCATAGAGGTAGTCAAACACCCTAGAACAAAGTTTCTCTCCTGAGGTGATCTCATGTGTAAAATCAAACCCTTTGTCAGCACCAAACATGTGATAGAACAAGATCTTGCTACATGCAGGTCCATAATCCATGGAACAAAAAATCTATCGAAATTTGCAAATTTTCAATTTTTTGTGGTAACCAGAAATCGAAACGTACTTACATTGGGATCGGGATAATTTCACAAAAGCTTCACAGTATAGTGTGAAATTTCACAAAAGGAGGTGCCTCTGCAGCAAAATGCCCATTTTGTGCCTTCATTTCCTGAAACAGGCCTGAAATGCCCACTGTGTTTGAAACATAGATTCGTGGATTTGTTACTGCTCAATATTTGTGTTTTATGGCAATTTTGGTGGAATCTCTTGCACCTGGAGGCTTTATTGCTTGAATCTAAGGCATGTTTCCCGTATCCCCATCTACGCCTCTTTCTAAATCCTAACCACTTCTTACTAGGCATAAAGTACTATTAGACTCCTACTCTCCAAGACTATTACATAAATTAATATTTTTTAAGATTGTTCTATATAAATTGTAAGTTGTAACGTGTAGATTGTAAGTTCTAAGCTATAACTTGTAAGTTTGAAACAGAGTCGGCATTTTGATTCCTTTGTACACTCATCAAGACATGGAGAGCCTCTCCAAGCTCAACATTTACATGTACTTAAAAAAAGTGTGTATTAATGTTTATATATTATATTTGAAAACTTGATAACTTCATTCCTTTGTTTTAACCATCAAATTTGACATGGAAATCCCAATCAAAACAGCTATTTTTTCTTTATTTACACATGTAGGAGTTTACCTTGGCCTTTATAAAGTACTGGACTAATTTCATGATTTCAATCATTCAATTTGGCGCTGAAATGGCTAGAAACGTATATATCAAATTATGTTTCTGGGCCAACGGAAATGCCATTGAAATCATTGATTTTCATCCTTGTGCAGATCTTACGTCCCGGAGTGACGAGCGTGCCTTCATCAGGTTCTCTACATCTTCCGTGTATCCTGCCTGTCGACAAACTAGGTGACAAGTATTCACAGTCGTGCATCCTTCACGCCCTAGTCTCCCAGCACGTGCATCTAGTTTTCTGCGTGGTGTCAAACAAGGTAACAAGTCCCCATTATCATGCACCGTTTATGCCTAGGTTTACCGAATCAAATCAGACTAACCAATATGCCATCAAGCTACATATGATCGGGTTCCTTGAGTGTCTTCTCAAATAGGTTGGATCGATCTCTTAATTGTGTACCTCTCGTACCTAAGTGTTGGAGTAGCAGCGACCAAGTTTCTCTTAAAAGGAAGCAACAATGTCAAGGTTTGTCTCGTATAGGGAAAAGCAATGTCTCAAATAGGGAATGAAGTCACCACTCACCACCATCACCATTTTCGAGCAATCTACTAAGACTGTTCAGAATCAAATTATCACCGATCACAAGTTTGAAGGAGAAGAGTTCTTCCATTGTTGTGGAAGCCCATGGAACAACAATTAGCGGATATGAATCACTTTAAAAGTTCCCAGGAGTTGTGGAGCAAATTAACACTCAAGTACTCCAACAATACTTTCCATGTGTACGATTTATAGGTTGAGTTGTATGGTCTCCAGCAAGGGAATAAATACTTTACAGAGGTTGCATGCCTAACTTAAGATTGTATGGTTTATTTACATGTCACTGGTGATGTCCAGCAGATGAAGAAATCACACGATGAGACAATCACCAAAACGTTTTTAGACAGTCTTTATCATGATTAAGGCTCTTGATAGGAGGGGAATGATGGGAGACAGAGAGAGGGGAAGTGAAAATGATCAACATGTAAGACAAAGTGACAGGGAGGGGAAGGATATGCTTATTTTATTCCACTTGTCTGCCCACCAAATCGGAGTGGAGACAAGGAGAAGGGGAAAGATGTCGCGAGAAACTCATATTAAAGCTTGGCTGGAAACATCAAAATTTGGAGGGAAAACTTGGGTGGGAAATGGAAACTTGGAGGGATTTTTTAAAAAATAAACTTAGAATCATATATGCCAAGAAACATATATGAAAACATAAAATATAATGAAATTGGGTATAGAAATTCCAATAAAGTTGAAATTTTAGAGGAAAAGTCTATTATAAACATAAACATATGAATGAAATTTAAATAAACGGAAAAAAAATAAATATTGAGGAATTTATCCCTTTCATTCAATGGGATTGTAATGAGAATCATGTTACACATTGTGAGTGATGTAGAAGAAATTTGTCCCTTTCATACAACGGGAGTGATATCCAAGGCCTCTTGATAAGTGAGACTAGAGAAACGCATGGTCATGCTCATGTGAGTTAGTATATGATATTGTACTCATATGTTTTTTGCTAGTCAACTTGGAGATCAAGGAACTTAGGCTGAATGTAATGAGGATGATGTGTCCATGCCTCTAGTTCAATCTAAATATTTGTTATAAAAGGATTATACAACATGGTAACACTAGTCATTGTTGGTTTAGTCTTGTCCGACTAATCCTACTACTTGGGTGGCAATGATGTGTAGCTAGACAACGCTCATTGCTTATGCATCATAATATTGATTAGTGAATTCATTGCCAATGTAATATGGTGCATACAGGGTCACAAGCATAGAGATAGCTTGAAGAAAGGTTGAATTGGACCTTATTGAAATTGTTATAATGAATCCAGGGACCTAAAAGTAAGTTTCAAGGACTAAATAGAATATGGACCCAGACTTAAGAAATTAGTTTCAATAAGTCAGGGAGTCTACAACCTGGCCAAACAAGGATTAGGAAACCCTGACTCTCCACTCCTCTATATATATGATGTAAGAGGAGGCCTTTAGGGCACGCGTCCAAATTCTTTCATTGTTACCTCCAAAGTTTGAGAAACCCTAAGAGCGACTTGGAGAGAGAAAGTGGGAGAGACGGAGACTAGTAACTCCGACCATCTTCAAGCACTCACGTGGATATTGTGGAGACGAGTTCGCACAGCAAAGTCATTCGGGACGAGGATCTTCATCGACGACACGCAAATCAAGGTGACAGCGGAACGGCGCAATATGCCATCGACGTGGATGACATAACAAAGCAATCTGTGAGACACGCAAATCGAGGAACCCCCTCCTCCGAGCGGGCACGCAGATCAAGACGGTGATTCTCTACTGCGGAATAGTGTGATCCGCGGCACACGTGCACAGAGGAACGCTATGATCTGCCACGATGGACGTCAGGGTCAAATTTGGGGCATAGTTTTCAGAACCAAACCGGTGAGGCATCCGGTTCTCGATTCACTGGTTCAACCGGTGGTCGGACCGATTCAGTCGGTGAAGTCAGCATTACATCTTAAATACCTAAATAAATCTAATATACACACACATACATATATATAACAAAAATATACATATATGAAACATGATAATAGCAATCTTTCACACAATAGACAACGATCGGTTAAGGATACATTACCAAATCAAAAACAATCACAGTTCATAACTGATTCAGCATACACTACCAAATAGCAGTCCAATACAACACTAATTAACCACATCTAAAAGTCAATTATGCGCAACAAGAAAACTAAGGACACTAAATTAATACAACAAGAAACAAAGATAGCAACTAGAGTAATCAGTAATGAGTTTGGATGTCGAACTAATGGGTAATCCATAGTGGGCAAGCTATCAAATAAATGATTTATATAGAGTACAGTCCTATCTGATAGAAGTCGTATTGATCAAATTATAACTGAAGTAAAATTGAAATCATAACAGCTAATCTTCACCAACCAATTTGTGTGCTGCAAGCATCAAAACTAGCCTTGGAACAACAGGGACAACTGCGAGCATGAACATGGGATGGTACAGAGAGGATCATAAACAAACCACAATTAATTAACCAAAAATAAAGTAAAAAGGAACAACCAACAAGGGATAGTAGAAGAAGGGGAGCCGTACAGGGAGGAGCAAGAGGTATAGAAGATAAAGAGGAAAAGGCATACAAGAAGAAGAGGGGGTGGGAGAAGAAGAGGTGCGGCAGAAGGGGAGGATCAGAAGAATAGGAGGAAGAGTCGTAGAAATCTGGAAGGACTAGGAAAAGGGTGGGAGCAAACAAAAATTGGAACTGGAGTAGAAGAAGATAAAGAGGAGCAGACGAAGAAGACTGAGTAGAAGAAGAAGAGGAGAGGTAAAAAGGGAGGAAAATGAACCTGCAGTTGGAGAAGAAGGGAGCAACTGCGACGGCATCAGGTGCATGGACAGATAGCAATAGGGGAGAAGATTTTGATGGTGGCATCTTTGTCGATGTCTTAGATGGCGGCGGCGGCAGCATAAATTTCGATGGCTGCGCAACAATCGACAACGAGCACTCCTCTCTCGCTCTCCCTCGTTAGAATAGCAATGGAGCGGCAACTCTTTTGGAGTATCGAGCAAGGGTCGGGACAATCGGGGTTCACGACACGTGAATTAGAATCGGGAAGGAAAAATAAACCCCAAAAACAACTGGTCGGTTGTCCAAAACCCAACTGGTTCACCGGTTGACCGGTTTAACCGACTGATTCAAGGGTTTTTACCCGATTTGGATATAATTACGGCTGTGAGGCTAGACCGAACCGCTGCAGTGATCGCTTCCCAGTCTAACCGATCAAACCGGCCGGTTCGGTTCGGTTCTGACAACTATGATTTGGGGTCAACAAAGCCTTCTCTATGACCTTGGGATTTATGCCAACAGTCGGTGGATTCCCACGATCCGCTACCTACAGTCATCAACGGGTCACCGCGATCCGCCAGCAAAAAACCGTTTTCTCTACGCATCCTGAGGCGACTCCCAGAGTGCTAGAAACCCTAGAAAGGAGTTCTGGTTGTTGATCCGGCAAAATTCAAAGGAGGCTTAGATTGGAGGGTCTAGATCTACACCAAGCACTACAAGTTGAATCATTGGAACCTCTTCCACGATAAGGATAAACTTGTAAACTCGAATCAAGCTTTGTTGCATTAGACGGATCATGCTCAAAGGATTCTCGGGAAAAAATATTTCGATGTGTTTTCCGCTCCGGAGCTTCCTACAGAGGACCCATCAAGGTACAAGAGATTAGTTGAGAAGCTAACTTATCTAACATTGAGTAAGCAAGACTTTGCTTTCATCATAATTGTTAGATAATCTTGAGGCAGCCATTGTACTCTGATCTACCTAAAAGGAGCTCCTGGAAATGGTTTTCTATATAAGAATCATAAGCATCAAGGATTCTCTGATGTTGATTGAGCCATTCCAACACTGACAAAAAGTCCATTACTGGATAGAGTGTTTTTGTGGGCAGCAATTTGGTATCATGGCAGAGGAAGACGCAGAAAAGTAGCCATATCAAGTGTAGAGTTTAACTATAAAGCCATGGAATCAAGAAGCTATGAATTAGACATCATCCAATGGAATTAAGCTTCTCAATGAAGGACCCTGCGGAGTTGAAGTGTAATATTCAAGATATTGTCCACATTGCTTCTAATCATGTCTTCAAGAACGAGGCATATGAGTGGACTGCCACTTTCTTGGGCAGAAGCTTCCAGGACATGTCCATCCTACTTGCTCTAGTGTGGCATGAAAACCAATAAGTAGATTTGTTTCTAAGTCCTTCAATGGTTGCTCGGTCTAATTTTTACGTAAACTAACAAATTGGACATTATATATAAGCCTCAGCTTGATGAGAGTGATCATACAATGTAAAAAGGTCATGTATGCAATTGCAAATATGTATGATGGCCTATATATAAATTGTCACCTTGTAATCTCTTATAAATAATCCACAAACCAATCCACCTTGAGTAATGATGACCCTTCCCAACCTTACGCTCTTCAATATGCATAATATTATATTGAGGAAAATTATCACGGATATAACAAATTTTATAAAACGGACAAATAAAAAGAAAATATATTTGACGATTGAATGATACATAAAATGGTTCCATTCTAAAAGTAGAATAGCAAAAAGATAACTTTGACTTCAGTTTCAGACTTCATGTTCATCAAACTAACATGTTACCTAGATAATGACCAATTAACTGATCAAGTATTCAATAAAAAGATGATATTTTATGTAAAGGTTGATGACTAGATAATCAATTGCAGGAAAATTCAACTGCATAAACTGACTTCCAGAATAGCAGGAAAGTCATGCACTACACTACTGAATGTGAAACCCCAATATAACTGACCAACCTAATAGAAACCGATGGTTAAGTGTTCGGAGTGTAAGATCCAACATAGATCTGCTCCTTTTTATATTAAGAGAATAAAAGGGAAAATTACATAAAGAGTCCTAATACGGACACAATAGAAAATAAAGATAAATATAGAAATATCATTTAATCCTTTTATGCTAACATTTCCCCTCAAGCTGGAGTATACACATCATGCATACCTAGCTTGCAAATCATAAATCTAAAGGCAGCAGGTAGAAGAGGCTTGGTGAAGACATCTGTAATTTTGCTCTCCAGTCCTCACATGAGTCTTCACCTTCTTAGCCAATACCAAATCATGTATGAAATGACAATCTACTTCAATATGTTTTGTCCTCTCATAGAAAAAGGATCGCTAGCAATATGAATAGCAACTTGATTGTCACACATCAAAGTGGCAGGAGCATCCACACTAATTCCCGATTCAGAGAGAAAAGTAAGAACCCACTGCAATTCACAACATGCATAGTCCTTAGCCCTGTATTAGGCCACTGCAATTCACAACATGCATAGTCCTTAGCCCTGTATTAGGCCTAAGTGCTAGAACAAGCCACTACACTTTGCTTCTTACTCTTCCAAGTGACAAGGTGAGATTCTAGAAAAAATGCAGTGTCCATTGGTAGATCGCATGTACCTTGCATCACCAGCCCAATCTGTATTAGTGTAGCTAATAACCTAAAGAGTAGAACTACGATGATTGCTCACAGAATATGTACGACCTCTGTTAGGAGCTCCTTACAAATATCTCAAAATACATATTGATGCCCAGTGACTGATCTTCGGTGTGCTCATGTATTGGTTGACTACCCCAACTGCATAAGAAATATCAGGACAAAACACCTTCAAATAAACTAATTTTCCAACAACTCTCATGTGCAAAGAAGGATCATGAAAAGCATCATCATTGTTGGGATTTTGGAATCACTTTAGCATGATAGTCCATGGGCATAGAGATGGGATTGAACTCAAGCATACCAATTTCACCTACTAAGTCAAGAACATATTTCCTCTGAAAAAGACTAAAATCCTTCCTAAAACGCAACACTTCTATGCCAAGGAAGTATCGTAGTTGCCTGAGGCCTTTAGTGCAAAACTATGTTTGTAGGCAGATTTTCAAGTCCTCATTATCATCTCCGGTAAGGACTATGTCATCAATATACACAGCAAGAACAATGATGCTCGTAGTACTCTACAAGTAAACAAGGAGTGATATGTAGAAGAGTGACTAAAACCAAAGCGGGTGAGAGCATTACTGAATTTTTCAAACCATGCCCGAGGAGATTGTTTAAGGCCATGATAGCCTTTTTCAATCTACATACCTTCCTCTCCTTCCTCTAACACTCCCCCTGAGCACATACCCAGGTGGTTGTTCCATGTAAACCTCCTCTAATAATTCACCATGAAGAAAGGCATTTTTCACATCAAGTTGATACAAGGGCCAATCAAAATGAGTAACAACAAAACTCATAATCGTCACAGAGTTCAGGGGAGCAACTAGTGAGAAAGTCACAAAAAAGTCAACACCATATGTTTGTATATAGCCTTTGGCAACCATGCGCGCTTTCAACCTATCAATACTACCATCAGGTTTTATTTCACCATATATACCCAATGGAAGCCAACAATACAGTTTCCAGGTGACGGATCAACTAATTCCCATGTATTAAGGCTTCAATTTCAAGATCCATAGCCTTAATCCACCCTTCATCTTGCAAAGCTTCAGCACAAGACTTTGGGATACTAATAGAATCAAGTGCAAGAGCAGATAAACGAGCACGAGATAGATTTTCCAGAGAAAAAAATTTAGACATATGGTGTTGAATCATACAAGAAAGCACACCTTTTCAAGCCGCAATAGAAAGAGCTAAGTCTATAGTAAGATTAGCATTAGGAGTCGTAGAAGTGTCAGGTACCTTTGGAGTATCAGACGGAGATGGTACTTTAGTTAGGACTAATGTCGCTACTTCCTATGGATCTCTCGCTCAACTCGTCCGGAGTATACCTACCGAAAGGTTTTGGATAGTGGAGGTCGAATGTGGTTGTGAGTCTCTCTCCTAGAACATGTTCTTTTCTCTCAAAAAATGGGGAAGGGTGGCTCTCCAGATAAAGAAAAATCTCCCTCCTCACTCATGGTGGTAGTTGATGTCTCCCCATAACGTGTGGGATCATCACAAAAGTAAGGTGTAGACTCATGGAAGGTGACATCAGCTGAGACAAAAACACAAAGCAAGGACGGGGAGTAGCATTTGTACCCTTTTGGGGTACGACGGTAACCCAGAAAGATAGTCTTCATAGATCTGGTGGGACAGCTGCCTTAGGATCAAAATTCTAAATAAAAGCAGTGCATCCAAACACCTTTAAGGGAATATGAAAGGTGACATCGCCAAAGAGAAAGGTGTGACACCTTGAAGAACAAATGAGAGTTGACGATTAATTAAAAAATTATGAACAAAAGCAGTGCAGGGGCATGCACAAAATAGAGAAAGGTGTGACACCTTGAAGAACAAACGAGGATCGATGATTAATCAGAAAGCATGCAGTGAGAATTGCATTAGACCAAAACCTTTATGGAACATGAGACTGGAACATCAAGGTCCTAGCAATGTCAAGAAGGTGACGATTCTTACGCTCAGCCACACCATTTTGTTGAGGCTT